>WHVC01000020.1:0-648222 GCA_015178925.1 Russula emetica | reverse complement strand
AGTGGCCAGCAAGGCAATGTCCAGTCGCGTCGTGATGACCTAGAGTCTCTCGCCTATACCATCATTTATTCAGCACTCGGCGAGTTGCCTTGGACCAGCAATTCCGCAGGCAACGACGAGGAGGTAGTCCTCCGTAAGAAAACATCGATCACAGTGGAAGAGCTGTGCGAAGGCTTACCCGCTCCCTTCTGCAAATTCGTCACCTATGTCCGTTCTCTTGGCTTTGACAAGAAACCGGACTATCAGTTCCTTCATTCCATCCTCTTACAGTGCTCGGAAACCGTGACTGATCAGCCCATCAAAGCACCACCCCATGTCAGCGTGGACCGTGCACCTATCTTCACTAGTCGGGTGTAAGTGACCTCGCCCTCTATGAATAGCGGCACTAACTAGATTTATTTAGCCTTCGCTCTTCGACTCGCGCGATTGCTAAACCGTCTCGGTACATACATCAAACACCCGCTCGGGCCACTCGTACAAGGTCCTGGAAGTAGCATGTTTTCGTAGTTTGAGACGTTGGGCTTTGAGGTACATGTAGGCGATGATGTATCACGCGTCGATTTTGTTGTAGAGCTGTAGTTGATGTATGGGAACTAAGATTTGACTACAATTTTCGCGATCTGGATTGGGAGCTGAGCCGCACTCTAGCCGAGAAACGCCGGCTATTTTGGCGGCGCGGCTCGGCGCGGCTAAGTGGCATGGGTGCCCACGGCGCAGCTCGGCTAACAAGCTGACTGCCCGGCTAATTGTGGCTCGGCTAACGGCTCGGCTCGGCTCTTGTAGCCGCCGAAACACTAATCCGAGACCTGTATGTCAGCAGCTGTCCTCAAATCACTCTCATGTTCACAGCATTCCGAGCTCGTACTCTTATTACAACACTACCTCTTCCCTCTGCTCCTCAAAACGCTCTTTGAGCGCTCCGCTTTCCCGCTTGCCCTCCGCGGCACCCGTGTCGTCTTCCTCAGGCTCTTGCTCAAGCAATTCTCCTCCGAGCTCGAGGTGGAGGCCGAAGTCATACTCACACTACTCATCAAACTTATCAGTGGCGAGACTGACACCTGTAAGCCTCAGCCTGGGTGGATGAGGGTGCTCGCGATGGAGATCATGCGCGGGTAAGGCTCCCCTCTATTTCTCATTTCTGGCACACTACTGGCTCGTCCGGGCCTCTCAGCTCTCAGTCGTCATCCTCCGAGTCCGACTCGACTCATTCCTCCCGGCGGACGAAACAGTCTCAGTCTCAGCCTCAGCCGCAGCCACGACAGCATACAACTAGCAAGACATTGAGACGATCCCGCCAATCTTCACGCCGGGAAACAGAGCTCAGGCTCCTCCTTGACTTTCCACTACCACCAACATTTATCCCTACTCTGCCAACAACCAGGACGCCTCCACCTTCTCGACCTCCTGCCGAAGTAGCTCCCATCAACGACAACAAATCTATATTTCACGATAATGATCCCTTTCGTGCCAAGCCCATTCGCGATCAGGACGCCGCGGCAGAAGTGGCATCACAGAGTATTGCAGAGACGGGTGCACCATGCGGGGACTCTTCAGCATCATTTTACACAGCCCATTCTCGATCATCTTCGCCCGTACCATCCTCTCACATCCTCCCACCCCTGAGTCTACATCCATGAACAACAGCAGCAACCTCCTCTCTCACCGTTACAGCTTCCCTTCCCTGACCCCTCACTTTCATCCTCACCACAACTATCCCATAGTGCGACACTATCTACCTCATGTCGCTCTGTCAGAACTCTGACCAAAGCCAGTGCCACATTAAAGCGATTAGGAAATCGGACACGGGAGACCCCTCTCACGTCCTTTCGAGCCCTGAGGCCGCGGAGAGCGACACGTGTCAAGCACGTTTCCCTCGAGCACCCATTCAAACCACCGAGCACCGTTGTGCCGCTCTGAAGGCTCCCGGAATTCTTCCTCGTCATTCTGTGAACCAGCCCATGATGACTGGTATCAAGCCCATCGATGCAATGGTGCCCATCGGTCGCGGCCAGCGTGAGCTTATCATCGGTGACCATCAGACAGGCAAAACTACTGTTGCCATTGACACCATCCTCAACCAGAGGCGCTGGAACGAGGGTAAGGATGAGGAAAAGAAGCTCTATTGTGTCTACGTCGCTGTTGGCCAGAAGCGCTCTACCATTGCGCAGCTTGTCAAGACTCTCGAGGAGAACGATGCTATGAAGTACTCTATCATCGTTGCTGCTACTGCTTCGGAGGCTGCTCCCTTGCAATATTTTGCTCCTTTCTCGGGTTGCGCAATGGGCAAATGGTTCTGCGACAATGGTAAACACGGTAAGTGCACAAATGTTTTGCGCCAGAACTTCGCATTTATTTCGGCCTTGGTGGCTCTCATCATTGGTAGTGATTGTGCCACCTCATTTTTCCGGGGCACTTGCTGATGCAATTCCAGTAGATTCACAGTGAGTTTATGCAAGCGACAAGGACCCTAAGCACATGCCCCAAACGTGCTCACTATGCCATTGTACAATTGTCCGAAGAACGGGTCAACGCTTTGATTCCGGCAACATCACCAACAGCAGCCTTGTGGTCTCCCCTGCAAACATAGACCTCGCCAACTCTGACTCCCTCAAGCTCGCACGCACGATTCGGCGACCCACCCACTTAGCCACGGTCCCGACGAGCATCGCACCGCTCTACCGATCACCCACGCTCCATGTCGAAGATCATATCACTGAGCGATCTACGACAACTTGTGCATTGCATGGAAGCTCCTCCGCCTCCCTTGCCTGCCTCGTTATCCCTGCGGACAAACAAAAATGTGCCTGGAAATGGTGGCGATGGTGCCGCCGGTCCTGGTACATAACTAGCTCATTTAGCTAGGTGTTTCTCAACTGTTAAATTGCATTTGCCGTGCAGAATTTCCATCTGTGCCCTACCATTGTGTGCTTCTAAGAACTACCAATCCAATGTAGTGAACTTTTGTAAGTTAGGTTTACTTTTATAAGTCAGATTGTCTTTCGAAAGTTATTCTGTCTTTTCCACTGTCTTTAAAAAGACAATTTGTCTTTTAAAAGTAAAATGTTGTCTTTAAAAGTAAACGGACATGCCTTTGACTTCTTTCAAAAGACAAATTGTCTTTGTCTTTTTTTTTTGTCTTTTTTGTTTTTTGTCTTTTTTTATCTTTTTTGTCTTTTTTGTCTTTTAAAAGACTGAAAAAAGTACCGACGCTTTTCCTGATGTAGGGGAATATGGTTTTCATTGTAGGGAATATATTACATCGCTGTACTACTTGAAAGTGGTAGAAGAAACATGGAAAACGCAACACATTCGTTGCACCAACAGCAATCGTTGTTTTTACTTTCATTTAGTCTAGCGGTCCTGGCTGATGGCAGAATCTACACTCGACCTACCAGCTATTCCACCTGTTGACATACCACCCGTGAGCATTTGGTCATCCTGCAGCTGAAGGTGGCCATGTGACTGGAATTGTATTCGTTGGGTTCAACGTCGCGCTGATAGGGTATGTATCCTTTTAGAACGCATTCTCACTTAACATAGCTGTCGAGCTTCCTGTCATTGTCTTCAGCAGAGAGGCTGATGCCTGATGGAGGGGAGAGGGGTAGGTACAGTCTAAAAAGGGACAAAGAAAATGCGACGGGGTTGACGTTACTGTGCCATGTAGTGAGGATTGTAGCGCAGATGGAACGTGCAGGTGAGTCCGGAAGGACAGAGATAAGAGATAAAGGGACCTAGAGAAGAGGGGGTCAGTGTTGGAGCGGTGATCAAATGCGTGTGTTGTTTCAGTGGCTTGGATCGGCGTGGGGCTTCGTCACTTACAGTAAATACATTGAGTCCTACTAGATGTCTGTGTCCGGCAAGAGCAATGTCTGGACGAGTGTATGAAACATGTCAAAAGAAATGTCAAAAAAAGTGTCACCGCCGGTATAGACGAGACGATTAGAGCTCGGTAGTGTCTGTAGTGGTTGTCTCTTGCTTTGGCTGGGGCGCGTCGAAGCACGTGCAGCGTTCTCCTTTGTGCACTAAGTCGGGGAAACCTCTTGACAGAAGGCGTACTTGGGTAGAGTGACCGTGGTCCTGCTGGGACGCTGGGTCATAAGCTAAGTCTTTACGGCGACTTAGAAGACTGAGGAGTAACGGGTTCCCGCCTTATCAATACGTCGATAAGACCCCGCTTTGAATAGAAGGAAGAGACTTCTGTTATTTAGACAGGAGACTCAACTTGCCACTTCCTGGCCAAGTTGGTCGTCCTTAAATACACAAGGGAAGCTACAAACGCGTACAAAGTATTAGAAACCAAACACGAGGGGCACAGCACCTGAAACAACACGATGCTGGCCTGCTGTCCAGCCACATCAAAACGAGGCACTACACGCATCAATGACAAGTGATCCGATCAATCCATTACGTACTAGCCCAGTTCAGGAACTTACCCTGGTCCACGAGGCGTACAAGCTAGCCTCGTCCAGGAGCCGGTTACATCACACCGCTACTTAGACTAGATGTCCGCATCTAGTCCTCCCCCTCTGAACTGGGTCGTCCTCCTCCCTCGGTACCCCCCGAGTGCGTTGTTCGGGGCGTCCCACCATTACGGAGGTACTTGCTTTGCTGCCCAGCTGGGCCATCTCAAGGCGCGCCCTTGACCCCTCTTGGGCCTCCCGCATGCCTCGCTGCTCGGCCTGGAGGTGGTCGATGCGGAGCTTGATGTCGAGGAGCGATATCTCGAGCTCCCGGAATCGTGCGACCTCGGCTTGAGGGGCCAGTCCCCGTTGTCCCGAACTTCCCTGGACGAGCATACTGTGGACGTTAGAACTGCCTTAAGTAGGGCGAGCAAACCAGGGCTGTAAGGGGAGGACGACGTCTTCTTCCTCAGTGTCGATGTCGCGGGCTCGGCTATACCTCGGCAACATAGGGGGTCCTCGCCCGGGGAGTGACTCCTGGGGAGCCCCGCGACCCTACCGTCGGCGAGCTGCTTGACCCACCATGCGGGTTGGTAGTACCCGTCTTGGATGGGGATGACGAAGTTGGGGGCCCTCTCCTTGATGTTGAGTACGTACCCTTTCCGGTGCGTCCTCCCTTGGCTGTACGCGAGCCCGGCCTCCTCGAAGCGGAGCTTCTGCAGGGCCATCTGCTCGCTCCAGTTGTCGGATCGGTGCGGTGGTCAGCTTCCCTCTTACGGATGGTAGCCAGGAGTCCCTGGGCGATGTGGCATGAGGGAGATGGGGGTCGTTCGGGCTCGAGTTGGAGGCCGACGGCGGCAGTGGATGGTGAGAGGGGTGGTGCCATCGGGGGTGGCGTCCCTTTGGGCGAGCAGACGGAAGGGTTGTTGGAGGCGTCGGACATGACTCACCCGTGGAACACGCAGTACTGGTCTGGGCAGAAGCAGACGGTGTAGGGGATGATGGGTCTTGGGGAGCTTGTTGAGGTATAGGTAGAGGAAGTGTCGGAAGGCTGGCCGGGGGCAAACCAGAGTAGGCGGGCTTCTTGTCTCTGGTGACGGTGCAGTGGAGGCGTTCGATGAGGGTTTCTTTGGGTAGACGGGGGACGATGTGGAACTGCAGGTGTAGGAGTAGGACTTGTTGGAGTGGCCGCGAGTCCTTCTTGTCGTCGCGGAAGTACTCGAGGAGAGGCTGGTTGGTTGGTCGGGTAGCCAGAGTGGGGAGGGATGACGGTTTCAGCATCCCTGTTCGCCCTTTTATCCCCTTGGTCGGGCACCTTTGTTGGGTACTCTTTGATTAGGTCGTCCGCGTGAGCCTGGTCAGCAGGTTCCCATGTGTTGTCGTGGTTGGGTACCCCTTCCATTTGATTAGATACTGGAGGCGTTTGTGCGCCTGTATTGCCTGTGACCTTCGACACATTCCACCTCGAATTCTTCTTTCCCGTTGAATAAGGTCTGGTGACGGCCGGGAGAAGTTAGGGTCCATGGGCGGCCGTCTCATGATAGGGCGCTATAAGAGGGGATGCGTGGAACACGTCGTGGATGTTCCACGAGACGGGGAGTTTCATCAGCTTGTACGCCACTGGGTGAGACTTCTTTGATGGACCCTGAAGGGTCCGTACCGTTTCGGGGCTAGCTTGGTCTTCTGATGCCGCGGACTTTCAGGTGGGTTGCCTCGAGCCAGACTTCTTTCTCCGACCTTGGTATTTGCGACGGGAATTACCGATTTCCTTTTGCGGCTCGGTTGATGGCAATCGATGGCCTGGGCTCGCCTTTCGTTCAGGACAGAGATTCGATTTTCACAGCGGTCTCTTTCCTTGATGGTGGTGTTTCCGCTGGGAGCAACTCCGGTTCGTACCACCCAGAAGGATTTGATTGGGCGATAGGCCGGTTGTTTCATTTCTCCGGTTGTTGTGTACCGCCGACGCTATCGTTAGCCAGTGGTCCAGTCTTCGGGGGCCGACGAAGTTACGAGTCGGAGGTATTGTTCTACCCATTGTTTTTCCTTTCGGAAATCCCATCCGTTTGCGGGTGGAAGGCCGTCGATAGGTTTTGTTGGGTAGTCAGCTTCTTCGCGAGTTCTCGGCCGAAGTGGGAGGTGAAGCGTGGGTCCCTATCGCTGATGACTTTGGTGGGGAGTCCGAACCATCTATAGACGTTGTCCAGGTATAGTTGGGCTATCCCTAGCCCTGTTATCGTCGTGGAACATGGAAGGAAGATGGCCGCTCGCGAGCATCCGTGGTCCACGATGGTGAGGATGGCGTCTTTCCCTTTGTGCATCGGGAGTCCCGTGATGAGGTCCATTGCCACTTGTTGGAAGGGAAGGGTTCTGTTCGTCAGTAGTTATGTGGAACAAGGGGATCTTTTTCTGTGAGTTATGATTTTGTTTTGTTGGCAAGTTGCGCATCCTTGACGTAGTTGGCGATCCATTGGTTCATCCCCGGCCATCGCGGTCCTTGTCTTGCTCGTCTTATCGTTTCGTCTCTTCCTGGGTGTCCCGCAGTGACGTGGTCATGGGCGAGGATCATGGCCATCCTCTTCCTCTCTTCGGGGAATGGTGCAGTTTCCAAGTTTCGACCGATTTATGAATTTTGATGGTGGAAGTACGGTGATTCCTTGGTTATCGTCCTTTCCCTGGTCTATGCCTGGTGGTCGTGACAGCGCATCGGCTGGGACGTTGTCCTTCCCTGGTACGTGCTGTATTTCATAGTCGTACTCTTGGAGGTCTGTGTGCCAGCGTGCCGTTCGCCTGTTCAGGTTTCGTGGTGACTTCCAGTACTGGAGGTTGGCGTGGTCAGTTAGAATGGTGAACGGTTCTTTTGTCCAGCCTAGGTATGGTCGCCAGTGTGCGAGGGATTTCATCACGGCTAGCAGCTCCCTCTCATAGATGTCGTAGTTTCGTTCTGCTGGGATGAACGTTGCGGAGTAGTAGGCGACTGGGTGCGTGACTGGTTTTGAGCGTTTGGCCAAAGTTGGTGAGGTTTCTCCCCTTTGCGAGAGTACGGCGCCCACGCCGTATGCCGAGGCGTCTGTTTGGAGGTAGAATCGCTTGTTGAAGTCAGGTTGTGTAAGCACTGGGCTGCAGCACATCTTAGACTTTAGTTCCTCGAACGCTCGGTGCTGGTTTCTCCCCAATGCCAATCAGTGGTTTTCTTTGTGAGGTCTAGCAGCGGGCGGGCGATTTTTGAGTAGTTTGGGACGAAATATCGGATAGTAGCCAGTGAAGCCTAGGAATTGTCGTACTTCAGGTCGGAGTGCGGGGGACTGCCCAATCTGCGACCCCTTTGAGTTTCGTAGGGGTCCATGCGTATTTTATTCCTCCCGACGATTACTCCCAAATAGTCGATTTCGTCTTTCGCGAAGTCGCATTTCTCCGGCTTCAGGTATAGGTCGTTTTCCTCGAGTTTGTCGAGGACGAGGTGCGTGTAGTCTGTGTGTCTCTGTTGATGTTGTTTTTCGGTTTCGCCTTCTCTTGGTTTAGTGTGGATGGCGATGTCGTCCATGTACTACCGATAGCCATCCTTGCGCGACTTCCCTTCGGAAGATGGTGTTCATCATCATCTGGAAGGTAGCCGGTGAGTTAGTGAGGCCGAAGAACATGACTGGTTGGTTCGAATAGCCCCTCGCTAGTGAGGAATGCCGCCTTCCATTCGTCTCCTTCTTTGATGCGGATGTTGTTGTACCCCCATCTCACGTCGAACTTGGTGAATAGGGTGCATCCGCTGAGGCGATCGATGGTTTGGGGAATCAGGGGGGAGACATTTCTGTTTTTCACGGTCCATTTGTTAATCGGGCGGTAGTCCTGCACCGGGCGTAGCTTCTTGTCTTTCTTTTTGACGAAGAAGAAGTTGGCGGCGTAGGGGCTCCATGATTCTCGTATAGTCCCCCTTTTCAGGTGTTCGGCCACAAACTTATGCATTTCCTCTCGTTCGGCTTGGTTGAGGGGGAGGAGTCTTGCTGGAAGCGTCGTAGGGGCGTTGGGTAATAGTTCGATGGCGTGGTCCCATACAGTGTGCTTGGGTAGCCGTTGCGATTGTTCTTCGCTGAACACCTTTTTGTGTCGTTCGTATTCGATTGGGATAGCGTGTCGTGGGTTTTCGTTTGGTTGGGCCGGGTGTACTGTGACGCGTCCGATGTAATATCGGTCCTGGTCAGGTTTTCGGGGGGTGTTTCGGTTCCTTGGCACGAAGACTGCCTTTTTGGCGTTATGGGCTCGTAGGATGATTGGTAGTTGGGTGTGGTCGATCCAACCTCTTCTCCAATCTATCTTGGGTTGGGCCGCTGCGAACCATGAGTATCCTAGGATCGCCTTATGGTCGCCTAGGTCCGAGAGAAAGAATCTCAGCGGGGTTCGCGTCAATCCAGTTTGTACTTGTAGGTCGGTGTAGAATTTGACCTCGCCGTTTCGGTTCTCCGTTCCGTCAACGTTAAATAGTTTTCGTGGCCTCGTTAATTGTTTGATTGGTAACCTTAGCCATCTGGCGTAGGTAAGGTTCATGAAGTTCTCCGTTGCCCCGGAGTCGACCAGGGCGATCGTTTCGGCTCTTTTCGCGATTGAATGGATGTAACATCGGACTGTCATTGATTTTCGTGCTGATATATATACATCGCTATTGCTATCGCTTCCCTGCTTAATCAGTGCCGATCTGATTAAGCTGTGGGAAAATCCTGTGGACTCTCCTCTCCTACTTCCTTTGCCAGCTGTTGTTTCTCGTCGAAGGTCATTGCGTTGATCTCGGCTTTGAGGAAGGCGACCCTGTCTACTTCGGGGGCGCTCCCTTCATAGACGGTTTCTTCGCTTGTGTCGAAGTCGATGAGGTTTGCCCTCGTTTTTCCTTTGCTCGGGCAGGCCCGTGCGAAGTGTCCTATTTCTCCGCAGTTAAAGCAGGCGTTGCTGTTGTTCCTAGGAGGAAAGTTGGCGACGTTAGCCCTGGAGCGCCAGTTGTTTCGTCCTCGTGCTTGCGGTTGCCCTCCTCTCTGTTGATAAAAGTTGGGCGCTCTCGACCTGCTGAGGTCCATCGGCACGGTTTGGTTGTTCATCCATCTTGGGGCGTTCGACGAGTGGTACGGTTGTCGGTATGGTTGTGGGTTTGCTGGTTTTTGGAAGAAGGGGCGTCGTTGTCCCCTATTTTGTTGGAAGGGGAGGTTTCCCCTATTGTCTGCCTTGGTTGGATCGTGCCGTATCGCAAGTAGATCGCGGATGGTCCTCTGGGCGATGGTGCTTTCGATGGCCCTTTGTTTTATGGCTTCGTATCCCCTTACTGGTGGGCTGGCCATGACGTCTGTCATCGTTTTTGGGGTAAGGCCGAGTAGGAAAAGTCGGGTTGTTGCGTTATCTCCCGCGGTGTAGCCAGCTCTCCGGGCCAGTTCTTCGAATTTTGATATGTATAGGTCTATTTCGCCTGGCTTCATAGCTAGGTTTTGTAGGGCGGTGCGGGCTCGGTCTTCTTTGGCCGAATCGAGGTATTGGGCGGCGAATTCCGTCAAGAACTGGTCCCATAGCATGGGGATATTGTCGGCGATGGGGTCTAAAGCGTCGAGCATAGCTCCTATGTCCCTGGTCCATCCCGTGACGTCTTCTCCTTTCATGTGGGTGAGGGTAAAGGCGATCTTTTTCATGGGGGAGTTGAAGCCGCTCACGTCTGCGTTGAGGCGTAGGTATCCCTTCACTTCCTCGATGAAGTCGTCGGCTTTGGTTCTGTCGCCATCGAATGTTTCTGGGAGTTTACCCATGGCTCGCACATCTTGTGCCACGGCCACCGGTTGGAGTGGGTTTGGTCCCGCTCCTCCGCCGCCTCCTCCTCCTCCACCGCCTCCTCCTCCTCCGCCGCCTCCTCCTCCGCCGCCTCCGCCTCCTGATGGAGGGGCGCGTTGGAGGGCTTTCTGGAAGGCTTTAGTGACATTGGCTTGAGCGGCGGTCGTTGCAGTGGTGGTGGTTTGGGTGGTGGTTTGGGTTGCCATTGTGGTCGTCTTTTGGGGTTGTGTTAGGGTGGTTTGGGCGGTCTGTGGTTTTTGTTTTGTCGCTACTGCTTGTGCGAAGGTGGTGCCCCGTTGGATTGGGCTTCGGCGAATTTGCTCGTCTATTTGGTGGTCCTCGTCGTCTGAGGAGTCTCTGCTCGGTTTCTCTTTGACCGGTTCTTTCTCTTTGGCCGGTTCTTCCACTACTATACTCGGGGTGGTTGCGTCGCTGGTTTCGATGCTGATGTCGAAGTTGTGTATGCTAGGTTCGGGTTGTCCGAGTACGAATTCTTTTCTATTCGCTCCTGGTAGGATGCGGTGCCACACTCCGTTGTGTAGAGTCACTGGTCCAGCGTCTTTGATTTCTAGGTCGCTGCTCCTACAGAACAGTTGAATAGCTTTCCCTTTCTTGTTGGCTGACTCGTGTGCTTCGAGTATTCTGATCCTTGAGTTAGGTCTTGTGACGATCAGCTGCTCTTTTGTTAGGTATCTTGGGTGATTGGTGTCTGCGCTGTCCTTGCTGCTGCTAGCCGTAATTTTAACAAAGTTGAGTCTAATGTCACCGCCAGTATAGACGAGACGATTAGAGCTCGGTAGTGTCTGTAGTGGTTGTCTCTTGCTTTGGCTGAGGCGCGTCGAAGCACGTGCAGCGTTCTCCTTTGTGCACTAAGTCGGGGAACACCTCTTGACAGAAGGCGTACTTGGGTAGAGTGACCGTGGTCCTGCTGGGACGCTGGGTCATAAGCTAAGTCTTTACGGCGACTTAGAAGACTGAGGAGTAACGGGTTCCCGCCTTATCAATACGTCGATAAGACCCCGCTTTGAATAGAAGGAAGAGACTTCTGTTATTTAGACAGGAGACTCAACTTGCCACTTCCTGGCCAAGTTGGTCGTCCTTAAATACACAAGGGAAGCTACAAACGCGTACAAAGTATTAGAAACCAAACACGAGGGGCACAGCAACCTGAAACAACACGATGCTGGCCTGCTGTCCGTCCACATCAAAACGAGGCACTACACGCATCAATGACAAGTGATCCGATCAATCCATACAGTACTAGCCCGGTTCAGGAACTTACCCCGGTCCACGAGGCGTACAAGCTAGCCTCGTCCCAGGAGCCGGTTACAAAAAGGGTCAGTAGTTAGAAGACAAGGCTAAGGAATGTACTCGAGTGGTGTACTGCCGCTGTGTGGTTGCGGCTACTAGTGTTGATCGTCATTGTCCAAAGGTCGAAAAGAGAGGGTGAAAAGGGTGAGAGAAAGGGCTTTTGATGGCAGGAAGGGATTGGATTTGCTCGCTGTTGTCTTGTATAGGGAAAGGCGATGAGTGCGAGATAAATGAAAAAGGGAAAGTGAAGCGATGATAGACAAGCGGGTTAAGGGTTCAACGTTGTCATGGGTAGTGTTTCGGCAGCTCCAGCTAAAGCTCGGCTAAAGCCGGCGCCTGAGTCGGCTAAAATGCTAGCCGAGCCGCGCCGCATGTCACCGAGCTGACCTTTTTAGTCGACTTGGGAAAATCGGCGCAAGCCATTGAAAGCCGGCGCAAGCCGGCTCCACGTCACCCGTTGCCATTATGAGCACCCCCCCCCCCCTCAAACGCTTCTCTACCGCCTGGGACTCCTGTTCACACACGGAGCACCACCACTGACAGGTATATCGACAGATATGAAGATAGAACTTCAATTTTTTCCCGTCTTGCAACTGAAATGAGCCCTTTTTTCGTTGGACCGATAAGCGCAGGAAGCCTTTTTGAATCGTTTCCTACCCCCTCCCTCGGATCCCTCCTCTGTTCCCCAATTCCCCACGGGATTGTTCGACGATTTCATTAAATCGCTCTCACAAACGGAGAGTGCATCGTATGATAAATTTGTGAGTTCTGACCCACGTCGCCCACCGCACTTGTTCTGTGACTAATCCTACCCTTTTAGATTGAAGCCATTTCTCCGCATGTCCCAAGTTTAATCATAGTCAACACATCCCGTTCCTCAGACAAAGCACCGCGTGGCAAATTCCATCTCAAACTGAAGCCCGACTGCTCGGTATATATGCATGGGAAAAGGACAAAAGATGATCTCGACCTCTCTCGCGTGGATTTTGTCATCGAGATGAAATCGGAGGCGGACCCATTTGTCCTCAAAGTTCCGTCTAACCCCAGGGACCACACTTCCAACAGCGGCGACGACTTAAACTCCTTCCTACACCTGACATCTGGTTCACGATCAAATCTAGGCCAGATCACGGCGTATGCCACGGCGATAATGAGCGCTCAGTACCGCACACATACATTCTCGGTTCTCATTATGAAAGACTATGCAAGACTCATTCGATGGGACCGTAGTGGTGCAGTCGTCACCGAACCGATATATTACAATTCGCAACCACACCTTTTCGACTTTCTCGTCCGCTATGGTATCGCAGATTCCGAAGTTCGCGGCCATGATTCTACGGTTCACTCATCATCCACCCCGGAAGAAATTGCACTTGCCAGAGCCATCGTCCCTGAACTGAAAGACGTGGAGTCGTTTCTAGTCCTAACCATACCAGATGATTCAGATCGACCGTCAGAGCGCCGATATATCATCTCCAGCCCAGAACCTCGACCGGATATCCCCGTAGGTCGGTGGACTCGGTCGTTATTCGCCTTGGATGTCAAAGAAAGGCGTCGTGTCCTCGTCAAGGACTCTTGGCGTGTCCTTTTGAAGGACATCAAACCAGAAGGGGAGCTCTATGATCTGCTCCATCAGGGGAAAAGTTGACAACATTCCTTCCTGCTTATCGGCTGGTGATGTTGGCGCCGACATCTATCACCAAACTCAAACTCACAAAGTCGGCAACGACATGAATTATAAACTAACTCCTCATCGGCACTACCGTATTGTCCTAGGTACCATAGGGAGGAAGTTGGAGGAATTCAAATGTACTCGGGAGTTTGTAAATGCAATGTATGCTGCCCTGAAAGGTGAGATGACTATTTTCTTAGCAGTTTGTCTATGTAACCTGATTCACATTGTAGCTCACAAAGCTGCTCATGACATTGGGATCCTTCATCGAGACATTAGTCCAGGAAATATCTTGATCGCCTGCGACGATGAATTGGACCATAATGACCCGCATGAATCGAAGATTCAGGGCGGATTACTCATCGATTGGGATCTCTCCAAGGTGATCGACCGAGATGACGAACACAGTGGCAGTACCGCACGCCAGCAAACACGCACTGTAAGTTATTACATGACCCAGTATTCCCGACTCCTGACATATCTTTCCGCCAGGGAACCTGGCAGTTTATGGCTGCTGAGCTTATCGAACGCCCCAAGATCCGCCACACATTCAGTCATGACCTTGAATCATTTTTCTGGGTTCTTATGTGGATTGTTGTGACACGGGTGCCAACTACCTGGGATGAGAGCGCACGCTCAATTTTCATCAACGGGGTGATGAACCCAAAGGTATATTCTAACATCGGAAGCACAGAGAAGTCGACGTGGCTGAAAGCAGGTAATCCGCTGAGGGAGAAAGGATTTCGAATTCGCGACAATCCTATCCTTCACGAGCTTGCGATGGAATTGTATGATTCTGTCGCCGGCCAATATCGTCCACGGCCATCAGACCAAGCGCCGCCTACAAAGCTCAACCCCTACATACTCTCTGGTCGTAGTCTACGCAAGAATCCAGAGGAAGAAGACAAGAATTATGAAATAGGGTTGACGTTTTTGAAGGATTATGACACCCTGCTCAAGCAATTCGAGCAGGCCCTTAACGCCGAGTGGCCCTCCAATGACAAGGCCAGTCCTCAGAGTATTGCACGATCGAATGCTTCGATCCACTTCTATTCCCAATCACAATCCAAGCGGTCGAGGCCTGTAGCGGATGAGGGGGGTCCCTTTAATAAGGTGTCTGGGAGCAAGCGGCGGCAGGGTTAGCAGTGGTTACTATGTTTCTCTCGTGTTTGTTCTGTACGTAAGTTACTGCCTAATGTGCCGTTCAGTATGATGTGATCCGATCCAATCCGATCTGGGTATTTCTGAGTCATGAATCGCGTGATTCAATTGAACGTACGCGACTCAATTTGAACGTACAGGTGACTCGACTGACATCGTGGCATGTGCACGCCCATTCACCCTTCTTACTTCCCAAGGTCCTCATCTTGTCTTTGTTATTCCGTTCACTTTCACTCAGTATCCAAAAAAGAATGCTGTATTTAGCGCCAAGATTACAAGTCTACAACACCACATTTTCACTTTGAGTCGTTCGCCCAATGCTTGGTGACAGACCCGCAATCCAACGTCAATGTCATGGACGTAATCTATTTGGTCATTTTGGTCATTTCCCGTGGAGTGCCTGTGGGTAGCGCAAGTCTCGGCCCACAAGCAATACACTGGCCTTCGGGATTTTAGGCCATAAATCCCCCGTTCTCTCGATTCCCCATTTCTCTTGAATCCCCCGTTCTCACTGATCCTTCGTTTTCTCTTCGTGCCATGGCTCCGTGCAAGACAGAACAGCCCCTTGAACCGTCATCAGTAGCTGCACCTGTGGCTGTGGGACGAGCCAATGCCAAGGATGCTTCTCGTTGTTCGAGTGCATGTCCCGTTGGCTCGTCTCTGACTCAACCAAAGGTGACTTTCCTGGGCTCTCTACGTACCTTGAGTCTTGAGACTTACTGGTTAATCCAAGGCAACTACCACCCAACTCGACGCAGTCGCCAATGCCAAAGAATTCGACTTGCAGGGGAAAGACGGTGACGACGAGATATCCGACACATCTGGTCCTCCAAATCCCTTGTCTGAGCTAGAGCCTCAGAACACGGGTTCCCAACAAGCTGACCCCCTCAATGGGCCCGTTGACGTGATTGCAACCCTCGATCTCCTGTACTTCTTCACTGGTATTGAACAACCCACTCAAGGCGGCCCAATAATTTTGAAGCAAGGTCCGCCTCCACCTAAAGTCTGCAAGCTATGCTCGTATGTACAGACTTTCTGATATCCATTCTGCTTTCTTATGACAAACAGCGAGAAATATGGATTCGATAAGTCTATGCTCCCCGGTGTAGCCAGATATATCTACGGGCCAACCACCGCAAACACGAATCTCCGAAGGCATCTCTACCAAGCACACGCTGAGGAGTACGACAAAGCGGTCTTGGAGTATAAATGGACATATAAGCTATCGAGCGAAGTTGGCAATGCATCCACCCACGCTGCTCGAGCATCTCGTAGTTGCAGATGATCAGGTGAGTCCCGACGCTCAGTTAATTCAAGACGGTCCTTGACAACGAGTGGCCCTCCAGTGACAAGGCCAGCTCTCAGCATATTCTGCCATGTAAATATGGTTTGCATCACCCATTCCGGTTCCAAGCGGTCGAGGTCTGTGGCCGAAGAGAAGGCTTTTTATATGGTGTCGGCGAGCAAGCGGCAGGGTTAGCAGTGGTGCAGTGGTATAGCAGTGGTACTGTTGCATCTCTCACGTTTGTACTGTATGTGCGGCGTGCGTTGCCTGTCTGTCCAGTGTGATGTGATCCGATCCGAGTATTCTGAGTCATGAATCTGATTCACATGAACGTACGCGACTCAATTGAACGTACATGATCTAACCGATAACGGTTGACAAGACTGACATCGTGGCATGTGCACGTGCACTCCCTTCGCTGCTTGCGGCTCACCCATTCACTGCCCATCTTACTTCCCAAGGTCCTCATCTCGTCTTAGTTATCCTGTTCACTTGCACTCACTTTGGGTTTAGCGACCGTCAGAACGCCATCAAAGTATCGTTCCCAGGCCCAGCGGTTCGGCGCTTGCACAGTGCACACATTTTGATTTTGAGTCGCTCGCCCAATGCTTGCCGACGGACCCGCAATTCAACGTCAATGTCATGGACGTAATCTATTTGGTTATTTTGGTCATTTTCCGTGGAGTGCCCGTGGGTAGCACAAGTCTCGGCCCACAAGCAATGCACTGGCGTCACAAATCCCCTGTTCTCTCGATTCCCCATTTCTCTTGAATCCCCCGTTCTCACTGATCCTTTGGTTTCTCTTCGTGCCATGGCTCCATGCAAGACAAAACAGCCCCTTGAACTGTCATCAGTAGCTGCACCTGTGGCTGTGGGACGAGTCAATGCCAAGGGTGGTTCTCGTCGCCCGAGCGCACGTCCCGTTGGCTCGTCTCAGACCCGATCAAAGGTGATTTTTCTGGGCCCTCTATGTACCTTTAGTCTTGAGAGACTCACCAGTTAATCTAGGCAACTACCACCCAACTCGACGCAGTCGTCAGTGCCGAAGAATTCGACTTGCAGGGGATAGACGATGACGACGAGATATCTGACATATCTGGTCCTCCAAATCCCTCGCCTAAGCTAGAGCCTCAGAGAACGAGTCCCCAACAAGCTGACGCCCTCAATAGACCAGTTAAATCAAATGTAGCCCTCGATCTTGTGCACTTCTTCTGTCACCGCCGGTACTTTGTTGGGGTTTATCTTGGTACGTTGAATGCCGAGTAACGGAGACCTTGTCTTGGTTCTTGCGTCGATGTATCAGGGAGTCACAGAGTTCACCTCTTGGCGACTCCTCCCTTAGTAGATTGGTAGCTTCTCGGGCGGGGAGTTACGGAGATTGCAATAACGGCAATGCTCCTCCCTTAGTGGATGGGTGGGAGTGAGTATCTTGTATCACTGTTAGACTGGGTAGTCGGACAGGAGACTCAACTTGGCCTCTACTAGGCGCAAGGAGTGCTACTTATATAGTACTTGGGTCTAGACTAAAGGTAGGAGTCTGTAAGTAACTATAGTAGGAGTCTAACCGCGCACATGTATCTGAAACACATCACAAAGACTAGGCACATATCACAAACCAGGGGCATCAGATAGCTGTTCATCAGCGCATCAATCAGAAGGCCGCCGACGTGTTGTGATCCTATCAGAACATGAACCTAGAATGATCCTCTAGATCATTCCCACGGTGACGCTTCTATTGATCCTTCAGATCAATACCATCTAGCCCCATTCGTACGTATCAGAACATAATTCAGAAACTTCAAACTCTTTTGGGCCGGTTCCCTGAACTTACCCCGGTCCATGAGGCATACGTGCTAGCCTCATCCCAGGAGCCGGTGTCGCCTGACCTCGTCAGATGTCCCAACAGGTGCAGCGCCCTCCGTTGTGCCCTTCTTCAGGGAATAGATGCTGACAGAACGCGTACTTACGATGGCTGGGCTGCGAGCCCGTTACATCTTCACTGGCATGGGTCGTACTAGAGGCAAGCGTTCTTCGAACGGAGAAACGCCTCCACCTAAAATCTGCAAGCTATGCTCGTACGTACGGACTTTCGAATATCTATTCTGTTTTCTTACAACAAGCAGCGAGATATATGGCACCGATAAGTCTACGCTCCCCGATGGTGTAGCTAATTATATCTACGGGCCAAATACCGGAAACACGAATCTTCGACGGCATCTCCGCCAAATACACGCTGAGGAGTACGATGGCGCTGTTTTACAGCACAAGTGGTCATATAAGCTATCGAGCGAATTGGGCGATCCATCTACCCACGATGCTCGCAACAAACGCGACCCCGAGCTCCCATCATTTTCACCAGAGGCGTTCCTGGAGCATCTCGTTCGCTTCGTAGTTGCAGATGATCAGGTGAGTCCCGACGATCTCGCGTGCTTTCACACTCTCACTAGTCTTCAGTCGATTCGTGTTGTAGAATGCCCCGAGTTTCGACAGATGTGTATGGTTCTTTGCAAGACTCTCGTTGACGCCGACATCCCTCGCCGCGATAAGATGAGGGAAGCAGTCATCAGTGAATGGCGGAATTCATTCGAACGGTTGAAATCGGACCTTTCTGTGGGTATAGTCATTTTGTCTTTCCGCTTTGTCAACTGTCTTCGGTCATAGAAATCCTGCGGGCGGATCAGTTTCACTTCAGACGTCTGGTCAAACGCGAACCTAGAGGCCTACTTAGCGTTGACCGCACACTGGATCTCAAGTGACGAGTCAAGTGGACGCCTCGCACTTAATGCTGCACTTATCGGCTTTCATCGCCTCAAGAAGAAACACACAGGCGTCAATATAGCGAAGAATATCTTACACCTACTTGATCGAGCTAATGTTACACTCAAGGTATGTATTTCATATGATATCTATTCGCACGTTTGCCTTACTCTTTGTAGATCGGCCACTTTACGCTCGACAACGCTGAGAACAACGCTGTAGCCATGGAAGAGCTAGAGTCTCTGCTCGCCGAACGTGAGGCGTTCGCCACAGCTGACTTCGATCACCTTAAACATCGCGTCCGGTGTTACGCACACATCATTAACATCTGTTCGTCTCACGTCATTTCATCGATGACGTCTGTTTCAAAGGGGTATCTCTCCGAGCTCAAAGTTGCCGTCGATTCAAACCACATAGATTGCGATGACTCCGAGGATGAATTGGATGGTGGTGACATTGATATTGGTGATCACCATATTGACGAGTTGAAGCTGGGTGATTGCTACGATGACCATTCTAACCTTAAGGAATGGGTTGCGGGTATCAAGCGTGATCCCCTCAGGCGTGCTCGCAGAATTATTCGTCTTTTACGCTCTTTGGACCAACGCAGGGAAGGCTTTCGTAAGTTCATCCAAGACGGAAACGAACGACAATGGTTCTCTGAAAAAACTCAGAGTGGCAAACGTCGTATCGTCCAAGTTCCCGAGCTTCAACTTCTGAGGGATGTGAAGACGAGGTGGGATTCGGTTTTTATGATGCTGCGACGTCTAAGAGTTCTCCGGCCGGTAAGTTCATCTCAGCGACTGGACGGTGTTACAGTGGAGACTAATCAAATATCTAATGTAGGCTCTCGATCGGTATCTTAACACTGAATTGGTTGACTTCTCCGATTGGAAGCTGTTGGAAATTGATTGGTACATCCTTGAAGGGTTAGAAACTGTCTTGAGCGTGAGTCGTCTATTTAACCCATGGACAGTCACTCATGTGACAACAGGTTCCGCACGCGTGTCAACAAAGCATGTCGTCTGAATCCACACCGGTTTTGTCGCGTGCGATATCCAGTTTTGAGATGTTTATGACAGAATGGGAAAAACTCGGGGAACAGCACGAGATGCTCCGGCCCTGGACGGAAATCGGCCTGCGGTGGGCAAAGAAATACTACATTCGAATGGACGATACAGACGCTTATGTCGTCACAATGTGTCAGTCTTTGAATCAAGATTTGTCGCTCTAACCTCTGACTTCATTGAACAGTCCTCAACCCTGCTATGCGCCTCTCGTGGATCCAAGCTGAATGGGAAGGTCACTATATCCGGCGTGCCAAAGATATCATTCTGGCGCTCGTAAGACTACACAATTCAACTCCTCAGTCATCTTTCTCACGACTTGCAGATGCGTCAGTACCGTAGCCAGAAGTCGTCAACGTCTGAAGCTACAACGACGGATTCCCCTGTCCAACCCGATCCAGTGGTTTCTGTGGCTCCAACGCGATTCAAAGTCCAAGATTCTGTATACAAAAAAAAGTCCACACGTAATGTGTCCAGTGTGGATGTTGAATTCCAAAAATATGTTTCGGGTCCAATCTCGTCTGAGGAGACCAACATCCTGCGGTTCTGGGAGGTGAGGTGATTCCTATAATTGAATGGCGTTTTGGTACTACAACTAACTCCCTCAACAGGCTAATAGGTTGGAACTCCCAACACTGTTCTCAATCGCGATGGATTATCTCCCGATCCAGGCAACGTCCGTCCCTTGCGAGCGTGTGTTCTCGTCAGCAAAGGACACGGACACCGCGAAGCGAAACCGAATCAGCCCAATTCTCATGGAGGCCCTTCAAATGCTGAAATATTCACTCAAGAAAGAACGCCTCAACTTCATGAACGGATGGTCAATATCGGAAGCTGCCATGAGTATGTCGGTGCCAACTGGCGAGCTTAGCTCTCTCTTTGTGGATGATCCTGTTGTTTCGTTTGACAATTTGTTGAATGACCTTATTAACTACGATGATTGCGAGTCTTAACCCCAGCTTTTTTACGTCACTGCAATGAGAATATATTTTCCTTGGCCACGTTACTGTCTGTACTGACAGAGATGATCGCACAGCAGTTGCGTGCGATATTGTTGGTGTTTATTTGACATCGGAGTTCGCAATTTAGTGAACCGACGCATCCCCCAAGTTGACTTTACCCATCATTTCTCTCTCTTAACGTTGATGACGACTACGCGCCTTCGAAATCCACGACATACCTCGGAGAAGCGATTCTCTCCCTCGAAGTCAGATATTGTGCGTGTTGGTGGCCGGTACAGAGTATGTAACCTACTCGGTACTGGGGGATCTGGTGAGCTCGACTCTGACTCGAGTTTGACACACTTTCCTGAGTTCGTTAGGGAGTGTCTATCTAGGAAAAGACATTGCGACGGGGGGTGATGTTGCTGTGAAGATAGGGCACCCATGCGGCTTACCTTCAAGGCTCAGTCATGAACACAACGTGTATACAACTATCGCCGGTGGCAGAGGAATCCCTCGAGTACTCTGGTACGGCAAGGAAAGTATATATGAAGTTATTGTCCTCGATCATCTCGGAACTTCACTGGGCGACCTGATCGATCAGCTTGAGTTTGACCACAGGAAGACATTCTCGTACGCCACCCAAATGGTACGTTATATAAAACAAACAATCATACTAAACCTAAACACACCCTCACATGCAGCTCTTAGCAGTCCAGTCACTTCATGATTGACACTACATCCATCGTGACATTAAACCTGGGAATTTCATGATTCGTGCTGATAACCTTCCTCCTACCCTCTTTCTCATCGATTTCGGCTTGGCACGATTGTTCCGTAATCCCGCAACTTATTTACATATCCCTTTCACAACGAATCATTCGATCGTTGGTACCCTTCCGTTCGCATCCATCAGTGGCCAGCAAGGCAATGTCCAGTCGCGTCGTGATGACCTAGAGTCTCTCGCCTATACCATCATTTATTCAGCACTCGGCGAGTTGCCTTGGACCAGCAATTCCGCAGGCAACGACGAGGAGGTAGTCCTCCGTAAGAAAACATCGATCACAGTGGAAGAGCTGTGCGAAGGCTTACCCGCTCCCTTCTGCAAATTCGTCACCTATGTCCGTTCTCTTGGCTTTGACAAGAAACCGGACTATCAGTTCCTTCATTCCATCCTCTTACAGTGCTCGGAAACCGTGACTGATCAGCCCATCAAAGCACCACCCCATGTCAGCGTGGACCGTGCACCTATCTTCACTAGTCGGGTGTAAGTGACCTCGCCCTCTATGAATAGCGGCACTAACTAGATTTATTTAGCCTTCGCTCTTCGACTCGCACGATTGCTAAACCGTCTCGGTACATACATCAAACACCCGCTCGGGCCACTCGTACAAGGTCCTGGAAGTAGCATGTTTTCGTAGTTTGAGACGTTGGGCTTTGAGGTACATGTAGGCGATGATGTATCACGCGTCGATTTTGTTGTAGAGCTGTAGTTTGATGTATGGGAACTAAGATTTGACTACAATTTTCGCGATCTGGATTGGGAGCTGAGCCGCACTCTAGCCGGAGAAACGCCGGCTATTTTGGCGGCGCGGCTAAGTGGCATGGGTGCCCACGGCGCAGCTCGGCTAACAAGCTGACTGCCCGGCTAATTGTGGCTCGGCTAACGGCTCGGCTCGGCTCTTGTAGCCGCCGAAACACTAGTCATGGGTCCGTCACCCGGACAACATTGTAAGCGCGACCTCATCCATATCATTTGCCTTCGTCAATCGGGATGGGGAGACCACCAAAACGATGAAAAAAGCCCACCTCGCCATGTTCGGTAAGCCAGTCACCTTCGCCAGATGGGTCTCCCGCCCCCCGCTCTCACAATGTGGCAGATGCCACAAGCTTGGCCACATCGCAAACCGGTGCTCAATGCCATGAGACTCGGTTCGGTGCTACAAGTGCGGCAAGGGCCACAGTGCACGGACCACAATGTGAGCTGCCCAAGGGCCAAATCACACAGGGCCCACGGCACCTGCGACTGCGAGCCGCAATGCCTGAACTGCAATGAGAAGGGGCACTACGCCATCGACGTAATCTGCAAAGCGTGGAATGCTTTTCGCATTCCCGCGCGCAACTCCATCGACGACGACATCCCTTTTTAATGGATTCAGTCAAACTACTTTGGGTCAATGTGCGTCGCAGCAATGCAAGACTGCACGCCATCCTCAACTCCAATAAACACGCCGACTTCATATTAGTTCAAGAACCTTGGTTTGACAAGATTGGTACCACGTGCTCAGATTTCGAGCCGGAAGGTACAGACACATTCGGTACGGTAGCCAACCCACTTTGGGATATTTTAGGTAGTAGCATACCGGCGCATCTCGTCCACCTCCTTCACAGCTACAAACAGACTGGACCTGGCATCCAACTACCACACGCTCACCATCGACATCCACACCGATGCAGAAACCTTCCGCATCTACAACATATACCACGACACCCACACCACCAACGCAGGAAACGACCAGGACTGTCACCGCTGGTATAGACGAGACGATTAGAGCTCGGTAGTGTCTGTAGTGGTTGTCTCTTGCTTTGGCTGAGGCGCGTCGAAGCACGTGCAGCGTTCTCCTTTGTGCACTAAGTCGGGGAACACCTCTTGACAGAACGCGTACTTGGGTAGAGTGACCGTGGTCCTGCTGGGACGCTGGGTCATAAGCTAAGTCTTTACGGCGACTTAGAAGACTGAGGAGTAACGGGTTCCCGCCTTATCAATACGTCGATAAGACCCCGCTTTGAATAGAAGGAAGAGACTTCTGTTATTTAGACAGGAGACTCAACTTGCCACTTCCTGGCCAAGTTGGTCGTCCTTAAATACACAAGGAAAGCTACAAACGTGTACAAAGTATTAGAAACCAAACACGAGGGGCACAGCAACCTGAAACAACACGATGCTGGCCTGCTGTCCGTCCACATCAAAACGAGGCACTACACGCATCAATGACAAGTGATCCGATCAATCCATACAGTACTAGCCCGGTTCAGGAACTTACCCCGGTCCACGAGGCGTACAAGCTAGCCTCATTCCAGGAGCCGGTTACAAGGACAGAGCATCGAGGGAAACCCGCACCCAATCACTCAACCACATAACCGGTCTAGAAATAGACCCGCTGGTCCCCACAGTAATAGGAGGTGACTTCAACACCCATGCCAGAACCTGGTCCCCCCCGGACGTCCGCCAATCAACGTGGGCAATTGACATTGAGGAGTGGGCGATCGCACAGGGCCTTGACCTGCTGAACTCCCCAGGCATCCCTACGCGTCGTGGCGACCGAAGACAACGCGACACCACCATTGACTTGATCTGGATCAACGAGGCAGCAATGCATGATGACACCTTCCAAGAACTAAGTATCGATTTCGCGGCTTCCCTAGGCTCCGATCACGCAGGACTCTGGCTGACGCACTACCTCCTACAGGCAGTGGATCATGCACCTCATAACAGCTGGCTCCCGCCATACATGATCCAAGATACAGCAAAGGAGGCATGGATAACCAAGTTTCGAGAAGACGCCCGCATACCGGACCATACACTCGACCCAGTAGAAGTCAAAGCTGAGTCCACACGCCTTTCCTCGTATATTGAGGAGACCTCAATTGCTACCTTCGAACAGCGCAAGGAGTACAGCCCGAGAGGAGCGCGATGGTGGAACAATGAATGCCAACAAGCTGTCGGTGCCGTCAGGAACGCGACCACCAACGAAGAAAAGAAAGCGGCCCAAAAAGCACTACGTTCCACCATCCGCACGGCTAAGAAAGATTGGGCAAATGGGCTACTGCACAACGCGACCACTGAATCCCTCTGGAAAGCGGCTTGATGGCAACACGGCCGACGCCAGCGCAACATCCCTGCCCTGATCACAGAGGAGGGACTCTCGAGCGACAGGCTGAACATGGCAACTGCGCTACGAGGCCGCTTCTTC
Organism: Russula emetica; assembly: GCA_015178925.1. Classification (NCBI taxonomy): domain Eukaryota; kingdom Fungi; phylum Basidiomycota; class Agaricomycetes; order Russulales; family Russulaceae; genus Russula; species Russula emetica. The sequence goes on along the minus strand of WHVC01000020.1, from coordinate 623,861 downwards.
AAAGACAATCCCCCACCAGTAAGGTGTGACAGGGGTATGGGTAACACCGTGAGTATCGGGTCACGGGTATTCCCGGGTACGGGTACGGGTTTGGGTTTATCGTACCCGTGAAATACCGTACCCGTTTGCGCGGGTACACGGTTTTCTCTATACCTCAAATCTCTTGGTCTCGAACTTCTTTCCGTACACTGCCTTACCCCAACAAGTTTATCCCAATCAAATTCTCCGCGGGACACAATCCGGCTACCACACTCGTCAATAACATTTCTGATTTTTGCATCTGTACCCCTCCCATCGCCGACACTTTTACCGGCCTTCAAGTACTGCACACCAGTGAATACCTTCAATTGGACCAAATTCGTAGGCGGGGGCATTGTCGGAATGAAGATCTGTAACCCCAACGGCACAAATCCTGTAGGGTATTGTCAACATACTCTTGATCGCATTGGTCTTCCTTACAACATGTCCAACGCCGCACAAAACGGTACATTCGAAGTATGCGATAGTGGCCTCATGGATATTCCTGGAGTATACACTTCAGGCGGGCAAACACTCTCTTACTCTCAACCTGCCGAAACTGTTTCCATTGGGTCGCTTCCCTATATGCCCCGTATACCCTCCAGCTCGAACTGTCAAACATACCAGAGCACGCAGATTTTCACCAACTTCGCCTCACTCGCCTCCTCTACAACTGGTGCCTCAGCTGCTCCGACAGGCTCGGGTGCTTCCCATGCGGGCAGCATCGACAGCTAATCCTACCAAGGCATTCGGATCCAATGGTACACGATCTGTTACGATCCCACTTTTCACAACTCACGAGCATCCTTAGTGTTGTGTTTTCTGTTGCTTTCCTCGCGGCATGAATGCCTGTTCACCGACTTCCCCTCACTCGCCTCCTCTACAACCAGTGCCTCGGCTGCTCTGACAGGCTCATTGATGGAATAGGACCCTTATGCAGTGGGAACTGGGGATGTGTTGCAGAATTCGACGCTCATTAGAATACTGAATCAGCTATACCATTATATACATGTCTTATACACGACTTTTGCCAAAGAAAGGCTTGGTGACCTCACATAATATCGTGGGAAAACTATACAGTTTTCACTTGTGGCTTGTGGCTTGTGGCTGATCTTTGCTTCCGCTCCGATCGTGCGTCGCAAAGAGAACGAGGCACGCCCTAACCTCTCAGGCCTCAGGCCGCCAATGGCTTCGTCAGGTCTCATCGAGGCTAGTGAAAAGGAGCAATTCATCGAGATCTGGCTCACCCACTTAAAGGTGAGCATTTTTTTTTTATAATCCCACGGTCCGCGGATGCCTAACAATTCAACGAAGTCTTCTGCGAAGTCGTCGCGTTCATCACTCCACTCCTGCACTTCCTCTATATCCAGTGCAGCCACATCAAGTGCAAAGGCAATCGGGCAAGGCATCAAGCGTATCAAGAAAGGCACCGGTGCAATCGTTCGGCCTCTTAAGCGGGCTAAACATGCGCTGTCCAATGTTTCGTCTCCAGTCATCAGTGATGTAGAGGACCCAACTACCGACGATCAAGCCAGCATCAAGACCAATGGATTGCTGGAGGTTATCGCAGTTGGATCCGACGAGGAGCTAGATGACCTTGAGAAGGAACTTGGTGCGTTTACTTACTATTTTTTCCTTGCTGTCTTACTCATTTCAATTTTAGCGGCGGTTAAGGAAACTTGGAGGTCTCCTATATATTCTTTCTTCAAACCTAAAGTAACGATTGAGGTACACCATGGCCGTGTCGCCCACTTCTTCACCTGCTCCTCAAAGAAATGCAAAACCGAGGCACGAGGCGTTCGGCGCTATCAAGACAAAGGTGACAAGTCTTCGACTGCCAACCTTCGGCACCATGCAGTTCGCTGCTTTGGCGAGGATACGGTCAACGAGGCTGTAGGCGGGGTGTCTGGTAGCCAGCGAAGCGGTAACATTTTCAGTGCCTTCGCCAGTCAAGGGCAAAAACCCGTTGTGTATTCTCATCGTGCACACTCAGGCCCTGAGTTCCGGTGAGTACATGCGCTATACATACCTTTCTTTGACTCATATACATCAGTGCCCACATTGCAAAATGGGTTGCCGAAAGCAATCGCCCAGCAACTATTGTCTCCGATCCCGAGCTTGTCAATCTTCTCACAACAGGACACCCCCACCTCAAGGTTCCATCTCCGAACACCGTTCGTCGTGACATTCTCGCGGCCTATGTGAAGTGCCGCGAACGTATCATCAAGCTCCTAAATGATCACCCAGGGCGTGTCCATTTTGCGACCGATGCATGGACGTCAACCAATCACCATGCGTTCGTTGCTTGGACTGTGCACTTTGAGTACAATGGGGCCATGTTGGCCTTTTTATTGGATATCATCGAGGTTCCTGAATCTCACACCGGCGTGGCATTGGCTCGGGCATTTCAGAAGATGCTCAAGACGTTTGGGCTTCAACATCGGGTAAGTTTGTAGTCTCGTGTTATGCTCTCAAGCTAATTGTTTCTACAGGTCCTTGCTGTGAATGCTGACAACGCAACGTCGAACAACACGCAGGGGGAAGCACTCGCGAATATGGACAACTCGTTTGTGATGGAGCATCGCGTTCGTTGCTTCAACCACACCTTGCAGCTCTCTGCGAAAACCCTTTTGTGTCCTTTCAATGCTGGGCTAGGCAAGGCAACCGAACGTGACGACAATGATATTGATCCCCTCGACTTGGACATCAATGGCGACGACAGCGAAGATGGTGAAGATGAAGATGAAGATGAAGACGAAAACGAGGACGAAGATGAAGACCTTCTGGACCTAGACAGCACAGATAACCTCGACGATGGTGTCGACGAGTTGGACGAATTGGATCCAGATGCACGCGAGGAGGTTATGGCGGACACAGCTGCTGTCCGTAAAGTGGTAACAAAGCTTCGCCACCTTGCTTTTGCCATCGTACGATCAACAACCATCGCCCTCCCTGCATGGCGCAGATACTGCAAGGAGCTCAAGCTCAAGCCACGCATCCTCCCACGCGACGTCGTCACTCGCTGGAACTCTACTTACTACATGCTCGACTTTGCAATCAGATATCGCACTGCCATCGATGCCATGACAGCCGACAAGTCCCTCAAGCTCCGAAAGTTCGAACTGGAAATGGAGGAGTGGTCTATTGCCGAGGACCTCGTCGCGGTCTTACTCCAATACAAGAACGCGACGCTCTTCTTCTCCCAAGACTCTGCTAGTGTCGCCGCCATCATCCCTGCTATGGACCGGATAACAAGCCACCTTAATTACCAAACCGGGAAAGTATACCACCCCTCCATCGCAGCCGCCATGAAGCTCGCACGCAAGAAGATGGACCGCTACTACTCGCTTACTGACTCCTCCTCTACATATCGTATCGCCATGGTCCTACATCCGGGAATGAAGCTCGAATACTTCCGCAACCAGAAGTGGAAGGGAGAGTGGATCGAAGAAGCCGAGTCGCTGGTCCGGGAGGAGTACATTGCAGAATACGAGAAGGTGGCCGATGAATCCAATGCGACGCCCACAAAAAACTCGAAGACCGAGAACAATGGCGGATTTGCATCTTTCGGCGACCTTTCTGTTACCTCTGCTCCCCGTGCCATAGGGTTGCCGCAGTTCGGTTCAGAACCAAAGTTCGAACCTGAACTTTTCCGAACCTGACCGAAGTTCGGTCCGAGGTTCGATGGCTGTGCCGAACTGGACCACAAGTCCGGTTCAGCGTTCGAGAAAGGCAGAACCACCTTGAACCTGGTTCAAACCGAACTTTTAATTTCTTATACTCTCGTCCGATTTGGTGCTGGCAATCAAAATCGACACTGTCCACAACCTTAGCTCCGAGCCTAACAAGCCTACTAACAGCATCGCGCATAGCAAGTTTCTCACGCGCACTGAGCGGTCGCAGTATCACACATCGTGGCAAGTTGTTTTTCTATTCTCTTTTCTCTTTTGTTTCCTGTGACCTCGCACTCAACCACTAAGTGCTCATTTCTCAGCCACCACTGCTTCGTCTCAACCACCCACACAAGACAAGGGGCAAACGACGACTCGAGTATTGAAGCCCTGGAATGCACGCATATACAGCACGCACGCGCAGTGCGAGGCAGTAGTGTGCCTGGAGCACATGTGAAGTTGACAAGGCAGACGGGGCGGACGATATGGATGTAGATGTAGGCGATGTGTGGTGGTGATCACGATGCCACCTCTGCAACTCTGGGACCATAGTAGTAGCTGCAACAACAGTACTATCATCACTTCTTGCACTGTGCCAACTTGTCACAAGCCAGGTCTTGGCATGGGCCTGGGCAACTTTGGTGGTCTGCAGGGTGGCATTCGCAGATCGGCGCCATGTAACGGTCCAGGGTGCTCCAGTGGACACGAGTAATACACCCATTCCGGAAATTCTTGTCTCACATGTTTTGTGGCGGTTCGAAAATCATGAAAAAGTTGAAAATTCGAGAATACTAGAAATTACTCTACACAAGAGGAGTATGATAGCCGTGCCGGGGAAGGGCCCATTGATGGGTACAATGGTGATGGGCAATCCTGATGCCAACTGGATTATCGTCGTTGGAAGGTGAGTGGCATGAGTTGGAGACAAAGCGTGAGCGTGCGAAGAAACGGAGAAAGATTGAAGGAGGCGCAGTGCAGTGAGGTAGTGGGGGTTTCATTCATTCATGCATTGTATAGTATATACAAGCATCGTTACTTGCATTTCTCTAGGCTACCAATTACATGCTGATTTACAGTCTGCTAAGATTACATGTGAATGGCCGTCGAGCGTACAAGCCCATTCTCAGATTGACATCGGCCGCGACGTTGCCAATGTTGTATTGGATGTCCAACATGTCGAAAGAACGGGACACCAGGGAGATAGCACCTGGGCTAAGTGTTGTACAAGTGTTTCGACCTCGATTCGACATCAATGAACAAAAATAATTGTTTGCATGGCAATACTCACATGCGCAGCGGTCATTCTGATCTGCTGGTCCCATCGTTTGGTGAACAATGAACCAGTGTCTTCCGTATCCTGGTTTACATCCCCCAGTCCACCGGCCTTCCCTTGTGCGTCATTCTCTTCTCGTGCCGCTTCAAACCAGATTAATTTGTCAACTTGGTCGATGTGTTCCTTGGGGCGGCCTTGTTCGATCATCTTGCGCGCCATTGTCTCCGCGGCCCCAGGTGTGAGATCTAATAACGCACCAAGACCGCTAAAGGAAATGTTGTTGTATATCCGCGAGCTCGCAAGAACATTGTGCTCCATTACCGCTCGATCAAGGACGGTCGTTGGCCCTGTACGCGTGCTGGCGCCATCGACGAGATCACCATCTTCGAGCGTCGACGATAGCCTGTCGTTCGTGGAGAGCGCAATCTGAGCTAGTCGTCCGACCTCCTGCTGAGCCTGCCCCTGCCGAGTCTGTGTTTGTACTGCTAGAAGGCCAGGGTCCTGGAACATCGCTGTAAGTGTGGTATTGCAGTTTGACGGCTGCTGTCTCTGCGTGTGCTTCTGCTTCGAGGAATGGTCCTCTGGGCTCTGCGCGCTCGGGGAATGTGGTGGAGAGGAAGGAGGCGAGTGGGTGCGAGAAGAGGGTGTCTACTTCGGGGGCGTTCAGCACTGGCTGGTTGGGAGGCGTGGGTATTGACATTGTGGGAGCAACAACGATGACGGAGGAATAGACATAGACTGACCTTGAGGGTGTTGTCGAGAATGAGTACGACTACGCTGTGCATTTCATAGGTGATGTTGTTGTTGTGTGAGTGAGGCACGCTGTGAATATGGGAAGGGCGGAGGAGAGTACTGTACGCACGGAGTCACGAGTACCTCGTTTCCGGCGAGAAAGGGGTCGAGGATGCAAAGGAGTGGCAGTTTGTCTTTGTCTTGAGGAAGACCAATCTGTGCACGCACCATGCACAGTGTTTCAGCACAGAATTCCAGCGCAATGAAAGGTAGGAGAGAAAGAGGACCTCCTCAAACACTTCCCGTCTCTTGAAGGTCAACTGTGTTACAATCAAACGACGAACAGGGAGGACAGGACGCGTCAGGACGTACCGCGGTATCCTCAATCATCTTGCCGTCGTCGTCGATCCTTCCCCCTGGGAGTGCGGTGTCACCAGCATATGAGCTGAGCGTCTTTGCTCGTCTGTCAAGTTCAAGTATAGCAGTCGGTTCCATTCCAGGCTGCTACTGACGCCTTACTGGCTAAGTAGAACATAAAGATTGCCCGCTCGTCCTACGAACAGTGCTACGAGCACTGCGGCGCTATGGGCACGGGGGTATGGCGGGGCTGGACGCTTTGTACGATGCGTTGAGAGGTTGCGGAGGCAGGAAGACGAGTTGATCGGCCGTGTAGTTTGAGGTCATGTTGTGAAGCCAATCGGCGTGATATGTGTCGTCTCGCTTGGCAGCAATTCTCTTGAGGCATTTGTAGGTGAGTCCGAGATCCTTTAAGTTTTAGTGCAGAGCGGTTGTTGATATGGGTTGGTCGTGGTAGATGGCAAGCCATGCGCAAAAACGCTGATCTCCGAGACTCCAGCAAAGAGTCGATGGATGACACGATCTGCAGAATTGTCAGTATACATGTTGCTGGGAGAGTGAGAAGGTACACACAGGTCGCATGGTAGGCTGAGCTGTGAGTTCATCCTGAAAAATGGAAATGCTCAAGTAATTTCGGTCCGAACTTTTGCTGAACCTGAACTGGACCCTTCCGAACCTGAACCGATGGTCCAGTTCAAGGTTCAGGTAATTCCCTGAACCGAACCTGAAGTTCGGTCCGAGGTTCAGCAAAATTGTTGAAGAACCGGACTGAACCGGACTTCGGCAACCCTACCGTGCCAGCGAGATCCAGGAATACCTCAATCACCCTGTCGAGAATGTGAAGGACCCTTTGAAGTGGTGGGTGGACAATCAACATGTCTACCCCAACCTTCATCGCATGGCTTTGGACTACTTGAGCATCCCCGGTAAGTGCAGTATAATTCTATATAATCATTTCAATCACTAATATAATGTTTAGCGACTTCTACCTCCGTCGAACGCGTGTTCTCGCAAGGCCGCCACCTTCTCCCTTTCACGCGCAACAAACTCTCGCCACCCTCAATTCGCGCTTTTCTCTGTTTTGGCTCATGGGCACGCTGCGGTCTTGTCGTTTTTGAGGATGTGGTAGTGGCTGTCTCTGCAAGGAGCACGGGTAGATAGAACTTAGCTGTAGTAGTTGTAACTCGTAGTACATTTCATATACAAAACCCGCGGTGTTGTACGGTTTCGTACCTCACCCGCGGTGTCTTACACGCGCACGGTTTTGTGCCTGAACCCGTGAAGGAAAACGGTGTCGTGCCTGAACTCGTAAAACAAAACGGTGTACCCGTACCCTTAACCGTTCGGGTACGGTGTTCGCGGGTACGGGTTAGGGTTTATCAAATCATACCCTAGGGTTACCCCTGGAATACCTTACCCACCAGTAGAACGGGTCTTCCCCGAGGACCCAGACCCCCTCCCACAGCGCCCATTCCAGGAAATCTCAGATGCGGAGATAGCTGAGCTACTCAGAGACACAAGCAACACCTCCGCCCCAGGAAAGAGCGGACACGGCTGGAAATTGGTGAAATGGGCATGGGAAGCGTGCCCAGAATGGTTCGTCGTCCTTTTCAACTCATGCCTTGACGCAGGGATACACCCTAGAGCCTGGAAGATGGCTATGATAGCGGTGGTCCCCAAACCTGGGAAAGCTGATTACTCTCTCCTGAAGAGCTACCGACCACTGGCCCTCCTCGAATGCCTGGGCAAGCTGTTAGAAAAGGTAATAACAAAACGGATCCTGCACGATGTGGGGGCATACAATCTCGTTCCCACCAACCAATTCGGTGCCCGCCCCCACTCGTCAACGATCCACGCTGGCCTTGCACTCACACACGACATCACCACTGCACACACCAAAGGAAGCTGTTGTGGCTCACTCCAAATAGACATCCAAGGATTTTTTGACAACATCAACCACGACAGGCTGATCCATTCCTTCTGAATCCTGGGTTTTGCCGAGGAGATCTGCCAGTGGCTGACGTCCTTCCTTTCTGAGCGACATGTCCAACTCAGATTCAATGGGTTTGTATCCGACCCCATTGATATCGCGGTGGGATCGCCGCAAGGCTCCCCAATCTCGCCCATCCTCTCCAGCATATACACCGCCCCACTACTCCGTCAAGCCAACCTATGGTCCGACAGCCGCCTCTACATGTACGTAGACGACGGCAACATTATGGCCTGGGGTGCCTTGTCATCAGCAAGATGATTTGGTTACTAGCATACTAGTCTAGTCGTGGCTAGTAAACTAGTAGCCTAGTTTTTCGACTAGGCTAGTGGACTTGCCATGCGCTAGTTTCGACAATTCTAGCGCCAGCTGTCTAGTTTCGGAACTAGTCTAGTTCATGTAAATAGTCTAGTAGACTTGCCAAGCACCATTTTGGCAAACTAGACCAATTCATCGTGTACTAGGATAGACATTCCATTCTAGAAATAGCTTGTTTTCTGTTCACAGATTTAGACTTTCTAGGTCGAACCACTTATCACACATTAATAGAAGAATCAAATCAATTGTATTTCATTATCCCACGCATGATAGACATGAACATGTTACACTAAAGAAATCCTTCCAAGCTTGTACCCATACCCTTACCCGCGAGGACCCATACCTGTACTGAAGGGTACCATGTTACAGGCAGGCCACCCACGCAACGGCACCAAGGAAGCTGACCAAGGTGAGGACGGAGATGATGAGTGCAACAAGGGGAATACGTGAAGAGAGGGTGGAGAAGAAGTACGAGCCATAGATATCCACCGCGAGTGTCTGTTGCCCGAGGTCAATACCATGTTACTACATTCACAAACGCACGAGACGGCGCGAAACGTCAGGTCCCCCAATATGCAGATATCTGCTGATACCGAAGAGCGTCCAGTATATGACTGCATACGAGAAAAGCACCGTCGCTGTTTTGTCATTTTCGCGGTGGACGGGCATAGACACCCGATGTTGGGCAGTGTTTGTGGAGGCGTCGGCGCGCGCACCTGCGTCGCTGTTACGGTGTTTCTGCACGGCAGCCTGCTGCCGGCGGAAATAGGAAGGTGAGTGAGGTATTATGAATGTTACCGTCAACAGGCCGAGGAGGTGTATCGCAAGATACCCTGATCCCCGGAATGAGTATGCACACGGTCAGGAACGAAAAAAGGGTGATATTGACCTGTGAGGGAAACAAGACCCTCCTTGTTGGCGCTAATCAGGGTTTGCTGTGTTGCGTTGAGGACGTAAGATGTCAAACCGGCAGAAAGGGAAAGCTGGTGTGCTATACCGTCAAGAAGGCGTGGATTAAGGGGTATCGTGTTTTGGTTGTATCACGTACCCAACGCTACAAGAAGCCCGAGTAGCGATATTGGCATGCTCGTGATGAACGGGCGCAAAAAAGCTCATAACACTGGTATCAGCGCAAGCGTCAGGAAGAAGTTCCACTGTACGCCGTATTCAGTGACATGTTCCTTCATCCATCGTCAGCAGCGTATCCAATCCGAAAACGAAAAGTAGACTTGGGTAACTTACCGGATATTGCATACCCTTCACCAATACGACGCGTAGCAAGCCAAGCACCAGGACAGGCAGGGATTTTTCGAGAACAGACAAGATCTCCGACCTAAGTGGAGGTCTCAAATCCGCTGGATATTTAACGAATTGTATGACTGGGATCGCGGAAACAATTCCTTGGGAAAACACAAATGAGCCAACGCCTATGTCCATCTACTGATGCTCTTAAGTATCACAAAAGGCAGTAAACATGAGAAAAAATACGCACGAATGATACTCCATAGGTCTCGCACTTGGCTAGCATGCGGGGAAACACAGGGAAGTCAACTGCAAGGATCGCGAGCACTGTCACGAGCATCATATGCGCGCGGTATGTACTCAATGTGGACAGACGTGTTGTCTCGGTCTGTTCGGGTGAACCCGCGCCTTGCTTAGAGGGCTTATCGTGATGAGAACTCGACGCACGGTGCGACACGAATGATGAATGTGGAGAGCCGCCAGAGGGTAGAGGTGTACCAGACTGGCATGTCGGGAAAAGAAAACATATAAATGCGGTGGGAAGAAGCAAGATGGCGGATAGTGTGCCTGGGCGATGAGCAAAGAGAGTCATTGAGAGGAGCAGAGGGATAACGAGGAGTAACCATTCTGAAAGTAACAGAAAGGATTTCTGTGGTTGCGAGCGTGAGCAGATGGCAGAGTGCAGCACAATGGAGGCCTTGTGGTTGCATCGTTAGCAAATGCCGCGTGTCATAAGAGAGGATGCAGACATACGAGGGCAATGAGGGCTATCATGTTAACATGAGGAAGGAGTTTGTGAGAGCTCACATGGAATTTGCGCACATCCACGCCAGAGTAGGCAAATATGAACCACACGTCGACAAAAAGCCTGATTGCTATGGCCACAGTTGAGATGATTAGTAAGCGCTTGGCAAAGCTATCTATGCTGAAGAGGTTGCCAGATGAGAAGCCAAACAGTCGTATGACTCGTATCGACACTGTGGAACTGTGGTGATTAGTCATGCAGAACAAACCGCACAGTGGAGATACTTACATGACAAGACAAGACAAACCCAACACAGGAGCGTTGAAGCAGGTGACTCACGCAAAGGAGAAAGAAGTAGAGGTAACCCTGAATTGAGTTGCTGTGGCTCCAAGATTGGAGGTGTTTGCGACATTGAATAGCCATCAAGGTAGTCAGCTAAGGGTCAAATGAGTTGTTGTACCCACCTTCGTAGCTGGATAAGTTACACCAAGATGTTGACCAGGCGGTGGTGCATGTACAGGGGCCAGAGCAGCAGAATAGAGGCGGGAACGGGGTGTGCGGGCAAGGAAAACTTGATTGTAAGAGACCTTCCTAGCATGTTCAAATACGAGAGCGAAAAAAAAGATGGAAGCACGTCAACCGTGTGGTCACTAGCATGACACATGACATGTGACAGCGTACATTCCACTAAGACTGCAAGCGCATGGCGGTCTCAATGCAAATAAAGATACTATATCATTTTGGGAAGATCCCTGATCTTGTCGGTGTTAAATTGTCCGGACCAGCGGAGACCGAGGGCGATTCGGCGAATGATGACGATGAGCAAGAGGTTCAGGCTTCGGAGTCTCAGGAGCGGCCAAGGCTCTCTCTAAGTATTCTTCCCTCTTCTGCAAGCGCCACGGTGCTACCCACTGCCATCCTACATGGCACGGTTGATGTGCTCGTGCCACTCGCGTCAAAGAAGGACGTCGACAATCTCGAAAGAGCTGGAGCAGCTGTGCGTGATGACCAGTGGGTTTTGAGACGAGAGGAGAAGAAATAATTTGTCTTCTTGTTTCATTTGTAATCGAGTTCATATACTACATATGTCTTTCTAGCATTACAGAGTTACCTAGAAATACCTAGAAATAGATTCGTAATACTAGCCCAGCTAGAAATACCTAGAAAATTTTAGTTGAATACTAGGCTTACTAGAGTGCCTAGCGACAGCAACCTAGGAACGCTAGTCGCTCTAGCACGTTTCATCTTGCTGATGGTATCACCTGGTACGTGCTCGCCTCATAACCTGATATGTTGAATGCTGTGCTTGGCTCGAAAAGGCAGGCCTCGCTATCGACAGCGGGAAGACAGAGGCGATCTTTTACAGCCTCACGAGGGCACGCCCGGACATCCATGGACTCCGGCCAGGCACTATCACAGTGCCAACAGGTGAAGGCGAGCGAACAGTAATCAACTGTTCGGACAACGTCCAATACCTGGGATAGTGTTTCGGCGGCTACAAGAGCCGAGCCGAGCCGTTAGCCGAGCCACAATTAGCCGGGCAGTCAGCTTGTTAGCCGAGCTGCGCTGTGGGCACCCATGCCACTTAGCCGCGCCGAGCCGTGCCGCCAAAATAGCCGGCGTTTCTCTGGCTAGAGTGCGGCTCAGCTCCCAATCCAGATCGCGAAAATTGTAGTCAAATCTTAGTTCCCATACATCAAACTACAGCTCTACAACAAAATCGACGCGTGATACATCATCGCCTACATGTACCTCAAAGCCCAACGTCTCAAACTACGAAAACATGCTACTTCCAGGACCTTGTACGAGTGGCCCGAGCGGGTGTTTGATGTATGTACCGAGACAGTTTAGCAATCGCGCAAGTCGAAGAGCGAAGGCTAAATAAATCTAGTTAGTGCCGCTATTCATAGAGGGCGAGGTCACTTACACCCGACTAGTGAAGATAGGTGCACGGTCCACGCTGACATGGGGTGGTGCTTTGATGGGCTGATCAGTCACGGTTTCCGAGCACTGTAAGAGGATGGAATGAAGGAACTGATAGTCCGGTTTCTTGTCAAAGCCAAGAGAACGGACATAGGTGACGAATTTGCAGAAGGGAGCGGGTAAGCCTTCGCACAGCTCTTCCACTGTGATCGATGTTTTCTTACGGAGGACTACCTCCTCGTCGTTGCCTGCGGAATTGCTGGTCCAAGGCAACTCGCCGAGTGCTGAATAAATGATGGTATAGGCAAGAGACTCTAGGTCATCACGACGCGACTGGACATTGCCTTGCTGGCCACTGATGGATGCGAACGGAAGGGTACCAACGATCGAATGATTCGTTGTGAAAGGGATATGTAAATAAGTTGCGGGATTACGGAACAATCGTGCCAAGCCGAAATCGATGAGAAAGAGGGTAGGAGGAAGGTTATCAGCACGAATCATGAAATTCCCAGGTTTAATGTCACGATGGATGTAGTGTCAATCATGAAGTGACTGGACTGCTAAGAGCTGCATGTGAGGGTGTGTTTAGGTTTAGTATGATTGTTTGTTTTATATAACATACCATTTGGGTGGCGTACGAGAATGTCTTCCTGTGGTCAAACTCAAGCTGATCGATCAGGTCGCCCAGTGAAGTTCCGAGATGATCGAGGACAATAACTTCATATATACTTTCCTTGCCGTACCAGAGTACTCGAGGGATTCCTCTGCCACCGGCGATAGTTGTATACACGTTGTGTTCATGACTGAGCCTTGAAGGTAAGCCGCATGGGTGCCCTATCTTCACAGCAACATCACCGCCCGTCGCAATGTCTTTTCCTAGATAGACACTCCCTAACGAACTCAGGAAAGTGTGTCAAACTCGAGTCAGAGTCGAGCTCACCAGATCCCCCAGTACCGAGTAGGTTACATACTCTGTACTGGCCACCAACACACACAATATCTGACTTCGAGGGAGAGAATCGCTTCTCCGAGGTATGTCGTGGATTTCGAAGGCGCGTAGTCGTCATCAACGTTAAGAGAGAGAAATGATGGGTAAAGTCAACTTGGGGGATGTGTCGGTTCACTAAATTGCGAACTCCAATGTCAAATAAACACCAACAATATCGCACGCAACTGCTGTGCGATCATCTCTGTCAGTACAGACAGTAACGTGGCCAAGGAAAATATATTCTCATTGCAGTGACGTAAAAAAGCTGGGGTTAAGACTCGCAATTATCATAGTTAATAAGGTCATTCAACAAATTGTCAAATGAAACAACAGGATCATCCACAAAGAGAGAGCTAAGCTCGCCAGTTGGCACCGACATACTCATGGCAGCTTCCGATATTGACCATCCGTTCATGAAGTTGAGGCGTTCTTTCTTGAGTGAATATTTCAGCATTTGAAGGGCCTCCATGAGAATTGGGCTGATTCGGTTTCGCTTCGCGGTGTCCGTGTCCTTTGCTGACGAGAACACACGCTCGCAAGGGACGGACGTTGCCTGGATCGGGAGATAATCCATCGCGATTGAGAACAGTGTTGGGAGTTCCAACCTATTAGCCTGTTGAGGGAGTTAGTTGTAGTACCAAAACGCCATTCAATTATAGGAATCACCTCACCTCCCAGAACCGCAGGATGTTGGTCTCCTCAGATGAGATTGGACCCAAAACATATTTTTGGAATTCAACATCCACACTGGACACATTACGTGTGGACTTTTTTTTGTATACAGAATCTTGAACTTTGAATCGCGTTGGAGCCACAGAAACCACTGGATCAGGTTGGACAGGGGAATCCGTCGTTGTAGCTTCAGACGTTGACGACTTCTGGCTACGGTACTGACGCATCTGCAAGTCGTGAGAAAGATGACTGAGGAGTTGAATTGTGTAGTCTTACGAGCGCCAGAATGATATCTTTGGCACGCCGGATATAGTGACCTTCCCATTCAGCTTGGATCCACGAGAGGCGCATAGCAGGGTTGAGGACTGTTCAATGAAGTCAGAGGTTAGAGCGACAAATCTTGATTCAAAGACTGACACATTGTGACGACATAAGCGTCTGTATCGTCCATTCGAATGTAGTATTTCTTTGCCCACCGCAGGCCGATTTCCGTCCAGGGCCGGAGCATCTCGTGCTGTTCCCCGAGTTTTTCCCATTCTGTCATAAACATCTCAAAACTGGATATCGCACGCGACAAAACCGGTGTGGATTCAGACGACATGCTTTGTTGACACGCGTGCGGAACCTGTTGTCACATGAGTGACTGTCCATGGGTTAAATAGACGACTCACGCTCAAGACAGTTTCTAACCCTTCAAGGATGTACCAATCAATTTCCAACAGCTTCCAATCGGAGAAGTCAACCAATTCAGTGTTAAGATACCGATCGAGAGCCTACATTAGATATTTGATTAGTCTCCACTGTAACACCGTCCAGTCGCTGAGATGAACTTACCGGCCGGAGAACTCTTAGACGTCGCAGCATCATAAAAACCGAATCCCACCTCGTCTTCACATCCCTCAGAAGTTGAAGCTCGGGAACTTGGACGATACGACGTTTGCCACTCTGAGTTTTTTCAGAGAACCATTGTCGTTCGTTTCCGTCTTGGATGAACTTACGAAAGCCTTCCCTGCGTTGGTCCAAAGAGCGTAAAAGACGAATAATTCTGCGAGCACGCCTGAGGGGATTGCACTTGATACCCGCAACCCATTCCTTAAGGTTAGAATGGTCATCGTAGCAATCACCCAGCTTCAACTCATCAATATGGTGATCACCAATATCAATGTCACCACCATCCAATTCATCCTCGGAGTCATCGCAATCTATGTGGTTTGAATCGACGGCAACTTTGAGCTCGGAGAGATACCCCTTTGAAACAGACGTCATCGATGAAATGACGTGAGACGAACAGATGTTAATGATGTGTGCGTAACACTGGACGCGATGTTTAAGGTGATCGAAGTCAGCTGTGGCGAACGCCTCACGTTCGGCGAGCAGAGACTCTAGCTCTTCCATGGCTACAGCGTTGTTCTCGGCGTTGTCGAGCGTAAAGTGGCCGATCTACAAAGAGTAAGGCAAACGTGCGAATAGATATCATATGAAATACATACCTTGAGTGTAACATTAGCTCGATCAAGTAGGTGTAGGATATTCTTCGCTATATTGACGCCTGTGTGTTTCTTCTTGAGGCGATGAAAGCCGATAAGTGCAGCATTAAGTGCGAGGCGTCCACTTGACTCGTCACTTGAGATCCAGTGTGCGGTCAACGCTAAGTAGGCCTCTAGGTTCGCGTTTGACCAGACGTCTGAAGTGAAACTGATCCGCCCGCAGGATTTCTATGACCGAAGACAGTTGACAAAGCGGAAAGACAAAATGACTATACCCACAGAAAGGTCCGATTTCAACCGTTCGAATGAATTCCACCATTCACTGATGACTGCTTCCCTCATCTTATCATGGCGAGGGATGTTGGCGTCAACGAGAGTCTTGCAAAGAACCATACACATCTGTCGAAACTTGGGGCATTCTACAACACGAATCGACTGAAGACTAGTGAGAGTGTGAAAGCACGCGAGATCGTCGGGACTCACCTGATCATCTGCAACTACGAAGCGAACGAGATGCTCCAGGAACGCCTCTGGTGAAAATGATGGGAGCTCGGGGTCGCGTTTGTTGCGAGCATCGTGGGTAGATGGATCGCCCAATTCGCTCGATAGCTTATATGACCACTTGTGCTGTAAAACAGCGCCATTGTACTCCTCAGCGTGTATTTGGCGGAGATGCTGTCGAAGATTCGTGTTTCCGGTATTTGGCCCGTAGATATAATTAGCTACACCATCGGGGAGCGTAGACTTATCGGTGCCATATATCTCACTGCTTGTTGTAAGAAAACAGAATAGATATTCGAAAGTCCGTACGTACGAGCATAGCTTGCAGATTTTAGGTGGAGGCGTTTCTCCGTTCGAAGAACGCTTGCCTCTAGTACGACCCATGCCAGTGAAGAAGTGCACAAGATCGAGGGTGTCACTGCCGGTATGGACGAGACGATTAGAGCTCAGTAGTGTCCTGGGTAGTTGTCTCCTCCTTTGTACGAGGGGTGTCGAAGCACGTGCAGCGTCCTCCCTTATGCACTAAATCGGGGAATACCTCCTGGCAGAAGGCGTACTTTGGTAGAGTGGCCGTGTCCTTGGAGGGACGTTGGGTCATAAGCTAAGTCTTTACAGCGACTTAGGAGACTGAGGAGTAGAGGGTTCCCGCCTTATCAGTACGTCGATAAGACCCCGCTTTGAATAGGAGGAAGAGACTTCTGTTATTTGGACAGGAGACTCAACTTGCCGCTACCTGGCCAAGTTGGTCGTCCTTAAGTACACAAGGAAAAGCTACAAACGCGTACAAAGTATTAGAAACCAAACACGAGGGGCACAGCAACCTGAAACAACACGATGCTGGCCTGCTGTCCATCCACATCAAAACGAGGCACTACACGCATCAATGACAAGTGATCCGATCAATCCATACAGTACTAGCCCGGTTCAGGAACTTACCCCGGTCCACGAGGTGTACAAGCTAGCCTCGTCCCAGGAGCCGGTTACACCACACCGCCGCTTAGACTAGATGTCCGCATCTAGTCCATACCCCCTCTGAACTGGGCCGTCCTCCTCCCTCGATACCCCCGAATGCGTTGCTCGGGGCGCCCCACCATCCGGAGGTTACCTGTCTTGCTGCCCAGCCGGGCCATCTCAAGGCGCGCCCTTGACCCCTCCTGGGCCTCCCGCATGCCCCGTTGCTCGGCCTGGAGATGGTCGATGCGGAGCTTGACATCAAGGAGCGAGATCTCAAGCTCCCTGAAGCGTGCGACCTCGGCTTGGAGAGGCCAGTCCCTAAGGTATTCCAGGGGTAACCCTAGGGTATGATTTGATAAACCCTAACCCGTACCCGCGAACACCGTACCCGAACGGTTAAGGGTACGGGTACACCGTTTTGTTTTACGGGTTCAGGCACGACACCGTTTTCCTTCACGGGTTCAGGCACAAAACCGTGCGCGTGTAAGACACCGCGGGTGAGGTACGAAACCGTACAACACCGCGGGTTTTGTATATGAAATGTACTACGAGTTACAACTACTACAGCTAAGTTCTATCTACCCGTGCTCCTTGCAGAGACAGCCACTACCACATCCTCAAAAACGACAAGACCGCAGCATGCCCATGAGCCAAAACAGAGAAAAGCGCGAATTGAGGGTGGCGAGAGTTTGTTGCGCGTGAAAGGGAGAAGGTGGCGGCCTTGCGAGAACACGCGTTCGACGGAGGTAGAAGTCGCTAAACATTATATTAGTGATTGAAATGATTATATAGAATTATACTGCACTTACCGGGGATGCTCAAGTAGTCCAAAGCCATGCGATGAAGGTTGGGGTAGACATGTTGATTGTCCACCCACCACTTCAAAGGGTCCTTCACATTCTCGACAGGGTGATTGAGGTATTCCTGGATCTCGCTGGCACGGGGAGCAGAGGTAACAGAAAGGTCGCCGAAAGATGCAAATCCGCCATTGTTCTCGGTCTTCGAGTTTTTTGTGGGCGTCGCATTGGATTCATCGGCCACCTTCTCGTATTCTGCAATGTACTCCTCCCGGACCAGCGACTCGGCTTCTTCGATCCACTCTCCCTTCCACTTCTGGTTGCGGAAGTATTCGAGCTTCATTCCCGGATGTAGGACCATGGCGATACGATATGTAGAGGAGGAGTCAGTAAGCGAGTAGTAGCGGTCCATCTTCTTGCGTGCGAGCTTCATGGCGGCTGCGATGGAGGGGTGGTATACTTTCCCGGTTTGGTAATTAAGGTGGCTTGTTATCCGGTCCATAGCAGGGATGATGGCGGCGACACTAGCAGAGTCTTGGGAGAAGAAGAGCGTCGCGTTCTTGTATTGGAGTAAGACCGCGACGAGGTCCTCGGCAATAGACCACTCCTCCATTTCCAGTTCGAACTTTCGGAGCTTGAGGGACTTGTCGGCTGTCATGGCATCGATGGCAGTGCGATATCTGATTGCAAAGTCGAGCATGTAGTAAGTAGAGTTCCAGCGAGTGACGACGTCGCGTGGGAGGATGCGTGGCTTGAGCTTGAGCTCCTTGCAGTATCTGCGCCATGCAGGGAGGGCGATGGTTGTTGATCGTACGATGGCAAAAGCAAGGTGGCGAAGCTTTGTTACCACTTTACGGACAGCAGCTGTGTCCGCCATAACCTCCTCGCGTGCATCTGGATCCAATTCGTCCAACTCGTCGACACCATCGTCGAGGTTATCTGTGCTGTCTAGGTCCAGAAGGTCTTCATCTTCGTCCTCGTTTTCGTCTTCATCTTCATCTTCATCTTCACCATCTTCGCTGTCGTCGCCATTGATGTCCAAGTCGAGGGGATCAATATCATTGTCGTCACGTTCGGTTGCCTTGCCTAGCCCAGCATTGAAAGGACACAAAAGGGTTTTCGCAGAGAGCTGCAAGGTGTGGTTGAAGCAACGAACGCGATGCTCCATCACAAACGAGTTGTCCATATTCGCGAGTGCTTCCCCCTGCGTGTTGTTCGACGTTGCGTTGTCAGCATTCACAGCAAGGACCTGTAGAAACAATTAGCTTGAGAGCATAACACGAGACTACAAACTTACCCGATGTTGAAGCCCAAACGTCTTGAGCATCTTCTGAAATGCCCGAGCCAATGCCACGCCGGTGTGAGATTCAGGAACCTCGATGATATCCAATAAAAAGGCCAACATGGCCCCATTGTACTCAAAGTGCACAGTCCAAGCAACGAACGCATGGTGATTGGTTGACGTCCATGCATCGGTCGCAAAATGGACACGCCCTGGGTGATCATTTAGGAGCTTGATGATACGTTCGCGGCACTTCACATAGGCCGCGAGAATGTCACGACGAACGGTGTTCGGAGATGGAACCTTGAGGTGGGGGTGTCCTGTTGTGAGAAGATTGACAAGCTCGGGATCGGAGACAATAGTTGCTGGGCGATTGCTTTCGGCAACCCATTTTGCAATGTGGGCACTGATGTATATGAGTCAAAGAAAGGTATGTATAGCGCATGTACTCACCGGAACTCAGGGCCTGAGTGTGCACGATGAGAATACACAACGGGTTTTTGCCCTTGACTGGCGAAGGCACTGAAAATGTTACCGCTTCGCTGGCTACCAGACACCCCGCCTACAGCCTCGTTGACCGTATCCTCGCCAAAGCAGCGAACTGCATGGTGCCGAAGGTTGGCAGTCGAAGACTTGTCACCTTTGTCTTGATAGCGCCGAACGCCTCGTGCCTCGGTTTTGCATTTCTTTGAGGAGCAGGTGAAGAAGTGGGCGACACGGCCATGGTGTACCTCAATCGTTACTTTAGGTTTGAAGAAAGAATATATAGGAGACCTCCAAGTTTCCTTAACCGCCGCTAAAATTGAAATGAGTAAGACAGCAAGGAAAAAATAGTAAGTAAACGCACCAAGTTCCTTCTCAAGGTCATCTAGCTCCTCGTCGGATCCAACTGCGATAACCTCCAGCAATCCATTGGTCTTGATGCTGGCTTGATCGTCGGTAGTTGGGTCCTCTACATCACTGATGACTGGAGACGAAACATTGGACAGCGCATGTTTAGCCCGCTTAAGAGGCCGAACGATTGCACCGGTGCCTTTCTTGATACGCTTGATGCCTTGCCCGATTGCCTTTGCACTTGATGTGGCTGCACTGGATATAGAGGAAGTGCGGGAGTGGAGTGATGAACGCGACGACTTCGCAGAAGACTTCGTTGAATTGTTAGGCATCCGCGGACCGTGGGATTATAAAAAAAAAAATGCTCACCTTTAAGTGGGTGAGCCAGATCTCGATGAATTGCTCCTTTTCACTAGCCTCGATGAGACCTGACGAAGCCATTGGCGGCCTGAGGCCTGAGAGGTTAGGGCGTGCCTCGTTCTCTTTGCGACGCACGATCGGAGCGGAAGCAAAGATCAGCCACAAGCCACAAGCCACAAGTGAAAACTGTATAGTTTTCCCACGATATTATGTGAGGTCACCAAGCCTTTCTTTGGCAAAAGTCGTGTATAAGACATGTATATAATGGTATAGCTGATTCAGTATTCTAATGAGCGTCGAATTCTGCAACACATCCCCAGTTCCCACTGCATAAGGGTCCTATTCCATCAATGAGCCTGTCAGAGCAGCCGAGGCACTGGTTGTAGAGGAGGCGAGTGAGGGGAAGTCGGTGAACAGGCATTCATGCCGCGAGGAAAGCAACAGAAAACACAACACTAAGGATGCTCGTGAGTTGTGAAAAGTGGGATCGTAACAGATCGTGTACCATTGGATCCGAATGCCTTGGTAGGATTAGCTGTCGATGCTGCCCGCATGGGAAGCACCCGAGCCTGTCGGAGCAGCTGAGGCACCAGTTGTAGAGGAGGCGAGTGAGGCGAAGTCGGTGAAAATCTGCGTGCTCTGGTATGTTTGACAGTTCGAGCTGGAGGGTATACGGGGCATATAGGGAAGCGACCCAATGGAAACAGTTTCGGCAGGTTGAGAGTAAGAGAGTGTTTGCCCGCCTGAAGTGTATACTCCAGGAATATCCATGAGGCCACTATCGCATACTTCGAATGTACCGTTTTGTGCGGCGTTGGACATGTTGTAAGGAAGACCAATGCGATCAAGAGTATGTTGACAATACCCTACAGGATTTGTGCCGTTGGGGTTACAGATCTTCATTCCGACAATGCCCCCGCCTACGAATTTGGTCCAATTGAAGGTATTCACTGGTGTGCAGTACTTGAAGGCCGGTAAAAGTGTCGGCGATGGGAGGGGTACAGATGCAAAAATCAGAAATGTTATTGACGAGTGTGGTAGCCGGATTGTGTCCCGCGGAGAATTTGATTGGGATAAACTTGTTGGGGTAAGGCAGTGTACGGAAAGAAGTTCGAGACCAAGAGATTTGAGGTATAGAGAAAACCGTGTACCCGCGCAAACGGGTACGGTATTTCACGGGTACGATAAACCCAAACCCGTACCCGTACCCGGGAATACCCGTGACCCGATACTCACGGTGTTACCCATACCCCTGTCACACCTTACCAGTCCCCGTTGTCCCGAACTTCCTGGACGAGCATGCTGTAGACGCTAGCACTGCCTTTAAGTAGGGCGAGTAGCCAGGGCTGCAAGGGGAGGACGACGTCTTCCTCCTCAGTGTCGATGTCGCGCTCGGCGTACACCTCGGCAACATAGGGGGTCTCACCCAGGGAGTGGCTCTTGGGGAGCCCCGCGACCCTACCGTCGGTGAGTTGCTTGATCCACCATGCAGGTTGGTAGTACCCATCTTGAATGGGGATGACGAAGTTGGGGGCCCTCTCCTTGATGTTGAGTACATACCCTTCCGGTGCGTCCTCTCTTGGCTGTACGCGGGCCAGCGCCTCCTCAAAGCGGAGCTTTTGCAGGGCCATCTGCTCGTTCCAGTTGTCGGACTCGGCGCGGTGGTCAGCTTCCCTCTTACGGATGGTGGCCAGGAGCCCCTGGGCAATGTGCATGAGGGAGATGGGGTCGTTCGGCTCGAGTTGGAGGCCGACGGCGGCAGTAGATGGTGAGAGGGGTGGTGCCATTGGGGGTGGCGTCCCTTTGGGCGAGCAGATGGAGGGGTTGTTGGAGGCGTCGGACATGACTTACCCGTGGAATACGCAGTATTGGTCCGGGCAGAAGCAACGATGTAGGAGGATGTGGTCTTGGGGAAGCTTGTTGAGGTATAAGTAGAGGAAATGTCGAAAGGGCTGGCCAGGGGCGAATTCAGAGTAGGCGGGCTTTTTATCCCTGGTGACGGTGCAGTGAAGGCGCTCGATGAGGGGTCGCTTTGGTAGACGGGGGACGATGTGGAACTGCAGGTGTAGGAGTAAGATTTGTTGGAGTGGCCGCGAGTCTTTCTTGTCGTCGCGGATGTACTCAAGGAGAGGTTGGTTGGTTGGTCGAGAAGCCAGGTTGGGGGTGATGGCGGTCTCATCATTCCCCGTCGCCCTTTTATCTCCTCGGTCGGGCGTCTTTGTTGGTACTCCTTGATTAGGCCGTCCGCATGGACCTGGTCA
The DNA here is from genome assembly GCA_015178925.1 of Russula emetica. Taxonomy (NCBI): domain Eukaryota; kingdom Fungi; phylum Basidiomycota; class Agaricomycetes; order Russulales; family Russulaceae; genus Russula; species Russula emetica. The sequence continues at coordinate 601,456 of WHVC01000020.1, read as the reverse complement.
GCAGGTTCCCATGTGTTGTCGTGATCGGGGTACCCCTTCCATTTGATTAGATACTGGAGGCGCTTGGTGCGCCCATATTGCCTGTGACCTTCGATGCGTTCCACCTCGAATTCTTCTTCCCCGTTGATAAGGTCTGGTGATGGCCGGGAGAAGTTGGGCCCGTGGGCGGCTGTCTCATGATAGGGCGATAAGAGGGATGCATGGAACACGTCGTGGATGTTCCATGAAACGGGGAGTTTCAGCTTGTACGCCACTGGTGAGACTTCTTTGATGACCCTGAAGGGTCCATACCGTTTCGGGGCTAACTTGGTCTTCTGATGCCGGACTTTCAGGTGGGTTGCCTCGAGCCAGACTTCTTCTCCGACCTTGTATTGTGATGGGATCACTGATTTCCCTTTTGCGACTTGATTGATGGCATCGATGGCCTGGGCTCGCTTCTCATTCATGACGGAGACTCGATTTTCAGCGGTCTCGTTCCTCGATGGTGGTGTTTCCGCTGGGAGCAACTCCGGTTCGTATCCCAGAAGGATTTGATTGGGCGATAGGCCGGTCGTTTCGTTTCTCCGGTTGTTGTGTACCGCCGACGCTATTGTCAGCCAGTGGGTCCAGTCTTCGGGGGCCGACGAAGTTACGAGTCGGAGATATTGTTCTACCCATTGATTTTTCCTTTCGGAAATCCCGTCTGTTTGCGGGTGGAAGGCCGTTGACAGGTTTTGTTGGGTAGTCAGCTTCTTTGCCAGTTCTCGGCCAAAGTGGGAGGTGAAGCGTGGGTCCCTATCGCTGATGACCTTGGTGGGGAGCCCGAACCATCTATAGACGTTGTCCAGGTATAGTTGGGCTATCCCTAGCCCCGTTATCGTTGTGGAACATGGAAGGAAGATGGCCGCTCGCGAGCATCCGTGGTCCACGATGGTGAGGATGGCGTCCTTTCCTTTGTGCATCGGGAGTCCCGTGATGAGGTCCATTGCCACCTGTTGGAAGGGAAGGGTTTGTTCGTCGGTAGTTATGCGGAACATGGGGATCTTTTTCCTGTGAGTTATGATTTTGTTTTGTTGGCAGGTTGCGCATCCTTTGACGTAGTTGGCGATCCATTGGTTCATCCCTGGCCATCGCGGTCCTTGCCTTGCTCGTCTTATCGTTTCGTCTCTTCCTGGGTGTCCCGCAGTAACGTGGTCGTGGGCGAGGATCATGGCCATCCTCTTCCTCTCTTCGGGGAATGGTGTAGTTTCCAAGTTTGACCGATTTATGAATTTTGATGGTGGGAGTACGGTGATTCCTTGGTTATCGTCCTTTCCCTGGTCTATGCCTGGTGGTCGTGACAGCGCATCGGCTGGGACGTTGTCCTTTCCTGGTACGTGTTGTATTTCGTAGTCGTACTCTTGGAGGTCTGCGTGCCAGCGTGCCGTTCGCCTGTTCAGGTTTCGTGGTGACTTCCAATACTGGAGGTTGGCATGGTCAGTTAGGATGGTGAACGGTTCTTTTGTCCATCCTAAGTATGGTCGCCAGTGTGCGAGGGATTTCATCACGGCTAGCAGTTCCCTCTCATAGATGTCATAGTTTCGTTCTGCTGGGATGAACGTTGCGGAGTAGTAGGCGACTGGATGTGTGACTGGTTTTGAGCGTTTGGCCAAAGTTGGTGAGGTTTCTCCCCTTTGCGAGAGTACGGCGCCCACGCCGTATGCAGAGGCGTCTGTTTGGAGGTAGAATCGCTTGTTAAAGTCGGGTTGTGTAAGCACCGGGCTGCAACACATCTTGGTTTTAAGTTCCTCGAACGCTCGGTGCTGGCTTTCTCCCCAATGCCAATCGGTGGTTTTCTTTGTAAGGTCTAGTAGTGGGCGGGCGATTTTTGAGTAGTTTGGGACGAAATATCGGTAATAGCCAGTGAAGCCTAGGAATTGTCGTACTTCGGTCGGGGTGCGGGGAACTGTCCAATCCGCGACCCCTTTGAGTTTCGTGGGGTCCATGCGTATTTTGTTCTTTCCGACGATCACTCCTAAGTAGTCGATTTCATCTTTCGCGAAGTCGCATTTTTCCGGCTTCAGGTATAGGTCGTTTTCCTCGAGTTTGTCGAGGACGAGGTGCGTATAGTTTGTGTGTCTCTGCTGGTGTTGTTTTTCGGTTTCGCCCTCCCTTGGTTTAGTGTGGATGGCGATGTCGTCCATGTATACCGACAGCCATCCCTGCGCGACTTCCCTTCGGAAGATGGTATTCATCATCATCTGAAAGGTAGCCGGTGAATTAGTGAGGCCGAAGAACATGACGGTTGGTTCGAATAGCCCCTCGCTGGTGAGGAACGCCGCCTTCCATTCGTCTCCTTCTTTGATGCGGATGTTGTTGTACCCCCACCTCATGTCGAACTTGGTGAATAGGGTGCATCCACTAAGGCGATCAATGGTTTGGGGAATCAGGGGGGATACGTTTCTATTTTTCACGGTCCATTTATTAATCGGGCGGTAGTCCTGCACCGGACGTAGTTTCTTGTCCTTCTTTTTGACGAAGAAGAAGTTGGCGGCGTAGGGGCTCCATGATTCCCGTATAGTCCCCCTTTTTAGGTGCTCGGCCACAAACTTGTGCATTTCTTCTCGTTCAGCTTGGTTGAGGGGGAGAAGTCTTGCGGGGAGCGTCGTGGGGGCGTTGGGTAATAGTTCGATGGTGTGGTCCCATACAGTGTGTCTGGGCAGCCGTTGCGATTGTTCTTCGCTGAACACCTTTTTGTGTCGTTCATATTCGGCTGGGATGGCGTGTCGTGGGCTTTCGCTCGGCTGGGCCGGGTGTACTGTGACGCGTCCGATGTAGTATCGGTCTTGGTCAGGTTTTCGGGGGGTATTTCGGTTCCTTGGCACGAAGACCGCCTTTTTGGCATTATGGGCTCGTAGGATGATCGGTAGTTGGGTGTGGTCGATCCAACCTTTTTCCAATCTATTTTGGGTTGGGCCGCTGCGAACCATGAGTATCCTAGGATCGCCTTATGGTCGCCTAGGTCAGAAAGAAAGAATCTCAGCGGGGTTCGCGTCGATCCAGTTTGTACTTGTAGGTCAGTGTAGAACTTGACCTCGCCGTTTCGGTTTTCCGTTCCGTCAACGTTAAATAGCTTTCGTGGCCTTGCTAATTGTTTGATTGGTAACCTCAACCATCTGGCGTAGGTGAGGTTCATGAAATTCTCCGTTGCCCCGGAGTCGACCAGGGCGATCGTCTCGGCTCTTTTCGCGATCGAATGGATGTAGCATCGGACTGTCATTGACTTTCGTGCTGATATATATACATCGCTATTGCTATCGCTTCCCTGCTTAATCAGTGCCGACCTGATTAAGCTGTGGGAAAATCCTGTGGACTCTCTTCTCCTACTTCCTTTGCCAGCTGTTGTTTCTCGTCAAAGGTCATTGCGTTGATCTCGGCTTTGAGGAAGGCGACCCTGTCTACTTCGGGGGTGTTCCCTTCGTAGACGGTCTCTTCGTTTGGGTCGAAGTCGATGAGGTTCGCTCTTGCCTTTCCCTTGCTTGGGCAGGCTCGGGCGAAGTGTCCTATTTCTCCGCAGTTGAAGCAGGCGTTGCCGTTGTTCCTGGGAGGAAAGTTGGTGACATTAGCCCTGGAGCGCCAGTTGTTTCGTCCTCGTGCTTGCGGTTGCCCTCCTCTCTGTTGATAAAAGTTGGGCGCTCTCGACCTGCTGAGGTCCATTGGCACGGTTTGGTTGTTCATCCATCTTGGGGCGTTTGACGAGTGGTATGGTTGTCGGTATGGTTGCGGGTTTGCTGATTTTTGGAAGAAGGGGCGTCGTTGTCCCCTGTTCTGTTGGAAGGGGAAGTTCACTTTGTTGTCCGCCTTTGGATCGTGCCGTATTGCAAGTAGATCGCGGATGGTTCTCTGGGCGATGGTACTTTCGATGGCTCTTTGTTTCATGGCCTCGTATCCCCTCACTGGTGGGCTGGCCATGACGTCTGTCATTGTTTTCGGGGTAAGACCGAGTAGGAAGAGTCGGGTCGTTGCGTTGTCTCCCGCAGTGTAGCCAGCTCTTCGGGCCAGCTCTTCGAACTTTGATATGTATAGGTCTATCTCTCCTGGCTTCATAGCTAGGTTTTGCAGGGCGGTACGGGCTCGGTCTTCTTTGGCCGAATCGAGGTATTGGGCGGCGAATTCCGTTAAGAACTGGTCCCATAGCATGGGGATATTGTCGGCGATGGGATCTAGCGCGTCGAGCATGGCTCCTATGTCCCTGGTCCATCCCGTGACGTCTTCTCCTTTCATGTGGGTGAGGGTGAAGGCGATCTTTTTCATGGGGGAGTTGAAGCCGCTTACGTCCGCGTTGAGACGTAGGTATCCCTTCACTTCCTCGATGAAGTCGTCGGCCTTGGTTCTGTCGCCGTCGAACGTTTCCGGGAGTTTGCCCATGGCTCACACATCTTGTGCCACGGCCACCGGTTGGAGTGGGTTTGGTCCCGCTCCTCCACCGCCTCCTCCTCCTCCACCTCCGCCTCCTCCGCCGCCTCCGCCTCCTCCGCCTCCTCCTCCTCCTCCGCCACCTCCTCCTGATGGAGGGGCGCGTTGGAGGGCTTTCTGGAAGGCTTTGGTGACATTGGCTTGAGCGGCGGTCGTTGCAGTGGTGGTGGTTTGGGTGGTGGTTTGGGTTGCCATTGTGGTCGTCTTTTGGGGTTGCGTTAGGGTGGTTTGGGCGATTTGTGATTTCTGTTTTGTCGCTACTGCTTGCGCGAAGGTCGTGCCTTGTTGGATTGGGCTTCGGCGAATTTGCTCGTCTATTTGGTGGTCCTCTTCGTCTGAGGAGTCTCTGCTCGGTCTCTCTTTGGCCGGTTCTTTCTCTTTGGCCAGTTCTTCTACCACTATACTCGGGGTGGTTGCGTCGCTGGTTTCGATGCTGATGTCGAAGTTATGTATACTGGGCTCGGGTTGTCCGAGTACGAATTCTTTCCTGTTTGCTCCTGGTAGGATGCGGTGCCACACTCCGTTGTGTAGGGTCACTGGTCCAGCGTCTTTGATTTCTAGGTCGCTGCTCCTACAGAACAGTTGGATGGCCTTTCCTTTCTTGTTGGCTGACTCGTGTGCTTCGAGCTATCCTGATTCCTTGAAGTTAGGCCTTGTGACAATTAGCTTGTTCTTTCGTTAGGTATCTTGGGTGGTTGGTGTCTGCGCTGTCTCTGCTGCTGCTAGCCGTAGTTTTAACAAAGTTGAGTCTAATGTCACCGCCGGTATGGACGAGACGATTAGAGCTCAGTAGTGTCCTGGGTAGTTGTCTCCTCCTTTGTACGAGGGGTGTCGAAGCACGTGCAGCGTCCTCCCTTATGCACTAAGTCGGGGAATACCTCCTGGCAGAAGGCGTACTTGGTAGAGTGGCCGTGTCCTTGGAGGGACGCTGGGTCATAAGCTAAGTCTTTACAGCGACTTAGTGAGACTGAGGAGTAGAGGGTTCCCGCCTTATCAGTACGTCGATAAGACCCCGCTTTGAATAGGAGGAAGAGACTTCTGTTATTTGGACAGGAGACTCAACTTGCCGCTACCTGGCCAAGTTGGTCGTCCTTAAGTACACAAGGAAAAGCTACAAACGCGTACAAAGTATTAGAAACCAAACACGAGGGGCACAGCAACCTGAAACAACACGATGCTGGCCTGCTGTCCATCCACATCAAAACGAGGCACTACACGCATCAATGACAAGTGATCCGATCAATCCATACAGTACTAGCCCGGTTCAGGAACTTACCCCGGTCCACGAGGCGTACAAGCTAGCCTCGTCCCAAGAGCCGGTTACAGAGGGCTACATTTGATTTAACTGGTCTATTGAGGGCGTCAGCTTGTTGGGGACTCGTTCTCTGAGGCTCTAGCTTAGGCGAGGGATTTGGAGGACCAGATATGTCAGATATCTCGTCGTCATCGTCTATCCCCTGCAAGTCAAATTCTTCGGCACTGACGACTGCGTCGAGTTGGGTGGTAGTTGCCTAGATTAACTGGTGAGTCTCTCAAGACTAAAGGTACATAGAGGGCCCAGAAAAATCACCTTTGATCGGGTCTGAGACAAGCCAACGGGACGTGCGCTCGGGCGACGAGAACCACCCTTGGCATTGACTCGTCCCACAGCCACAGGTGCAGCTACTGATGACGGTTCAAGGGGCTGTTTTGTCTTGCATGGAGCCATGGCACGAAGAGAAACCAAAGGATCAGTGAGAACGGGGGATTCAAGAGAAATGGGGAATCGAGAGAACAGGGGATTTGTGACGCCAGTGCATTGCTTGTGGGCCGAGACTTGTGCTACCCACGGGCACTCCACGGAAAATGACCAAAATAACCAAATAGATTACGTCCATGACATTGACGTTGAATTGCGGGTCCGTCGGCAAGCATTGGGCGAGCGACTCAAAATCAAAATGTGTGCACTGTGCAAGCACCGAACCACTGGGCCTGGGAACGATACTTTGATGGCGTTCTGACGGTCGCTAAACCCAAAGTGAGTGCAAGTGAACAGGATAACTAAGACGAGATGAGGACCTTGGGAAGTAAGATGGGCAGTGAATGGGTGAGCCGCAAGCAGCGAAGGGAGTGCACATGCACATGCCACGATGTCAGTCTTGTCAACCGTTATCGGTTAGATCGTGTACGTTCAATTGAGTCGCGTACGTTCATGTGAATCAGATTCATGACTCAGAATACTCGGATCGGATCACATCACACTGGACAGACAGGCAACGCACGCCGCACATACAGTACAAACGTGAGAGATGCAACAGTACCACTGCTATACCACTGCACCACTGCTAACCCTGCCGCTTGCTCGCCGACACCATATAAAAAGCCTTCTCTTCGGCCACAGACCTCGACCGCTTGGAACCGGAATGGGTGATGCAAACCATATTTACATGGCAGAATATGCTGAGAGCTGGCCTTGTCACTGGAGGGCCACTCGTTGTCAAGGACCGTCTTGAATTAACTGAGCGTCGGGACTCACCTGATCATCTGCAACTACGAGATGCTCGAGCAGCGTGGGTGGATGCATTGCCAACTTCGCTCGATAGCTTATATGTCCATTTATACTCCAAGACCGCTTTGTCGTACTCCTCAGCGTGTGCTTGGTAGAGATGCCTTCGGAGATTCGTGTTTGCGGTGGTTGGCCCGTAGATATATCTGGCTACACCGGGGAGCATAGACTTATCGAATCCATATTTCTCGCTGTTTGTCATAAGAAAGCAGAATGGATATCAGAAAGTCTGTACATACGAGCATAGCTTGCAGACTTTAGGTGGAGGCGGACCTTGCTTCAAAATTATTGGGCCGCCTTGAGTGGGTTGTTCAATACCAGTGAAGAAGTACAGGAGATCGAGGGTTGCAATCACGTCAACGGGCCCATTGAGGGGGTCAGCTTGTTGGGAACCCGTGTTCTGAGGCTCTAGCTCAGACAAGGGATTTGGAGGACCAGATGTGTCGGATATCTCGTCGTCACCGTCTTTCCCCTGCAAGTCGAATTCTTTGGCATTGGCGACTGCGTCGAGTTGGGTGGTAGTTGCCTTGGATTAACCAGTAAGTCTCAAGACTCAAGGTACGTAGAGAGCCCAGGAAAGTCACCTTTGGTTGAGTCAGAGACGAGCCAACGGGACATGCACTCGAACAACGAGAAGCATCCTTGGCATTGGCTCGTCCCACAGCCACAGGTGCAGCTACTGATGACGGTTCAAGGGGCTGTTCTGTCTTGCACGGAGCCATGGCACGAAGAGAAAACGAAGGATCAGTGAGAACGGGGGATTCAAGAGAAATGGGGAATCGAGAGAACGGGGGATTTATGGCCTAAAATCCCGAAGGCCAGTGTATTGCTTGTGGGCCGAGACTTGCGCTACCCACAGGCACTCCACGGGAAATGACCAAAATGACCAAATAGATTACGTCCATGACATTGACGTTGGATTGCGGGTCTGTCACCAAGCATTGGGCGAACGACTCAAAGTGAAAATGTGGTGTTGTAGACTTGTAATCTTGGCGCTAAATACAGCATTCTTTTTTGGATACTGAGTGAAAGTGAACGGAATAACAAAGACAAGATGAGGACCTTGGGAAGTAAGAAGGGTGAATGGGCGTGCACATGCCACGATGTCAGTCGAGTCACCGTACGTTCAAATTGAGTCGCGTACGTTCAATTGAATCACGCGATTCATGACTCAGAAATACCCAGATCGGATTGGATCGGATCACATCATACTGAACGGCACATTAGGCAGTAACTTACGTACAGAACAAACACGAGAGAAACATAGTAACCACTGCTAACCCTGCCGCCGCTTGCTCCCAGACACCTTATTAAAGGGACCCCCCTCATCCGCTACAGGCCTCGACCGCTTGGATTGTGATTGGGAATAGAAGTGGATCGAAGCATTCGATCGTGCAATACTCTGAAGACTGGCCTTGTCATTGGAGGGCCACTCGGCATTAAGGGCCTGCTCGAATTGCTTGAGCAGGGTGTCATAATCCTTCAAAAACGTCAACCCTATTTCATAATTCTTGTCTTCTTCCTCTGGATTCTTGCGTAGACTACGACCAGAGAGTATGTAGGGGTTGAGCTTTGTAGGCGGCGCTTGGTCTGATGGCCGTGGACGATATTGGCCGGCAACAGAATCATACAATTCCATCGCAAGCTCGTGAAGGATAGGATTGTCGCGAATTCGAAATCCTTTCTCCCTCAGCGGATTACCTGCTTTCAGCCACGTCGACTTCTCTGTGCTTCCGATGTTAGAATATACCTTTGGGTTCATCACCCCGTTGATGAAAATTGAGCGTGCGCTCTCATCCCAGGTAGTTGGCACCCGTGTCACAACAATCCACATAAGAACCCAGAAAAATGATTCAAGGTCATGACTGAATGTGTGGCGGATCTTGGGGCGTTCGATAAGCTCAGCAGCCATAAACTGCCAGGTTCCCTGGCGGAAAGATATGTCAGGAGTCGGGAATACTGGGTCATGTAATAACTTACAGTGCGTGTTTGCTGGCGTGCGGTACTGCCACTGTGTTCGTCATCTCGGTCGATCACCTTGGAGAGATCCCAATCGATGAGTAATCCGCCCTGAATCTTCGATTCATGCGGGTCATTATGGTCCAATTCATCGTCGCAGGCGATCAAGATATTTCCTGGACTAATGTCTCGATGAAGGATCCCAATGTCATGAGCAGCTTTGTGAGCTACAATGTGAATCAGGTTACATAGACAAACTGCTAAGAAAATAGTCATCTCACCTTTCAGGGCAGCATACATTGCATTTACAAACTCCCGAGTACATTTGAATTCCTCCAACTTCCTCCCTATGGTACCTAGGACAATACGGTAGTGCCGATGAGGAGTTAGTTTATAATTCATGTCGTTGCCGACTTTGTGAGTTTGAGTTTGGTGATAGATGTCGGCGCCAACATCACCAGCCGATAAGCAGGAAGGAATGTTGTCAACTTTTCCCCGATGGAGCAGATCATAGAGCTCCCCTTCTGGTTTGATGTCCTTCAAAAGGACACGCCAAGAGTCCTTGACGAGGACACGACGCCTTTCTTTGACATCCAAGGCGAATAACGACCGAGTCCACCGACCTACGGGGATATCCGGTCGAGGTTCTGGGCTGGAGATGATATATCGGCGCTCTGACGGTCGATCTGAATCATCTGGTATGGTTAGGACTAGAAACGACTCCACGTCTTTCAGTTCAGGGACGATGGCTCTGGCAAGTGCAATTTCTTCCGGGGTGGATGATGAGTGAACCGTAGAATCATGGCCGCGAACTTCGGAATCTGCAATACCATAGCGGATGAGAAAGTCGAAAAGGTGTGGTTGCGAATTGTAATATATCGGTTCGGTGACGACTGCACCACTACGGTCCCATCGAATGAGTCTTGCATAGTCTTTCATAATGAGAACCGAGAATGTATGTGTGCGGTACTGAGCGCTCATTATCGCCGTGGCATACGCCGTGATCTGGCCTAGATTTGATTGTGAACCAGATGTCAGGTATAGGAAGGAGTTTAAGTCGTCGCCGCTGTTGGAAGTGTGGTCCCTGGGGTTAGACGGAACTTTGAGGACAAATGGGTCCGCCTCCGATTTCATCTCGATGACAAAATCCACGCGAGAGAGGTCGAGATCATCTTTTGTCCTTTTCCCATGCATATATACCGAGCAGTTGGGCTTCAGTTTGAGATGGAATTTGCCACGCGGTGCTTTGTCTGAGGAACGGGATGTGTTGACTATGATTAAACTTGGGACATGCGGAGAAATGGCTTCAATCTAAAAGGGTAGGATTAGTCACAGAACAAGTGCGGTGGGTGACGTGGGTCAGAACTCACAAATTTATCATACGATGCACTCTCCGTTTGTGAGAGCGATTTAATGAAATCGTCGAACAATCCCGTGGGGAATTGGGGAACAGAGGAGGGATCCGAGGGAGGGGGTAGGAAACAATTCAAAAAGGCTTCCGCGCTTATCGGTCCAACGAAAAAAGGGCTCATTTCAGTTGCAAGATGGGAAAAAATTGAAGTTCTATCTTCATATCTGTCGATATACCTGTCAGTGGTGGTGCTCCGTGTGTGAACAGGAGTCCCAGGCGGTAGAGAAGCGTTTGAGGGGGGGGGGGGTGCTCATAATGGCAACGGGTGACGTGGAGCCGGCTTGCGCCGGCTTTCAATGGCTTGCGCCGATTTTCCCAAGTCGACTAAAAAGGTCAGCTCGGTGACATGCGGCGCGGCTCGGCTAGCATTTTAGCCGACTCAGGCGCCGGCTTTAGCCAAGCTTTAGCTGGAGCTGCCGAAACACTAACCTGGGACTCTTCATCGACCACAAACTTTCATGGAACAGACATGTAAAGATAATGGCAACAAGAGCGCGCGGCACACTCAAGTCCATGAAGCTACTGGGCAACTCCGTTAAAGGACTCGACCATGGCAGCTGGCGACTCGCGTTCAACGCGATATGCCTCCTGGTCCTAACATACAGCTCCCCAATATGGTTCAAGCAGCAAAAACAACTGTCGAAGATACTACAGATGGTACAAGACGAGGCGGTAAGGTGGATGATGGGTGCCTTCCGAACAACACCAGCTGAGCCACTTCACCAACTGATCGCCATTCTCCCAATTCACATCCGCCTGCAGATGCTCTCCAAGACTGCAGCGCTCTCCTTACTCTCCATCCCGCACAGTTCGCAGCTAATCCAACGGCTCGGACGGCCGTGGTGCAGCGCAGACGAACTTGACAATGACATCCCCCTCACTCCCCACCCGACACCTTCCACCCCGCTCACCCGACTCGCAGCACTTGTCCCCCAAGAAGCCAGACAACCATTCAACTACCACCTCAACATCTGGGCAAGACTTCCACCCCAAAATGAACGACTCCACGCGCTTGAAGCAACCCCGCGAGGTGAAGACAGGAAGCTCCTCACCGCACAAATCAAGCAGGCAGCTACGAACCGGCGCAACAAAACACTCATCATATTCTGCCAAGGCTCCAAACCGAATGATAGAGAAGGCACCCCGACCGGGGTTGCGGTATGTATAGCTTGGCGACTGGGCAAGGAAATTGGTCGCGCGACGAAGTGTCTTGGCCCAAATGCAAGCACATCAGACGCAGCCTATGAGGCCATCCTACTGGCCACCAACTACATACGTGACCACCCACCCAATGGCGAGGATGGCCCAACGGAAATCCGGTCAACGGACGCCAAAGTCGCTAGGGAATGCCTCAGATCAGGCGCCCGCGACCATCATGACCAAATTGAGAACCTCTTCACCTCCCTCTCTGATATCCTAGACGCTCAACCAGTGCTACAAATCAACATAGGATGGCTACCAGCGGCCAAGGGATTAATCCCCCTCCGAAGACTCAAAGCCATTGCATCGGAAACGGCGCGCCAAGGCCCAACTCTTCCCCCACCTCCACCAACGAAGGCCCAACTACGAAACACAGCACGACAAGAAGCAATAGACGAATGGGGAAACAATTGGAGGGCAGCCCCACGTCTCCAACCTGCCTACCTGGCCCTCACTCACCCGCCAGATGGCGGTCTCCCCCCCTTCACCCGGGGCATCACCAAATTCCCAAGGCCCATTGTGGCCACATGTATTCGACTCCTCACGGGTCACGCATTCACCGGTGAGTACACTGCCCGTTTCCGCCCTAGTTCATTTGACCCACATCACTGCCAGTGCGGGGAACCCCTCCAAACGGCACAACATGTCATTGCAGCTTGCCCTCTACATATCGCAGCACGGAGACAATTCCTCCTGCCAGTATTGAACACCCTTTCACTCTCAACCATCTTCGGCACGGAGAAAGGAGGCGAGGCCTTAGGAAACTTTTTGGCAGTGTCACAGGCGTGCATTAGACCATGGCAGCACGAGGCACCGCCAGAGGAGGAGGAGGAGGAGGAGGACTACAGATAATCACCAGGGCCGCATGGCCCAGGCCCAACTTCACCAACCACACGCCAACTCACAACACATATTCCCTACTAAAATTACCATTCCTACCAACCGGGCCTCCCTGTCGCCCGCACGCGTCTTTGTAACTACATACATGCAGCGTGTAAAAAATGCGGATTCTAAAAAAAAAAAAACGTTCAACGTTCAACTTGTACAGTAGCTGACAAATTATTTCCACGCTTGGTGAAACCGCTCACGCCAATCACAACCGACGCAGGTGCATGAAATCCACCTTCCCATCCTCCTGCTGCTGCGTAGCAGCAATCACAACAGCCTGCTATGCCCCTCCACCTGGTTCACCTCCTCCCTGTGTCATCCTTGTCCAGCATTGACATCAAGTGGCGCGCTCGCAAACCTGATCCTCGCACCTGTATATATGTATTCGAACACTTGCGCTCTATGATGCGCATCCTGCTCGGGACAACTGTCGCCTGATGGCTCACTCGAGGCGCGCGAGTGCGAAGATTCTGTTGGCCTACCATCTCCACCTTTATCTCAGCCGAGTCCTAGGGCATCATTACTTGGCTCACGCAATGGTAGCGCAACTTTCCTCGCACGGATCAGCGGCGCTTTCCGCTCCCGCTCTCGTTCGCAGAATACAAGCTTGGGCTCGGGCACAGGCAGTGGGAGTTCATGACACAATTCGCATGTCTCAGTATCTAGTGCATCACTGGCGCTTGGACGTGCCCACGCACACAGCCTGGGCATTGGCGGCGCATTGCGGTCCAACATCGAGCTCGTCCTTGGGCATATGTCACTGCCAAGTTCTCCCCCTGCCACTAGCATTGTGCGCTTGGGCGATGCGTCTGATGTGAATGGGAGTGTGGGAGCGCTGAGCAACCCGGAAAGCCATACGTTCGGCTTGCCCGTTGTTGGTGACGCTGGCAGCTTACTGCCTCGCCGATGGCGAAGAAGACTGGGATAGCTTCTATGTGAACTTGTAAGTAAACACATCATTCTCACTAATACAATGCACTCACCAGAGATACTGAAGTTTTGCCGATCGCGACGTGTTTATGCGATTCCGAGGAGGTGGTGTTGGTCACCTCGGAACTCACTATCTTGACTCGAGGTTGAAAAAGCACAACCATGAATCGGGTTATGAGGAGCAACACGAAGCGACAGTTGATGACATGTTCGAAGACAGCAATTCCCATCCGCATGAGGAATGGGGCAATGGCATTGAGGAAGACTCTGGGACGCATGAAGAGCGCACAAGTTGGAGAAAACCTATCAACGAGGAAGACAAAGAAGACGAGGACGAAGACAAAGATGTAGACGAAGACGAGGATACAGACAATGAACAAGAGGTTGGGCAACATGGACAACGAGCAAGACCTTGATGACGAAGACGAAGAGGGCATTGATGACGACGAAATTCTTGACGAAGGGTTCGCAGAGTTATGAGACAGTGTGTAAAAGCGACGCTCACATAGTACAGCCAGCCCGAGTAGTTATAGAATAAAATTGACATATGACATATAGCCCGCTTGGGCGGCGTGCACGCAGTGCCAGCATGGGGTAGGAGAATGGTTTATTGGTGACCAAATCAACTTGGCATGATTTGCTCGATGCGAAGGGGATGTTCAATGATAATCAATATTATATTCGAACTTGCTATGATTAATTCCGATCATATTGAGGTAGTATGATCATACTTGATAATACCAATGGACTTCGTCTGTAGTCTAATCAGGCCCGATCTTGCCAATCATCGGGTCTGAGTTCCAGCGGAGTCAATAATCCCAAATCATGGTTTGGCTAATTCTCTGATGTACCAACAACTGATGTCTCGCTAGATGTTTCAGAGATATCCACTGGCATCCATGCGCTCGCGAACGCCGCAGCGCAGCGCGTGAAGGAGAATCACCTGAAGTCCGTGCAAATGAACCTACACTACCCTGGACGCTCGAATGCGAGATATGCGCTACTGATGTCCTTTGCACGACGCGGCAACATACTAGACAGCAAAAGTATGTTTTAATCTAGGGGTCCCTTTTATCCATGTTCGACCAATTCAATGCTGGATGTAAATTTGAAACCTGTTTTGACACAACGTGATGTTTGTCTAACCTTCATTGATGATTCCAGCACCAAAGGGTCAAAATCCGCTACCAGTAAAGCATTATAAACTAAGTTGCGAAGACCAACTTCAAGTTGGTCGGTAATATTCGGCGTCTCTCTCAAAGCAATCAGAAATCCTCATCCATCGGATTCACAGTACCACGCGACGCCGGCTGCTTTCGGCTTTTGGGGTAATCTGAGAGGCCGGGTACGGACGTGCCAGCAACACGGCGGAGAACGCCGTCAGTTGCAGAGGTTGCGGGAGCATTCGAAGATTAGCCAAGATTCCTAACTGTTAAGCTATGGAAGATCATAAAGTCAAAATGTTTGTTACTCAGGAAGGTTGGCAAGAGAGGGAGGGAAGAGGCAGATACTTACGCTCCAGTGTCAACCGCAGGCTGGAACCTTGGCCGGAAATTGAGCTTGCCGAGCTTGCTAAAAAACGTCTTGAATTTGTTACCAAAACTGTTTTGCTGCGCAGCCACTTTGGCCAGGTATCCCTCCCGCCCCGGCGGGAGAGGAAGGTTATCATCATAAAAATGAACCTTGGTCGTGGGCCCCCAGTGAACCTTTTTAGGGTTGCTGAACGATGCCGGTTGATTCCCGGTCGTGGTTCCCGGATTAAACGCGCCCTCTGGGTCCAACGGCACCTCAGTCTCGCCTGACCTCGGCGGCGGTCCACTCCCGCTTAACGAGGATGACGGCGTGTCAACGCCCGTATTACTCCCATCGACATAGTGGTACGATGATGGTGACGTGTACGGAGACTTCCAAAACTCCGTATCCGAGTCCGAGTCCGAGTCTTCATACGAATTCCCCCGTGCAGCTCGCTTCCCCGACACGATTATCACGTTCTCGCCTCCTTCCGCCGCATTGTCGCACGCTTCGCGTACTGGTACAGGAGCCGCGAGCACGACGCTGAAGACGGAAAGTATAAGAAGGATCCAAGCGACTACTTTGTACTGCATTCCTGTTGGGATTTGTCACGTGCCAGTGGATTAGATAGAGGCGATGGCTTCAACGTTGTTAGTTGAGTAGTCAAGGTGAGCTTTCAGTTGTTTAAACGAAAGGAAGGGACACGATTCCAGAATGAACGGAAGTGGGCTAAAGATAGCAGAGGATAATTGATTGGTCAGTCATAAGTGAAGGAAAAGGTACACGCACTATCCAGTACCCAGATGAGCAAATTGAAGGAACCAGAGACGGCCCTGGCAGGAGTTGACGTGCTTTTATGTTTGCATGCGCCAAGGCTGTGGACATCAGTCGGTGATGGGAGTCCTCGATGATACCCAGCATCAATGCGTTGGATATAGAAAGTATCGCATCTGAGAAATGCGGCGTCGACTCTGCTGCGAGGTACACTACACTAAACCTTCCATCCGGGTTGATTCAGGGTCACCCATCAGATCAAAGCGGGCCAAAATCCGAAAAAAGACCCGATTACTCAGATTCCTGATCAGACAGCTAAATGACATGTTGATTCGGACTGACGCAGAATGACGGTTGCTGAGGTTCTGCCAGTGAGATGGCCCGGATGGTCAAAGGCGGTGCTAGTGGTGATGGGGCTTGTAGTTGGTAAGAGAGAGACGACTGGCCCAGTGCAAGAGTTGATGCATTGATGAGTAAGCGGGAGCAAGCTGTGGCTCAGGGAGTCATCATCAGGGAAATGAGGGAAGTCGTCGTGAGGCTCTCGCCGAGACGTAAGCACCCCTTCCCGTGTGGCAGTCTCAGATACTCACACGGTCACGCAATGAAATTCTCAGCTGCTATGTCTCGAGTCAATGAACCCCGGTATCCATACCAAGAACTGATGTCTCGCTAGATGTTTCAGCGATATCCACTGGCATCCAGTGTTGTCAACGACCCGGTCTGACGGGGGTCAGTTCAGTCGGAGGGTCAAGGACAGTCTTACTGACCCTTTTTTGGTCAGCGAGTCAGTCGGGTCAGCATATCAATGGGATCATTGGGATGAGAATCTGATAAAAAATGGTTCGATGATATGACGAATAAAATTTCGGGTCCCCGCCACAATTAAACATGTACAAATAAGGTCACCGACCCCAGTCTGACTGGTCAGACCGGTTCAGACGTTCCGGAGGGTCAGCCACTTACCCAACCTTTTTTGGTCAAGTCTCACTGACCTTGACAACACTGCTGGCATCCGTACGCTCGCGAACGTCGCAGCGCAGCACGTGAAGGTGAATCACATGGTGCGCTACCGGCAAATGAACCTACGCTACCCTAAATACTCAAATGCAAGATATGCGACACAGGTGTCTTTTGCAAGACGTGGCAATATACTAGGCAAAAGAGTGTTTCAATCCAGGGATCCCTTTTATCCATGTCCGACCAATTACTGCTGGATGTAAATTTAAAACCTGTTTTGACACAATGTGACGTTTGTCTAACCTTCATTGAGAATTCCAGCACCAAAGGGTCGAAATCCGCCACTAGTAAAGCGTTATAAATTAAGTTGCGAAGACCAACAGTTGGTCGGCAATATTTCGGCGTGTCTCTCAGAGCAATCAAAAACCCTCATCCATCGGATTCGCAGAACCACGCGACGGCGATTGCTTTCGGCTTTTGGGGTAATCTGAGAGACTCGGTAAGGGCATGCCAGCACCACGGCGGAGCACGCCGTCAGTTACAGAGGTTGCGGGAGCATTCGAACTGTTAAACTAAGGATGATCATAAAGTCAAAATGCTTGTTATTCAAGAGGGTTGGCAAGGGAGGGAGGGAAGAGGCAGATACTTACCCTCCAGTGTCAACCCTACGCTGGAACCTTGGCCGTAAATTGAATTTGCCGAGCTTTAAAAGCGTCTTGAAATTCTTAACAAAACTGTTTTGCTGCGCAGCCACTTTGGCCGGCGGGAAAGGAAGGATACCCTCATCTGGCCCAACACCTGACCCAAAGAAATGAACCTTGGTCGTGGGCCCCCATGAAACCGATTTAGTCCCGCTGGACGATGCCGGTTGATCCTCGGTCGTGGTTCCCGGTTCAAACGCGTCCTCCGGGTCCGAGTCCGACGAGATATCTGGCTCAAAGAAATGAACCTTGGTCGTGTACCCCCAATTAACCTTTTTAGGGTTGCTGGACGATGCCGGTTGATTCCCGGTCGTGGTTCCCGGATTAAACGCGCCCTCTGGGTCCAACGGTGCCTCAGTCTCCCCTGGTAAGGACCACACTTTGTGAAACCACGACGGTTCACTCCCGACTGACGAGGATGATGGCACGCCAGAATGACTCCCACTGGCATCGTCGGGCGCTGACGATGACTGGGACGGAGACGTCAACGACTCCGTATCCGACGAGTCCGAGCCTGAGTCCGAGTCCGCATCATACGGATCCGGGTACCCCCGTGCGGCTCGCTTCTCCGACACGATTATCACGTTCTCCCCTCCTTCCACCGCATCGGTGCACGCTTCGCGTACCTCTCGTACTGGTACAGGAGCCGCGAGCACGAAGCTGAAGACGGAAAGTATAAGAAGGATCCAGGCGCCTATTTTGTACCGCATTTTTGTCGGGATTTGTTTCGTGCCTGTGGATTAGATAGCGGCGATGGCTTCAATGTTGTTAGTTGAGTAGTAAAGGTGAGCTTTCAGTTGTCAAAACGAAAGAAAGGGACACGATTCCAGAATGAACGGAAGTGGGCTAAAGATAGCAGAGGATAATTGATTGGTCAGTTATACGTACCCCACGATAGTGGTCGTTGAGTTGTGTGACTAGCGTGGGGAATGTTGTCCAATCAGGCAACTCGAAAGTACTGGCACTACCGTGACTGTAGTCACTAACTATGCGACCTCGTCTTGCTTGTACAGCTTACAGCAGTACGCACACTGTGCCGCGACCGACGCGATTGCCGGGATCACCCCTGACTCCAACCTCTTATATCTGCGCTCATTTCCATTTATTATAAGACCACCAACGGCCAACACGATGTAATGCCAAGCCTTGAAGGATCAATTGTCAATTGTTGGCCCTTAGAAATTGACCCCTGATTTCTTGATCCGGATGGCGGAAACATACTCCTGTGTTGCTCCGTCAGGTTTATAAAAGACATCTTTTCTTGCCAATCTTACCTCGTTAATTCCCCCCTGGGATGTCTGTCCTCCCCGAGTTCAAGCAGTCTTTCAAAGGGGATATCGTGACCCCTGATGATGAGGGATACACACAGGCCATAGCTCGCTGGGCCGCCAACGCGGAGCGTAATGCTCGTGTTATTGCCTTCGTGAAAGACACTGACGACGTTGCGCTCGCGCTGAAGTATGCTCGGACAAACAACCTCCAAGTTGCGATTCGCTGCGGCGGTCATAGCCCTTCTGGTGCCTCTTCTGCCGAAGACGGCCTCGTAGTCGACCTCTCTCGCTATTTCGACTATACGGTCGTCGATCCGGAGGAGCGCACCGTGCGCGTGGGAGGAGGCTCTCTGTGGGGAACTGTCGAAAGTGAGGCCATTAAGCATGGGTTGGCCAGTGTAGCCGGGACCGTCAATCATGTATGCAGTTGGGTTCACTGCGACTTGCATTCCATGCGGTACTAACTAGGATACAGACAGGGGTTTCTGGGTACGCCCCATAGTTGTAGGGATAAGTGCCATGAATCATGATATTCAAAGCCTCCTACTTGGGGGAGGTTTCGGCTTCCTCACAGGTCAGCATGGCCTCGTCATCGATAACCTTCTCCAGGTACGTCCTTCTCTCCCGCCTTGCCGCGTCATGGTATCTTGACAGTCACATGTAGGCCACTGTTGTTACGGCGAATGGGACCACTCTCACAGTCAGCGAGTCCGAAAATGCAGACCTTTTCTGGGCCATCCGCGGAGGAGGTTCAAATTTCGGTGTCTGCACCGAATTTGTCCTCAGACTACATCCGCAACGACGTACTGTCTTTGCCGGCATTGTCATCTTTCCAGCAGCCGTATTGGATGACTTGATGAAGGTACTTAGTGAATGGTGGAAAACGATCAAGGATCACGAAGGGATGCTCCAAATCCTTGGTAGAGATCCAGCCGGCAATGTCAGTGAAGGATATCTCGTCGACGACAGCACAGAGCAGCTTATAATGCCTTTTTCAGGATTGCATCATGCTTTCCTTGTTTTATAATGGATCAGAGGAAGAAGGGCGCAAGAACTTCCAAAACTTTTACGACCTCAGTGAGTAAGGAGATGTCAAGTGTAAGCGATCAACTCATGTGATCAGAACCTGTCTTCGACGGGGCTCGTGAAATACCATTTGAATCACTGAACACACTATCGGTTCGCCGCCTTTCTCTCATTTTTCTCCAACATTGCCCCCTCATTATATCCGGGCATGGTTATAGAACGAGATGTTTGTTCACGGAAGTAATTACTACCTGAAGAGCGTTTTCCAGTCCGGGCCACGACCCGACATCGTCAAGAGCGTCTTCAAGAGAGTGTGCGAGCTCAATGCGGCACCCGGGAACGAAATTCAACACAACTACTTATTCGAATATGTTCCTCACCGCGCGGTGCTCACCTTCCCCGAAGACGCTACCGCCTTTCTTCGCAGTCATCTTGGCACGACGGCCTGCGTAGTTAAATGGGCTCGAAAATCGCCCAGCAACGAGGACGCTGCAAGGCGCGCAGCGCGAGAACTCACGAACATCGTCGCAGAGGCCGAAGCTCAAGTATCAGGAGAGAACAACAGCGGTTATGGGAATCTCAGTCAGTATCATCTCGTTTTCTAATGTTTCAAGGTAGTATGAGGAAATTTTGCCGATTTACTATTTCTAGTCTCCGAACCCCCGATTCAGAAAACCGTCAATGGGGTCCAAGTTCCCGACGATTCAAATACCCGGGTGTTGTTCGGACCTAACTACAGCCGTCTACAGCGCCTGAAAGCACAGTACGATCCCGAGAACGTGTTCTCGAAATGGTTCCCGATCATTCCGAACGCTGATGCCTGACCATTGACCGAGTCATTTTCGGGAGGATTTCGTTGTAAGATTACTCGGATCTCGTGAAATGGACTGTTTTTGTTTTATTTTTGTTGTTATTGCTGGCATGGGGTGTAGGACTATGTTTTTTTTTTTTCTCACAGTGCTCTGGTTCACGGGTGGGCCACTCGAAGAATGCGCCCGACCCAGGGGGCCGAAGCGGAGGCTGCAGGTGTTGCCGAGGCAGATGGAGAGGCAGCCGGCGCTGATGTGAATTCCGAAACCGAATATGGGCCTGAATAGCATCGGCTTTAGGGGAGTTTATTTCAAAAGACGCGGAGAAAGGGCCATGAAGTATTCACGGCAACTGCGAGACAGGACACGTGCTATATTTCGAAGTACTGTAGTTATTCTTGATAACCACGTATGCACAGAAAAAATCATATTCAGAGTCCAAGAGATAGCCTCGGGTTGCCATGCTCGGGTTGCCATGGCGTGGCTCGCCCAAGCTCACGTCAAAAAAAAAACCGGAAATACCGGTAACGTGGCGGGAGATAGCATCAGTCAGATCCACATACTGTAAGTAATCAGCGAGTGGGATGAAACCGCTACTGTACATTTGAGAGAACGCCATGCTCATTTTTGAGTTTCGATCAGGCGAAAAAGACGACGGGCGAGCTACCTTGACGACTCGGACGTACCATACCGTACAATGTGCCCGTAAATCAAACGGACTCGTATCTTGTCAGTTCGAATTTACATTCCCTGATCTTTGATTGAAACACCTGATGAAGGGTGGTCCGAGTTACAATGGCGCTCGCTCAGTATGCACGCGGCTATTTCCGAGCCAAACGTCGGGACGTGAGCGGGACCGAATCAGACGCTCGCTCAAAGCGCTCAAATGCCGACCTGTCTTTTCCTTGCGCTCCACCACTCCACCACCATCCCTTGACCTCCCCTTTCTTCTCCACCACTTAATCCTTTATAGTTCTGTATTCTCTCTAGCGACTGGACGTCCAATCAAGGAAATTTCAGCATTTATTCAACCCTTCACGAACCCCAACCTATCAGTGCGGCTTTCGGTCCGCACCGCCTTTCTCCTTGGCAACTTCATAATTTGGCATCGCTGCGGACGACTGTGCTGCGGCGTCGCGTGAAACACACCGAAAAAGTAATAAGAGACTCGACTGCAACAACGAACGTTTCCTCAGTTGAAATCCTTCTCTATCTCTCCTATCATCTACTTGCTGCTACAAGGTATGTGCTTATATATCCTGATGAACGGTGGAGCTCTAATATTGGTTCGCTCCGACAGGGCAGTGGGCACTGCGTTAGCCCACACCCGCCATGTCACCAATATCAAGAACAAGAGTCTCACGTCCCATTCTCATCATTGTATTCGTATCCGTATGTACCTCACACGCCTCCCACGTACCGTACAATTGCAAATAATGATAACAAACATCGTGACACTGGCAGATCATCCTTTTGTCCCTCTCTGTCTTAACGCCACACCCCTACAATCCCGTCAGCTCTCTCATATTTCCTCAGACAGCATCCCCCCACACCGTACCCGAATCATATTACGATGATCCCGGACTCTATGAGACAATAGAGTCAAACACCAGCATACGACTGCCGGATCAGCCACCTCAGCGCCCGCGCGCTAATGCGACTCTCCTCATGCTCGCGCGCAACTCGGACATTGACGATGCAGTGCGTGCTGTACGCGAGTTAGAAGACAGGTTCAATCACAAGTATCGCTACCCATGGGTCTTCCTAAACGAGCAGTCATTCTCCGACGATTTTAAGCGGTACGTGCCCCTAACGCCCATTCTTCCTTCTCTGGATTTGTGTCTTTTGTGTTCCTGACTGTCGTATTCACGCGTATACAGTCGCGTATCGAATATAATCTCGGGTCCTGTGCATTTTGGGCAGATTCCCGAGGAGCATTGGTATCAACCTTCGTGGATCAATGAGACCAAGGCGGAAGAGGAGAGAAAGAAGATGGCGGAGGAGGGCGTCATTTACGGTGGCAGTTTATCGTGCGGCTTTCCTCTGTTCCAACTTCGTATCTGTTGTGATAACGGGTGCTGCGTACAGGTATCGCAATATGTGCCGGTTCAACTCTGGAGTACGATCCTGCCCTCCTCTCATCCGCCAGTATACCTGACGAACCCACGTAGTTTTTCTATCGCCACCCATTACTACAAAATTTCCGGTATTATTGGCGTGTCGAGTGCGTGCTTCCCCTTTCGAGCTATTATACATCCCTCTTCATTCGACCTCGTTCAGGCCGGGCGTGCACTTCCAGTGTGACGTCAACTTTGACCCGTTTGTTTACATGCACGAAAATAACAAGACATATGGTTCGTGATTTCTTATGCCTTGCCCATCGGACATCCAGCCCAACTCGGCTCAACTCAGGGTTCACCATCACTTTGTACGAGTTTCGACGTACGATCGAGTCGCTATGGTCGACTGTGCTAGGTACACCAGCCGCCCGCTCGTCTCTTCCCAACAGAGCACGCTAATCCACGCCGTCCCTCCCTTGCAGATTTCATAACCGAGCATCCCGAATACCTCGCGCCGAATAACGCGATGAACTTCCTATCTGAGAATGGCGGTGCCAGCTACAACCTCTGTCACTGTACGTTTGTGTCACCTTCTAATTCCTGAAAAAAAAATGAAAAATCAATCAATCAACACACAGTTTGGAGCAATTTTGAGATTGCCGATATGGACTTTTGGCGCGGCGAGGCCTACACGGCATTCTTCAACTACCTCGATCGCAATGGTGGCTTTTACTACGAGGTACGGCCTTTCACGATCACCTTCGCTCCTCACTACGAATTAAGACATGTGTTTCGATCATACAAATAGCGCTGGGGTGATGCGCCCGTTCACTCGATCGCCGCGGCGCTCCTCGCGGGCAAGGACCGAATCCAGTATTTCCGGGAGATCGGATACGAGCACTCTCCATACACACATTGTCCCTTAGAAGAGCATCTATGGAAGCAAGCTCGCTGTAGTTGCGACCCATCACGCAGCTTTGGTAAATTTGCTAGACCATCGCTCGTGGTATCAGTCACTGATGTGCCTTCTATTATTGTGTTCGTTTATAGACTATGATGGGTATTCATGTATGTCGAAGTGGAATCGGATAGAGGGTCGATGATTATGGTGATGGGTGGCGTTGTTGGAAAGTGAGTATCTTGCTTTTATCGCTTGTCCTGCGTCTGTTTTACGTCCCACTTGCCTTTCTCAACGGCTCTATACGATTTTGGGACTTTGGGGTTCCCATCCGCTCCTTTTTTTGTTGTCTAACAGCACTCGCTCGCTCGCCTTTTCTGGGAAGAGCTTTTCCACTCCACGATTTTTGCTGCATGTCAAAATTCACACTGCTATTGCTGTATATGTATATATATTCATCAATGGACACACCGCGTACTTCTCGTGGGACGGCGCAGGACGGTTGGTCGACATTTTGTTTTCGTGTGCTGGTGGGGACGTCATGTCTTGATCTCTGCAACCGTGCAACGGACTCGGATAAAGTTAGCCGGTCAGAGCCTCCGACTCCCGAAACGTCACATGTGTGATTTTCCTACTACTTTTGGTTTTAGTCTGACACATCTTGTCATCAATACCCTCGTCATCGATACGCTGAAATTCTCCTTGCACTAATATCGCATTCTATTACAGGAAATGTCAGAAGGAAAACTTAGCAACGGGCTGGGTCTGACGAGTTCTACTTCAACACACCGACAACCACGCACGTGGTGAAGAATCCCAGCCATGACATTACCTTCTCTTCCCCATACTACCAGGTCGTCTTTCTTTGTATTCATCTCGAAAGCAAGATCAATTTTGTTCACTAGAAGACCTTAAAGTACCGGGCTACCCATGGCGCAAACTCCTATCGCCGCCGCCTGGCTAGCTGCCAGCTGGTCAATATTTACCATAGTAAGTTAGCTACGTTGTAGCCTAGTCATGAGCTCGGCTACAACCATAATCTAGCTACGGCTAGTAGCTAGCCAGTCTCGTGGTGTGACCATGGCTTCTCTGATGTTAATCCTCGAAATTCTTGTTTTCTGTCTTCTCTTGCTAGATTCTTGGTTATCCGCAGTGTTGTTACGACCCACGGTCCGACCGGTCGGTCAACACGACCGGTCGATATTGACCATTTGGTCGATAAAATGGTCGGACCTTCCTAATTTGGTATATATCTAAATTTAGTAGTACTCGTGATAATATGTCTATGCCGCCTCGTTGTCCGAGTGTCTTGGTGACTCTAAAAGTAACTCATACGCAGCCAGCGTCTCCTCAAGCTTTGCAATACCCCCTTTCCAATAAAACTCTAACTCAGTTGGTGCCGCTGGATCTCCAGGATAGATGAAAAGATCCTTAAGTGGTATAAGGATTTTTTTCGAAGTGTTGGGTCCCGAAGTGCTTTTTGTTGAGCTTGAATTTTGAGGCACAGGTGTTGTAGTTTCGCTTTCGTTGTTATCTTCATCATCTGCTTCTGCAGCCGAGATCAATTTCTCAGCCAGCCCCTCAAAGTCGACAACATCTTCTTCATCGTCTTCCCCTTCTACCTCATGTTCCTCGGCGTTCCCAATGTCCCTTGAGGCTGAAGTTGAAGGCGGTGCTGAGGCTGCTATGGGTGAAGTAGAATCCTCCTCGAATGCGGCACCGAATTTTCGTTTGCATCGGCGGTGAATAAGTCCGGCCTCCACATGACTACACTGAAGGTCCATCTTGACTATTGCAGTCTTTTGGACTTTTTCGAGGCTTAAACGACTGCGGCGTTTCGTATGCGTGATCCCAAAGTGACTGAAAACCCTCTCACAGCCTGCAGAATTAACCACAATCGAGAGCATGTGGATTGCGAATTAAGCCCAGACCCAACTTTTGGGAGGCATTTGGATTGAGAGGGGAAGAGGTTCAAAGCACTAGTTGACATTGTAAATACGTTCTATTCAATTATTTACAAAGAACGGCAATTCACAGACTTGTCCAAAAAAGGCATCGACCGGTCATTGACCCAATTGACCGGTCGGGTCATACGACGGGTCAATTCCGACCCGCGTTTTACCGACCGAGGTCAAATCGACCCTGACAACACTGGTTATCCGTGACTATCGGAGCGGAGACAAAGTGGGTCCCCTTCCTGTACCCTTATTATCTGGACCATCACTACTTCCTGCAATTGACGATCACTCTGATATTCCTAAAGGGGTTATCTTAGGTGACTCCTGGAATGGAAGAGGACGTCTCATATCTTTACACGTGTTTGGTCAATCCATCGTTGTATGGAATTCCTTCAGAGCAAACACGTGCACAAAGCTCCTCGAAGAAACACCGCAATAACTCTGATTGCTCTATGATCCCCATCTTAGAGATGTATGTGCTCTCGAACTAGGCATTCTCGTTTGCCCCTGTGTAGCTTACTATAGGATGAAGTTGGAATGGATCTGTACTTTGCAAGATACCCTGATTTTGGAACGTCGGTAAAACAATATCCTCTTCACCTAGCCGTCGGTTATTGCGCACTTTCATCGAACTGTATTGAAGTCTGGTTATTCGCAACATGGACCCAGCAGCTCGCAACTTTGACCAATGTTCACAGTTTTTCATGTTTTGTAGTTAGATCTCCCCAGATGGCTACACTCTCCTTACAGTATTCCCGGTCTAAACAAACCCGTGATTTTCCCAAATTATTGGCCACGACGAACGGAGGTCGGAAGATCACCGGCTCAGCGAAACATCCATTCCAGAGTACAGTATCACTAATTTTGGCTGTCGGTTTTCGTTGAACAAAGGTACACATCACCGGGCATCGTTTCCCGTCGATCGGGAACATATTTCGTCAACCGAGATGAACTAGCATCGACCGGTTTTTGACTGTGATTCAGGGTTTATCCCGTTTTTCCTGATCTAATAGAGGGCTACGATATAAAGCACGACCATTTGACAACGTCCATATTCTCTTATATTCACTCGCCATCATGTCGTCAGAGTCATCCAACAGTATTGCAGGTATCGACGAATGTCTTCCCATCACGCACCACGAGTCCGTACAGTCTCTTCCCCATTTCTTCTCCCCTCCCTTTGGGCTCACCTTGATCCCGCATCAGCGTCTATCCCGCCATCGACCCTGAGCCATTGTACGCCGCGCGGTCCTACGGTGGAAAAGTTGTTCTCATCACGGGCGCTTCGCGCGGCGTCGGGCGCGAAACTGCGCTACACTATGCGCGCGCGGGTGCTTCTGTTGCGATTGTGGCTCGCACCGGTGATGCCCTGAACGAGACGAAGGACATAATCGTTGCGGCTGTACCGAACGCAGATGTATTCGTGCACACAGCGGACGTGCGTGATATAGAGAGCGTGCGGAGCGCTGTCGACGGCGTACTTGGTCACTTTGGGAAGTTGGATATACTCATCGCCAATGCGGGCGCTATAACTTCATTTACTCCGGGTGAGTGCTACCTTTTTTCTTCCTTCTTACTACCTAGGTACTTTCTTTTCATCTTATTTTTTTTATCAAAGGTTTGGACAAGAAAGATCCTAATGCGTGGTGGAACACGTTTGAGGTCAACGTCCGCGGGGTCTTCAACTTTGTCAGGTATTCACTCCTTGTGATCCCAGTGCAAAGCACAGTCTCTGCTTGCTGACGCCTTAAAAAAAACTCGCCTTTAGCGTCGCGATACCTGCTTTGGAAAAGACACAGGGCTATATCGTCGCCATTACCTCGCTTGGCGCGCAACTCCGCGTCCCAGGTGGGAGCGATGGGTGCATCACGAAGCATGCCGTGAACCGATTAGTCGAATTCATCGCCCTCGGTAAAAATCTTTATCTCCCTTCTCTTTCTTTTTTCGATTCTGAGAAACCGATGATAACGTTAAAACAATTGCAAATATCACTTAATTAGAGCACCCGAGCATCCGCGTATTCGCGCTAGCACCGGGTTATCTTCCTACGCGCATCGCAATTGCAACGGGCACGATTAACGACAAAGGAGAAGGAAGTGCAGGTTTTACCCTTGACACGCTTGCCCTCCCCGCGTCGACGATGCTCCATCTTACATCTGGCCGTCTCGACTGGCTCTCTGGACGGTTCGTACTATTTAACCCATCCACCGCCGCTTCTTCCTGCTGCTTTTTTTTTTTACTAAGTAATGAGATTTTGTAGGTTTTATCTCGCAAACTGGGATATGGGGGAAGTGGAGCGGGACTGGAAGGACGTGATCCTTCAGAAGGGAGGACTGGTGAATAAACTGTACAACCCTCGCCCCTGATTTTTGGTTGGCCCGGTTAGGAGGCTCGCAGACATTTATCTGTAGATCAGTCCATCTTTACGCCCCATGTCATTCAGCCATCGAAGGGCCGTAAAGGCTTTCACATGTGATCCGCCGGGGCCGCACAAATACAATTAGCCCAAAGTGAGGAAGAGAAGAATGAGGAAGTTTCTGGTCTACAAGGGTCCCGTGGATTATCATCCATGACATATGCGGCATTGGGGAAATTGTGAATAGATTTCTTCTTTCCGGGAGAGCGAGCGAGTGGCGGAGACGGACGAAAGTGGGTTGAGGAAGATCGGACATCTAATTGAAGCCCGGTCTCGTTTGGCGCTCAGACTTGAACGGGACCCATGAGGTAGAAGCGGGGACAATATACGTTATTGAACACAGAGCGTCTGAGTCGATCTCGACCTCGACACCTACAGCATTGCAGATGTCACGCTTGCGTTTCTTGCCCTCTTTCCTGCCAGGTACAGTACAGATTCCACGATTCCCAATTTTATCCTAGTATTCAATGCAAAAGCTAGGGTGCCAGCGCTAGCACTGACGGCGGCGCAGTGTAGTATACTAAACCCACCGGCAGTCCGTTATTCTGGTCAAATAGGTGGCCGATTAGTCCCATCCCAGGAGGTCAACAGTGGCATCACATAGCAGGTGGTTTGTATCAAGATATACAGAACGTATTTCTTCAATCAATGTGAGAGAGTGGGCAAGTAAGCGGATGTGGATGGAATGGAAGACGTCGACAAACGATATTTGGCCCGGGAACACCGTCGCCAATAATATCAATATCTTATCAATGTCAGTGACTCTGCACGGATTGGTCTCATTTTTCATTTTTCTGTCGTTTTCCAATCTTACCTGTCGTCCTCTATCCAATAGATTCCCTCTATCGAACGTACCGAAGCCTCACGAAAGATCACACGTATTGACACGCGCGGCTATCTCCCGCGCTTCTAGAAGTTCCGCGTCTTCGGGAAGAGGGGTCGACAATCCACCTTCAGTAGACAATCACATCGTTTTTAGCCTACCGACATTTTGGATCAAAGGGATTCCAGCCCGGCATTATATTATTCTTGTAGTGATCGATTGGTGCCCGATGTCCTCCATATATGAACTTATTCAGACTTGGCCTGAAATTGACAACATGCAGTGAATCTCATCGCAGTAGATTAGGGTTTTCACCTGGCGCGAGCGAAGATACCTATAATATAACTCGAGAGAAAAGAATCATTCTTCCTATTTTATCAGCAGCAGAATATAGATACATACAGTACATAGCATCATACACTGCAGTAACACACCATTCAGTGACGTTGCGAGAATCGTCGAAAAGACGTCCAGTAGGCATAGCATATCGCGTCAAGTCATAAGATCACGTTAGACAAGGACATCACATCACACGAGGACATAAAACAAGTCATCACTTGCGATCTGACCACAACGACTCGGAACCTTTGGACATCCAGATTTCCTTGCGGCCGCCCAGTTCGAAGAGCCCACATGGTGCCAATGGCACACTGGCATCAAGTTTGAATGCCATCAAGTTAATGTGCTTGAGAATGTGCGCCAAAAAGTGATTTTTTCTCGGGGCCCATTGATTATTGGTCAGGACTCGGAGGCGGTGATCACAAACTAGCTTGCAAACTAGTACCGCGCGTGGTGAAAGTGTAATCTGCATTTTGGAGCGCTTCGAGTACCACGAGCCAGCTTGAGCCAAGCATTCCGGCTAGGAAAAGCGCGGCAACGAAGAGCGCCTGTAAGCACGCCAAATTGCGCGGGCTAAGTCGCGGTGGCGGCGCCACCTCCGCCACCTCCCGCCAAACTGAGTGTGAATCGCTCAAGTGAGACGGGGGAGCGCAACGCAGACGAAGCCCGTTGCGGTTCATCGAGGGCGGCGACCACGCGTGGTGGGAGTGCGGCTTTCGCGAGGGCAGTGAGGAACGCGTCACTTGGGGTGGGCAGTGCGAGGCACCCTGCCGCGCGAGCGAGCGTCTGTAGCGCGCCTAGGACGTCACTGAAAATGGAGTCGGAGAGGTTCGTGGTAAGGAGGAAGGAGAGCTCCGCAAGAAGCGCGGGCGAGCCTGCGTTCAGCATCGCGTGCACAGTTCGTAGCCTGGCCCGGGCTGGCTCGGCTTCGGGAACGTAGTAGGGTCGAGTGGACGGGCTCGGTTGAACCCGCGGGTGGTTTTTGGACCGCGAGGGTGTTGTAGAGGGGGAATGCTATACCCCGCGAGGCCGTCGGAGAGTGAGACGACGCGCCAAGGAGATATATGTACGTCTCCGGGATGAGCGGCGCATCTGCCTTGTCGAGTTGATTGATACTAAACAAAAAGAGGACAATGACCGGAGAAGGTTGGCAGCTTGTCGCAGAACATCGATTGGAGAGACGCACCATTGCACTTTCATTGTTGCAGTTTGTACGCTCAGGCCAGCATCTGTGCTGATCATCCCAAACGACGTTCGACACCGTCGCGCTGGCAGCCGTCGCCACTATCTCCGCGACGCTGTCCAAGCTGTGGTGACCATGAAGGTGCGATTGAGAGTCGCTCACAGGTACACCCACACCGTGCATCTGCACAGAGAAGCCGAGCGGCTGGGACGTGAAGTGACCAGGCGCCTGAGGGCGGATAGGAGGAGGGTGAAGACACGTGCGCTAGAGGCGCTGTCAGTGTCACCGTCGGTTGCCAAGGCATCGTAACGCTGCCAGACACTGCGCATGAACTCGGCATCGCTACAAAGCCTGCACGTATATTTACGTACAGAGGATCGCGTGGTGACCAGTAAGCTAGTGTGCCAGAAATGAGAAATAGAGGGGAGCCTTACCCGCGCATGATCTCCATCGCGAGCACCCTCATCCACCCAGGCTGAGGCTTACAGGCGTCAGTCTCGTCACTGATAAGTTTGATGAGTAGTGTGAGTATGACTTCGTCCTCCGTCTCGAGCTCGGAGGAGAATTGCTTGAGCAAGAGCCTGAGGAAGACGACACGGGTGCCGTGGAGGGCAAGCGGGAAAGCGGAGCGCTCGAAGAGCGTTTTGAGGAGCAGAGGGAAGAGGTAGTGTTGTAATAAGAGTACGAGCTCGGAATGCTGTGAACATGAGAGTGATTTGAGGACAGCTGCTGACATACAGGTCTCGGATGGGAAAAGGGGAGGAGAGACACACCTTGCGGAAGAATTCGTGGTAGTTCGCGAGTACGCTCTCGATCAGCTCAAGAGAAAACGTCTTGTGGAGGTACTCGAGTTGTAGGAATTGCGGACGCTTTCCGTTACCCAACAGACTGAGGTCCTCGAAGATAGCAAACGCGTCGCGCGCGGCGGGACCGAGCGCTTGTGTCGTCCCGTCCGGAAGAGTCATCGATTCAAGCTAATTGGCGAGCAGCATGCGGCGACGACGAACATGGACCAGTGACCAATTGGCGCAGCGTGGCCGCCGCCGTTGACGACACCACAGCCGTCCTAGATTCATGCAGCTTGAAACACAGAAGGGCCTATTTCACAGCGTATGCCCGTCGATCCATCCGTCAAGGACGAGAAGAGGGAGCACAGAACGAAAGCACGTACGTTTGCGAGTAGTCTGCTGTGAATGGTGGGAAAGTCGGTGATGAGGAAGAGGAGATTGCAGAGAGGGAGACGGAGCGCAAGGCGATGAGCCGGTGGAGGGAGCCAACTTGAAGGGAAATGATGACAACTTTGGCATTTTTCGTTGCGCAGCCCATGAAGACGGGGCGAAGGAGGTATTCTGTCGTGATAAATTCAGACTCTATCGGACATTTCGTTTCGGCCGTGCAATTCCGATCTGATCACGGGACCCGTGAGCTGCCTTTCGAATTCGCTCGGCACTCTCCTTCTCCCACGTGTGAGTCTGGATATCGGTGATAACGAGGACCGTGCGTGCTAGTACATACCGCGTGTTCACCCACTTGCAGACGCTCAAGCCGCCACTCTATCTCCCTCTTCCAGTACACACTAAACTCTCTTGCAAAGCTACTAGTAGCATAATGGCCACTGAACGAAATATGGAATATAACCAAATGCTGAATGCGTGCGTACTACTAGATGGCTTGTGGCTAATGACTGTTCTAATAGTCACCCATTACTCCAGCCCAGGTCCCTCGGCATCGCAAAACGCAGGACGAGGGTGCGTCAATCCCTTCTTTTGTGTAGTGATTTTGGTCAAGAACCATCCTGGAACAGCACTCAAATCGCCGAATCGCACAGAAGACTATCCCTAGGACTATCCGAGCAACGCGTTGAGATGACAGGTTCGTGCTTATTAATAAATCCCAACTCCTGATGCCTCGATAGTTTTTAATCTTTTGCTTAGTCCTTCGAGCTGTTAATGTCCCCAGTATCAACAAATATCGTTTCCTCAAGAGGAAACTCTTCGTTGCTGTATCCAACTCTGGGACAACGGCGAAGACCGCAGACGTTCGAGTTGAGGGACATATGGCGAAGTGGAACCAGAACCTGGATCCATTGTAGGTCTTCCCTCTTTCCCTCCAATTTTATGGCTAAAAGTTCCATTCAGTTTTGTACAGCCGTCTTCATATCTCACACTTCGTCTTTATGCGAAGCGGTCTTCACATCCCGGCATCCTTATAGGCGCCCATGAGATGCCGATACCCGTAGCGTCTCAAAGTGGTTAGTTTTGTTGAGAATTCCCTTTCGTTCAATCAATTGAACATCTCGCATACAGATATTCCTTGTGTCCTCGATAATAACGTTGGGGAAGCTGCACGGTCGACGCAGCCGGTCACATTGTACATGACGATTAACATTCTACCCCCGAACCTGTACAACAGCCCCCCAAGTATACCAACCGAACATGACGATATTCCCGCCGAAGAAGCCACTATTCAATCTCCCGCCCCGCAACGTGTTTTACCCGTGTCACATCACCAACCCGTCGAAACTGGCAATACTATGCCACCGAATCGGGAAGTGATGTCTACTAGTACCGAGAATCTTCGTCGGGCCGATGAAGCCATGAAACGGATTGTCCCAATTAACCGATCGAATACATGGGAAAGGGCCGTCGGGAGGATCAAGTGGGTGATGGATACGTTGGGCCCAATTGCGGGAGTGCGCGTAATTCCCTTTTGACGTCCTTGGCTGAGCTAACTTCCATACTTAGCTTTCCCCATTCGCAAAGATGGCGCACGGTTTACTTTTAGCAATCCCCAAGGCACGTCCATTTGTGTCATTTTCCGAACCAGACGCTCATACTATATTCGTCTGGATGGTAGACGCTCCTGGAGCAATATGAACGTGACGACAATGTCCAAACCCTGCTCGGAGCCATGCATGACGCATTTGATTTCGCACACCATGAGGACACTTTGAAATCCATCAAGCCGGAATCCGAACAGGCACGGATTCTTACTCTCATCCTGCAGGATGTTTGCAGTTGCTGCGACTTCATCCAATCGTATGCAAAGGACTCGCAATTCTGTAAGTCGTCTTCATCTGCTTCATTGGCTTTTGTAAACATGATATTCTCAGGGAAGCGCACATTAAAGAATATAGACGGCGGACCGGAGGAAGAAATCAAGGAGTTGTCCGATCTCCTTGTCAAACGCCAAAACGCCTTCTTGGACCAGGCTACCCTCTCTACGGAGATTACTGCGTTCCAAATTCTGGACGACGTGGCAAAAATGTCGACTCAACTTTCAGTCGTCGGTAGGTAATCTTTGATGGCTTCTGGGTTACCGATCTGATAGTTGTCATAGAACTCGATGCAAAAATCAGAGAAATCCCATACGGAGTCAACTCGCGATTTAATCCCGACAAGGGCTGTCTTATGGGAACACGCGTGGAATTCCTAGACTTTATTAAAAATTGGGTAAACAACCCCGCCTCGGAACGTGGTCTCGTTTTTTTCGGACAAGCAGGCACGGGAAAGTCATCGATCGCGCATGAGATCGCACGACTGTTCGACAAAATGCACCGCCTTACGTCATCGTTCATATTTTCACGGAGTGAACAATCCGAACGGAAGGCCTATCACCTCTTTACAACTCTCGCTCGCAATCTCGCTGACCGCTATCCTTCGTTTAAAATCGCGCTCGGAGAGGTCGTAAAGGACAAAACGGATCTTCGACTTGGCACTCGTGACTATCGTACCCTGTTCGAATCCCTCATCCTAGAACCACTTAAGGACCTGCACATCGTCGGTCCTATTCTTGTCGTAATCGATGCCCTCGACGAGAGTGGGGACACAACCAGTGGAATTGGGTTACACGCATTTCTCGCTAAAAATCTCATCAGACTCCCATCGAACTTCCGCGTGGTCATCACCTCGAGACCAGAGCACGCCATCGAGTCTGCGCTCGTTGAAGCGCAATCAGTCAAGATCAAATACATGGATGATAGAGAGCTGGCTGCTGAGACGCATGGGGACATTCTCGCCCTTTTTCAGCAACGACTCCCCTCGAACGAGTTAGGACATCACCTCAAAGCGCTGGCAGACAAGGCAGAGGGATTGTTTCAGTGGGCAGCAGTCGCCAGTCAACTTATCCTAAATCCTCCCGCGCGCTTTGGTTATAGTAGGGAAAAGTGTACCAAGCATCTTTTGGAGCCCAGTACAAATCGCCACGGACAAGACCTGTTGGACGGGTTATACAAAGAAGTCCTGGAAGCGTACTTCACAGACCAAGAAGCACGGGTTCTATTTCGCTCTGTTGTCGGA
Source organism: Russula emetica (assembly GCA_015178925.1). Classification (NCBI taxonomy): domain Eukaryota; kingdom Fungi; phylum Basidiomycota; class Agaricomycetes; order Russulales; family Russulaceae; genus Russula; species Russula emetica. The sequence goes on along the minus strand of WHVC01000020.1, from coordinate 567,064 downwards.
CAACTGATTGCTTCAATCGAACCCCTCACTATCCGCTCACTCATTACTCTGCGACAACATGCCTCTTACGATGAAAACAGTGATGCCGCCGTTACTGGAATACTCAGTGGCCTCGGATCATTGTTAAGAAATGTCAATTCATCCGACAAAAACCTTCCCATCATTCCTCTCCATACATCATTCCGTGACTTCCTCACAAATGAAAACAAGAGCGGCGATTTTTATGTCGGTGTCCGTGATGCTCACTATCAATTAGCCCATTCCTGTCTCAATCTACTACTCGATGGCCTCAAATTCAACATCTGCAAACTCGAAACATCGTATCTCGCCAACGATGACGTCGAAGACCTCAACACCCGCGTTGATCAACACATTCCACCTGCTCTGTTATATGCCTGTCGTTTCTGGGACGATCATTTGAAAGACACCGATTTCACGATGGATCTGTTCGGAAAAGTTGAAACTCTCTTCAAAGAGAAATTTCTGTTTTGGCTGGAGGCCCTTAGCTTGACCAGAAATATTGGTCTTGCTCCATCAGCGTTCGCAAATCTGAATAAGTGGTTGGCGTCTAGTCGGGGTGTGAGTATAACTGCTGGTTCGATGAGAAATACCAATAACTAACTACAATGCCCACAATAGGACTCACGGAGAGGGCTTGAGGAATTCAGGTCATTCGTCAATGACGCGGCTGTATTTGTACGGCATTTCGGGATGGCCATGGCAAAAAGTGCCCCACATATCTATCTTTCCGCTCTACCATTTGCGCCGACTTGTTCTCCTGTCTGCACGCATTATTCCACCTCATTCCCTGGAATCCTACATGTGGAACGTGGACAATTGTCCCATTGGCCATCATCAGAGATGGCGATTTCAAACTTCGGGGCCGAAGTCCTATCCATTGCATTCTCGCCAGATGGCCAGCACATCGTCTCAGGTTCAGATGATCGAACAATTCGTGTGTGGAATGCCATGACGGGAGAGACAGCGACAGGCCCTTTTACTGGACACACATCTTCGGTCAGGTCTGTGGCATTCTCGCCAGATGGCCAGCACATCGTCTCAGGTTCAAATGATCGAACAATTCGTGTGTGGAATACCATGACGGGAGAGACAGCGGCGGGCCCTTTCACTGGACACACAAATTCGGTCAAGTCTGTGGCATTCTCGCCAGATGGCCAGCACATCGTCTCAGGTTCTTTTGATCGAACAATTCGTGTGTGGAATGCCATGACGGGAGAGACAGCGGCAGGCCCTTTCACTGGACACACAGATTGGGTCAACTCTGTGGCATTCTCGCCAGATGGCCAGCACATCGTCTCAGGTTCAGGAGATCGAACAATTCGTGTGTGGAATGCCATGACGGGAGAGACAGCGGCAGGCCCTTTCACTGGACACACATCTTCGGTCGAGTCTGTGGCATTCTCGCCAGATGGCCAGCACATCGTCTCAGGTTCTTTTGATCGAACAATTCGTGTGTGGAATGCCATGACGGGAGAGACAGCGGCAGGCCCTTTCACTGGACACACAGATTCGGTCAACTCTGTAGCATTCTCACCAGATGGCCAGCACATCGTCTCAGGTTCAGATGATCGAACAATTCGTATGTGGAATGCCATGACGGGAGAGACAGCGGCAGGCCCTTTCACTGGACACACATCTTCGGTCGAGTCTGTGGCATTCTCGCCAGATGGCCAGCACATCGTCTCAGGTTCTTTTGATGGAACAATTCGTGTGTGGAATGCGATGACGGGAGAGACAGCGACAGGCCCTTTCACCGGACACACATCTACGGTCGAGTCTGTGGCATTCTCGCCAGATGGCCAGCACATCGTCTCAGGTTCAGGTGATCGAATAATTCGTATGTGGAATGCCATGACGGGAGAGACAGCGGCAGGCCCTTTCACTGGACACACATCTTCGGTCTACTCTGTGGCATTCTCGCCAGATGGCCAGCACATCGTCTCAGGTTCAAGGGATGGAACAATTCGTGTGTGGAATGCCATGACGGGAGAGACAGCGGCAGGCCCTTTCACCGGACACACATCTACGGTCGAGTCTGTGGCATTCTCGCCAGATGGCCAGCACATCGTCTCAGGTTCTTTTGATGGAACAATTCGTGTGTGGAATGCGATGACGGGAGAGACAGCGGCAGGCCCTTTCACTGGACACACAAATTCGGTCAACTCTGTGGCATTCTCGCCAGATGGCCAGCACATCGTCTCAGGTTCAAATGATCGAATAATTCGTGTGTGGAATGCCATGACGGGAGAGACAGCGGCAGGCCCTTTCACTGGACACACACATTCGGTCAAGTCTGTGGCATTCTCGCCAGATGGCCAGCACATCGTCTCAGGTTCAGATGATCGAACAATTCGTGTGTGGAATGCCATGACGGGAGAGACAGCGGCAGGCCCTTTTACTGGACACACATCTTCGGTCAGGTCTGTGGGATTCTCGCCAGATGGCCAGCACATCGTCTCAGGTTCTTCTGATGGAACAATTCGTGTGTGGAATGCCATGACGGGAGAGACAGCGGCAGGCCCTTTCACTGGACACACAGAATGGGTCAACTCTGTGGCATTCTCGCCAGATGGTCAACACATTGTCTCAGGTTCTTCCGATCGGACAACTCGAGTGTCAAATGTTACAATAGGGAAAACAGAAACTACAAACGATGTTGACTTTACTGATCACTTCATAATCAATGACGAGGGATGGATATGTGGTAGTAAAGGTGAACTATTAATGTGGATCCCATCAGTATATAGGGAATATCTTCACCGTCGAAGTACTATTTGGATTTCCGGCAATTGTGGAACCATTCTTAATCTTTCTGATTTCGTGCATGGACGCAGATGGGCTACTTGTGTTGATACCCAGATACCGGTACTACAATAATCTATCGTATTTCATCCTAAAGCATCTTATGGAACTATACGGCTGTAAATCCGCGTTGCTTTAGCAATTCAATGAACTTGGTATTCAAGACTTACACTAAAGACTTTAAGCACACAATTACGGTCCAATGTTGTCTTTCAGTGAATGACTCGGATCGGTTTATTAGAGGATACGGGGCGAGTCAATGTCCTAGGCAAAAAGTAATTCGTAGGGCGGAGCGTCCCTGTTGAAGTGATGCTGACGAGAAGTCTCAGGCCACGACAAACCTAAAGATCGACTCGACTTCCCCTGAGATCCTGGCGAGAGCCGCGAGACCGATGCCACGAGCGGGGGTTGGTAGGTGCGAGATTGCTGAACGTGAATTCCGTCACCGCGATAGACTGCCCGTCCTTCCTAATGTTATCGCGTAGCCCAGCTTGGTAGCGCGGGGAAGCAGGATCATTCTTGCTGATGGTCTGTGCAGGCACTTCCGCGCTTCCTCGGCATCTGAGAGTAGATACAGAAGCGTGTGTTCTATGATGGCGACTGTCCTCACCGCGACAAAGGCTATCTTCGGATGGTGGTCGCGAGACAGATGCTAGTGAGCGATCTTGTGACATTATTTTTCCTTAGCGGCTTTCTAACGGCCTAACCCCAAGCTCACTCGCGCATTTTGCCGGCCCGTGCACCTCCGAACATCATGCCCGGATTCATCATTGCAATTTGAAGCTTGAAGCTTGAAGGGTTGCCATACCTTGAAAAGTGGCTCATATACGATACCGCTATCATACAGTGTCTTCTGCATCCGGTTTCACCTCACCTCATGGCCACGTGCTCTGAACTCCTTACAGTCTGCCGCACCTATGCCTCCGGTACCTCCAAGTGCGCTTGCGTCTTCACCTGTCCCAGAACGTTTCTTCTTGTTCCCCTGAGCGTCATTTGTGTAAAGCAACTTCATGCCGAATTCGCTCAACGAAAATGTCGTTTCTTTGTAGCAAACCTACGACGGCTCAGCTTGCGAGCTTTATATACAGAGCCACAACATACCGCTCGGTCATTCTGCTGCTGAAACATTGTATGGCGAGTTGCTTTGCCGTCCTGCCAAATAAACATAGCAACGAGCACGAAGTCCTTCGCCTTGAACTTGCCCAAGAATGCGTTTGCAAAACGAACGATGAAAGCTCGCATCAGAAGCATCCAGAGGTCGATATCTCGTCGCTATTGAATTTACCTCTACGAGGAGTCGAAGGTGATTTTGACTTCAGGATAAGAAAGTCACTATGAGGTTGGAACATGCGGAGTGGTGTTTTTACGGGTTGTTGCTGCGAGAGTGAAAGTGCCATCCAGGCAAGGGAGGAGAGAGAGAAAGAGAGAGAGAGAGAGAGAGAGAAGAAGAAAGAGAGGGGGAGAATCGACTGAGATAAGGCAAAAGCGAGAGATCGGCCGAGATCGCGTGGACAGCTGTTCCGCGGGCGGTTGCCGAGAGAGGGAGAGAACACACAGGTGAGTAAGAGAAAAGGAAGAAGAGGGATAATTTCTTGATTGAACTCGATGCGATATGATGCCCTCCTCGACGAGCAGGAGGGCTGTCTTATATACATGCGCGCTGCCTCAGTAACGGCGAACTTGGGGGTCGGTGATAGGGATTGAATAGAGAAGAGGTAAGCACACAAAGGAGAGACTAAAATGAGACAGAAAGGAGGGCGTACGGCTGCCGCATGGTAGCTAGCGGCTTGTGTCGGTTGGAAGAGAAAAAAACATCAACACTGGCAAGACCACGTGAGGACGGGCGCTCCGACGCGGAAGTCGTTCCGTTCCGAGCGTGGCTCCAAGGGATCCTTACACCAGATTGAAAGGGCAAGGAGGCAACATTTTGTTGCCTCTACAGACCATGCTAAATCACAATCGGAGGCAAGCAAATGGCACGTACAGTTGAGCGGTGGTCGTCCCATTCTCTGGAACAATAAGGACGAACCTGTAGAAGAACATCCCCTTCGCCAAATCTTCCTGCGAGGTGTTACTGGCCCAAAGTTTTTCCCATTCTCCCGCAGCAACATGAGCGCAAAATGAACACCTCGAGAGGCCCGGAATCGCGCCTCGGTCACTTCCTTTCCTCGTGGGATTCGCATTCGAAGATCAATTGTTCGGGTGGCCCGTCCTCGGGGTTCGTATTCTCCGGACCCAAAATATACATCTCGAGGTTGGGAATTTGATACATAGTCGAAAAAGGACGCGCCTACATTGTCCCGTCAGCTTCAGAAAGAATACTGTATGGACAAGTCAAAGGAAGTAACACACATCAGGGAGCAGGCCCGGCTTGCTGTCTAGCTCTTGTTCAAACTTTGTGACAAAGCCCGGGACTGATGTCTCATTCCGTATATTATGAGAGGGTCCGAATAAAGAAAGCGTTTGTTTTCTGCATCCATGGTATTCGTAGAAGATACTCGGAACTGGGGCAAAGAGACGTACGAGTTACTCACCAGTGTCGTTCGCAGTCGGCTTGTCTACTCCACCCGGTAGACCGACAAGAACCGTGAAGGTGTTCCTAGTCGTGGGGAGGTTGCTCAGGCCATAAATCGGAAGTTGTTTCTATCTCCAACGGCGATCGGTCGTTGTCATTGGGCCCGATATTGGCCAGCGGATATAATGTCCCGCATCGCATCATGATCCACATCAACCTACGAATGTAATAAGCCAGCAAGGGCCATTCATTATATCAATGTATGCATGGAGACCCTGATATAGCGCACCTTGGTGAGAGTGAGATCCTTAGGGTCGCATCCGATGAAGTGATTGGACCCTTTATTGTCATAAATTTGCTCCTCCAGATCATAAATGGTTCCCATAGGTGGGATGCGAACAGAATGGCCTTCAATAGTGCCCCAGAGTTTAATCATTTGGTCGCAAAAGATCACTGGTGGTTGAGGAGCAGCGAGTTGGTCGTACTGTAGTTACGGTGTCGTCGGGGGACTTATGCGGCAAACAAAGTAAGGAACAACACCGTGACACCTCACGTGACTCGTTAGCGGAAGAAAAGGCGTTCGCAACGCTCGGAATACGAGGCGCTCCCCACAGATGTACCCAGATCGCAGATATAGATGGTACGCACTGGCAGTTGACTGCGCGAAAAGGATAAAAGGGAAAACATCCGGGGATACTTTCAATCATCTCGTGGAGCGGCGGCCGTGGAGCTACATGCGCCAAACGGTCCGGTCCGTCCCATCTCTCGATGACCACTGGCAAAAAATGGACGGGGGTTACTGTATTCTACACGCGACGCCGTGTAGTGCACCACACGGCCTCTTGACCTCTTATCAGACAAGTTTTAGAACAACGGATGTGCTCTTTACGCTGCATGGCAAAGTGCATACGTCATTGAACACAGAGCATCCAAGTCGATCTCGACCTCGACACCAACAACATTGCAGATGTCACGCTTGCGTTTCTTGCCCTCATTCCCGCCAGGTACAGATTCCACGATTCCCCATTTTATCCGAGTATTCAGCGCAAGCGAGGGTGCTGGCGCTAACCCTGACGGCGAGCGCAGTGTTGACCAAACCTTGAAACCCACTGGCAGTCCGTCATTCTGATCGAGTAGGTGGCCGATTAGTCCCATCCCAGGAGGTCGATAGTGGCATCACATAGTAGCAGGTGGTGTATATCAAGATATACAGAGGATATTTCTTCAATCAATGTGAGAGAGTGGACAAGCGGATGTGAATGGAATGGAAGACGTCGACAAACAGTATATATCCGACCCGGGACGCCGTCACCAATAATATCTTATCTCCTCTTCAAATGTCGTTTTCCAATCTTACCTGTCGTCCTCCATCCAACAGATTCCTCTATCGAACGTAACGAAGCCTCACAAGAGATCACACATATTGACACGGCTACCTCCCGCGCTTCTAGAAGTTCCGCGTCTTCGGGAAGAGGGGTCGACAATCCACCTTCAGTAGACATTCACATCGTTTTAAGCCTACGCTACCTACATTTTGGATCCAAGGGATTCCAGCCCGGCGTTATATTATTCTTGTAGTGATCGATTGATGCCCGATGTCTTCCGTATTTAAACTTATTCAGACTTGGCCTGAAATTGACAGCATGCAGTGAATCTCATCGTAGTAGATTGGGGTTTTCACCCGGCGCAAGCGAAGATACCCAATATAACTCGAGAGAAAAAGAATCATTATTCCTATTTTATCAGCAGAAAAATATAGATACACACGGTACATAGCATCATACACAGCAGTAACACACCATTCAGTGATATTGCGAGAATCGTCGAAAAGACGTCCAGTAGGCATAGCATATCGCTTCAAGTCATAAGATCACGTTAGACAAGGACATCACATCACATGAGGACATAAAACAAGTCATCACTTGCGATCTGACCACAACGACTCGGAACCTTTGAACACCCAGATTTCCTTGCGGCCGCCCAGTCCGAAGAGCCCACATCGTGCCAATGGCACACTGGCATCAAGTTTGAATGCCATCAAGTTGATGTACTTGAGAATGTGCGCCAAAAAGTGATTTTTCTCGGGGCCCATTGCTAAACATCACCACCACCACCATCATCACTACTGAGAAAGAGACGGAGGAAGACAGTGTAGAGCGGTGAGCACAGCGTACCGTTGATTCCAGGGTTAAGCGTGATAGTGAATACGCCATCATCGGATACGTGCTCCTTCACAATCCGGCGTGGGAATACCGCGCGGATGAACAAGCCTAGAGAGTTGACGAGCGCGGATGGTGGGTCAACAAAGGTGACGAGGTTGCCCTTGCTGTTGAACGACATGACGAAGAAATGAGTACGAGCGTCAGCGGATGCACGAACGAAAACGAGTCGTGGGCTCCTAAACTACACAAATGGTGTAATGAGAAGACCGATGGGGCACGAGGCATTGCTTAGGTGACATACGACGCGTCCAGTATCGACGGATGTCAAGTACATATATCCCTATACGGAAGAGGCAGTGCTCAGTTCGATTGACGCACGCATCTTATCGCGATGTGTACCTGAGCAGCAAGTACCGAAAAGACTCGACATATCATTCTCTGTGATCTACACCCTTAGGTCAATACAACAACAAATAGAAGTGTTACTGGACACAAACAGGATAGACTGGTGGCTTTTAGGGTCCCATGGACGGCCAGCAAATCTTACGTGCCAATCATTTTCGTGGTGATGTTGGCGCACGACACCCGATGGCCACATGGGGAACACAGTTTCACGCAACTCGTCGACTGTGGCCCTGTGGGCGAGATTACTCAGCTCGAGCCCGTTGGGTGGATTTATCGACATGAAAACGTGATCTTTATAAAACGCATGAAGGAAAAAAATAGCGTTAAAAAGAAAAGCGTCACAGTAGGGATATGTGGGCAGGCGCACCAGGTTCCATCCGAGAGCTAGAATCGCTCTCTGTTCGCGAAATGGACTTTCTCCGAAGACGATTGCTATCGCCTCCAGATTGCCACCGTGTGCATGGCAGGAGGACAGACACGAGGCGACCACCTGCAGAGGTCACACGAGAACCGTTGGCGTTTTTTTGGGTAGACTGGGTTGGCGTTCTTGCATTATAAAGGCCCGAAAACGCGTAAGGGGTTGATGGGTATGGCCGCTGCTGACCTGAGTACCGACGTTGAATGGGCGGCTGTGGCGGTTCAATTACTGACAGTACTGACCTGAGTGTCCGTGTCCGATCCGGCCATTGTAACTTACGCCACTATACTGACTGGTGGCGTACATTGAGGATAAGAGGAAGATGGGGTACTGTAATTACGAGGAGGGAAGGGAATAAATGGGCGGAGGGGAAAGGATTTGCATTAAGATATAAAGAGGAAAGCCGGAAAGTGGGCGGAAAGTCATTGCCTTTTCCTTCAAGGGCGCTCGAAGATTGGGAATAATCAAACATGCCCACTGGCAGGCGCAAAGAAGTAAACTGGAACCCTGAAAACGAGGTAAAGAAGGTCGTAACTTATAGTCGATCCAATCCATGTTGGCTTCGTTACGGTGCACGTGACACGGTCCAGAACACTCCGCGGCCTCCCTTCTGAATGAAAGGAGTTGTTACTTTACTTACTGGATAAGTTAGCTTCACACCTATACGCGACGCCACGGTATCATTTTCTCACATATTGTCCTCGATTCCGCCCTTAAATATCGTCATCGTCAACCCCTGCTCTTGTCTCTCGAAAAGTCTCACTGTGTGCCTTTCTGAAAACGCCCATCAAATCCTATCGCTGCATCGCCCCCCAATCATCGTTTCCGCGTTGGCCACCTCCTTTCCGACCTTACACCGTCCCATTTGAGTTCTCCCCCGGCCGATAGTCGTATATTCTCAGTGAATCAGATAGGGCTTATGCTCTTCTGGACGTTATCTTGTACACGTGGGGGTGGACAAACCTAGTTGCCTGTCACTTGCCAACAGAATTGGATCCGTAATTTGGGTGCCAACGCGTACACCTTTCTTCATCATCATAATCCTCCACCAAATTTATATGCGCTCCCAACATGTCAGGATGGGCAACGAGAGGCCGAGCCTATGCTAGCAACTTGCTGAGTTGATGATCTACCCACAAATACCAAGGTGCGTTATATTGCTTGTGAAATCATGCCACACGATACTCATGTGGTGCTAACCTCCCAGTTGTCCATACGTGCCATGGCCGCCCTCCCTCGGGTGTACTATACCTCCTCCTGTTCGTCCAACTCCCACCAGCCTTAGCATGCTGCTTTCCGTGAGAGCACGCATGCTCAGCTTTTACGGCCATGCATCTCTCCGGGCACTGTCTCGCGGTCTTTTTTTACCTTCATCCTCCTCGGTCCCTCTCGTTGTCGCTGTCGCCTTGGCAAAGCTTACCATATCCGCCACGTACGAAGCATTCAACCCCTACTTACAACCCCGTCATTCTCCTCTCCACGTCGCTCGCCAACTGATGCTTAGTCCCGATGCATCCGTGTCGCTATGGTAACTTTGGCGCCATCGCCATCGCCATCCTCATACTTGCCCTACTCCAGCCTACTGTACGCCGCATATATCCCCTCATGAGGCAAGCTCAAACGGGTTCCTAGCCTTACTTGCTCTGCTGCTTTCCAGCAAACTCTCCTTGGGTGGTGGTGGTGCGGTGGTTCCGGCCGTTGATTCCCGTATGATCCCGCAAACGACACACATGCGTGCCATAGCTGGCGGCAGTGGCTCGGCAGGGGTTCTTTACAAATCATGTGTGTAGGTCATAGACCAAAAGCGACTTCTGGCACACGGTGCTGAGATGACCAAGGAAGCGATACGTCCATTAAGAGGGAAATGGGACTTGTGGAAAGTGGTTCTATTTCGACTCGGACCTCTAGTACGAAACGCAGGATGTTGCACTCGTTGATGCTGCTGACCCGCCTTTTCTGTGATCTGTTCGGTCCCGAATACCAACTTCCTGTCTCATTGGCGCCACAGGGGCACATGAGCGTCCGTTAAGCTCATTCCATTGGGAAGAGGCAGCATCCTCGCATACTCCACGTTTCCCACCCCCTGTCAAAGCTGCCCCCTACCATTCAATTATGCCTTTAGCATAAATTAGCTTTGCCTCATTGCCGGCCATAACGAGTAGGCCAATGCTCTTCCTCGATGACAGCCTGAAACCTCAGCGCTTATTTCGCCATCGACCTGGAGACCACTGTTCGCCTCACAACCGATTCTCGTTAGTACTGGTGCAAGATCGGGGGTCGGTTGAGCAGCTGTGAAAGGCGCAGAAACGGCCATGCAATGGATCTGCAAGGCTCTGATGGCTCCATGGAAAAGTTCGAGAAGTTGTACCCGAACACGCGCTATCCTCGATATTCTTTGGCGCGGTTGCGTGATCGTGATCAGTGTCACGTGATTGTGAAAGAGCGCAGGTGAAAGGGTGTCATTTTAGATTTGGGAAGTCGAGGCTTATCGCCGAGGCCGAGTTCATATTCTGTTCTGGGAATGCGTAAGGGGGCGATCTGTTTTAATGATTCTTCAACCAATGACCGCGTTGCCTTTCAGCGCCCGACAAGGACTCACTTGCGTATTAGAAAGGTCAACATGTGCGGGGGCATTTCATGTGGTATTGTGATTAGACGGCGGCCGAACTGTCCAAGTTTTCACCTGCTCTGCACTCTGACGTCTGTGGCAATGTAGTCCACATGTTGGAGAGGCGATTCTTTTGGCGCGCGGCAGGCCTGGGTGTTCGGCAGTCGTCGATTCCGAGTAGCTTGGAATGGCAACTAGTGTGCGCCTGATCAACAAATCACTCGCTTAACCCTCCAGTGGACAGATGGCCCTTCACAATTCCAAAATGGCAATTCTAGCTCGCTTTTGTCAGGCGCGCGAGGGATTTGCACAAAGCAAGGGAGAAAGAACGGACCGAGCCGAGCCGAGCCGAGGTCGTCGGCGCACGAATGGACTTCAAGGGCAATTCGGTGCTTGCCCTTGGTCGTGCGCCCGAGCCTTAATATAAAGTCTCGCCGCTCAACCACCAGGATGACTTGCCATTCGCCGACTGGATTCGCTCGCCATGTCGTTTTTCAGTAACACTGTAGGAATCGATGAAGATCTCCCCGTCACGCGCCGCGACAAGTGCGTACAGTCCCTTCTTATATTTCTCCCTTCCCTTTCGACGTTAAAGCTCACCTTGGTCCCACGCCCGCCCGCACCAGCGTCTACCCTACCATCGACCCCGAGCCGCTATATGCCGCACGGTTTTACAGCGGAAAAGTCGTCCTCGTCACAGGCGCATCACGCGGCATTGGGCGCGAGACTGCGCTGCAATACGCGCGTGCGGGTGCTTCGGTTTCCATCGTAGCGCGCAGCCGGGAGGCTCTCGACGAGACGAGGGACTTAATCGTTGCTGCAGTGCCGGGCGCGGATGTTCTCGTGCTCACTGCGGATGTACGCGATGTCGAGGGCGTGCGGAGCGCTGTGCAAGACGTGCTTCAGCACTTTGGGAAGCTGGATATACTCATCGCCAATGCCGGCGTTATAACCTCGTTCATCCCACGTGAATATCCCCTTCTGTTTCCCCCGAGATTACCCCTTCGCATTAATTGTGACTGACTCTTCATTCCTTTGATCTAAGTGCTGAACAAGAAAGATCCTAATGCGTGGTGGAACACCTTCGAGGTCAATATCCGTGGGGTCTTCAATTTCGTCAGGTATTCTAATTTATTGTTTTTCTCTTCTTGCAAATACGCTTTGGTTGCTAAAATCTTCATCAAAAACCGCCTTCAGTGCTGCGGTACCTGCATTGGAAAAGACACAAGGCTATATCATTGCCATCACCTCGATAGGCGCACAACTACGCTTCCCAGGTGCGAGTGATGGATGCATCTCGAAGCATGCCGTAAACCGCCTAGTCGAATTCATCGCCCTCGGTAAAACCCCCGTTTCCCTTTCTTTTTTTACCTTTCCGGGAAACTGATGATAAAATGGGAATTGCAAATTATCGGAGCTAGAGCACCCGAGTATTCGCGCGTTCGCGCTAGCACCAGGTCAGATTCCTACGCGCCTCGCAGCTGAAACGGGCGCCCTTAGCGGCGACGAAGATGGAGGCAATGTCGCCCCCGACTCGGTTGCGCTCCCCGCTGCGACGATGCTTTATCTTACTTCTGGCCGTGCCGACTGGCTCTCTGGACGGTGCGTATAAACTTCACTTGACGCATCATCCCCGTCGCCCCCTACTCGTTTTTTTTTCTGACTCGTACGTGATGGGGATGGCAGGTTATTCTCTGCGAATTGGGATATGGCGGAGGTAGAACGGGATTGGAAGGACTTGATCGTTCAGAAGGGAGGACTGGTTAATAAACTGTATATTCCTCGCCTATGATTATTGGTCGGGAAGCGGTGATCACAAGCTACTATGTATTAGATACGGTGATGTAGGTAATGTTATACAGGACCTTGAGTGGACAAAGCAGGGCGAGCCTGAAGCGAAACGAAATGAAAGCGAGCAACCCACGAAAAAAGGACGCCCGCTGGCACACGGGCCCTGCGGATTCCGGACCCGCTATTCCTGAGGTCAACTACTTTAGTGACTCATCAGCGCGTCAGCATTGACATTATCATCGCCTCCATCATGGATCAAACCAGGACAATCGGTCCCACCTCCACATGCACGATAGTAGAAATGATAATCTAAACAAAAAGAAGAAAAGGAGAGAACGCATCAGCGGCGAAAGAGTCAAGACGGACAAAGAATTACTAGTAGGTTTTATGATATTCATTTATTGACTGAAGGAGTGTCAGTTCACTGTCACACACACCACCGACCGACCGACCTTGCTCCCAGATTTCCGACTCTGTGGGACAATGATGCATAAACGGCGTGTGCTTGTATCGTATCCGACTTCGCGGAAAAAAGTGGATGCGATCCGTTCCTGAGCGACGCGGCGATCGAGTACACGGTTCCATATGATACGACACGTACATGCACAATTCGGAGGGTTTTTCAAGTTAGTTCTTATTTGGCCCGCAGCGGGGGGAGGGGTAAAGGGACGACTTTACGTCGTAGTAAAAGTAAAAGCCGCCGAGATTATCGAGATAAGGTCAAGATCGGCAAATTCAAAGTTGTTACAGTATAAACTTTTTCTTTTTGATGCTATCATTGCTATCGGAGCAAGCTATGGGTTTCGGAAGTAAACGATCGAATGCGTAAGCACGCACGACTACGAAAGCAACGATGAGAAGCGGACGTGAGGTCCTTTTGGACCTTTTGGTTGGTAGAAACGAGATGGGAAAGTGAGGGCTGGGCATGATTCAAATCATTCAATGCAGGCAGCGTGCTTACTGGACTCGGAGGAGTATACGACTTTAAAATCACAAACGATGTTTCATCTTTCGGCTCAGATAATGACACTTTGGAGCATACCTGAAGCGGGGGCGTAGTTGATGGTCGTACGGGTAGAAAAGGCTTTCGAAGCGGGGAAAACCGGAAAAGTTCGATCGACCTGCGATAAAGGTTGAGACTTGTCGTCAAGGTTTACGAACCGTGATGGATTCGGGCGATGCAGGGGCTCCCGCGGTCGTGCAGCAGCTCGTGACTCGGATGTACCAATCGCGCCTCTTACTGTACTGTAGTGAGGTTGAGGAGGAGGGGCCCGGGAACCGCCGAGCGCTGGAGCTATGCTCGCCGCAGAAGCGATGACCGGATTGGGGGATCGGTACCCTCGATCGCCATATTTTACTTTCGAACGCCGCAGGCACCTTTTGACTTTTTGACTTGGATCGATTTGCTATTTGATTGACTTCAAGATTGACTTACACCTTATCAGAGGCAGGCCATACTGTACGGCCCATACCCCGCGCCGCCTCACTGGCACACGACTGCACGATCATCGATCATGTCTGATCGCCATTTTCTTTTGTGCTCACATGGTCTTGTCTTCATCTTTCTCGCCTTGATGTATCCCATTTTCCTTTTCACATGTCGGACCTCCTTTAGCATTTAAAGGTGTGATGTGTACCTCAATAAAGCGTTGTTGTCTTTTGCTCTTCCATCGTCTTCGAGTGCCCGCGCGTGCCCACAATTACAAGTCCCACTCTTCGTGCTCTTCTCAAACCCGTCGCATTCCCGGACGCCGGCCCATTCCATCCACTCCCCTCAGCTCCTGCGCTACCGCTGCGCCCTTAGTTCGCCGACGACTACTCTCGTTACACAAGGATGACTCCCCTTCGGTCCAAGGACCAAACGCTCGAAGCGTACAAATCATTTGCGGCCTGGGCCAACACGTAACATGGTGTCAAAGTCAAACGCCTGCACTCTGACCGCGGCCGCGGCGAGTACACCGGACTCGGAGACGCCTTCAGCAAGTTCCTCGCTGAGGAAGGCACTGAGCGACGCCTTACCACCCACGACACCCCACAGCACAATGGAGTTGCAGAATCACTCAACCGCCGATTGATGGAACGTGTGCGCCCGTTTCTCATAATGAGTCACACAGGCAGGCCTTCCGAAGTCGCTCTGGGTGGAGGCAGCACAATTCGTCGTATAGCTCACTGGCAAGAACCACGCTCCAATCTATGAGTGATTAACTGGGCAGAAGCCCAACTTGGCCAGCGTGCCCGAGTGGGGGCAGCGTGTTTGCACTGCTACTGTCTGGGATGACTCGGGCTCTAAGCTCGACGAGCGCGGTAATATGTGCGTGCTGTCAGCATCATAGCCAACCAGGCTATGACGGTGACAGCACGCACGCGCAGCCCCATATCACGCCAGATGCCATCCGTAAGATGGTCAGAAGCGGGCCAAGCGGCGCCATTGAAGGCATCCAGCTTGTCGACGACGGGTCAACACTTCTCTGCGAAGCTTGTGAACAAGCGAAGGCCACGCGCAAGCAGATCAGAAAGGAGCCCGAGGCACCCCTCGCAGATGCTTTTGGAGTAGGAGTGCGTACAGATTTGTGGGGCCCTTCTCCCCCGCAGGGGCGACCTAGGCCAAGGGTCAGCAGCAGTTGAGTGATTCTGCAACTCCATTGTGCTGTGGGGTGTCGTGGGTGGTGAGGCGTCGCTCAGTGCCTTCCTCAGCGAGGAACTTGCTGAAGGCATCTCCGGTGTACTCGCCGCCGCGGTTAGAGCCCAGGCGTTTGACTTTGACACCATGCTACGTGTTGGCCCAGGCTGCAAATGATCTGTACGCTTTGAGCGTTTGGTCCTTGGACCGAAGGGGGGTCAGCCTTGTGTAACGAGAGTAGTCGTCAGTGAACATAGTAAACCGGACTACGGTCCCAGAACATAGGAGGGAAGCGCTGGTCGGGAAATACAGGGTATCGAAGTGGTATTGATCGAATAGGTTCAATGACCGGGCCAGCAAGTCCCACTGGCCATTCGCCCGCTACACGAGTCGGGCACGACGAGGACTTGTGGCGGCATGAATCTCCATGGATTGATGAGACAATAGAGAGCGTTGTTGCCTTTGTTTGGAGCATAATCATACAACATAATACAGTACTAGTATGCGGTAGTCACAATAATTTCAATTGGTGGCTAGTAGTCAAAGTTGTTGCAAAGTGTATTTCTCCGCTGATCTAAGTGGCGGCGGCCAGCCTGCGTCTACGTGTCACGAAAGCATCGTGCATCGTGGTTTCCCGATGGGTCGAACAGGTTTTTACCAGTTAGTTTCTCAAATCGCGTATTCAGTATCCCCGCAGTTGTACTGCAAAACAGTTGTGCTGAGTAATTTCATGAGAGTAATTGAAGGCCGGACCATTTCAGAACATGGTAGCCTGAGGACTACCAGTAGTAGGCCCAGTACGTCGGGCTGATGGTGATAGTACAACCCGCGTCCGTCCGAGATCCAATGATTCAGAGATGAATTTGTCTCTGTCAGGGCCGCAGCCGTCGAAGCAATCCAATCCAAGGCAAAGTCACGCTACCAGTGCCCGTTTGAGTCCGAGGTCGAATCTAGTCACGTGGCACCAACAGGACCCGAGGAATGCCATCAGAGAATTAGCCAAGATAATATTGGAGTCGATCAAGTCTGATCGTGTGCATCACGACCATCATGCTCATCTGTATGATTGAGTCTGATATCGGTAGGGGGGTCCTGTCGATGTCCGCCATTTCGTGTCCATCCCTGGTACTATGGATCAGAATGACGAGAGTCCGTCATTCTGGGAGATGACTGCCGATCCTGATCAGAGTGAGAGGCCTTTGGAACAAGCTGATCAACGCCATCATGCTCATCATATCGCGACTAGTATGATCAGGTCTGATATCGGTAGGGGGCTCTTGTCGATGTCGACCATTATTGTTGTTCTTGATCAGCACTTAAGGCCTGATATCGGTTGGGATTTTTTGTGTCGATAATAGGGGAATATGATTTTCATTGAAGGGAATAAATATTACATCGCTGTACTACTTGAAAGTGGTAGAAGAAACATGGAAAACGCAACACATTCGTCGCACCAACAGCGATCATTGTTTTCACTTTCCTTTAGCTAGCGGTACATCAGGGTCCCAGATCTAATGACTGCGTGGGAGCGTCAAAACAATTTTTTACAACTGACGAGCGGAAAGGAACTCACATAAAACATAGGACACCGTCAGCTTGAGTATGGTATTCCCGGCTTTTGGCGTGTTCCTGGAGTCCGGAGGCGAGTGAAGAACCCTCGCAAAGCAATCAGTGCTGTCCGGCAGCGCTAAAAAACGGCTCCGAGTTGATCTCTTCCTGGAGGTCAGATGCGTGGGGGGCTCTTTAGTCAAAGAAGCAACGGATGGTGCGTGGCGGTACCTATGCTGTGAAAATTTGAGTCATTGACCCGCAACGGCGCCGACGGGGAGAGCGATTCGGACTGTTCCGTCAAACTGCGCGAGTTAAGACATAAAGGAGCATTGACGGGGAAGAGAAGAGGGAATGTATTGAGGAGGACTCGATAGAGTGTACCGAAGCTTCCTGTTTAAACATATGTCGATAAAACAACCCACATAAATTAATTTCGAGAACCTGTGACGAACCGAGCATGGCACCGAAACGGAAAGAATCTTTGCCAAAGAGCGCGAGCGCACGCTGTACGAGCGAAACACGAGTCCTCCTGCACGAACGCCGCGATCAGTTCAATTTGTGGCCGTTCGAGCACCGACCCGTCAGAAAACAAACCTATTTAACCTAGGGACGTTGCACGCTGGATACGGCGTTCCAGGAGAAGGATGAGATTAACGCCAGAACGAATCGCGAAGGCAAGGGTCCCAGCTCCTGCAAAGAAAATCAAAAGGCAAATTTCAGCTCTCAAAATCAGGAAGACGCAAAAGGGCTACTGGTAGGACGCACGAAGACCCCCACAAAGGCATGCTCTAGACACTCCCATAGACCATGGACCTCAATTGCCGGTTCGCCACGATCCCGCCAAACCATCTTGCGTGCTTCGCGAAGACGTTCTTCATAGTTAGCGAGGACGATTAGATTGTCGAAGGATGCTAACGTGTATCGTCGCGGAGGGAGGCCAGGACGGAGGGGGCGTTTCCTTCATTCTTCTGCCGCGGTGGTGGTCATGGACAAGGTATATTTAAGACGTTGGGGTTTTACCCCACGCAAGCCGAATAAGAGATCTTGGGCGTTGAGTAACTTGTGTAGCGCTGGCAGTGCCAAGCAAGCCTCACCCGGATGACTGGCTGAGGCCGGACCTCGACTCGTACGCTCTCTAACAACTCTGTAGGGATGGACGGGAATTGGCCGACGTCGGTTCCCTCCAGTAGGTCGCGACATAGTTGACATCCAATTGGATGACGGGCCATAATGATCTTTCCACGTAGGTCAAGTTGCTGTTCTTCAACAGCCACTCAGTGTATTGCATCTTGGCACTTGCACGTAACGCGGGAGGCAGCGGGATCATCTACAATTTATCCTCCGTTCAGCTCACCCGGATTTGGCATAACAAAAACATGGCACCCGCACACACCTCGTTGCAGATGGCCCCAAGAAGCAGTAGATGCGGAGCATGTTGAACTTGGGCTCGCCAAGTCCGCTTTTGCCCGTGGGGCCACTCGAATTTGTGATTTACTGTGATCGCTTCGACGGAGATGATAGGGTTAGGACATGGCGACAATTAATGAAGGGAGAGGTGGTAGTAGGTTGCGAAAAGTGTTAAGGTTCAACTTGTACAGTAGCTGACAAATCCATTTCCACGCCTGGTGAAACCGCAACTGTACTTTGCAAGTCCATCCACAATGCTCACGCCGTTATCCGATCTCGCACAGGACTTCTATAACTCGGGCGGTGCTACAACTCTACCTCCTGCTGCTGCGTAGCAGCAATCGCAACAGCCCTGCTATGCCCCTCCACCTGGTTTACCTCCTCCCCGTCGTCCTCGTCCAGCATCAACATCAAGTGGCGCTCGCGAACCTGATCCTCGCACCCGTATATATCTACGCGATCATGCTTGGCGAAGTAGATAGTTCGATGTGGGAACAGGTCCTAATTGACTGCGATCGTGGATTCTATGCCAGGCTTGGCTTGGTGATTTAGAAGGTGATTGGTCGCAGTAAACACTACAGCACGCTCGACTGATGACCTAAATGGGGTTGGCAAAGACCCTCCACAGATGCACAGAGTTGCCCGTCCCACAGTCTACTTTATGGACGTTGTATTCGAACACTTGCGCTCTATGACGCGCATCCTTCTCGGGACAACCGTCGCTTAATGGCTCGCTCGAGGCGCGCGAGTGCGAAGATTTTGTTGGTCTACTATCTCCACCTTCATCTCAGCCGAGTCCTAGGGCATCATTACTTGGCTCACGCAATGGTAGCGCAACTTCCCTCGCACGGATCAGCGGCGCTTTCCGCTCCCGCTCTCGTTCGCAGGATACAAGCTTGGGCTCGGGCACAGGCAGTGGGAGTTCATGACACAATTCGCATGTCTCAGTATCTAGTGCATCACTGGCGCTTGGACGTGCCCACGCACACAGCCTGATTCAGGGCTTTGGCGGCGCATTGCGGTCCAGCATCGAGCTCGTCCTTGGGCGTATGTCACAGCCAAGTTCTCCCCCTGCCACTGGCACCGTGCGCCTGGGCGATGCGTCTGATGTGAATGGGAGTGTGGGAGCGCTGAGCAACCCGGAAAGCCATACGTTCGGCCTGTCCGTCGTTGGTGGCGCTGGCAGCTTACTACCTTGCCGATGGCGAAGAAGACTGGGATAGCTTCTATGTGAACTTGTAAGTAAGCACATCATCCTCACTAATACAACGCACTTACTGGAAGTACTGAAGATTTGCCGATCGCGACATGTTTATTCGATTCCGAGGAGGTGGTGTCGGTCACCTCGGAACTCGCTATCTCGATTCGAGGTTGAAAGTCGACAACCACGAATCGGCTGATGAACAACAAGACGACGAAGAGAACAATTCCTATCCCCACGAGGAATGGGGCAATGGAGCTGAGGAAGAATCAGGGACGCGGCATGAAGAGTACACAGGTCGGAAGGAACCTAGCAATGAGGAAGATGTTGAAGACGAGGTCGAAGACGAGGTCGAAGTCGAAGTAGAGGATACAGACAGTGGCAATGAACACGAGGACGAGCAAGACCTTGATGACGAAGACATGGACGACGATGAAATTCTTGACAAGGAAGGATTTGCAGAGTTGTGAGAGTGTGTACCAGAAACGGTGCTGAGATAGTACTGCCAGCGTCCATAGAATAGAATAGACATATAACATATAGCCCGGTTGGGCAGCGTGCACGCAGTGGCAACAGAGAAAGATCGAATCGCGTTCCCAATCATATTGGATAAATCAGATACATGCCCAACCATAGCGACGGACGTTAAGCTCACTTAGGCTCACTATCAGATACATGCTGGTTCATAGCGATGGACTTCACGTTCACTATGATCGATTCTGATCATAATTGGTATATCAGATACATGCTGGTTCATAGCGATGGACCTCATGTTCACTATGATTGATTCTGATCATAATCGGTAGATTAGATACATGCTGGTTCATAAGCGATGGACCGTGTGTAGACTAATCAGGGCCGATACTGCCAATCATCGGATCTGAATTCCAGCGGAGTCAACAATCCCAAATAATGGTTTGGCTAATTCTCTGATGGCCGTCGTTACTGTACGTAGCGTAGTTGGCCGATGTTTCACGTTTCCCGTCATAGCCCCACGGTTGCCAGACCAACCGCGGGAAGAGGCAACGGCACAGGGAAGCAGGACATGGGCGCTGTTTGATCTCATACGTGCGCTTCAGTCGAGGGGCGAGCCTGACAGCCTGACGACGACGGCGGCGAGGTTTTGTTGTGCATTTTATTGGGTTTGTAGTGATTGTTTCATAGTCATCCGTTTTCGGAAAAAAAGACCCGGAATTGGCACCGCCAATTTATAATACACTGTAATAGATACAGCGGCGAGGATAATATTATACAGAATCATGAGTAGACTTTCTCGTCGAGCGAGCAAGTGAGGGAATAAATAAATAAATAAGTGACCGACGAAAAGGGGAAAAGTGGTTGAGAGGGGCAAGCTGGGAGGAATTGAAGAACAATGCAGGGCGAGCGAAACGAAGTGATTGTGAGCAAGGGACAAAAGCAAGGGACACAAATTAATGAGACGCCCACTGCGGATGCCTGACCCGCTGTCCCCTAAATTTAAATATTTCATCACCATTGACATCATCATCATCATCCTCGCCGCCCTTATGAATCAACCCGGAACAACCGGTCCCACCTCGACAAGCACGAGTACGAATTATAATCTGAACAAGGGAAAAAAAGAGAAAAGGTATTAGCAAAAGACAGAAAGGAATCGGGTTTATGACGGGCATTTACCGAAGTTGCGGTTACTATCACACGCGCACCGACCTCGCTCCCAGATATCGGACTCGGCGGGACAATGCATGTACGGATTGTGATCGTACCCGATCTCGCGGAAAAAGTGGATGCGGTCTGTTCCTGCGAACAGCGCCGCGGCGATTGAGTGCACAGGCGCGTCGCCCCAGCGCTATTTCATTTGATGCATACAAACCGGACAGTTTTAGTTCTGACTTCGAGCAGGGAGGGGTGAAATGGACGACGTTACCTCGTAGTAAAAGCCACCGAGACCATCGAGATAATCAAAGAACGCCGAGTAGGCCTCGCCGCGCCAAAAGTCCAAATCGGCAATCTCAAAGTTGCTCCAAACTGTTTTTTTGGACAGTACCCGTGATCAGCGGAGCCCACTCCTTTGATTTTATTCGTGAAGAAGGACGTACAGTGGCAGAGGTTGTAGTTGCTACCGCCGTTGTCGGATAGGAAGTCCATCGCGTTCTTTTCCACAACGTATTCCGGGTGCTCGGCTATGAAATCTGCACAAGGGAGAAAGGTGGGGGAACGGGCTTGTCAGCCTGCAGTGGCAAAGAGACGAGCGGATGTAAGATACCGTGCACAGTGGACCATAACGACTCAATTGTACGTGCGTATTCGTATAACGTGATGGTAAACCCTGAGTTTCAATGGAATTGAGCTGTATTGTGTCTTGCGGGAGATACACGGGGGAAACGAACCATATGTCTTATTATTCTCGTGCATGTAGACAAATGGATCGATGTTGACGTCACAATAAAAATGTACGCCCGGCCTTGCACGACGTCAGATGCCAGGAGTAAATGGTCAGTTCGAAAGCGGGAACACGCACTCGACGCGCCAGTAGTATCGAAATTGTTGTACTAATGGGTGGCGATAGAAGAACTATGCGGCTTCGTCAGTACGAGAGGGATTACGTGGAGGGAAGATCGGACCCCAGTGTTGAAACGGCACATATTACGATACCTGGAACGCAGATCCATCGTCAGAACTATCACTGGAACACCGGGGCGGGATAAGAGGAAACGCCTCACGATACACTTCCACCGTATATAACGTTCTCAGCCACCATCTTACCCCTCTCCTCCTCTGCAAAGGTCTCGTTGATCCAACCTGGCTGATACCAATGCTCTTCGGGAATCTGCCCAAAATGCACGGGCCCCGAAGCGAGATTCGACACACGACTGTGGGTGTAACGGAGAGCCACGGCGTCAGTCAGTCAGGACAGCATGGAGACAGTGGCGCAGCTCAAAAGAACGGCTAGGGAAAGGGAGAGACTTGGCGCGCACCGCTTAAAGTCGTCCGAAAACGGCTCCTCGTTTAGGAAGACCCATGGGTAGCCGTATTTGCGATTGAACCTATCCTCAACCTCGCGCACGGAGTTTACGGCATTATCGACATCCGAGTTGCGTGCGAGCATGAAGAGTGTGGCATTGGCGAGGTGGCGGCGCGGTGGAGCTGCAGCGATATCGGCGCTTATCTCGACTCGCTTTTCACCTTCGGCAAGTATTGCGGGTACTAGGTTTTGATAGCTTTTGTGGGTAGATATGAAGTTGGTGATCGAGTTTACGGGGTTGTATTCTTGAGGTGTATATAAAGTGAAGGAGAAGAGGGCAACCTGTGGGTTTCGGAAGTGAGCGATCCCATGATGCATGCGAATGTATGAGCACGCACGACTACGAAAGCGACGATGAGTAGCGGACGTGAGGTCCTTTTTGTTAGTAGAAACGAGATGGACATGTGGGGCATGATTCAAGACTATGCAGGTAGCGTGTTCCCTCGAAGGGCGTACGACACTAAATCACAACGACGATTCATCTTTCGGCTCAGATAATGACACCTTGGGGCATACCTCAGATGAAACGAGGACGTAGTTGATGGTACGGGTAGAGGACGACCTTTAGAGGTGGGGAGAAGTTCTATCGACCTGCGATAAAGGGTGAGGCTCGTCGTGGCGGTTTATGGTATTTTTTGCGAAGCGCAGCCGGACTGCGTTCCCGGAACGTAAGAGGCAAGCGCTGATGGCGTCCGATGGTCGGGGAGCACATGGTATCAAAGCCTGAATCGCCCGTTACACGAATTGATGAGACAACAGAAAGCGTCGTCGCCTTCTGTGAGCCTACCGTAATCACACAACACAGCATGCGGTAGTCGCAACAATTTCGATTCGTGGCCGGTAACTTAGTCAAAATGTCGCCGTGTGGATTGCTCCACTGATCTACGTATCGTGTGAGCACCGTAATTTCCCGATAGTCGAACAGGTCTCTACCAGTTCGTATTCAGTATCCCCGCGGTAGTACTGCACGACAGTTGTGCTGCATCATTTTTCGAACTATGGCAAGGCACCATTTGATGGTAGAGTTACGCCAGCACGTACGTGTGTTGATGATGTCCAAGACCGGAGTTAAATTTGTCTGTCTCCATCCCAGGGCCGCGCGAATAATTATAGTCACGTGTGACCAACAGGTCACGTTACCGAGGAACGCTCTCACAGGCCGCCTGAGACTCTCACTCTCAGTGCCGCAGCCGATACTCGTACTCGACGTTATTCACAACTGGAGACCCAATCGATCAGGTCTCCAAAAGGCCAATGAGCTCCCTCTCTTTTCTCGTCACAGAGCTTCAGGTGTGTCGCATCCCCCCCTGGCAGTGCGGCCCCTTGTCCTTCCGCCTCTTACTTGAGCCTCCAAGTCCTTGGCCAGCGAGACGAGGAGGAAGCACCCAGAAGTCCGCGAGGTGCGTGGTGTACTCTAGTATATGCTCCATGTAATTCCGCTGATGGTTTACCTCATACAGGCTGCGGAAAAGTCTCTTTCTCTACTGAGATCTTCCCCTGAACAAGTGACTGCCAATCTGGCCTCGGGTACGTTTCCCTCCTTTGTAATTATCTAGAATATGCGCCAGAGAAAGGCGGGGGTGCGTGTGCATTGCATTTTGATTGCCTTTTGGCTCAGACAGACATCGTGGTCGCACCAGTTCTGCATTTATTGCGATGCAGGATGATCTCTTTCCGATATGCCTGCGAGCGATTCCGAGTCTGACTTTATCTGCTTCTCACTTTATCACGACAGATGACTGGCATGCAGAAGACCTCCTTCGCCCCGTCTTCATGGGCTGCGCAACGAAAAATGCTAAAGTTATCTCCATTGCCCTCGGCTCCCTCCAACGCCTCATCGCCTTGCGCGCCGTCTCCCTCTCTGCGATCCCCGCCATCATTCAAACAATGAACGACTGTATTTCGCAAGGTGTCGACATACAGCTCAAGATCCTCCAGACTCTTCTCTCCCTCATCACCAACTTCCCCACTATTCACGGCAGACTACTCGCAAATGTACGTGCTTTCGTTCTGTGCTCCCTCTTCTCTACCTTGACGATAGACCGACGGGCACACGCTGTGAAATAGGCCCTCCTTCTGTGTTTCAAGCTGCATGAATCCAGGACGGCTGTGGTGTCGTCCACCGCGGCAGCGACACTGCGCCAATTGGTCATGTTCGTCGTCGACAAGGTCGTAGAGGAAGATCGCCGCATGCTGCTTGCCAATGAACTTGAATCGATAACTCTTCCGGATGGGACGACACAAGCGCTCGGTCCTGCCGCGCGTGACACCTTCGCTATTTTCGAGGACCTTTGTCTGTTGGGTAACGGAGAGCCTCCGCAATTCCTACAACTCGAGTACCTCCACAAGACTTTTGCTCTCGAGCTGATCGAGAGCGTCCTTACAAACTACCACGAACTCTTCCGCAAGGTGTGTCTCTCCTCCCCTTTACCCATCCGAGACTTGTATGCTAGCAGTTGTCCTCAAATTGCTTTCATGTTCACAGCATTCCGAGCTCCTGCTCTTATTACAACACCACCTCTTCCCCCTGCTCCTCAAAACGCTCTCCGAGCACTCCGCTTTCCCGCTTGCCCTCCGCGGTACCCGTGTTGTCTTCCTCTTGCTCAAGCAATTTTCCTCCAAGCTCGAGACGGAGGCCGAAGTCATCCTCACACTACTCATCAAACTCATTAGCGGCGAGACTGACGCCGGCGAGCCTCGGCCCGGGTGGATGAGGGTGCTCGCGATGGAGATCATGCGCGGGTAAGGCTCCCCTCTATACCTCATTTCTGGCACACTGGCTTACTGGTGACCACGCGATCCTCTATACGTATATATACGTGCAGGCTTTGTAGTGATGCCGAGTTCATGCGCAGTGTCTGGCAGCGTTACGATGCCTTGGCAACCGACGGTGACACCGGCAGCGCCTCTGGCGCACGCGTCTTCACCCTCCTCATATCCGCCCTCAAGCGCCTGGTCACCTCACGTCCCGTCCTGCTCGGCGTCTCTGCGCAGATGCACGGTGTGGGTGTACCTGCGAGCGACTCTCAATCGCACCTTCATAGCCACCACAGTTTGGACAGCGTCGCGGAGATGGTGGCGACGGCCGCCAGCGCGACGGTGTCGAATGTCGTTGGGATGATTGGCACTGAGGCTGGCCTGAGCGTGCAAACTGCATCAATGAAAGTGCAATGGTGCGTCTCCCTAATCGACGTTCTGCTGACAAGCTGCCAACCTTTTCCCGTCACTCTTCTTTCTGTTAGCATCGATCAGCTCGACAAGGCAGATGCACCGCTCATCCCGGAGGCGTACATATATCTCCTTGGCGTGCAATGCCTCGTCTCACTCTCCGACGGCCTCGCGGGGTATACCTTCCCTCTCTACAACATCCTTGCGGTCCAAAAACCACCCGCGGGTTCAACCGAGCCTGTGCGTGCACCGGGCCCACTCGACCCTACAACGTTGCCCGAAACCGAGCCAGCCCGGGCCGGGCTTCAAACTGTGCGCGCGATGGTGAACGCAGGCTGGCCCGCTCTTCTTGCGGCCCTCTCCTTCCTCCTTACCACGAACCTTGCCGACTCCATTTTCGGCGACGTCCTAGGCGCGCTGCAGACGCTCGCCCGAGCCGCAGGGTGCCTCGCATTGCCCACCCCACGTGACGCGTTCCTCACTGCCCTCGCGAAAGCCGCACTCCCACCACGCGTCGTCGCCGCGCTCGATGAACCACAACAGGCTTCGTCTGCGTTGCGCTCCCCCGTCTCGTTTGAGGGACTCACACTCGGTTTGGCGGGAGGTGGCGGAGGTGGCGCCGCACCACAGCCGCCGGGACTTAGCCCGCGCAATCTGGCGTGCTTACGTGCGCTCGTCGTTGCCGCGCTTTTCCTAGCCGGAACTCTTGGCTCAAGCTGGTTCGCGGTACTCGAGGCCCTCCAAAATGCAGATTACGTTCTTACCACACGCGGTACGGCCCCGCCTGGTCCAGCACCCCTTGGCATTGGCGCAATTGCTGGTACGCCGAGCAAGCGCGGTGGAACACAGATTGAAGGGCAGGTGGAACAGCAACAACAGAGACATCAGGCGGCAGCACATCCACTTCTTGCGGACGTCGATTCCGAGAGCGTGCAAGCTGCCATACAGCGGCTTTTTGACGCGAGTATCATGCTAGAGGACTCCGCGTTTCACGATTTTGTTGGCGCATTGTGCAAGTTGAGCTTGGAGATGGTCAGCATGCAGAGTGGCGTTGATGTCGGTGCCGGTGGTGGCACTGGGGAGGGTGTCTTGGATGTGGAGGAGGATAATATTCCAAGTGCGAGCACGAGTGCTACCAGCCTCGTCACTCCCCGCACGGAACGGTTTAGCAGGAGGAGAGTTAGTGGGATCCACATTCCGCGGACGTTGGTGCGTTATGTCCACCTGCCTTTGTCTACCCCAATTGAGAGAACGGACCGAACAGCGGTCCGGCGACTTTGGCATTGCTCGCCTGGGAGGCGTCGCTGCGCTTAATATCCAACGTCTCGTGTATCGGCCATCTGATGTCGCATGGGACGCCATTACTTCACACCTTCTCTTCGTTCTCCGTCACCCTGCAACGCCGCCGTCCATCCGCCTACAAGCGGCCCGCACTCTAGATGACATCCTCGCAATCGTCCCACGCCACCTTGCGGCAGCTCCAAGTGATCTCCAAGCAACTGTGCAGCGTCGCGTGCTGGACGTTCTGGCACAACAGATCATGCTGGGTGGACTCGCATCGAGCGCGAGCATGGAGCTCCGCCGCTTGGGCCTTGAGACGCTGCACCAGATTTTGCAAGCATCAGGTCATACCCTACTCGTCGGCTGGGAAACGATATTCGAGGTACTCGGTAGCGTCTGCCGGCCCGCCCTTTCTGATCCTGCTTCGCAATCAGCCCCTTCCTCGCCCGGCCGCGGGCGTCCCCCACCACTCGGGTACCTGCAGGAAAGGGGCTATTCGGCGCTAATCAAGATCGCTTTTCAATGCATGACGCTTATGTGTGATGCTCTCACCGCTCTTTCGCCCGACCACCTGCGTATCTGCATCAGCACTCTTGGGCAGTTTGGTCGGCAGGCGGACACGAATATCGCCCTGACGGCTGCGGAGAGTCTCTTCTGGGGCGTCTCGGACGCGATACAGACGAAGCGGCGAGAGGTGGACCATGAACCGGCCTACAGTGCGCTGTGGATGCACCTTCTGCTTGAGATATTACGTTTGTGCGCCGACGCGCGGCCCGAGGTGCGCATGGGTGCGATTCAGACCTTGTTTAGGACCCTGCAGTTGTATGGTGCAACGCTTAGCCTTGACACGTGGGACGAGTGCGTGTGGAAGGTCACGTTCCCGTTGCTTGACACGCTCGCGCCGCACGTGCGTCGGAACGCGCTCACGCCCCCATCATCGCCCGACACTGCCACTCACACCGACGACGTGGACTACTCTAACGTCGGACTCGTCATCATCATCCTCATGGGACGAATCAAAAGTGGTCGCGCTACAATCGATCGGCGCGATCATGAGCGACTTCCTCATGTCGAAGATTATACATCTGCCCTCGTTCGGCGCGGTGTGGGAAACCTTCGTGACGCACATCCGTGACGCGTTCTTGCTTGATAGTCGTGCCGTCAGCGCACCAGCGTTGCGCTGTCTTGAGCGCGCGCTCAAGGCAGCTGCTATCATTGCTGTGCCATCGGACGCGGAGGCACTTCGATCTTCTCTGGTGGAGATCTGGGAGAAGACGTGGGTCAAGTGCGAGGAGATGGGCGCGGTGGTGGTTCGGCGCGCCAGTGTCGTTGCGCAGCATGTGCATGCCCCTGCGCCATTCACCCAAGAATCTCTGGTCGTTTTTGTAGATGTGATCAAGTGTGTGCGGAGTATCAGTCGGACGTTGGATGGTGCCGAATGGCCGTTGCAGCGTGTCTCTACTCTTATGACGATCTTGAAGGGTGAGTAATTTGTCTCTTTTCTTCTGTGGCGGATCGATGAACGGTGTGACTTGTGTAGGTGTCTTGACTTACCCGAACTCGTCGGATTACAGACCGGACATCGATAATCTGTCACCTGCCCAGGTAGGATGAAACTTTGACTGTCTCGTACATATGGACACCCCTGCTGAACGCGCCGATTTCAGGCTAATGTTATAGACACAGTCAACGGTATCGAATTGACTGAACCGGGTGCACCGTCACATATCCTTAGAGATCTGTCCGAATATGCCACTCTCGCATTCATCGCATCCTTCGATGTTCCACGAGCACACGGGCAAAGCGCGAAACCTTTTACTGCTGTTCAAGCACCGGCGTCGATGACACCGCAGCACAAGCGGATAACCTACATCGCGCTGTCGAAGATGTGTATGCCCAAGCTGGCCGAGTTGTTCCTACAATTTAAAGAAAAGGATGAGGTTTTCGTAGACGGGACTGTTGGGGCGGTCTTATCAGCGTACGCTGTCCCGATAAAGCTCAAGTACGAGTGTCCTCCGTCGTCCAAGTTTGGCAAAGATCTGCCGCTATGGAAGACCGCAACGAGCTGTTTCTTGAATATCGTCAAGGAGATCGGACCGCAGATTAATGTTCTTGGCTCGAGTATGATTTGCTTTGATGACTACGGATGCTAACGCTAACGATGACCGCACAGAATTATCGCCTGTGAGAGTGGAGAGCACGTGGAAGCAGGTGATCGACGCTTACCGCGGTGGTATCCTGGCCGACTGGTACGTCCCACTGCTGATACTGCCCACTATTCTTCTTCTCATGCCCAACACTCACGCGAATCATCAGTTCAGATGTAGATAGCTTCTCCCTTTCTGAGCAAGAGGACGAAGAGAACTTCGATCTGTCTCTGATTTCATCTCTCGAGACGGATGTTATTCCCTTCCTCGGTGATGACCGCGTCCCCGATTATCTCATTACGCAATTAGCCAAGATCTTACAGCAGGGCTCGCAGCTCCTATTAAACGAATCGGACGACGACTACCCACCTACGCCGAGTAGTCTAACAAGCGGCAAGTCTGCCGCACGGGGTGACAAGGCTGATAGCGAAAGAATGGGCAGCACGGCGCCCGCGCGGGGAGTCTCAAGAGAACGTTTCTCTTATTGGTGTCTTGATCTATTATTCCTCATTTGTTCTGATACTTCGAAAGGCATGATATGCGCTCCTCTATAATATTCCCTAGTGGACTTAAATGATTCTTTTAGATCATGAATCTTCACGGAGAAGAGTCGCTGCGTTGAGCCTGCCAGCACTTATCGGCCGATGCCGTTCCACCCTCGCCAGCTACGTCGCGGATGAAAAGATCCGCGGAAACCTCCCATTCCCAAGGTACGCGCTGCATAATATGATTATGGGTTGTGAGCTGTACCTGATTAATTGCGTAGAGCAAGGGAAGAGGAGCTACTATATGTACTGCATAAACTACGGGAGCTCCGACTATGGCCAGGGTTGCTTTGGGCGGCTCTCTCGAAAACACCTTCGAAGTACGCAAAGGAGCAGCCTGGTACGCACACAATCTCTTTTGTACCCCTTGAAACCATCACTGATGTTCGCACCGCCACCCTCCCCTCTTAAGCGGTCGACACGTCTCTCCCTCCTGCCGAGCTCATAGCGGACTCCGTGAAGCGTTCATCGCGCGCCCATATGTTCCATTTCTACTCACTACTCTGTGAGATCGCATCCGTACCGCGTAAGGCACCAAGTGCGTGGATCTCTGCGGACCGCCTGGCCGTATTATCTGGTGTGCCCGCGGAGAAAGAGAAGAAGGAAATGGAAACTGCGGCAACAGGCCGGACTCACCATCCTAGTAGTAGTAGAGCGGGCCCAGGTCTCCTCGTGTCGTTCGATGCTAGGGAACTGGCGAGGGAATGTTTGAAGGAAGTCGGGCGTGAGCTCGGCGTGCCGCGATGATCGTGAGGGAGTTGTTTTCCTTTCACTTTTGGGCAGTGGAGATGTTCTTCTCATGTGTGCTCTACGATTTTACGATTTTACTTTGCTGTCTGTTGGGATTTCGATCCAATGGATCAACACTTGCGAGAATGATCGAGGAATGCGACAAAAAGGTCCTATTCAAGTACCAGGAGAGTTGTACGTTGTTTTGGTCTGTCAGTGTGCAGTGAACCTGTTTGAATAAAGTATGGCAGTGATCGGTTCATCGTCCATAGCACGCGTCGTGATGAAGAAAGGGCGGCCAAACTTATGTATAATAAGGCTCTGTTCGGACGGGCTGCCAACGTTGACAGACCGGTCTGTCACCCGCCAAAATTATCACGTTAGTCAACAGGCACAGTCTGCTACTGTAGCAGAGTGACGTGATAATTTTGGCGGGGTGGCAGACCGGTCTGTCAACCTTTACAGTAATTGGCAGCCCATCCGAACAGAGCCATTCAATCGATTTTTTCCGATCACTGCCATAGTGCCATACTCAATGCAAACAGCTGTAATATCGCAAATAATGCCCTCAATGACGACTCGGCTTCAATTGTGCGCATTGACATAGCTGACTATCACCACCCGATCATTCCTTGTCATGACACCGAACAAGTACGACAGCGACGGGTCCAGTCACTTTAACGGCAAGGATAGTCCATGATTGAACGAATTTTTACATCAATGACATTGGAAAGAATTTGTTGGCGCAATCTAACTAAAAGGGTCCTCCGGCTATCTTCCTTATCTTTCAAGCTCCGTTCTTCACCGCCTGCCATGTTGACCTAGATGAGATGTCGTCCCACCATCTACGTTGCCCTATTAGAAGTCTGAGTGGCCAAACTCGATATAATACTCACCTCTTCACATTAGGACGCTTGTCAAGATTACCATAGTCGAGCTGCTCAAAGACGATGTGACCATATGGGAGATGGAATAGATCTACGATAGTAAGATTCTGCACACGAGCCAGGTTCCATCAGCATCCGAGTCGATGATTCAATGGCCCGGGGGGCGCGCTTCGAAAAAGAGGGAGGCACGCACATCACCAGAAATGTACTTCTGCTTGCCCAAGATGGCCTCATATGCATCGAGCTTGCCTTCAAGCTGACTGACCAGTTTCTCCACACGCTTCTCATCCGTTACTTCCCCATAGTACTTCTTGAATACCTTCTCTTTCGCAATTTCCGACGCGATCGGATCAAATTGCGCATACTCGACGCTGGCCGCTTGCTCGAATTTGGCACAGGCCTTGGGCTCAGTTGGGATCAACTCTGGGCCGGAGCCAAGGGTCGCGAGGTATCGTCCGATAGCGCGCGACTCGTACAGCTCGAATCCGTCATCTTGCTAAATTACAAAGAAGAAGAAAAATTGTGCATAAGGGGACACGGTGACCGCACACGATAAGGAAAGGGAACGTGACGCACGCTTATATATGGTATCTGGCCAAATGGGTGGTGCTGGAGGTACGGTGGCTGCTTGTGCTCTTCTGCCTCAAAGTCGAGCGGAGTGAGCTCGTACTGGAGGTTGCGCTCTTTAGCAATCAACATAACGCGGCGCGTGCAGCTGGATATAGAGGCTCCGTAAAGTTTGATTGTCATGACGTGGAGCTATCACAAATAATGCTGAAAAATGTGGGATAAAATGGTGGAGGTAGCCCCATGACTTTTTATATCTGCACGGTTTCGCGTGTACTGTACAATGTTCGACAGTATTGTCAAGTACTGTATCCTTACCCGTCCTCATTGGCTCCGATCACGCCGGAGGTCATCGGGGACCCGGGTAACGTCCCAGACAGGTGGCGTTACTGTCTGGGACGTTGCTCGGGTCCATATGCAGGGACGCTGTCTGTAAAAGTGCCCGATTTTCAAGGGAGGACCCTCATTGATTGGGTACTATTGATGGTGAACAACTTATTCAGGGACGTTATACCCACAATGTTTGTACCAAGCCTTCGCGTTCTCCATCGTGACCGAGTGAGCGGCCTCCCGGAACAAGTCGTACAACGTACCCTCTTCAGAGTCGAGCGCCTGGTCCACGCGGTCCTGGTGGTCCTGGTTTGCGCTGAGCCACGCCTTGATGTTGGAAAAGGAGAACTCGATAGGGTTAAAACCTGGTGAATAGGCGGAAAGGTAGAGCAGGCGTGACCCACGTTCCTCGACCATTTCACGAATGCCAGCAACTTCGTGGAACGATGCGTTGTCGATGACGAGCACGGAGTTAGGAGGCCATTCATTCATATGCGGAAGTAACCCTTGAACAAACTCCCGGAAGATGTCACCGGTAATCACGTTCTCGACGAGAGCAAGGGTGCAAAAGCCCGTTGTGGGACAGGGCAGGCAGAATAAAATAATTATTCCCACGAAGGGAAAAATCGTAACGGCAAGCGCGTTCTCGATAACCTATCGACCAAGCATATGACCTCCTCAACGTGAGTCGATTGAAATGGCTCTCATCGGCGAACACAAGCGATTCTGGACGGAAGTAATTTTTGATGAGTGTCCTAAATTCTTCCCGGTCTTGCTCGTTCCGCTCAAGAGCGCCCCGTGTGATCTAAAACGATGGTGCATGAGGGTGGAAAGGAAAAGGAAAATGTGTAAGGAAACACACCGTTCTCATAGTATACCCCTGCAGTTAGAGCCTGGGATCGCGTGATTGTCTGCAGAGAAGCCTTAGCAGAACAGACTTCAACTGAATGAGCTTGATTCACAGCTCAGCAAGGGAGATGTCCGGCTCGCGGTCTACGCAATCGCAGAGAAAACTAAAGTGCTGTCAAATGATGATCAGTTATAGAGAAAGGAGAGATATCTTAATCACCAAATGTAGCCGAACTGTGACAATGGGCTTGCGTAAAATTGTGCCAATGAGGCGATGTGTGCTCCGCAATCGCTTTAGCGAACGTACACTGATTCCCATAAAGTCAGAGACCTCCGCGTTACGGAGACCCTGGAGGGACATCGAGGTGCCGTCTCCTTGAGTTCATCGGAGATATGACGGACCATGGGGGTAGAAACATACTGTACAAGGAATAAGTGGGGGGGGGAGAAAAAAGCTGAGCTGACAGGGGAATTCAGTTGGCAGTGCCGTGACAGTAGTCATTGGCAAAATCGAGAGCCGGACGGAGCGGCGGCTAAACCTGAACCTATCTGGGCGGACAGGATCATCAGAGGAGAGAGGGACATGGCCAGGATCGCAGAAACGGTCAAGCTGCTTGCACCACCGTCGGCCCGGGGCAAGAATGACGCGGCACGGATCTTGCTCCCCCGCGTTGCGGCTACGTGGTGAGACTAGGAGGGAAGGCGGTTGATCGCGATGACAGAGTTCAGTTCGAGTACAGTGTCCTCATACTTTTTAAGCGCTTGTGGCAGGATATTGAGGACATCTGCTGTGAATTGCTGTGAATTTTTTACCCCCTACCCAGCAACGCTTATTATAAGCGCTTGTGGCCAAAGTAATGCGCCGAGCGTTCTGTCGCTCCGCCCTCGGCTCCCTCCAACTGAACGCCTCATCGCCTTGCGCGTCGTCTCCCTCTCTGCGATCCCGGCTATCATTGAAACAATGAACGACTGCATGTCGCAAGGTAGACATACAGCTCGAGATCCTTGAGACTCTCCTCTCCCTCATCGCCAACTTCCCCACCGTTCGCGGCAGACTACTCCCAAACGTACGTGCTTTCGTTCTGTGCGCCCTCTTCTCTTCCTTGACCGATGGACCGACAGGCATACGCTGTGAAATAGGTCCTCCTTCTGTGTTCAAGCCACAAGAATATTGGACGGCTGTGGTGTCATCCACGAGCTTGAATCGATACCTCTTCAGACGTGACAACACAAGCGCTCTGTCCCGCCGCGCGCGACGCGTTTGCTATCTTCGAGGACAACTGTCTGTTGGGTAACGGAGAGCGTCCGCAATTCTTACAATTCGAGTACCTCCACAAGACGTTTGCTCTCGAGCTCATCGAAAGCGTACTCACGAACTACCACGAACTCTTCTGCAAGGTGTCTCCCCTCCCCTTTACCCATCCGAGAAATCTGTATGCCAACAGTTGTCCTCAAATCACTCTCATGTTCACAGCATTCCGAGCTCTTACTCTTATTACAACACCACCTCTTCCCCCTGCTCCTCAAAACTTTCTTCGAGCGCTCCGCTTTCCCACTTGCCCTCCGCGGCGCCCGTGCTGTCTTCCTTTTGCTCAAGCAATTCTCCTCCGAGCTCGAGACGGAGGCTGAAGTCACCGTCACCCTCACACTGCTCATCAAACTCATCAGTGGCGAGACTGACGCCGGTGAGCCTCGGCCTGGGTGGATGAGACCACGGGATCCTCTATACGTATAAATACGTACAGGCTTTGTAGCGTTTCCAAGTTCATGCGCAGTGTCTGGCAGCGTTACGATGCCTTGGCAACTGACGGTGACACCAGCAGCGCCTCTAGCACACGCGTCTTCACCCTCCTCATATCCGCCCTCAAGCGCCTGGTCATCTCACATGCCACCCTGTTCGGCGTCTCTGCGCAGATGCACGGTGTGGGTGTACCTGCGAGCGACTCTCAATCGCACCTTCATAGCCACCACAGTTTAGACAGCGTCGCGGAGATGGTGATGATGGCCGCCAGCGCGACGGTGTCGAACGTCGTTGGGATGATTGGCATGAGGCTGGCTTGAGCATGCAAACTGCAGCAATGAAAGTGCAACGGTGCGTCTCCCAATCAACATTCTGCTGACAGGCTGCCAACCTTTTCCCGACATTGTCTTCTTTCTGTTAGCATCGACTGGGATCAGCTCGACAAGGCAGATGCGCCGCTCATCCCGGACGCGTACATACTGTACAGTATATCTCCTTGGCGTGCAATGCCTCGTCTCACTCTCCGACGGCCTCGCGGGGTATGTCTTCCCTCTCTTCAACACCCTCGCGGTCCAAAAACTACCTGCGGAGCGTGCATGCACTGGGCGCACTCGACCCTACTACGCTGCCCGAAACCGAGCCAGCCCGCCCGGGCCGGGCTACGAACTGTGCGCGCGATGCTGAACGCAAGCCCGCGCTTCTTGCGGCCCTCTCCTTCCTCCTTACCACGAACCTCGCCGACTCCATTTTCGGTGACGTCCCAGGCGCGCTGCAGAGCTCGTTCAATCCGCAGGGTGCCTCGCACTGCCCACTCCACGTGACGCGTTCCTCACTGCCGCCCTCGCGAAAGCCGCACTCCCACCACGCATCGTCGCCGCACTCGATGAACAAAAACAGCCTTTTTCTACGTTGTGCTCCCCCGTCTCACTTAACGGACTCACGCTCAGTTTTGCGGGAGGCGGCGGAGGTGGCGCCGCACCACAGCCACCGGGACTTAGCTCGCGCAATTTGGCGTGCTTACGCTCGTCGCTTTACCTAGCCGGAACGCTTGGCTCAAGCTGGTTCCCGGTACTCGAGGCGCTCCAAAATGCAGATTACGTTCTTACCACACGCGGTACTGCCCCACCTGGTCCGGCACTCCTTGGCACCGGTGCAGTTGCTGGTACGCCGAGCAAGCGTGGTGGAACACAGATTGAAGGGCAGGTGGAACAGCAACAACAGAGACATCAGGTGGCAGTACATCTACTTCTTGCGGACGTCGATTCCGAGAGCGTGCAAGCTGCCATACAGCGGCTTTTTGACGCGAGTATCATGCTAGAGGACTCCGCGTTTCGCAATTTTGTTGGCGCATTATGCAAGTTGAGATTGGAGATGGTCAGCATGCGGAGTGGCGTTGGTGTCGGCGTCAGTGCTGGCACTGGGGAGGGTGATGTGGAGGAGGATAATATTCCAAGTGCGAGCACGAGTGCTACCAGTCTCGTCACTCTCCGCACGGAACGGTTCAGCAGGAGGAGGGTTAGTAGGTTTCATATTCCGTGTTGGTGCGTTATGTCCACCTGCCTTTGTCTACCCTAATTGAGAGAACGGTCTAAAAAGCGGTCCGGCGACTTTGGGATTGCTCGCCTGGGGGGCGTCGCTGCGCTCAATATTCAACGTCTCGTGTATCGGCCATCTGATGTCGCAAGGGACACCATCACTTCACACCTTCTCTTCGTTCTCCGTCACCCCGCAACGATGCCATCCATCCGCCCACAAGCGACCCGCACTCTCACTTTAGATGGCATCCTTGCAATCGTCCCACGCCACCTTGCGGCAGCTCCAAGTGATCTCCAAGCAACTGTACAGCGTCGCGTGCTGGACGTTCTGGCACAGCAGATCATGCTGGATGGACTCGCATCGAGCGCGAGCATGGAGCTCCGCCGCTTGGGCCTTGAGGCGTTGCACCAGATTTTGCAAGCATCAGATCATACTTACCCTCGTCGGCTGGGAGACAATATCCGAGATGCTCGGTAACGTCTGGCGGCCCGCCCTTTCCGACCCTGCTTCGCAATCAACTCCTTCCTCGCCCAGCCGTGGGCATCCCCGTCCTCCACCTGCAGGAAAGGGTTTCTTTCGCTCTAATCAAGATCGCATTTCAATGTGCGATGCTCTCTCGCCGCTCTTTCCCCCGAGCACCTGCGTCTCTGCATTAGCACGCTTGGGCAGTTTGGTCGGCAGGCGGCAGGCAGACACGAATATCGCCCGGACGGCGGCGGTGAGTCTCTTCTGGGGCGTCTCGGACGCGATACAGACGAAGCGGCGAGAGGTGGACCGTGAGCCGGCGTACAGCGTGCTGTGGATGCACCTTCTGCTTGAGATATTCCGTTTGTGCGCCGACGCGCGCCCGAGGTGCACATGGGCGCGATTCAGAACTTGTATGGTGCCACGCTTAGCCTTGACACGTCGGATGAGTGTTTGTGGAAGGTCACGTTCTCGTTGCTTGACACGCTCTCGCCACAGGCGTCGGAACGCGCTCACGCCCCCATCATCGCCCGACACCGCAACTCACCGACGACGGGTCTAGCGTCGGACTCGTCATCATCATCCTCATGGGACGAATCAAAGGTGTTCGCGCTACAATCGATCGACGCGATCGTGAGCGACTTTCTCATGTCTAAGATCATACATTTGCCCTCGTTCGGCGCGGTGCGGGAAACCTTCGTCACGCTCATCCGTGATGCGTTCTTGCTTGATTGTTGTGCCGTCAGCGCACCGGCGTTGCGCTGTCTTGAGCGTGCGCTTAAGGCAGCTTCTACCGTTGCTGTGCCATCGGACGCGGAGACACTTCAATCTTCTCCGGTGGGCGAACGTCCAGCACCCTCAGGTCAAAGAGGCTGAAAGGAAGAAGAAAGTTGGAAAGGGCACGGTGGCACGCAGGGTGAGAAGGGAGATCGGGGAACTATCGATTGTGGGTGTCCGGTAGCGTGATTATATACATAGTCTGTCGCTACCTACAGTCCGAAGAGAGAGAAAGAGGAAACACGACGCGTGGCCCCAAGTGGCCGCCAAGCTGTCACGAGGTGCCTGATACCCAAAAATGTATAGTAAGCTACCGTAAGCTGTGAGCACGAGTGGCAATCGAAGCCGAAGGAAGATAGAACAGTGGATCGCATCAAGAAGTGGTCGTCACCTTACAAAGCATCATTGAAGCTCGAGTCGTGCTCGGCCAATTTACCGGTTGGCAAGCAATAAGTACTATGTTTTGTCGTTCCCGTTGAGTGGGACGCTCTCCCTTGCACTCTCTATTACTGACAACTTGAATTTAGGCCGTCTCGTTCATATGGATACCCCAACTGAACGCGCCGATTTCAGGCTAATGTTGTAGACACAGTCAACGGTATCGAATTGACCGAACCGGGTGCACCGTCACATCCTTTAGAGATCTGTCCGAATATGCCACTCTCGCATTCATCGCATCCTTCGATGTCCCACAAGCACACGGGCAAAGCGCGAAACCTTTTACTACTGTTCAAGCCTCGGCGTCGATAACACCGCAGCACAAGAGGATAACCTACATCGCTCTGGCAAAGATTTGTATGCACAAGCTGGCTGAGCTGTTCCTACAATTTAAAGAAAAGTATAAGGTTTTCGTAGACGGGACTGTTGGGGCGGTCTTATCAGCGTACGCTGTCCCGATAAAGCTCAAGTACGAGTGTCCTCCATCGTCCAAGTTTGGCTCGAGTATGGTTTACTTTGATGACTACGGATGCTAACGCTAACGATGACCGCGCAGAATTATCGTCTGTGAGAGTGGAGAGCACGTGGAAGTACTGTAGGTGATCGACGTTTACCACAGTGGTGTCCTGGCCGACTGGTACGTCTCATTGCTGATACTGCTAGCCATTCTTCTTCTCATGCGCAAACACTCGCGCGAATAATCAGTTCAGATACAGATAGCTTTTCCCTCTGAGCGAGAGGACGAAGAGAACTTTGATCTGTCTTTGATTTCATCTCTCGAGACGGATGTTATTCCCTGCCTCGGTAATGATCGCGTCCCCGATTATCTCATTACCCAATTAGCCAAGGTCCTACAGCAGGGCTCGCAGCTCCTATTAAACGAATCGGACAACCAATTACCCATCTACGCCGAATAGTCTAACAAAGCCAGATGGCAAGTCTGCCGCACGGGGTGGCAAGGCTGACAGCGAAAGAATGGGCAGCACGGCGCCCGCGTGGGGAGCCTTAAGAGAACGATTCTTTTATTGGTGTCTTGATCTATTATTCCTTATCTGTTCTGATACCTCGAAGGGCAGGATCTGCGCTCCTCTATAATACTCCCTAGTGGATTTAAATGCTCCTTTTAGATCATGAATCTTTGGGAGTCGTTGCATTGAGCCTGCAGGCACTCATCGGCCGATGCCGTTCTACCCTTGCCAGCTACGTCGCGGATGAAAAAATCCGCGGAAACATCCCATTCTCAAGGTACGCGCTGCACGATATGATTATTGGTTATGAGCTGTACCTGAATAATCGTGTAGAGTACGGGAAGAGGAGCTACTATATGTACTGCATAAACTACGGGAGCTTCAACTATGGCCAGAGTCGCTCTGGGCGGCTCTCAGAAACACCGTCAAAGTACGCATAAGAGCAGCCTGATACGCACACAATCCCCCGTAGAAGAGTTCTCGCTGATGTCTACAGCGCCACCCTCCCCTCTCAAGCGGTCGACACGTCTCTCCCTCCTTCCGAGCTCATAGCAAACTCCGTGAAGCGTTCATCGCACGCCCACATGTTCCATTTCTACTCACTATTCTGTGAGACCGCATCCGTACCACGTAAGGCGCCAAGTGCGTGGATCTCTGCGGACCACCTGGCCGTATTATCTGTCGTGCCTACGGAGAAAGAGAGGAAGGAAATGGAAACTGCGGCAACAGGTCGGACTCACCATCCTAGTAGTAGACCGGGCCCAGGTCACCTCGTGTCGTTCGATGCAAGGGAGCTGGCGAGGGAACGCTTGAAAGAAGTCGGGCGTGAGCTCGGCGTGCCGGGATGATTGTGAGGGGGTTGTTTTCCTTTCATTTTGGGCAGTGGAGATGTTCTTATATGCGCTCTAAGGAGCTCAGTCGTGGCTTGAATGCTCTTGATTTCTCGCCTGCTACCCAGCAACACTTTGTCAACATGTTATGGCAGGCTCATTTTAACTCTAATCTAACAGGTACGCAGCGTACGCTCCGCCCTACGAATTTCTTTTTCCCTAGAACATTGACTCGCCTTCTATCCTCCAGGAAAGCGATACGAGTCATTTACGGAAGGACAACATTGGGCCATAATTGTGTCCTTAAAGTCTTTAGCTTAAGTCTTGACTGCCAGGTTTATTGAATCGCTAAGGCAGCGTGGATTCACTGCCGTATAGTTCCATAAGATGCTTTAGGATCATCCACGATGAAAGCCATATATTATTGTAGTACTAGTATCTGGGGATTAACACAAGTATCCCAAATGTCTCCATGCACGAAATTAGAAACATTAAGAATGGTTCCAGGTGCGCCGAAAATCCAAATAGTACTTGGACGGTGTAAATATCTCCTATGTCCTGATGGGACCCACATTAATAGTTCGCCTTCACTACCACATATCCATCCCTCGTTGTTGATCATGACGTGATCAGTAAAATCAACATCATTCGTAGTTTCTATTTTCCCTATTGTAACATTTGACACTCGAATTGTCCGATCGGTTGAACCTGAGACGATGCGCTGGCCATCTGGCGAGAATGCCACAGACCAGACCGAATCTGTGTGTCCAGTGAAAGGGCCGGCCGCAGTCTCTCCCGTCATGGAATTCCACACACGAATTGTATTATCGGCTGAACCTGAGACAATGTGCTGGCCATCCGGCGAGAATGCCACGGACAAGACCAAATCGGTGTGTCCAGTGAAAGGGCCTGCCACTGTCTCTCCCGTCGTGGCATTCCACACACGAATTGTTCCATCCAAAGAACCTGAGACGATGTGCTGGCCATCCGGCGAGAATGCCACAGAGAAGACCCGATATGTGTGTCCTGTGAAAGGGCCTGCCACTGTCTCTCCCGTCATGGCATCCCACACACGAATTGTTTCATCGCTTGAACCCGAGACGATGTGCTGGCCATCTGGCGAGAATGCCACAGAGTTGACCGGAATCTGTGTGTTCTGTGAAAGGGCCTGCCGATGTCTCTCCCGTCATGGCATTCCACAAATAAACTCCATGGCTCGAGCCTGAGACGATGTGCTGGCCATCTGGCGAGAATGCCACAGACAAGACCCAATTTCCGAGTCTGTGTCTGGCGAAAGGGCCTGCTGCTTGTCTCTCCCGTCATGGCATTCCACACACGAATTGATTCCATCATTTGAACCTGAGACGATGTGCTGGCCATCTGGCGAGAATGCCACAGAATTGACCCGATCTGTGTGTCCAGTGAAAGGGCCTGCTGCTCTCTCTCCTATCGTGGCATTCCACACACGAATTGTTCGATCTTCTGAACTCGAGACGATGTGCTGGCCATCCGGCGAGAATGCCACAGAGATGACCCGATCTGTGTGTCCAGTGAAAGGGTCCGCCGATATCTCTTTCGTCATGGCATTCCACACACGAATCGTTTGATCATTTGAACCTGAGACGATGTGCTGGCCATCTGGCGAGAATGCCACAGACTTGACCGAAGATGTGTGTCCTGTGAAAGGGCCTGCCGCTGTCTCTCCCGTCATGGAATTCCACACACGAATTGTTCCATCATCTGAACCTGAGACAACGTGCTGGCCATCTGGCGAGAATGCCACAGACCAGACCGAATCTGTGTGTCCAGTGAAAGGGCCGGCCGCTGTCTCTCCCGTCATGACATTCCACACACGAATTGTTCTATCATCTGAACCTGAGACGATGTGCTGGCCATCCGGCGAGAATGCCACAGACCTGACCCAATTTGTGTGTCCGGTGAAAGGGTCTGCCACTGTCTCTCCCGTCATGGCATTCCACACACGAATTGTTCCATCATTTGAACCTGAGGCGATGTGCTGGCCATCCGGCGAGAATGCCACAGGCAAGACCCAATATGTGTGTCCAGTGAAAGGGCCTGCCGCTGTCTCTCCCGTCATGGCATTCCACACACGAATTGTTCCACCAAAAGAACCTGAGACGATGAGCTGGCCATCTGGCGAGAACGCCACAGAGTTGACTGGATGGGTGTGTCCTGTGAAAGTGCCTGCTGTTGTCTCTCCCGTCGTGGCATTCCACACACGAATTGTTCGATCTTCTGAACCTGAGACGATGTGCTGGCCATCTGGTGAGAATGCCACAGAGTTGACTGAATGGGTGTGCCCTGTGAAAGGGCGTGCCGCTATCTCTCCCGTCGTGGCATTCCACACACGAATTGTTCCATCATCTAAACCTGAGACGACGTGCTGGCCATCTGGCGAGAATGCAACGGATAGGACAGCTGCCCCGAAGTTTGAAATCGCCATTTCTAATGATGGCCAACGAGACAATTGTCCACGTTCCACGCGTAAGGTTCGAGAAAATAAGGGGGAATA
The DNA here is from genome assembly GCA_015178925.1 of Russula emetica. Lineage (NCBI taxonomy): Eukaryota > Fungi > Basidiomycota > Agaricomycetes > Russulales > Russulaceae > Russula > Russula emetica. The sequence goes on along the minus strand of WHVC01000020.1, from coordinate 524,768 downwards.
ATGCGTGGAGACAGGAGAACAAGTCGGCGCAAATGGTAGAGCCGAAAGATAGATATGTGGGGCGCTTTTTGCCATGGCTATCCCGAAATACCGTACAAATGCAGCGGCGTCATTGACGAATGACCTGAATTCCTCAAGCTCTCTCCGGGAATCCTATTGAGAGCATTTTAATTAGTTTATTGAGATCTCTCATCGGACCAGCAGTTATACTCACGCCCCGACTAGACGCCAACCACTCATTCAGATTTGCGAACGCTGATGGAGCAAGACCAATATTTCTGGTCAAGCTAAGGGCCTCCATCCAAAACAGAAATTTCTTCTTGAAGAGCGTTTCAACCTTTCCAAACAGGTCCGTCTTGAAATTAGTGTGTTTCAAATGATCGGCCCAGAAACGACAGGCATACAACAGAGCGGGTGGAATGTGTTTATCAATGCGGGTGTTAAGGTTTTTGACGTCATCGTTGGCGAGATACGATGTTTCGAGTTCGCAGATGTTGAATCTGAGGCCACCGCGGGGATCGAGCAGTAGATTGAGACAGGAATAGGCCAATTGATCGTGAGCATCACGGACACCGACATAAAAATTGCCGCTCCTGTTTTTATTTGTGAGGAAGTCACGGAATGATGTATGGAGAGGAATGATCGGAAGGTTTTTGTTGGATGAATTGACATTAGCTAACAATGAGCCGAGGTCACTGAGTATTCCAGTAACAGTGGCATCACGGCCCTTGTCGTGAGAGGCGTGTTGTCGCAGAGTAATGAGTGAGTGGATAGTGAGGGGTTCGATTGAAGTAATCAGTTGTCCAACAACAGAATGGAAGAGATCCCGTGCTTCTTGGTCTGTGAAGTACGCTTCCAGGACATCGTTGTATAACCCGTCCAGCAGGTCTTGTCCATGGCGATTGGTACTGCGCTCCAAAAGAGGGTTGATACACTCTTCCTCACTATAACCAAAGCGCGTGTGACGTCTTAGGATAAATTCACTGGCGACCTCTGCCCATTGAAACAACCCCTCTGCCTTTTTTGCCAGCGCTTTGAGATAAGGTTTGAACTCATTCGAAGGGAGTCTCTCCTCAAAAAAGGCAAGAATGTCCTTATCCGTCCCAGCAGCCAGCTCGTCATCATTCATATATTTGATCTTGAATGATGGCGCTCCATCAAGCGCAGATACGATAGGGTGCTCTGGTCTCGAGGTGATGACCACGCGGAAGTTCGGCGGAAGTTTCTTGAGATTTTCTGCGAGAAATGCGTGTAAACCAGTCCCACTGGTTGTGTCCCCACTCTCGTCAAGAGCATCGATCACGACAAGGATGGGGCCAACGATGGGCAGGTCCTCAAGTGGTTTCAGGATGAGGTATTCGAACAGGTAACGATAGTCAGTAGTGCCACGTCGAAGATGGGTTTTGTTCTTTACGACTTTTCCGAGCGCGATTTTAAACGAAGGATAGCGGTCAGCGAGATCGTGAGCAAGAGTCGGAAAGAGGTGATAGTAGGCCTTCTGTTCGGATTGTTTCCTCCGGGAAAAAATAAACGATGACGTAAGGCGGTTCGTTTCTTCAAACAGTCGTGCGATCTCATGCGCGATCGAAGACTTTCCCGTGCCTGCTTGTCCAAAAAGAACGAGACCACGTTCCGAGGCGGGGTTGTAGTCGTTTACCCAATTGGTAATGAAGTCCAGGAATGTCGCGCGTGTTCCCTTAAGACAGCCCTTGGCGGTACTAAATCGCGAGTTGGGTTCGTATGGGATGTCTCTGATTATTGCATCGAGTTCTACGATAACTATCAGATCGGTAACCCAGAAGCGATCAAAGACTACCTACCGACGTCTGAAAGTTGAGTCGCTATTTTTGCCACGTCGTCCAGAATTTGGAACACAGTTCTCTGCGTAGAGATGGTAGCCTGGTTCAAGAAGGCCGTTCGGCGTTTGGCAAGGACATCGGACAACTCTTTGACTTTTCCCTCCGGTCCGCGGCCTATATTCTTTAATGTACGCTTCCCTGAAGATAGCGTGTTTACAAAAGCCAGCGAAGCAAGATGAAGATGACGTACAGAATTGCTGGTCCTTTGCATACGTTTGGATAAAGTCGCAGCAAGTAAAAACATCCTGCAGCATGAGAGTAAGGGTTTGTGCCTGTCCTAATTCCGGCTTGATGGATTTCAACTTCAACATGTCCTCATGACGTGTAAAATCAAACGCTTCATGCATAGCTCGGAGCAGGATTTGGATATTGTTGTCACGTTGATACAGTTCCAGGAGTATCTACCATCCAGACGAATATAGCATGATCATCTGGTTCGGAAAATGACACAAATGGACGTGCCTTAGGAATTGGTGAAAGTAAACTGTGCGCCATCTTTGCGTGTGGGGAAAGCTGAGTATGGAAGTTAGCTCAGCGAAGGACATCAAAAGGGCATTACGCGCACTCCCGCAATTGGGCCAAACGTATCCATCACCCACTTGATCCTCCCGACTGTCCTTTCCCACGTATTCGATCGGTGCTTCCAGGCTTCATCGGCCCGACGGAGATCATCTTCTGTTGGTATACTTGATGTAATGTTGACCGTTATGCGAAGTGTGACCGGCATCAACGGCGTAGCTTCCCCAACGTCTTTCTTGAGGACACAAGGGATATCTGCACGCGTGATGTTCAATTGATTGAACGAAAAGGATTTCTCAACAAAACGAACCACTTTGAGAGGCTAGGGGTATCGGCATCTCACGGGTCCCTATAAGGATGTCGGGATATGCACACCGCTTCGCATAAAGACCAAGTGTGAGATGTGAAGACGGTTGCACAAGACTGAATGGAACTTTTAGTCATAAGATTGGAGGGAAAGAGGGAGGACCTACAACGGATCCAGGATCTGGTTCCAATTCGCCATCTGTCCCTCAACCCGAACGGCGTCTGTGGTCTTCACCGTCGTCTCAGGGTCGGATACACTGGCAGCGACAAAGAGCTTCCTCTTGAGGAAACAACATTTCTTTATATTTGGGACATTATCAGCTTGAAGAACTACGCAAAAGTGTTAAAAACTATCGAGGCATCAAGGAATTGGGATTTATTAATAAGCACGAACCTGTCACCTCAACGCGTTGCCGCTCGGATAGTCGAGGAGATAGTCTTTCGTGCGATTCGGCGATTTGAGTGCTGTTCCAGGATGGTTCTTGACGAATATCGCTACACAAAAGAAGGGATTGACGAACCTTCGTCCTGCGCTTTGCGAAGTTTGCGATGCCGAGGGACCTGGGCTGGAATAATGGGTCACGATTAGAACAGCCATTAGTCACAGGTCATCTAGTAGTACGCACTCATTCAGGGAGGTTTCGTTATACTCCACATTTTGTTGAGTGGCCATGATTCTACTAGCTATGCAAGAGAGTTTAGTGTGTACTGCTGGGGGAGATAGAGTGACGGCTTGAGCGTCTGCAAGTGGGTAAACACAGAGTATCCAGGTACAGTTCCTCGTTACCCAGACCGATATCTAGACTCATTCCCAGCCGTGGGCCCAGATGCATGTGATCGGAGAGTGCCGATCGCGCGCACTTTCCTTACGAGATCTGATTGGTCAGAGGGTTTGCAAATAGTGCGAGTGGAGTCCAGAGTTGCGGAGTCCAGAGGCAGGCGCGGGTCATGTAAGTGGGTGATCGGGTGATCTAGCGCTTGAGAGATAGAGAGCGCAGAGCACCTCCCACCACTACCACAGAACTCGTATTTACTGCAACCTCTACATGTACACAGCGACACACCATACCAAGTAGACATTCAATACTTGTAAGCACAGTCTGGTCATGCCGAGATCCTGCAGCGCTACGGAGTTCTCCCGCCCACCTGCACAGCTCCCTTCCCGTGTCCCGGCTGAGCCAGAAAGCGCCAAGCGCTTTACCCACACTGTACTGTTCATACAGTAGAATTACTAGAATAGCGCCAGCCTTGCAGCGCAATCATACTCAACTCAATCTTGCGATACCTGAGCGATAATCAAGGACCCTATTTTGATTGCCTTTTGGGCTCAGAAAACTTGAAGCATCGTGGTCGCACCAGTTGTCTATTGCAATGCGGTTATTGCGGTATGCCTGTGAGCGATTCCGAGTCTGAATTTATCACAACAGATGACTGGCATACAGAACACCTCTTTCGCCCCGTCTTCATGGGCTGCGCAACGAAAAATGCCAAACTTATCACCATTGCCCTCGGCTCCCTCCAACGCCTCCGAGTCATCGCCTTACTGCGATGCCGGCTATCATCCAAACCATGAACGACTATGTGGCAAGGTGTAGACACACAGCTCAAGATCCTCCGCTGACCTCCAGACACTTCTCTCCCTCATCACCAACTCCCCCATCATTCACGGCAGACTACTCGCAAACGTACGTACTTTCGTTCTGTGCTCCCTGTCTTCTTCCTTCACGGATGGACCGACAGGCATACGTTGTGAACAGACCCTCCTTCGTTGTTTCAAGCTGCATGAATCCAGGACGGCTGTAACAGGTGTCGTCCTGACCTGTATGCCAACAGTTGTCCTCAAATCGCTGTCATGCCAGTGTTCACAGCATTCCGAGCTCTTACTCTCATTACAACACCACCTCTTCCCCCTGCTCCTCAAAACGCTCTCCGAGCGCTTCGCTTTCCCGCTTTCCCTCAGCGTCACCCGTGTTGTCTTCCTCTTGCTCAAGAAATTCTGCTCCGAGCTCAGGCCGAAGTCATCCTCACTGCTCATCAAATTCATTATTGGCGAGACTGATGCCGATGAGCCTCAGTTTGGATAGATGAGGGTACTCGCGATGGAGATCATGCGTAGGTAATGTTCCCCTCTATACCTCATTTCTGGCACACAGACTTGCCGAGTTCATGCCCAGTGTCTTGCAGCGTTACAGTGCCTTGGCAACCGATGGTGACACCGGCAGCGCCTCTAGCGCACGCGTCTTCACCCTCCTCATATCCGCCCTCGAGCGCCTGGTCACCTCACTTCCCGTCCTGCTTGGCGTCTCTGCGCAGATGCACGGTGTGGCAGTACCTGTGAGCGACTCTCAATCGCATCTTCATAGCCACCACAGCTTGGACAGCGTCGCTGAGATGGTGGCGACGGCTGCCAGTGCGACGGTGTCGAACGTCGTTGGGATGATTGGCACTGAGGCTGGCCTGAGCGTGCAAACTGCAGCAATGAAAGTGCAATGGTGCGTCTCCCCGATCAAGGTTCTGCCGACAGGCTGCCAACCTTTTCCTGTCACTGTCTTCTTTCTGTTAGCATTGATCAGCTCTCGACAAGGCAGATGCGCCGCTCATCCCGGAGGCGTACATATGTCTCCTTGCACCCTCACGGTCCAAAAACCAACCGCGGGTTCAACCAAGCCCGAGCGTGCACCGGGCCCACTCGACCCTACCACTGTACGCTGCCCGAAACCGAGCCAGCCCGGGCCGGGCTACGAACTGTGCGCCCGATGCTGAACGCAGGCTGGCCCGCGCTTCTTGCAGCCCTCTCCTTCCTCCTTTACCACGAACCTCTCCGACTCCATCTTTGGCGACGTTCCGGGCGCTCGCTCGCGCCGCAGGGTGCCTCGCACTGCCCACCCTACGTGATGCGTTCCTCACTGCCCTCGCGAAAGCCACACTCCCACCACGCATCGTCACCGCGCTCGATGAACCGCAACAGGCTTCGTCTACGTTGCGCTCCTCCGTCTCACTTAAGGGACTCACGCTCGGTTTGGCGGGAGGTGGCAGAGGTGGCGACGCACCACAGGTCCACAGCCACCGGGACTTAGCCCGCGCAATTTGGCGTGCTTACGAGCGCCCGTCGTTGCCGCTCTTTTCCTCGCCGGAACGCTTGGCTCAAGCTGGTTCGGGGTACTCGAGGCGCTCCAAAATGCAGATTACGTTCTTACCACACGCCGTACTACCCCGCCTTGTCCGGCACCCCTTGGCATCGGCACAGTTGCTGGTACGCCGAGCAAGCGTGGTATAATAGAACGCAGATTGAAGGGCAGGTGCAACAGCGACAACAATCACAACAGAGGCATCAGGCGGCAGCACATCCACTTCTTGCGGACGTCGATTCCGAGAGCATGCAATCCGCCATACAGCGGCTGTTTGACGTGAGTATCATGCTAGAGGACTCGGCGTTTCGCGATCTTGTTGGCGATGGTCAGCATTCCAAGTGCGAGCGCGAGTGCTACGAGCCTCATCACTCCCCGAACGGAACGGTTTAGCAGGAGTAAGGTTAGTGGGATCGATATTCCGCAAACGTTGGTGCGTTTTGTCCACCTGCCTTTATCCACCCCAATTGAGAGAACGGATCGAACAGCGGTCCGGCGACTTTGGCATTGCTCGCCCGGGGGGCGTCGCTGTGCTCAATATTCAACTCTCGTGTATCGGCCATCTGATGTCGCATGGGATGCCATCACTTCACGCCTATCCCTTCGGTTTTCGTCACCCGCAGCCCCGCAGCCCATCCGCTGACAAGCGGCCCACTCTCTAGATGACATCCTCGCAATCGTCCCACGCCGCTTGCGGCAGCTCCAAGTGATCTCCAAGCAACTGTGCAGCGTCGCGTGCTGGACGTTCTGGCACAGCAGATTATGCTGGGTAGATTTGCATCGAGCACGAGCATGGAGCTCCGCCGCTTGGGCCTTGAGACGCTGCACCAGATTCTGCAAGCATCAGGTCATACCCTACTTGTTGGCTGGGAAACGATATTCGAGGCGCTCGGTAGCGTCTGCCGGCCCGCCCTTTCCGACCCTGCTCGTCATCGCCCGACACCGTGACCGCCACTCACACCGACGACGTGGATACTCTAGCGTCGGACTCGTCATCATCATCCTCATGGTACGAATCAAAATTGGTCGCGCTACAATCGATCGGCGCGATCATGAGCGACTTGCTCGTGTCGAAGATCATACATTTGCCCTCATTCGACGCGGTGTGGGAACCTTCGTGACGCACATCCGTGATGTGTTCTTGCTTGATAGTTATGCCGTCAGTGCACCGGCGTTGCGCTTTTTTGAGCGCGCGCTTGGTAAGGCAGCTGCTGCCGTTGCTATGCCACCGGACGCGGAGGTACTTCGATCTTCTCTGGTGGAGATTTGGGAAAGGACGTGGGTCAAGTGCGAGGATATGGGCGCGGTGGTGGTTCGGTGCGCCAATGTCGATGCGCAGCATGTGCATCCCCCTACGCCATTCACGCAGGAGTCTTTGTAGATGTGATCAAGTGTGTGCGGAGTATCAGCCGGACGTTGGATGGTGCCGAACGGCCGTTGCAGCGTGTCTTTACTCTTATGACGATCTTGAAGGGTGAGTAATTTCTCTCTTTTCTTCTGTGGCGGATCGATGAACGGTGTGGGTTGCGTAGGTGTCTTGACTTACCCGAACTCACCGGATTACAGACCGGACATTGATAATCTGTCACCTGTCCGGGTAGGATGAAACTTAGACTGTCTCGTACATATAGACACCCCTGCTGAACGCGCCGATTTCAGGCTAATATTATAGATACAGTCAACAATATCGAATTGACCGAGCCGGGTGCACCGTCACATATCCTTATAGATCGTCCGAATATGCCCCACTCTCGAATTCATTGCATCCTTCGATGTTCCACAAGCACACGGGCAAAGCGCGAAACCTTTTACTGCTGTTCAAGCACCGGCGTCGATGACACCACAGCACAAGAGGATAACCTACATCGCGCTGGCGGAGATGTGTATGCCCAAGCTGGCCGAGCTTTTCGTACAATTTAAAGAAAAGGATGAGGTTTTCGTAGACGGTATTGTTGGGGCGGTCTTATCAGCGTACGCTGTCCCGATAAAGCTCAAGTACGAGTGTCCTCCGTCGTCCAAGTTTGGCAAAGATCCGCCGCTATAGAAGACCGCAACGAGCTGTTTCTTGAATATCGTCAAGGAGATCTGACCGCAGATTAGCGGAGAATACGTGGGGGCAGGTGATCGACGTCTACCGCGGTGGTATCCTGGCCGGCTGGTACGTCCCACTGCTGATACTGCTCACCTTCTACTCATGCCCAACACTCACGCGAATCATCAGTTCAGATTTAGGATAGCTTTTCCCTCTCTGAGCAAGAGGACGAAGAGAACTTTGATCTGTCTCTGATTTCATCTCTCGAAGCGGATGTTGTTCTCTGCCTCAGTGATGACCGCGTCTCCGATTATCTCATTACGCAATTAGCCAAGGTCTTACTGTACAACAGGGCTCGCAGCTCCTATTAAACGAATTGGACAACAAGTACCCACCTACACCGAGTAGTCTAACAAGTGGCAAGTCTGCCGCACGGGGTGACAAGGTTACAGCGAACGAATGGGCAGCACAGCGCCCGCGTGGGGAGTCTCAAGAGATCGTTTCTCTTATTGGTATCTCGATCCATTATTCCTCATCTGTTCTGATTCCTCGAAAGGCAGGATATGCGGTCCTCTATAATATTCCCTAGTGGACTTATATGCTCCTTTTAGATCATGAATTTTCGCGGAGAACAGTCGCTGTGTTGAGCCTGCCAGCACTCATCGGCCGATGCCGTTCTACCCTCGCCAGCTACGTCGTGGATGAAAAGATCCGCGGAAACCTCCCATTCCCAAGGTACGCGCTGCATAATATGATTATGGTTTGTGAGCTGTACCTGATTAATCGCGTAGAGTAAGGGAAGAGGAGCTACTGTATGTACTGCATAAACTACGGGAGCTTCGACTATGGCCAGGGTCGCTCTGGGCGGCTCTCTCATAAAACACCGTCGAAGTACGCAAAGGAGCAGCCTGGTGCGCAACCAATCTCCTTTATCCCCCGTGGAATCCTCACTGATGTTCGCACTGCCACCCTCCCCCCTCAAGCGGTTGACACGTCTCTCCCTCCTGCCGAGCTCATAGCGGACTCCAATGTCACTCCATGAAGCGTTCATCGCGCACCCATATGTTCCATTTCTACTCACTACTCCGTGAGATCGCATCCGTATCGCTTAAGGCACCAATTGCGTAGATCTCTGCGGACCGCCTGGCCGTATTATCTGGCGTGTCTGCGGAGAAAGAGAAGAAGGAGATGGAAACTGCGGCGACAGGTCGGACTCACCATCCTAGTAGTAGTAGTAGACAGGGCCCAGGTCACCTCATGTCGTTCGATGCGAGGGAACTGGCGAGGGAATGTTTGAAGGAAGTCGGGCGTGAGCTCGGCATGCCGGCATGATCGTGAGGGGGTTGTTTTCCTTTCCTTTTGGGCAGTGGAGATGTTCTTCTCGTGTGTGCTTTACAAAATTACGATTTTACTTCACTGTCTGTTGGGGGTTTCGATCCAGTCTCGGGAGTGTTGAGGAATGCGACAAAATATCCAATTCAAGTACCAGGAGAGTTGTAATGTTCGCTCGTGTGAACGTCATGTGGAGATGTCCCAGGCACATCAGGACTGACTTTGCCGGTACCAGAATCGAAGACTTTGGCTTTGCTCACGACGTAGCTTACTCAACTTACACACAGTCTAGATCAGGACCAATATATCGGTCCATCATGATTGATGGGTAAAAATCCGGCGGATACCATCATGGTTCAAGTTGCAGCGGCCTCCTAGTCAGGTTACTACGTAATGATGAAATCCACGTGTTGATGCACCCGCACCATGCTCTGGCATATGGTGAATCACGATCTTAGGCTACATATTCCAATAAAATATCGGCGCTGAAACTTGAAGCTCGAAGGTTTTCAATTTCGTACAGTGAACTTGAATGTGCTGATCGGAGGAGCCCGGGCCGGCAAGATGCGCGTGGGAGTGTGCTAGAGCCGCTAAAGGAAAAAATATTGTCACAAAATCATTCATCAGCATCTGTCCCGCGACCATCATCCCAAGATAGCGTTTGCGGCAGTGAAAATAGTCGTCATAGAGCACACGTTTCTGGACTCACTCTCGGATGCCGAGGAGAGAAAGGACCTGGCCACTGGTCAGGAGCGCGGAGGCCCCGCTTCTTGGTGGAAGTGCTTGCAGATATCATCAGCGAGAATCGTTTTGCTTCCCCCCGCTATCAAAATGTGCTATGCGATGACATTAGGAAAGACGGGCGGTCTATCGGGGTGACAGACTACCAACCGCTCATGGCATCGGTCTCGCCAGGGGAAGTCGAATCGATCTTTAAGGGGCTTTGTCGTGACCTGAATGCTCGTCACTTCTCGCGTACCTACCAGGGACGCTTCGTCAAAGTGTTATGTGACGTGTGGCAGGCTCATCTTAGCTCTACTCCAACGAGTACGCTCCGCCCTACGAATTACATTTTCCTAGGACATTGACTCGCCTTCTATCCTCCAGGAAAATTGGACCATAATTGCGTCCTTGAAGTCTTTGGTGTAAGTCTTGAATGCCGAGTTTATTGAATTGATAAAGCAGCGCGGACTCGGATTTACTGCGGCATAGTTCCATACTAAGATGTTTTAGGATGATCTACGATGAAAACCATACATTATCGTAGCGCTAGTATCTGGTATTAATACAAGTAGCCCAACTGCGTCCATGCACGAAATTAGAAAGATTAAGAATGGTTCTACGTTTGCCGGAAATCCAAATAGTACGGCGAAAATATTCCCTATGTACTGATGGGATCCACATAAATAGTTCACCTTTACCACCGCATATCCATCCCTCGTCATTGATCATGAAGTGATCAGCGAAGTCAACATCATTTGTAGTTTCTGTTTTCCTTATTGTAACACCGTGACCTGACAATCGAATTGTCCGATCGACTGAACCAGAGAAGATGTGCTGGCCGTCTGGTGAGAATGCCATAGAAATGACCGAGTCGACGTGTCGAATGAAAAGACCTGCTGCTGTCTCTCCCATCGTGGCATTCCACACACGAATTGTTCCATCGTGTGAACTTGAGACGATGTGCTGACCATCTGGCGAGAATGCCACAGAGCTGACCCAACCTGTGTGTCCAGTGAAAGGGCCTGCCGCTGTCTCTCCTGTCATGGCATTCAACACACGAACTGTTCCATCGTCTAAACCTGAGACGATGTGCTGGCCATCTGGCGAGAATGCCACAGAGCTGACCCAAGCTGTGTGTCCAGTGAAAGGACCCGCCGCTGTCTCTCCCGTCATGGCATTCCACACACGAATTGTTTGATCGCGTGCACCTGAGGCGACGTGCTGGCCATCTGGCGAGAATGCCACAGAGTTGACCGGATCTGTGTGTCCAGTGAAGGGGCTTGCCGCCGTCTCTCCCGTCATGGCATTCCACACACGAATTGTCCGATCATCTGAACCTGAGAGAATGTGCTGGCCATCTGGCGAGAATGCCACAGAGTTGACGGGATGTGTGTGTCCAGTGAAAGGGCCTGCCACTGTCTCTCCCGTCGTGGAATTCCACACACGGATTGATCGATCGTGTGAACCTGAGACGATGTGCTGGCCATCTGGCGAGAATGCCACAGAGTAGACATGACCTGTGCGTCCAGTGAAAGGGCCTGCCACTGTGTCTCCCGTCGTGGCATTCCACACACGAATTGATCCATCAGAAGAACCGGAGATGATGTGCTGGCCATCTTGCGAGAATGCTACAGAGTTGACCCAATCTGTGTGTCCAGTAAAAGGGCCTGCGGCTGTCTCTCCTGTCATTGAATTCCACACACGAATTGTTCCATCAGAGGAACCTGAGACGACGTGATGACCTTCTGGCGAGAATGCCACAGACCTGACCCTCTGATGTGTGTGTCCAGTGGAACGGCTTGACGCTGTCTCTCCCGCCATGGCATTCCACACACCAATTGTTCCATCAGAAGAACCTGAGACGATGTGTTGGCCATCTGGCGAGAATGCAACAGAGTTGACCCAATGTGTGTGTCCAGTGAAGGGGCCTGCCGTCGTCTCTCCTGTCATGGCATTCCACACACGAATTTTTCCATCACGTGAACCTGAGATGACGTGCTGGCCATCTGGCGAGAATACCGCACACGTGACCCAATCTGTATGTCCAGTGAAAGGGCCTGCGACTGTCTCTCCCGTCATGGCATTCCGGATACGAATTGTTCGATCAGAAGAAGTTGAGATGATGTACTGGCCATCTGGCGAGAATGCCACAGAGTTGACACGATCTGTGTGTCCAGTGAAAGGACCTGCCGCTGTCTCTCCCGCCATGGCATTACGAACATAAATTGTTCGATCAGAAGAACATGAGACGATGTGCCGGCCATCTGGCGAGAATGCCACAGAGTTGACATGATATGTGTGTTCAGTGAAAGGGCCTGTCACTGTCGCTCCCGTCGTAGCATTCCACACACGGATTGTTCGATCGTGTGAACCTGAGGCGATGTACTGGCCATCTGGCGAGAATGCCACAGAGTTGACCTGATCTTTGTGTCCAGTGAGAGGGCCTGCCATTGTCTCTCCCGTTGTGGCATCCCACACACGAATTGTCCGATCATCTGAACCTGAGACGATGTGCTGGCCATCTGGCGAGAATGCCACAGAGTTGACCGAACCTGTGTGTCCAGTGAAAGGGCCTGCCGCTGTCTCTCCCGTCATGGCATCCCACACACGAAGTTTTCCATCGCCTGAACCTGAGACGATGTGCTGGCCATCCGGTGAGTATGCAATGGATAGGACAAGTGCCCCGAAGTTTGAGATCGCCATCTCGGATGAGGGCCAATGAGACAATTGGCCTCGTTCCACGTGTAAGATTCGAGAAAATGAGGTGGAATAATGCGCGGAGACAAGAGAACAAGTCGGCGCAAATGGTAGAGCAGAAAGATAGATATGCGGGGCACTTTTTGCCATCGCCATCCCGAAATGCCGTACAAATACAGCGGCATCATTGACGAATGACCTGAATTCCTCAGGCTCTTTCCGGGAATCCTATTGTGAGCATTGTAATTAGTCATTGGCATTTCTCATCGGACCAGTAGTTATACTCACACCCTGACTAGACGCCAACCACATATTCAGAGTTGCGAATGCTGATGGAGCAAGTCCAATATTTCTCGTCAAGCTGAGGGTCTCCAGCCAAAACAGAAATTTCTCTTTGAAAATATTTTCAACTTTTCGAAACAGATCCGTCTTGAAATCCGTGTGTTTCAAATGATCGTCCCAGAAACGGCTGGCATACAACAGAGCGGGTGGAATGTGTTCATCGACGCGGGTCTTAAGGTCTTCGACGTCATCGTTGGCGAGATACGATGTTTCGAGTTTGCAGATGTTGAATTTGGGGCCATCGAGGGGATCGAGTAGTAGATTGAGACAGGAATGGGCCAATCGATGGTGAGCATCACGGACATCGACATGAAAATCGCCGCTCTTGTCTTTATTTGTGAGGAAGTCACGGAATGATGTATGGAGAGGAATGATGGGAAGGTTTTTGTCCGATGAATTGACATTACTTAACAATGAGCCGAGGCCACTGAGTATTCCAGTAACAGCGGCATCACTGTCCTCATCGTAAGAGACGTGTTGTCGCAGATGAATGAGTGAGCGGATAGTGAGGGGTTCGATTGAAGTAATCAGTTGTCCGACAACAGAACGGAACAGATCCCGTGCTTCTTGGTCTGTGAAGTACCCTTCCAGGACATCTTTGTATAACCCGTCCAACAGGTCTTGTCCATGACGATTTGTACTGGGCTCCAAAAGATGCTTGGTACACTTTTCCTTACTATAACCAAAGCGCGCGGGAGGATTTTGGATAAGTTGACTGGCGACCGCTGCCCACTGGAATAATCCCTCTGCCTTTACTGCCAAAGCTTCGACGTAATGACTCAGCTCATTCCAAGGGAGTCTCTCCTGAAAAAAGGCGACAATGTCCTCATGCGTCTCAGCAGCCAGCTCGGTGTCATCCATGTATTTGATCGTCACGGATTGCGCTTCAACGAGCGCAGACACAATGGCGTGCTCTGGTCTCGAGGTGATGACCACGCGGAAGTTCGATGGGAGTCTGATCAGATTTTTAGCGAGAAATGCGTGTAACCCAGATCTACTGGTTGTGTCCCCACTCTCGTCGATGGCATCGATTACGACAAGAATAGGACCGACGATGTGCAGGTCCTTGAGTGGTTCCAGGATGAGGGATTCGAACAGGGTATCATAGTCACGAGTGCCGACTCGAAGAGCGGTGTCGTCCTTTACGATCTTTCCGAGCGCGATTTTAAACGAATAATAGCGATCGGCGAGATCGCGGGCAAGAGTCGTAAAGAGGTGATAAGCCTCTCGAACAGATTGTTCCCTCCGAAGAAAGATAAAAGATGATGTTAGGCGGTGCATTTTGTGGAACAGTCGTGCGATCTCATGGGCGATCGATGACTTTCCCGTGCCTGCTTGTCCGAAGAGAACGAGACCACGTTCCGAGGCAGGGTTGTTCACCCAATTGATAATGAAGTTCAGGAATGCCACGCGTGTTCCCATAAGACAGCCCTTGTCGGGACTGAATCGCGACTTGAATCCGTATGGGATTTCTTTGATTTTTGCATCGAGTTCTGTGACAACTATTGGATCGGTAACCCGGAAGCCATCAAAGATCACCTACCGACGTCTGAAACTTGGCCTAATAGGTACTGAAGCTGAGTCGATATATTTGCCACGTCGTCCAGAATTTGGAACGCAGTAATCTCCGTAGAGATGGTAGCCTGGTCCAAGAAGGCCTTTCGGCGTTTGACAAGGACATCAGACAACTCCTTGATTTTTTCCTCCAGTCCGCCGTCTATATTCTTTAATGTACGCTTCCCTGAAAATAGTATGTCTACAAAAGCCAATGAAGCAGATGAAGACGACGTACAGAATTGCGAGTCCTTTGCATACGATTGGATAAAATCGCAGCAACTACAAACATCCTGCAGCATGAGAGTAACGATTCGTGCCTGTTCCGATTGCGGCTTGATGGATTTCAAAGTGTCCTCATGATGTGCAAAATCAAACGCGTCATGCATGGCTCGGAGCAGCGTTTGGACATTGTCGTCACGTTGATACTGTTCTAGGAGCGTCTACCATCCAGACAAACATAGCATGAGTATCTCGTTCGGAAAATGACACAAATGGACGTGCCTTGGGGATTGCTAAAAGTACTCCGTGCGCCATCTTTGTGTGTGGGGAAAGCTGAGTGTGGAAGTTAACTCAATCAAGGACATCAAAAGGGTATTGCGCGCACTTCCGCAATTGGGTCCAACGTATCCATCACCCACTTGATCCTCCTGACGGCCCTTTCCCACGTATTCGGTCGGTCGATTGGAACAATCGGCTTCATGGCTTCATCGGCCCGATCGAGAGCAAAACGAGGATTCTTGGTACTAATAGGCGACATCTCTTCCTGACTCTGTGGCATAGAATTGCCAGTTTCGACGGGTTGGTAATGCGACAGGGGTAAAAAATGTTCGGGGGCGGGGAATTGAATGCGTCCCGGTATATTAGCTTCTCCGGCTGGAGAACCGTCATGCTCGGTTGGCATACTTGGGGGGCTGTTGTACAGGTTCGGAGGTGTAATGTTGACCGTTATGTACAGTGTAACCGGCTGCGTTGACCGCGCAGCTACCCCACCATCATTCTCGAGGACACAAGGGATATCTGCACGGGAGATGTTCAGTTAATTGAACTAAAGGGAATTCTCAACAAAAACGAACCACTTTGAGAGACTAGGGGTATCGGCATCTCATGGGTCCCAATGAGGATGTCGGGATGTGCAGACCGCTTCGCATAAAGACGAAGTGTGAGATGTGAAGACCGTTGTACAAGACTGAATGGAAGTTTTAGCCATAAAATTGGACGAAAAGAGGGAAGACCTACAATGGATCCAGGTTCTGGTTCCACTTCGCCATCTGTCCCTCAACCCGAACGTCTGCGGTCGTCGCCGTTGTCTCAGGGTTGGATACGGTAACGAAGAGATCCCTCTTGAGGAAAGGATATTTCTTAATACTCGGGACATTGGCAGCTCGAAGGACTAAGCAAAATATTAAAAACTATCGGGACATCAAGGAATTGGGATTTATTGATAAGCACGAACCTGTGACCTCAACGCGTTGTTCGGATAGTTCAAGGGATAGTCTTCCGTGCGAATCGGCGATTTGAGTGCTATTCCAGGATGGTTCTTGACGAATATCACTACACAAAAGGAGGAATTGACGCACCCTCGTCCTGCGCTTTGCGACGCCGAGGGACCTGGGCTGGAGTACCGGGTCACTATTAGAACAGTCATAAGTCACAAGCCATCGTACGTACGCATTCAGGAACATTTGGTTATACTCTACATCTCGTTGAGTGGCCATTCTACTAGCTATGCAAAAGAGTTTAGTGGGTACTGGAGGAGAATGTTATGGGGACAGAGTGACGGCTCTAGCGTCTGCAAGTGGGTAAACACACGCGCACGGTCCTCGAGAACTCGCCCTTGAACTCCGAGTCGCCGATACGTATCTATCATCATTCCCAGATGCCGGTAACCGTTACCAGATGCCGTGGGAGAAGCATTCTTGGATGTGATCGGAGAGTGCCGAGCGAAGTCCAGTCACTCACGGTGGTGATCGGCAGGAGCATGTGGCCATCGAATGCGAAGCATGTGGCTCATTCGCTTGCTCGTTTCACCTTTCCACTCCCACCACTCCCACAAAACTGCCAAATTCTAGCTGACAATGACTCAGCTCCCTACTGCCGAGTCTTCACTAACCCGCGTCACCATGGAAAACCAAGACACCTGGTACTGTATTTACGACCTATGTAGACATTCGACGTTCAACACTTCAAGCTTCAAGCTTCAAGCTTCAAGGCTTGTAGGCACAGCCTGGTCACACCAAGAGCCTGCAGTGCTATGGAGTTCTCCCGCTCACCCGTGCAGCTGGCAAGCTCCCTTCCTGTACATACAGTACACCAAATACTTTATTAGAGTTCATAGAATAGTGCTAGCCTCGTAGCGCAATCATACTTGACTCAATTTTGCGATAGCTGAGCGATAATTAAAGACCCTATTTTGATTGCCAAAAGCATCGCGGTCGGACTGTGCGTCTATTGCGATGCGATATGTGATAAAACACGCAGTGATAAGGCGCGCTGGTTATCAGCGCGCTAGTAAGTAGATTTCAGTCTGGTAGAACAGATCTGATATTAGATTAGTACTGTACCTAGTACATCAGGAAAAGTGTCAGTACTTTTTCTTGTCTTTCAGTACTTTTTTCATGACTTTTTTGTCTTTCTTGTCTTTTTTAAAAGTCAAAAGACAAAAAAGACATGAAAAAGTACTAAAAGACAAAGAAAAAGTACTGACACTTTTCCTGATGTAAGTAGATCTAATAAACATGATAAGCATGTAATAGAGCGTAGCATAAGGCATAGGGGGACTTACTTCAGTCTGGTAGAACAGATCTGAAGTGAAGTAGGCGAGAACTATCTACTTAAGTACTGTAAGGACCGTAGATAACATGTGTTTTACAGATCGGTAGTCCTTAGCATCCATCAATAAGATAATAAGTAAAACTACAACTAATTCATTGTGTCTCAGATCACACAGAGACGTGTTATTGGTGTCCAGGGTAGCGTATGTGCTATCCTGGGCAGGGTGCTCCGCTGTCCCGGATCGGAAGTCCGAACCTCGGATCTCCTGCTGATCACCTCACACGCGTCGATTCTCAACATCCCCTCTTGATCAAGACACGGTGGAGTGGTTGTGATATTATGATAAACCGAGTCCTGACACAAAAGGTTCGAGCTTGAGTCGTGCGTAAGGTTTTGTGAATCCATCAGCTAGGACTTCTTCGGTGGGAGTCCGGATGATATCGACGTCCTGATTGTCGACATAGTCGCGGATGACGTGAAACTTGAGCGGAATGTGCTTTGTCTTTCTTCCGGTCATAGGTTTCAGAGAGAGGTCGACCGCGCCTTTGTTGTCCTCAAGGATCGGGACCGGAACATCAACGTCATATCCGAGTTCCTCCATGAACATCCAGTACCATTTGGCCTGATTACCAGCATCGGCCAATTGCATGTATTCGGCTTCGGTGCTACTCTGTGCAGCGGTCTGCTGTTTGCGTGAACACCAGGAGATCGCAGCATCAGCGAGTAGGAACATGTAGCCGGAGGTGGAGTGTTGATCATCTGGGTTATCAGCCCAGCTAGAATCGGAATGTCCATAAAGACCATTTCTGCGTGCGCCATCATAGACTAGCTTAAGATCGCTAGTACCCTTAAGATAACAGAGTACATTTTTGGCCAATCTAATGTGGTGCGACGAGGGATTAGATGCATACTGCGCGAGGCGCGAGACTGCAAATGATATATCTGGGCGTGTACCAAGTTGCGCGTAGAGTAGGCTGCCGATCATCTGCTGATACAGCTTGATGTCTGCTTTAGGGGCTTCTCCATCGTGCTTCCTGAGATATATTTCAGCTCTGGAGGGAAGGGGAGTCTGTGCAGGATTAGCATCTGCTAGACCAAAGCGGCTAACGATCTCTAGAATGTAGTGAGATTGATCTATCTCCAAACGCTTCTGGGACCGATCGCGCTTAATGTTAACGCCTAGATAGGATGTGATCTCGCCAAGATCAGTCATTTCATATGTTTTGGCAAGCGAAGATTTGATCTGTCGGATAGTGTTAAGCAAGTCGCCTAAGATTGTGATGTCATCGACATAGAGGATAATGATAACATCCCCCCCATCATCGTGGTGGTGATAGACACCAGCATCTGAGCGAGTGCGCGTGAAGCCAGGATTTAATAGAACTCCATGGAACTGTTTATTCCAGGTGCGCGATGCTTGTTTGAGGCCGTAGATTGCCTTCTTTAGGAGGCATACTTTGTCTGGGTGATCCTGTTACGCCTTTCGTCTGTTCTTGGTGTCACGCGCTTACTTATACTTATATTCCCTCACCATGTGTACTACCGGCCCGCTTATAGCGCCTTCCGGACTCTTTTCGGCCGTTGCCGCGATCTCGATACTTAGCAGCTATGTCTTCTTCTGTGTCGTTCCTACTTACCTTCCTATTCGGTCAGATGTTCCCACGCCACATGAGTCTCAGTCACTTTGACTCACTTTGACTCCCTCCTACTATACCCCTCACGCGTGCGTCATTTCTCCACCTACTTACTCATAAACTTGTACGATTACTCAGTACCTTACGAAGCATCACTAAGTCGATTACCAACTCGCTTAGTGATCTCCTTGGCTCGCAATGACGCGGCCTTTCAGTACTTGTATATTAGCACGCTTGTAAAGACCTGAGTCGCTTCAGACTTGGTCTCCTTTGTGAATTCAGGACCATAAACTTCCATTGAGCTTCGCTCGCTCGTCTTCGACTCGCTCGCTTATTCCCTTGCGACTTGTTCGATCAGCTCCATCTCGCTTCGCTGGCTCGCCAGGTTTATTACTGCGCTCGCCGCTCAGCTCGACTCCCTTATCACATCGTATCCTTTGCGCTTAGGTTCCAGTCCTAAGTCAGCTACCAGATCTAACTCCTGTTTGAGTTAGCTTACGCCTCGACGTACTGAGGTTAGCCTTGACGTACTAAGGCTCTTCTTATACAGAAGCTCATCGTGTAAGTAACTGCCATTGGGAGGTTGCTTACGCGCCATACGAGATAGTCCGCTCGTAACATTAGACCAAGTCTTTCCCTCTCGCCTAACGAAGCGAACCCGGCCTCACGAAGCCACCAAGTATCAGACCTAACGAAGTCTACCCCGTCGCGCAACGCACCGCGCCGTGCCTAACGAAGCACACCAAGTCACCATCGAAGTGAACCAAGCCGCTCATCGAAGCGCACCGCTGTCTCTCAAGCCGCCTAACGAAGCGCACCCAAGTCTTCACAAGATCTAACGTACCAGATCCAACTCCTAACGAAGAGTAACTGAAGGTCCTCATCCTTGAAGGCCTTCACCCCGAAGACACAACGGCTCAGTTGTTGCAATCGTTCAACACAGAAGAACCAGACGCACCAGTACAAGTCACACTTCGTACAACACCCGATCTTCCAGCACACGTTCTAGATCAAGTCCGTTGGACAGAGTATCTTGACCACACCGGATATCACATCCAGAACGTTGTCAATAACCTTTGGTACCCAGTCGAGTTCATCAACGATCATTGGCATTGGGTATACAACACTGACGGAAGATTCTTCACCTCACTTGACGATCACATCGAACCATACACAGAGGGCACAGGTTATTGGAGGCTCACAGATCCACAACACCCTGGATACGTGCTAGAACCACTAGCATCGACATCGACCCGAGGTCTCCTCATCTACACACAGCCCCTCGCAGGACCGTCGCCATCACCAGAACTCCCAGCGACATCTCCATTTGTCACAGCAGCGTCAAGTCAACACCAGACAAGAAGCCCATCACCAGAGACAAGCCCAGAAGACAACGCACCTAGTAGTGATTCACCAGAAACTCTAGCACCAACAGCAGCACCGTCTGCATGTCTTAGCCCACAAGAGCAAACAGTTTTAGCTGCTCAATTTCGACACGTACTTGACATCACAGATAGGGAACCAGCAAACCCTCAACTACCAGAGTACCCAGTGTACCTTGACGAAGTCGAACTAGCAACAGTATTCGGAGTAGAGATCCCAGATCCACCCGCACCGCTACAAGCACCAGCACCACTACCAGCAGTAGCCGTACCACTACCAGCACCAGCACCAGTACAAGCAGCAGTCATGGCCGCAAACATCCAAACCGGCAAACTCAGAGGTGAACGACCAGATGTCTTCACCGGAAACAGAAGCCAAGCCGAAAAGTTCAAGAGACAATTCACAATGTATCAAAGCATGAATGACAACCACGAAATCATGCAAACCCCGTACTACCGCACGATGCAAGCCCTATCGCTCATCAAAGGACCCGAGGTAGATGATTGGGTCGGCGATCAAGTAGCATCCCTCAGCGACAAGGTCAACCGTACACAGAATCTGATAGGACGAGACCAAGACGTCCTTTGGAACAAGTTTGTAACCGCTTTTGACACTGCGTATACAGATACCACCAAACGACAGAAAGCACAAGCGAACATTCAGAAACTCCATCTACCCAATAACGAAGACCTTGACGCATTCGTCGCAGCATTCAAACATCTAGCAAGAGATGCTGGATACAACGAAACAGCACTGGGAACTGCTAGACTATTCGCATTAGGACTCCCACCAAAACTATGGGACGCAATAATGCACCGCGATAGCCAACCAGAAACCCTTGACGAATGGATTACGGCAGCACGAACAGAAGCCCGAAAATTCGCCAATCGTATGTCATGGAAAGTCAAACCAACGTACTATACGGACACCATGCATGCCCCACGACATAATGGCCACAACAAGAAATGGGTCCATCCAAATGATCGCACCGTACCAATGGACGTTGACACCCCAGTTCGCACCTTCGTCCGCCGCGCCGTCACTTCGGAAGACAAGAGGCGACTCCAGCAAGAAGGAAGATGCTTCTATTGTGAGCAACAAGGCCACATGGCATGAGAATGCCCAAAGAAGAAGCATCAACAGTCCTCATATAGGCAGTCACCTTCCTCTTTTGGAAGACCCACTAACTTCGGAACCTCACGCTTTGGAGGGCAACCACAGAAACCTACCAAGCAACGCTTCCGCAAGTTCAACAAACCCAGAGGACGATACACTCCGAAGATACGCGCCGCCACAGTTGAAGAAGTTTACGAAGAAGATGAAGAAGGACAAGAAGAAAACGAGGTCACTTCACTCGTAGTCCGAACAAACCGCCTAGATGCAGATCAACGCGAGCAATGGGTCGAAGAAATGAAGGCTATGGGAATAAATTTTTAGATGGCCTGCAGTACGTGGCAATGCTCAGGGCCTTATTTCCTCAAGCCGCATTTCTTCCCAAAGATCGCTCAGTCACAACGCTCTTTAACCTCAGATCCGAATCGCTAATCTCCGAAGTCGAAGCTCTGATCGACAGTGGCGCAACCGACAACTTCATCTCCCCTCATGTAATCAAACAGTGGAGGATATCGACCCGCAAACTTCGCAAACCCAAGGCAATCCGCAATGTTGACAGAACCCCCAACAAGATAGGACAAGTAACCGAAGCAGTGGACCTGTCTTTTCGCTTCGAGAAGAAATCACACGTCCAAACCTTCTATGTGGTAGACCTAGGAACTGATCACGTACTCCTAGGAATGCCCTTCCTATCCGCTACCAATCCAGATATCGATTGGAAGAAGAAGACTCTATCTGGCAAGATAGAAGCCACTACCATGGACGCCATCCGGAAACGCAGCCATTTCCCCAAGATGAACACCCAAGGCGCCATAATGAAGACAAACTTAGAAGGAGCCCTGTTCCAATCGCTCTTTGACAAGTTTACGGACAACGAAGAAACAGAAGACAACTTCGTACCAGACAATAACCTTGTGGTTTGACGCACCACCAAAGCCACAACCTTAGCAGCAGAACATGCTAATCAAACCGAACGCACATGGCAAGAACAAGTCCCTACTGAATACCACAAATATGGAAAGGTATTCAGCGAAGAAGAATCGCAGCGATTCCCTAAAGAACGCCATTGGGACCACGCCATAGACCTCATATCCGACGCACCCCCTACGCTTGACTGCAAGACATACCCCCTCGCCGAAGGACAACAACAAGCCCTGGACACTTTTCTAGACGAACATTTGGAGAAAGGGTATATCAGAGTTTCGAACTCACCATATGCATCACCCTTCTTCTTTGTCAAGAAGAAAGACGGCAAACAGCGACCAGTCCAAGACTATCAAAAGCTCAATGAGCTTACCATTCGAAACACTTATCCCCTTCCCCTCATTAAAGAACTCATTCGCCAGCTCATCAACAAGGAATGGTTCACCAAGTTCGATATCCGCTGGGGATACAACAATGTCCGCATCAAGGACGGCGATTAATGGAAGGCCGCCTTCAAAACAAACAGAGGACTCTTCGAGCCCACTGTAATGTTTTTCGGACTCACTAACTCTCCAGCCACATTCCAGACAATGATGGACGCCACTTTCCGAGAAGAAATTGCCTCAGGAGACGTCATCATCTATATGGACGACATTCTAATCGCGACACAAGGTAGTCTTAGCGAACATAGAATGAAGGTCGCCCATGTCCTCAAGAAACTCCAGGACAACGACCTATTTCTCAAGCCAGAGAAGTGTCACTTCCACAAGAAAGAAGTCGAATACTTAGGCGTAATAGTAGGGAAAGGACACGTCAAAATGGATCCTATCAAAGTTCAAGGGATCACTGACTGGCCCACTCCTACCAATCTCCGAGAGCTATGCTCATTCCTTGGCTTCGGAAACTATTACAAAGACTTCATACAGGCTTACTCACAGATCACCCGTCCATTACACAATCTTACCAAGAAAGATACCCAATGGAATTGGGATGAATCAGCGAACAACGCGTTCACACTCCTGAAGGAGATATTCACCTCCTACCCAGTCCTTCGCAATCCAGACCCTGACAAACGCTACATTTTAGACACTGATGCATCTAATATTGCTGTAGGAGCCACCATCAGTCAGGACTACCCAGACGGATGCCATCCGATTGCCTATTTTTCGAAGTCATTACTACCTGCCGAACGCAATTACGACATATATGATTGCGAACTACTTGCCATCATTTATGCTGTGAAAGCATTTAGGTATCTTCTATTAGGCGCACGACAGAAGTTCCTGATCAGGTCCGATCATGACAACCTGCGTTATTTCAAATCACCCCAGAAAATAACCGCCCGTCAAGCGCGCTGGCACGAGTTCTTACAAGATTACAATTTCGAACTCATCCATCTCCCTGGCAAAAGTAACACAATAGCTGACCTTCTTAGTTGAAGAAAGGACTTTGAAGGGGGAGTAAATCCTAATGAAAGCGTTACTTTGTTGCCAGATCACCTATTCGCGCGCAAGATCTACCTATCAGACGACCCTGAAACACGAAAACAAGTCCTTCATCAAATACATGACACCCCAATTGGAGGACACCCCAGAATTGCTAACACATGGGACCTTGTCAGACGACACTACGAAGGCCCCCATCTACACGAATTCGTCGAAAGCTATGTGAAAGGCTGCGCAAAATGTCAAGAAACAAAGGTCATCACTCATCTGAAACGCGCCCCACTTTATCATTTCGACACACATGTGGAACAAGGACCGTTCCAATATGTATCAATGGATCTCATCACGGACTTACCACCCTCAAACAAGTATGATTCCATTCTAACCATTGTAGATCAAGGATGCTCTAAGGCCGCAAAGTTCATACCCTGCAAGAAAACCATAGATGGTCAAGGCGTTGCGCACCTCTACTTCAAGCATCTCTTCCCTTGGTTCGGGATTCCTAAAAGAATCATATCCGATCGAGATCCAAGATTCAGAAGCAATTTCTCCCAAGCAGTTTGCAAAGCGACAGGAATACAACAGAACCTCAGCACCGCTTTCCACCCTCGAACAGATGGACAAACCGAAAGAATGAACCAATGGGTCGAAAACTACCTTCGACAATTTGTCTCAGGACGACAGAACAATTGGAGCGCTCTGTTACCAATGGCAGAGTTTGCACACAACTCCTGGAAACACGAGCATACCAAACACACGCCACACGAACTAATCACTGGTATGAACCCTCCTGCAGCACTCTCAATCCCCGAAGATCCGGTTCCTGCTGCGCAGGAACGTCTCAAAGAGCTAATCAAGACAAGAGCAGACACTCAAACAGCCCTACAAAGACGCATCAAACCACTAACACCGCCCAGATCCTTTGTTCCAGGTAACAAAGTATGGTTAGATGCACGGAATCTGAAGATCAAAACCCCTTCCAAGAAGCTATCTCCACGGAGACTAGGACCATTCGAGGTATTACGACAGGTATCCCCTGTTACATACCGCATCAAAGTACCAGAAGAATGGAAGATACATCCTACATTCCATGTCGACCTTCTAATTCCCCATCACGAAACACAAGCTTATGGAGAACAACACAGTCAGCCACCCCCTGAGCTGATTGATGGAGAAGAAGAATACGAAGTGGAAGAAATCATTGATGACCGGACTTTTAGACGAAAGAAGCAATACCTAATCAAGTGGGTTGGATATCCAGTATCCAGCAACAGTTGGGTCAACGCTACAGACCTACATTCCCCCGAACTCCTGCAAGAGTATCTCGCACAGAAGAACTCCACCCAGAGAGTATAAAGACCCCCTGGTTTACGCTTCAAAGTCCCCATCTTCGGATACACTCCACCAGTCCATCGCAACCTCCACTACACCCTTCTTTCCACCATCCCCTCCTCATCGTTCTTCAATTCCCTATGCTGTCTATCAACGACCTTGTCAACAAAAATGAAGACAACACCTCTACCTCCAGCATGTCCGTTAGCTCAGACTCCCTCAACGACAAACCCAACGGCCAGAGCAAGAAGGAGCGACCCACCATCATATACACAGCTCCCAAGGAACTCCAGGCCACCCTCCAGGACGTCAGCTGTGCATTCGACAGCGACCTCCTCAACCCCTCCTGCTTCCACGCTATTCAGCGTGAACGTGAGACTCCGCCTGTCCCTTCATCTCACACTTTTGGTACCAACAGCCCTGCGTCGATCAAGATCGACATCAAGATCGAACAGGAGGACGGAGAGATCGACCCCGCCGACACCACCACCGATGACGACAGCGACGAGGACGACCCCTCCCTTCGTTTCACCAACTCTCACGTCGGAAGAGACCTTGGCCTCCTCGCCAAGTCCCTTTCCAATCACTTCAAGGCCTGCACACCAAAGGCCACCACCAAAGGCACCACTACCAAGGAGCCCGTCACCAACAACACCACAATCCCCACCTCTTTCAAGGACGCCGTCGCCACCTCTCCCATCAACACCATTCCCGATGACTGGTCCTTTTCCGACGAGGAAGAAGAATGGACGCGCAACTCCTGGGGACCGCCCCCGCAAGGCGACGAAACCTATCCACCCCAACAGATGGTATGCGGTGATCATCCCGGAATGGGATGGGAGGTAAACGATCCGTTTGCCACCACATTTTACAGGACCGTCATTCCGGATCCCACCACCGCACGCCTCATCGTTGCCCCGTACGTCTCCTACTCGCTTCACCCTCGTTACTCCGAGGTATCTGCCACATTTGGCAAGGGATACCCGGTCCACCACCGCGTTCTCCAACCCATCCCTGTGGACTACGTTTGTCCACCCATTCGCACATGCGAACTCACCCTCCTGGACGCTAACTCCAGGTTTGCACCGACGGTCAACCAGATCGTCAACAACCACTTCCCCTACCATATCAGCGCTGCCCTCCGTAAGTACCAATACTACAAGGAGGAGCAACGCATCCTCCAACAGGAGATCAAGCGCCGAGAAGAACGCCTCCGCCGAGACAAGGAGGCAGAGTATAAGGCCTTTAACAAGGCCACAACAGTTCTCTCTGCCTTGAGACGCGCTAACTTCCTAGGCCATCTCTACGCCTACGAGGATAACATCCTCCACGCCCTCTCCTCGGACCCCCTCACTGCCAACCAATTCATCCACCTCGCCGTCCATTTCGACGGCACCATCACAAACTCCGGCACCGACGCGAAGCCCAACCCCTTTCGCACCGCCAAAGGCAACCTCCGCGCTGCTCGTCAGACTGCGCCCCTTGTTCCTGTTGCTCCACCTCACGCTTCATCGCAGCGTGACTGTATTGATACGGATGGAGTCGATTTCCTCCGCGAAACCACGGACATCATCGAGGACAACCTCCGACACCAACTCCAACAGCGCAAAGATGCTCGCGCCCCGCATCCTTCTTGGTTCGCCAAGCCGACCAAGTGCTTCAAATGCAGACAGTGGGGACACATTCGCGCCCATTGCTACAGTGAGCGCAGCCCCAAGTTCTTCGGAGGGAAAAGAGCAGCAAAGTTGTAAAGGTTTGGCCTCTGACTCGATTGCATGCATCCACATTCCTACCCCCATTTACATCACCGTTATCCCTGTGGACATAGTGCACTGCGTTTCGCTCGCTCATTGCCTCCTTTCTCCTGCTTTCGCTATGGACTGCCCCCGCCATTATTGGCTTCATCTCACCCCTTACGTTTACGACAAACGCCCCCACCATCTGTTGATCGTCTTTCGATCATGTACCTTAAGGGTACCTTTCCTTGAGTTCGCGTCTCTTTCTCGTTTCACGTTCTGCGCGCCACCTACGATACAGCCTCATATTTCTTTACGCCACTTTATTAAGCGTCATTAGACCCTGAAACAGGGGTAATGTTACGCCTTTCGTCTGTTCTTGGTGTCACGCGCTTACTTATACTTATATTCCCTCACCATGTGTACTACCGGCCCGCTTATAGCGCCTTCCGGACTCTTTTCGGCCGTTGCCGCGATCTCGATACTTAGCAGCTATGTCTTCTTCTGTGTCGTTCCTACTTATGTAACCGGCTCCTGGGACGAGGCTAGCTCGTACGCCTCGTGGACCGGGGTAAGTTCCTGAACCGGGCTAGTACTGTATGGATTGATCAGATCACTTGTCATTGATGCGTGTAGTGCCTCGTTTTGATGTGGATGGACAGGTGGCCAGCATCGTGTTGTTTCAGATTGCTGTGTCCTCGGTTTTGCTTAGTGATACTTTGTACGTGTTTGTAGTCCTCCCGATGTACTTAAAAGACGACCAACTTGGCCTGGTAGCGGCAAGTTGAGTCTCTTGTCTAAATAACAAAAGTCTCTTCTCCTCCTACTCAAAGCGGGGTCTAATCGACGTATTGATTAGGCGGGAACCCGTTGCTCCAAAGACCACTAAGTCGCTGCAAGGACTTAGCTTATGACTCAGCGTCCTACCAAAGACAGAGTTACTCTACCCAAGTACACCTTCTGCCAGGAGGTATTCCCCGACTTAGTGCACAAGGGAGAGCGCTGCACGTGCTTCGACACCCCAAGACCCAAGGAGGAGCCACCTACCACGGACACAACTGAGCTCTAATCGTCTCGTCCATACCGGCAGTGACATTAGACTCAACTTTGTTAAAACTACGGCTAGCAGCAGCAAAGACAGCGTAGATATCGACCACCCAGAACACCTGACAAAAGAACAACTACTCGTCACAAGACCCAACTCAAGAATCAGAAGACTCGAAGCATACGAGTCAGCTAACAAGAAAGGGAAAGCTATCCAACTATTCTGCAGGAACAGCGACCTAGAGATCAAAGACGCTGGACCAGTGACCTTACACAACGGAGTGTGGCATCGTATCCTACCAGGAGCGACTAGGAAAGACTTCGTACTCGGAAAACCCGAACCTAGCATACACAACTTCGATATCAGCATCGAAACCAGCAACGCAACCACCCCAAGCATAGTAGTGGAAGAACCAGCCAAAGAAAAAGCACCAGCCAGAGAGAAACCGAGCAGAGACTCCTCAGACGACGAGGACAATCTGATAGACGAACAAATCCGTCGAAGCCCGATCCAACGAAACACATCCTTCGCACAAGTAGTAGCAGCGAAGCAGAAACCCCAACCCGCGCAAACCACCCTAAAACAACCCCAAACGACAACCGCAATGGCCACCCAAACCACCACCCAAGCTACCACCACTGCAACGACCGCCGCCCAAGCCAATGTCACCAAAGCCTTCCAGAAAGCCCTCTAACGCCCCCCTCCACCCGGAGGAGGCGGCGGAGGAGGCGGTGGAGGAGGCGGTGGAGGAGGCGGTGGAGGAGGCGGTGGAGGAGGCGGCGGAGGAGCAGGACCGAACCCACTCCAACCAGTGGCCGTGGCACAGGATGTGCGAGCAATGGGTAAACTCCCGGAGACATTCGACGGCGACAGGACCAAAGCCGACGACTTCATCGAAGAAGTAAAAGGATATCTGCGCCTCAACGCAGATGTAAGCGGCTTCAATTCCCCCATGAAGAAAATCGCCTTCACCCTCACCCATATGAAAGGAGAGGACGTCACGGGATGGACCAGAGATATAGGAGCCATGCTTGATGGTCTAGACCCCATCGCCGACAACGTTCCCCTGTTATGGGAACAATTCCTAACCGAATTCGCAGCCCAGTACCTGGACTCGGCCAAGGAAGACCGAGCCCGCACCGCCCTGCAGAACTTGACCATGAAACCAGGCGAAATAGACCTATACATATCAAAGTTCGAGAAACTAGCCCGCAGGGCCGGCTACACCGCGGGGGACAACGCGACAACCCGGCTCTTTCTGCTTGGCCTCACCCCCAAGACGATGACAGATGTTATGGCCAGCCCACCAGTGAGAGGATACGAAGCCATAAAACAAAGAGCCATCGAAAGCACCATCGCCCAAAGAACCATCCGCGATCTACTCGCGATACGACACGACCCGGGCAAAGCAGACAACCGAGCAAACTTCCCCTTCCAACAGAACAGGGGACAACGACGCCCCTTTTTCCAAAAACCAGCGACTCCACAGCCATATCGACAACCGTACCACTCGTCGAACGCCCCAAGGTGGATGAACAACCAAGCCGTGCCAATGGACCTCAGCAGGTCGAGAGCACCCAATTTCTACCAACAAAGAGGAGGACAATCGCAAACACGAGGACGAAACAACTGGCGCTCCAG
Source organism: Russula emetica (assembly GCA_015178925.1). Taxonomy (NCBI): domain Eukaryota; kingdom Fungi; phylum Basidiomycota; class Agaricomycetes; order Russulales; family Russulaceae; genus Russula; species Russula emetica. Next base: position 495,248 of record WHVC01000020.1, on the reverse strand, counting down.
AGCTAACGTCGCCAACTTCCCTCCCAGGAACACTAGCAACGCTTGCTTCAACTGTGGAGAGATAGGGCACTTCGCCCGAGCTTGCCCAAGCAAAGGAAAGGCGAGGGCAAACCTCATCGACTTCGACCCAAGCGAAGAAACCGCCTACGAAGGAAGCAACCCCGAGGTAGACAGAGTCACCTTCCTTAAAGCCGAAATCAACGCGATGACCTTCGACGAGAAACAACAGTTGGCAAAAGAAGTAGGAGAGGAGAACCCGCAGGATTTTCCCACAGCTTAATCAGGTCGGCACTGATTAAGCAAGGAAGCGATAGCAATAGCGATGTATATATATCAGCACGAAAATCAATGACAGTCCGATGCTACATCCATTCAATCGCGAAAAGAGCCGAAACGATCACCCTGGTCGACTCCGGGGCAACAGAGAACTTCATGAACCTCACCTACGCCAGATGGCTAAAACTGCCGATTAAACAATTAGCAAGGCCACGAAAGCTATTCAACGTCAACGGAACGGAAAACCGAAACGGCGAGGTCAAATTCTACACCGACTTACAAGTACAAACCGGATCAACGCGAACCCAACTAAGATTCTTCCTCTCCGACCTAGGCGACCACAAGGCGATCCTAGGATACTCATGGTTCGCAGCGGCCCAACCAAAGATAGATTGGAGGAAGGGTTGGATCGACCACACCCAACTACCGATCATCCTACGAGCCCATAACACCAAGAAAGCAATCTTCGTGCCAAGGAACTGAAACGTCCCCCGAAAACCTGACCAGGACCGATACTACATCGGACGCGTCACAGTACACCCGGCCCAACCAAACGAAAACCCACCACACGCCATCCCGGCCGAATACGAACGACACAAAAAGGTGTTCAGCGAGGAACAGTCGCAACGGCTGCCCAAACACACTGTGTGGGACCACGCCATCGAACTATTACCCAACGCCCCCGCAACACTCCCCGCAACACTCCTTCCCCTCAACCAGGCCGAACGAGAAGAAATGCACAAGTTCGTAGCCGAGCACCTAAAAAGAGGGACCATATGGGAGTCGTGGAGTCCCTACGCCGCAAACTTCTTCTTTGTCAAGAAGAAGGACAAGAAACTACGCCCGGTACAGGATTACCGCCCAATCAACAAGTGGACCGTGAAAAACAGAAATGTCTCCCCCCTAATTCCCCAAACCATCGACCGCCTCAGTGGATGTACCCTATTCACCAAGTTCGATGTGAGGTGGGGATACAATAACATCCGCATCAAAGAAGGGGACGAATGGAAAGCGGCCTTCCTCACGAGCGAAGGGCTGTTCGAGCCAACCGTCATGTTCTTCGGTCTCACCAACTCACCAGCCACTTTCCAGATGATGATAAACACCATCTTCCGAAGGGAAGTCGCACAAGGATGGCTGTCAGTATATATGGACGACATCGCCATCCACACCAAACCGAGAAAAGGCGAAACCGAAGAACAACACCGACAAAGGCACATAGACTACACACACCTCGTCCTCGACAAACTCGAAGAAAATGACCTATACCTGAAACCCGAAAAATGCGACTTTGCAAAGGACGAGATCGACTACCTAGGAGTAATCGTCGGAAGGAATAAAATACGTATGGACCCCACGAAACTCAAAGGGGTTGCAGATTGGACGGTCCCCCGCACCCCAACCGAAGTACGACAATTCCTGGGATTCACCGGCTACTACCGATACTTCGTCCCAAATTACTCAAAAATCGCCTGGCCACTACTAGACCTCACAAAGAAAACCACCGACTGGCACTGGGGAGAAAGCCAACACCGAGCTTTCGAGGAACTTAAGTCAAAAATGTGTTGCAGCCTGGTACTTACACAGCCCGACTTTAACAAGTGATTCTACCTTCAAACAGACGCCTCCGCATACGGTGTGGGCGCCGTACTCTCGCAGAGGGGAGAAACCTCACCAACCTTGGACAAACGCACGAAACCAGTCACACACCCAGTCGCCTACTACTCCGCGACGTTCATCCCAGCGGAACGAAACTACGACATTTATGAGAGGGAGCTGCTAGCCATGATGAAATCCCTCGCACACTGGCGACCATACCTGGGCTGGACGAAAGAACCGTTCACCATCCTAACTGACCACGCCAACCTCCAATACTGGAAGTCACCCCGAAACCTGAACAGACGAACGGCACGCTGGCACGCGGACCTCCAAGAGTACGATTATGAAATACAACACGTACCAGGGAAGGACAACGTCCCAGCCGATGCGCTATCACGACCACCAGGCATAGACCAGGGAAAGGACGACAACCAAGGAATCACCGTGCTGCCACCATCGAAATTCATCAACCGGTCAAACTTGGAAACCACAGCATTTCCCGAGGAGAGAAAGAGGATGGCCATGATCCTCGCCCACGACCATGCCACCGCAGGACACCCAGGGAGAGACGAAACGATAAGGCGGGCAAGGCAGAAACCACGATGGCCAGGGATGAACCAATGGATCGCCAACTACGTCAAAGGATGCGCAACATGCCAACAAAATAAAATCATAACTCACAAGAAAAAGATTCCCTTGTTCCGCATAACAACAGACGAACGGACCCTCCCATTCCAACAGGTAGCAATGGACCTCATTACGGGGCTCCCGATGCACAAAGGAAGGGACGCCATCCTCACCATTGTCGATCACGGGTGCTCGCGAGCGGCCATCTTCCTTCCATGCTCCACAACGATAACGGGACTGGGGATAGCTCAATTATACCTGGATAACGTTTATAGGTGGTTCGGACTTCCCACCAAAGTCATCAGCGACAGAGACCCACGCTTCACTTCCCACTTTGGCCGAGAACTCGCAAAAAAGCTGGCCATCCAACAGAACTTGTCGACGGCCTTCCACCCACGGACAGATGGGATTTCCGAAAGGAAAAACCAATGGGTAGAACAATACCTCCGACTCGTGACTTCGTCGGCCCCCGAAGACTGGACCCACTGGCTAACGATAGCGTCGGCAGTACACAACAACCGGAGAAACGAGACAACTGGCCTATCGCCCAATCAAATCCTTCTGGGGTACGAACCAGAACTGTTCCCAGCAGAAACGCCCCCATCAAAGAACGAGGCCGCTGAGAACCGAATCTCCATCATGGACGAAAGACACACCCAGGCCATCGATGCCATCAACAGAGTCGCAAAAGGAAGATCAGTGATCCCGTCACAATACAAGATCGGAGAAGAAGTCTGGCTCGAGGCGACCCACCTGAAAGTCCGGCATCAAAAGACCAAACTGGCCCCAAAACGGTATGGACCCTTCAGGGTCATCAAAGAAGTCTCACCGGTGGCGTATAAACTGAAACTCCCCATCTCATGGAACATCCACGACGTGTTCCATGCATCCTTGTTATCGCCCTATCATGAGACGACCGCCCACGGGCCCAACTTCTCCCGGCCATCACCAGACCTTATCGACGGGGAAGAGGAATTCGAGGTAGAACACATCAAGGGTCATCGACAGTATGGGCGCACCAAGCGCCTCCAATATTTGATCAAATGGAAGGGATACCCCGATCACGACAACACATGGGAACCTGCTGACCAGGTTCACGCGGACGACCTGATCAAGGAGTACCACCAGAGACGCCCGGCCGAAAAGATAAAAGGGCGACGGGGGACGCTGGAGTCGCCATCTTCTTCACCCTGGCTCCCCGACCAATCAACCAGCCCCTCCTCGAGCACTTCCGCGCCGACACAAAAGACTCCCGGCCACTCCAACAAGTCATCCTCCTACATCTACAATTCCACATCGTTCCCCGTCTACCAAAGAGGCCTCTCGTCGAGCGACTCCACTGTACCGTCACTAGGGATAAGAAGCCCGCCTATTCCGAGTTCGCCCCCGGACAATCCTATCGCCATTGGGCCTACCTATACCTCAACAAACTCCCCCAAAGCCACATCCTCCTACACTCCAGCTTCTGCCGCGACCAGTACTGCGTATTCCACGGGTGAGTTATGTCCGACACCTCCAACAACGCCTCCGTCTGCTCGCCAAAGGGAACGCCACCCCCGATGGCGCCACCCCTCTCACCATCCACTGCCGCCGTCGGCCTCCAGCTCGAGCCGAACGACCCCAGCTCCCTCATGCATATCGCCCAGGGACTCCTGGCCACCATCCGTAAAAGGGAAGCTGACCACCGCATCGAGTCCGACAACTGGTGCGAGCAGATGGCCTTACAGAAGCTCCGCTTCGAAGAGGCGCTGGCCCGCGTGCAGCCAAGGGAGGACGCACCAGAGGGGTACGTACTCAATATCAAGGAGAGGGCCCCTAACTTCGTCATCCCCATCCAAGATGGGTACTACCAACCCGCATGGTGGGTCAAACAGCTCCCCGACGGTAGAGTCGCGGGGCTCCCCAAGAGTCACTCCCCCGACGAGACCCCCTACATTGCTGAGGTATACGCCGAATGTGACGGCGACAACGAGGAAGACAACGTCATCCTTCCCTTACCCCCCTGGCTACTCGCCCTCCTTAAAGGTAGTTCTAGTGTAGCACAGCCTAAGGCCGCGCCTGTGAGTTCGAGTAGGGAGGAGATGTCGAAGGAGATGGGGAAAGGGGCAGTAAGAAGAGAAGAGGACGGAGGCCTAGGGACGGCTGTCAGCGTGGGATCAGTAGGGTGGAACGTACTAGGCCTCGATGACCCGATCGTCGGCGTCTCGGACTCGGATAAGGAAAAAAAAATAGAAAAAGAGATAAAACTCGCGTCCTGGGACGTCTCGCGCTTAGAGAGAAGGAGAAAGAGAAAGGGGACCAGATGTATGATGGCCATTGTGACCTATGCTGGACTCTTTAAATACATGGAAGGACTCCCAACATGTCAGCCCGTTGCACTCTACGGTAAAACGATCGGTAAGTAAGTGAGAAAAACGAGAATCAAGAGAAGTTCGAGGACAACGCGTGGCTGGTGGCCACCCCGACGCGAAGGCATGGAGCCTGTCCGAAACTTGTACCCGGTCGTCCAAAGTCGGGAACGTGGGCGGAACGGGGGAGGAAGCATAATGTAAATGAGAAAAGGGATCACTATAAAGCGTGGGCGAGCGAGAGAAGGGGCGATCAGAGTAATGCTTTGGAAAAAGATGCCAACGACAGGCAGCCACGAGGCTGTCAGTTAGATAGCAACGAGGCACGCGCCCTCTGTAATACGTATCGAAGGCGCCTAAACTGTAAGCGCGCGTGGAACGAAGGGGGAAGACAGAACAAACACGAGGAAAAATAAGGAATACTCGGCCGACTTACTCCGAGTCCCGCGATCCGGGAGGAGGTCGACGCGTCAAGAAGGGTTGGGCATAAAGGAACTTTCCGGGCGACTCAGACATATGAGAGGGTCACTGGAGTGGTCTGCGCGAGCGCAGCCCGTGCTCCTACCTTACATCTCCCGGGGGGTCGAAATCTTGACCGTCCCCGGTCAAGCGTCATCACAGTCCTCCGGATCGTCGTCGCTGCGCGATGCTTCTTCTTCGATGACGGCGGTGAGGTCTCCTCGATCCAGGATACGCGTGACTGGAATAGAAGACGGTGAGCGAGAAAGGTAAGGTATAAGCCTGAAAGCAGCGTAGCGTAGTTTCGAAACCGCTCCGTCCAACTCAGCAAGGCGGTATGCGCCGTTGCGGCTCCTTCGAATCACCACCATAGGCCCATAGTACCGTGGCCTGGTCTTGCTAGCAAGATCTGAGTCCGCACCGGCGTTGCGCACGAGCACAAGGCGGCCAGGTCCGAAGTCATGGTCTTTGATAGTGTTTTGGTATTGTTTTTCGAACTGCTGCGCCGAGGCGTGGCGACTTTTGAGGAGGCGGTCGTGGATGCCGTCCAAGTCGGCTTGGCGTTTTTGCAGTTGTCGGACGCGAATGGCGAGGAGCTCGGCTGTAGTGAGGGGACGACAGAGATCAGGAACAAGGAAGGTGGCAAGCGTGAGATCAAACGGGAGGATAGGCTCGATGCCGTGGGCCATGTAGAAAGGGGAATAGCCGGTGGATTTGCGAGTGGTGGCTCGGTCGGCCCAGAACACCAGAGGTGCGAGGACGGGCCACTTTGCAGTGTCGTCCGCGCAAGCCTTGACCAGGGATTCGCGTATGGTGCGATGTTGGCGTTCGACAACTCCGTTTGCGCGGGAATTGTAGGCTGAAATGCGAATGTGACGGATCCCGAACTTAGTAGCTAACCAGTCCAGCGCGGCGACATAAGCGGTCCCGTTGTCTGTGACGATTTCTTCGACTGCGCCCCATCTGCACAAGATTTCCTCGAAGATGAAAGAGCCAAGCGTGCGACCAGTCTCTGAACGAAGGGCGCGCCATTCGGGCCAAGCAGAGAGTGAACACCGAGCCTGGACGATGTAGCGAAAGCCGGAGGCGAGGGGCATGAACATGGTATCGATGTAAGCTTTTCGGAAGAGAGGGGCGGGTGTGGCGACGATAGGTGGGATGCGGATCTTGGTAGTTTGGCGAAGCTGGCACTGGTGACAGGTGCTGACGTACCATTTGACGTCCTGGTCGATGGAAGGCCACCAGAAGCGGTCGAGGAGTGTGCGGCGCGTGGAGTAGAACCCCCTGTGTCCGAGGTTGTCGTGGGCGTCGTGAACGATGCGGGGTCTTTGATAAGGGAGGATGAGGAGTTGGTGTCGTCCGTTACTTTGTCGTCGCCAGAGTCTACCGTTAAGCAGAAAGAAGCGTGCTGACATCCTCAGGAGTCGGTCCGAAGCCTTCCCGTCTAGGTCCGCGGGAAGCTGAAGGCAGTGTAAGTATTGTTCGACGCGCGCCAAGTCTTTTTCTGCCTTGAGTGTTTTGTCCGAGACCGGGAAGTCAGCTAAGCTACCAGTGGACGAGTCGTCGTCGGAGGGAGCCTGAGTGAGGGAAAGGACCTGCGTGAAGTGAGAGGTGTCGAGCCAGCTAAGCACCCAGAGACCGAGAGAGAGCGCTCGATCAATCCAGTCGTCCGGATCTTCGTCTTCGCCTTCACCTTCGGCCGGCTCGCGACGAGAGAGGCCATCTGGCCCATGGTGTTTGTCAGCGGGTATGTGGACGAGTTTGAAGTCGAAGAGGAGAATCGCGGCGATCCAGCGATTGATCGTCGCGTTGGGCTGAATGTCGGGGTTATGCAGCATGCCTTTGATGAATTGGGCGTCCATCTCGACCACCAGATGGCGGATCCCAATGAGGTGAACGCGGAGGGCGCGGAGAGCCCTGAAGAGACCGTAGAGTTCGAGTTTGGGCTGAGAGTAACGAGCCTCGCGCTCATTCCAAGATATAGAGCCGAAACGGGCAGGGCGGCGCTTATTGTCTAGGCATTCTTGTGAGAGGATCCAACCGACGCCGCGAGAGGAAGAGTCGATGCCTAGGTAAACGGGACGGTGGGAGGAGTAATCAATTGAAATGAGGGCTGGGGAGTGGATGATAGCGCGTTTGAGGGCTTGCATGGCGTGGTCGTGCTCTTCTGTCCAGGCAAAGACCTGCCCTTTGCGCGTGAGGTTGACTAAGGGTCGTGCCAGGGCTGAGTAATTCTTGATCCAGATGCGCATGAAGCCGGTGGTGCCCAAGAAAGCTCTGACGTCAGTGAGTGATTTGCAGGTCGGCCAGTCTCGGATGCGAGCGATTTTAGAGTCGTCGGGGACACGACCTTCGTAGTTACATTTGTGGCCGAGGATGATGACCTCAGGTACAGCAATGAAGAGTTTGTTGGCAGAGACGGTGGCGCCGGCACAGCTGAGACGGTGAAGGATGCGGTGGACGTCAACTAGGTGTTGCCAGATGAACTTACGGATTCCGGGATTTTCTGGTATAGTTTCGTAACCGCCGTTGCTAGTTTCAGAGCGCGTGGCGGGTCCTTTGATGCTGCAGTCGTCCACGAAGGGCCAGGCAACGTGAGGGATTTCTGGTTCGAGGATGAAGGTGACGTCTTCGTGAAAAATGGCGACCGCGTTAGTCCAACCCATAGGCAAACTAGTGAGTCGTACAGCGCCGAGTGGGGATTGGACGGTTGTGAGGTCGCGAGAAGAAATGTCAAGGGTGCGGTGGTCGTAGCCCACAAAGAGATCTAGCATAGTATAGCAGGATCGCCCTGCCATAGATTCTATCAGTTGGTCGGTAAGGGGAGGGACGCCTGAGTTGCGGATAGTAACCGCGTTGAGGGGCTGGAGGTCGTGTACGATGCGCAAGGCGCCATTCTTCTTTTTGACCGTAAACCAGCGCGATCTGTAGGAGGCGTCCGAGTGTTCATAGACCCCAGCAGCGAACTTGTCTTTGAAGATTTGTATGACGTCGTCTAAGATGCCGGGAGGGATAGGGAAGTTGCGATACGCCCAAGGGATGTGTTCTACAACTGGGATCTTGACGGGTGAGAAATAATCATCGCGAAACCTGCCTTTTTCTGCCTCGGTCCAAGCCAAGCCAAACTCGTTAAGTTTGAGAACGTGATGTAGGAGTTTTAGCTCCTCCGGCAGCAAGAAGTCTCCTTTGTTGAGTTCTAGAGCGTCCAATCGTTCTTGCGTGAGTCGAGTGCCCGGTGTGAAGTCGGGTGGATTGGGGAGAAGGGCTGGCAGAGTAAGGAGAGGATTGGAAGGGATGCGGCGGAGGATGCGGAAGTCTTCAGGCAGGGAAGCTGGTACAGGGCGCACCTTTTTGGCTACCTTCTTGTAAGCTAAGGCGGCAGCAGAGTTCTCAAGAAAGGAAGAGAAAAATGGAGGGAGTGCGAGGAGGGGTTCAGGTACAGACGGAGGCAGAGATGCAGGCGAAGAGCGAGACTGAGGTGAAGAAGAACGCTGATGTGCAGACAGAGACAGAGAAGACGGGGCTTCGGGTTGACAAGAAAGGCTTAGGATTTTTACGCTCGCCACTTGTACCTTTCGCGGGCGAGAAGGGATGGAAATGCGGTGAGAAGAGTCTGAGGGGTTTTGGACCGAGACCTCGACGTCGCCACTAGGGAGGTCCTCAATTCGGCAGAGCAGAGCATGCTGGAAGGGTCGCCCAAGAAGTAGCCGAAAAGGGGCGTGTTTGACAACATGAGCATGCACCACGAAAGATATGTCGCCGGCGCGCATGGGGAGATACTCAGCACATCCGAGCGTCCAATTAGTAGCCCCGTTGGCGCCTTCCATCTGAAGTAAGCGGTCTGTGTTGATAGAGGCTCCGACCTCTCGCGCTAAGTCTTCCCTCATGACGATGATTTGTGAGCCCGGGTCAATAACACCTGCTTCGGTAACTTTTCCACCGATTTGGACGTCGACTTCTCGCAGGGGTAAGGAATAGGCTGGCTCGCGAAGACTGGGGAATGGCGAGTTTTGGTTGATAGTGTCTACGAGGGCGACGTCGACGGCTTCCTCGTAGCTGCTAGTCTCCACACGGCGAAGACGGAGCCTCTCCACTAAGTCTTTACGGATCGTGGGGCTGGCTGCAAGGACGTGAGCTGGAGTGGTCAGGGCTAACCTTCCTTCCATGAGCCAAGCCTGCAGTTCGGAGACTAGCTGCTGATCGTCCGCCGCGGACTGGTAACGATACTGAGGTGTCATCCGAGCGTGGGCGGGATCTTTGGTAGGAGTGGGGAGAGCGCTGGCGGCAGGGGCAGGTGAAGCAGCAGTAACCACAGCCGAAGGAACGATCCCGAGCACAGGTGGATCAGTAGACGAGGAGGGAGAGGTTGTGGTGTCGCCTGAGGTGATGGGGGGTAGTAACTCTGGCGCCTTGGAACGCCGAGTATCGCGTTTCTTTTTCTCGGTGGCGAAGACCTGGAAGAAGTCGAATGGCTTCTCATTGTCTGATTCTGGGTCCTCCTCGTTACCGACGATTTGCACGATGTGGCTTTCTGCTACTTCTTCGATGCGGGCGGAGGATGTGCGAGTGTCGGGGCGAGTAGGGGCATGGGGAGGTGCTTCGCGCGAGAAGGGAGCTGGATGTGTTGGAACTGAGTCGGCTTGACCCTGGGTGCCGTACCAGGCGTCGATACTGTACTTTAGTCCACGCCTAGTACCGTCGTAAGGGATTGGGTGACCGTTGGGGAGACTAAGCTTGTCGTCCACGACTATGACACGTCCCGATCGTACGTACTCCTGAGCCCCCGTACACTCGCGGATACGGTGGCTGGGCTGTAAGCAGAAAGCGCACCGGTCGATTCGCGGTCGGAAGAATGAGGGGTAGTTGGTAGTAGGAGGTGGGTTGGTGGGCCAAGGGGCGCTTGGAGGAGGTCTGGCCGGCCAAGGGGCGCTTGGAGGAGGGTTAGCTGGCCAAGGTGCCCGGGTTGACGAAGGCGGAGGTGCTGGCACCGGCGTTTGGACACAGAACGAAGTAGTGGCAGGGATGGGCGCGGACACGAAGGCTGGCTGAGGCATGACTTGCCCCAGATCGGGGAACCGTATGATGCACTCGGCAAACAACATGGCGTATGCTTCCTCGTGTACTGAAAGACCGCGCATACCTCTTATGAGATTCTCGATTTCCTGCCGCTCTTCTGGCTGCATAGCCTCCTTAAAGCGGACTACTTTTGTCTCGATCACCGTAGGGGATGAGCGGCGATCGCTGGAGTGACGGGGACGTGAGTTGCGTTCGACAGGGGAGAGGGAAGGGTGCCGTTCATGGGACCTATAGCCAGATCCTCTTCCTCGCGGTTCACGATCTTCCCGATCAGATCCTCTATCTCTAGTACGCGCGGAGCGCCGGCTCCTGGGTTTTCTTGGCTCGTCCGAGGAATCGTCGGACTCAGAACTCAGACCCTGGTTGCCAAGGATTGCCCTAGCCACTTCGAAGACGTCTAAGTAGTCGAAAGGAACATCCGTGGGCTGCCGAGTATGTTCGGCCACGAGTCTTGTTTTCATCTCGCTCCTGTCCTTTTTATGGAATCCCTCCCAGAAGATCTTATCGCGCGTGCCGGCAGTCAGTCGCTGGGAGTCCATTAAGGGTTGACAGCGAACAATAAATTTCCGATAGTATTGGATAACGTCGTCTTCGTCCCTCATGCGGGACTCAGCAGACTTCCTAGCAAAGCTCCTGAGTTTCCCTTCGGTGTGTCGCCGTTGGTTAGAGGTCGCTTCGTACAACTGAAGCAGTTCCCGCCTCAGAAGCCTCCACTCGCGAGCTAAGTACCCAGCCCGAGACTTCCAAAAGTCCCTAAGTTCCGCTGTCGTGTAGCGGGTAACGACCTCTACCTTTTGTCGGTCTGATAGCCCGCAGCTGTCGGCAAATTCTTCGTACTCCCTGAGGAAATCCTCAATGCGGTCGTCTACCGCGCCGGAAAAATGAGGTGCTCTGTTGGAGCGTGGTGCTGGCATAGCGGCTGGGCCGGTGCCCGCGCGGTTGTGGGCAGGCTGGTACTGGGGAGCAGGCGGAATTTGTGGGGCGGGTTGATACATGGGTGGGATTATAGGCGGGGGATTGTAAAGCGTGTTGTTGACAGGTCGGTTCAAGAATAGAGGAAGAGGGATGGTGCTGGAACTCGAGTACGAGGTGGATCGTCGCCCAGAACTCAAGAAGGCACGAAGTGGCGGAGGCGGAGCTGGAGGGAGATCGTCTGAGTCCGAGTCTAGCGACGCGACTGAACTTCCGGAACTTAGGTCGCCGAAGTAGGGGCCACGTATCGGAGATTCGCCGAAGTCCCTGAGGGCTACTATTGGACGCGCGGGAGTGTTTGGAAGTGAAGGGGTATGGGGTGTTGGGGTGCGTATGGGCTGAGGGGCTGTCTCGGCTCCGTGCGAGTCCGGATGATCGACGACCGGAGGGAGAGGAAGCACGTCGGGTCTTCGGATGAATCTGCCAGACGAGTTCCTTGGTGGGAGACCGCTGACAGGTACAGACATAGGGTGGTTGCCTAAGACAACCGCAGAACCAAGCGTCGAGACGAGGGGTGCGAGGGGAATCTCCGATTCCGCCTCACTGGGGCAGCCAATTGTAGCACAGCCTAAGGCCGCGCCTGTGAGTTCGAGTAGGGAGGAGATGTCGAAGGAGATGGGGAAAGGGGCAGTAAGAAGAGAAGAGGACGGAGGCCTAGGGACGGCTGTCAGCGTGGGATCAGTAGGGTGGAACGTACTAGGCCTCGATGACCCGATCGTCGGCGTCTCGGACTCGGATAAGGAAAAAAAAATAGAAAAAGAGATAAAACTCGCGTCCTGGGACGTCTCGCGCTTAGAGAGAAGGAGAAAGAGAAAGGGGACCAGATGTATGATGGCCATTGTGACCTATGCTGGACTCTTTAAATACATGGAAGGACTCCCAACATGTCAGCCCGTTGCACTCTACGGTAAAACGATCGGTAAGTAAGTGAGAAAAACGAGAATCAAGAGAAGTTCGAGGACAACGCGTGGCTGGTGGCCACCCCGACGCGAAGGCATGGAGCCTGTCCGAAACTTGTACCCGGTCGTCCAAAGTCGGGAACGTGGGCGGAACGGGGGAGGAAGCATAATGTAAATGAGAAAAGGGATCACTATAAAGCGTGGGCGAGCGAGAGAAGGGGCGATCAGAGTAATGCTTTGGAAAAAGATGCCAACGACAGGCAGCCACGAGGCTGTCAGTTAGATAGCAACGAGGCACGCGCCCTCTGTAATACGTATCGAAGGCGCCTAAACTGTAAGCGCGCGTGGAACGAAGGGGGAAGACAGAACAAACACGAGGAAAAATAAGGAATACTCGGCCGACTTACTCCGAGTCCCGCGATCCGGGAGGAGGTCGACGCGTCAAGAAGGGTTGGGCATAAAGGAACTTTCCGGGCGACTCAGACATATGAGAGGGTCACTGGAGTGGTCTGCGCGAGCGCAGCCCGTGCTCCTACCTTACACTAGCGTCTACAGCATGCTCGTCCAGGAAGTTCGGAACAACGGGGACTGGCCCCTCCAGGCCGAGGTCGCACGCTTCAGGGAGCTCGAGATCTCGCTCCTCGACATCAAGCTCCGCATCGACCACCTCCAGGCCGAGCAACGGGGCATGCGAGAGGCCCAGGAGGCGTCAAGGGCGCGCCTCGAGCTGGCCCGGTTGGACAACAGGGCAGGCAACCTCCGGATGGTGGGCCGCCCCGAGCAACGTACCCGGGGGTTCAGAGGGAGGAGGACGGCCCAGTTCAGAGGGGGCATGGACTAGATGCGGACATCTAGTCTAGGTAGGGATGTGATGTAACCGGCTCCTGGGACGAGGCTAGCTCGTACGCCTCGTGGACCGGGGTAAGTTCCTGAACCGGGCTAGTACTGTATGGATTGATCGGATCACTTGTCATTGATGCGTGTAGTGCCTCGTTTTGATGTGGATGGACAGGTGGCCAGCATCGTGTTGTTTCAGATTGCTGTGTCCTCGGTTTTGCTTAGTGATACTTTGTACGCGTTTGTAGTCCTCCCGATGTACTTAAAAGACGACCAACTTGGCCTGGTAGCGGCAAGTTGAGTCTCTTGTCTAAATAACAAAAGTCTCTTCTCCTCCTACTCAAAGCGGGGTCTAATCGACGTATTGATTAGGCGGGAACCCGTTGCTCCAAAGACCACTAAGTCGCTGCAAGGACTTAGCTTATGACTCAGCGTCCTACCAAAGACAGAGTTACTCTACCCAAGTACGCCTTCTGCCAGGAGGTATTCCCCGACTTAGTGCACAAGGGAGAGCGCTGCACGTGCTTCGACACCCCAAGACCCAAGGAGGAGCCACCTACCACGGACACAACTGAGCTCTAATCGTCTCGTCCATACCGGCGGTGACAACTTACCTTCCTATTTGGTCAGATGTTCCCACGCCACGTGAGTCTCAGTCACTTCGACTCACTTTGACTCCCTCCTACTATACTCCTCACGCGTGCGTCATTTCTCCACCTACTTACTCATAAACTTGTACGATTACTCAGTACCTTACGAAGCATCACTAAGTCGATTACCAACTCGCTTAGTGATCTCCTTGGCTCGCAATGACGCGGCCTTTCAGTACTTGTATATTAGCACGCTTGTAAAGACCTGAGTCGCTTCAGACTTGGTCTCCTTTGTGAATTCAGGACCATAAACTTCCATTGAGCTTCGCTCACTCGTCTTCGACTCGCTCGCTTATTCCCTTGCGACTTGTTCGATCAGCTCCATCTCGCTTCGCTGGCTCGCCAGGTTTATTACATCAGGAAAACGTCAATTTACTTAAGTCTACTTAGGTGCACTTATGTTTCTTAAATCTGCATTAAGACAATTAAGAGTACTAAAAACTCTTAGTTTGACTTAATCTTTTTAACATCAAAGTGATTTTAAGGTAATCAAGTCATAAAAACTCATTAAGACACACTTACCGCTGTAAGCAAAATTAAGCAAACCAAAGATACCTACCCTACCTTAAGCTTGCTAACACCTATTCCCTAATCTTCCAGTACCCAGCCTGTCGCTGCGTGCAGGACCAACAGGTCACCCAATGCTGGGCAGTGAGTAAGGTGGCATCTCCGATTGGCCATTGGTAAATGCACCCTTCAACTGAATTTGTGGCACTGTAAGGCTGTGCGCCTGCGTGAATTGCAGCGTGCAGTTGTGTTGGCTTTATCGGCATAGGGGAAGCAGCGGTCACACCAGCAGGTGTTGCTTCAGCAGACGGTGTAGCAGAGTCTCGTTTTTTTGAATGTGCCATCAATATCATCAACCGGTTTCCAGATGGGAGGTACACCATGCTCATCGTAACAGAAACGCTCCTTGAAGTATGTGCGCAACTTTGTGAGGATTGCCGTGTCCGCTGTTTGCTCGTCAACCTTGGCACGCAGAGCAGCCCACGCACGTTGCCATAGTGTTGCAATCGCCTCATCATTTTCTTCATCCGTACAGTCGAAACCTGTCCCATAAAGGTCAGCGGACGTTTATGCACTGTCAAGCAGGTGCCCTACTTCTCGCTTTGCTAAGGTACGAATGTTCAGAGTTTGCAAGTGTATCCTTGTAAGTCCGGAGAACGTTGTCCCCAGGAGTGGAGGATGAGTGCGATTCCTCCGATCCATTAAGTGACGGGGGGACAGGGCTAGTTTGACCATTAGTAGCTGTCAGCATGGGGGACGACTGGGGAGAAGCCAGAGGCATGGTTAAAACGGTGGTGGTAAGTGTGCGCAAACTGCCGTTGGAAGGTGTCCGCATTTGTGGTACATTCAGCGCCGAGGGCAGCTTCTTCAACTGCTGCTGCATTGAGATCGGTGTCCCAGTTGTCTGTGGCATCCCAAGCGCTCTGTTGCTGCTGGGCCAGCTGTTGTTGGTGTTGCTGCACCGCCGTGGCCTGAGAAGGTGTCTGTGGATGGGGATGAGGACCAATGATGATGGCGTCATGGCGGAACGTGGGTGCAATACCCGTCCTGTAGGGAAGAAACCCAAACAGACGCCCATCGGATGACGGAGTGTAGATAGTAGGGTCAGCGGTGAGCCGTTGGTGATCACCAGCAAACACATCGCGTTGCTGCTCTTCCTTGAGAGGGATGGCACTGGTCGGTGTAAGGGGAAATGTCAGCATGGGCGCCGAGGGAGCCAACAGGTGTTGGTGTGAGTATTGCTAGGAGAGAGAAAAAGGAAGGTGGATGGCAGTGGGGGTGTGGGGCCGAGGAAGGAAGAAAGCATGCATTGGGAATGGGAACGGGACGAACGTACGCACATGGCACGGTCGATGTGTACATCGAAAGATGTACGTTGTCCCTGAGCACATACAAGCCATTGTCACGCACGCAAACCCACGCGGACATGGAATGCTCGTTTTGACCTTGTGCTTGGGCATCGCTCTGCACTTCCCCGAAGAGCCATCGTATTGCACCGCACCAGTGTGGTATGCACCAAAGTCGGAATCGGTTGAGCCAACAGGTGGGCAGGGGTTGGACGGGTGAGAGAAATATGGATGACGATCCAAATGGGGCGAGGCTGGTGGGGTTACTGGAGAAATGAGTGTGGCGAAGAAGTGGTCCTCGCGCACATCTTCCCACCCGTTTTCCAATGCGCCCTCCCCCCGCGACACTTCCGGTAAATTCTGTCGCATGATGCCAGCCGGGGTCCCTGAACTTGTTGTCCCGCTACATGATTTGAACGGTAGAGGAACGCTCTGACGGCGAATCCGCGAACTGGCGCCGAAGTGCAGGAACTCACTGATGCTGCGTCAAATTTTCGAGCCTCCATTCAGTGGTGACTTGGTACCGCTACTGTTGATGCTGGTATTCGCAGAAGTCAATTCCAGGGAGTAGCCACGTCGAGAGAGGTCTGGTGCGGACACAGTAGTGGTAGCCATCGACTTTGAGGATGCTGAAGCAGGGAAGATGGAGGCGGGATCGGGAATCAAGCCAACCTTCCCTCGTGCAATCTTTTCTACCACGTGGACATCGCCGGTAGAATGCGAGGGTGAGGATTGCGGTTGGTGATACGACTCTGACTCCGGAGGGATCAGGAGTGTAGATGCAGCGGATGACCCCAGTGAGCTCGATGGTAAGGAACTGGAGGAACGCCGTGATATGTGTTCTGGGGTAGATGCCGACGTCGATGGCGTTACTGCGGCAAGAGATATGTCATCTCCAAGGGGCGAAGGGGAGACTGGCGGCTGTGATACGTTGGTTGTCGGCGTGGGAGGAGCCTGTGACTCTGGCATGTAGGTAGGGTTGGAGAGGGGTGAGTTACAAAGGGGTTCAGCTATGAACGGCGACAATGATAACATAATAATTAGAGGAGAGGCAGAGCAGAGTTTGCACACGCACCCGTTTCTGAACTGTCTGCAAGAGGTTCCTTGCCAACACTTCCATTAACATTGTCATGACCCTCGCCATCGCCCCCGACTTGCCTACCACCAGTCTCGTCTCCGGCAGGACGTCCTTCCATCTCCAGAAAAGACCCTTCCACATCCGAAGGAATCCAGGGTACAGGAGATTCCGCCTGCGCTGGCTCTTTGCCCTTCTTGCTGCGGCTCTTGCTGCATGCATTGCGCACGGCAGACCCTCCCCGCGTGCTTGAGCGCGATCGCACGCTAATGGGCATAGAGGGGCGCAAGCTTGCCTTGCTCTTGCGTCTGCTACGCTTGCGGGAGCGGGAGCTATAGGAAGAGGGTGGGGGACGAGGGCTCGGATGATCAATGTCCGGTTTGGTCGATGCGGCAGAGGCCAACGGCTCGACAATTGAGGCAGTGGCACGGAGTGCGCGATGAGATGGTGCACGCCAGCGCCGGAAACTCGAGCTTCCACTTGCTCATGACAGTCCAATGTGGGACGGTTGGCCAAGAACGAAGACGCTGGATCAGTTGTGAGCTGTGGCGGCTCACTGTGAGGAAATTCCGCTAAGTCCAAAATTGTTCCACGGTTCAATTTGTGACGCGTCACACATCAAAGCATCAACGTTGCATCAACTTCAACTTGAATACTGCTGACGACTTCTCATATACCCAGTACATCCACCCCCACCACTGGCAAACATGGCTGACAATGACACATCCCGCCGCATGGTAACACGGCCGAAGAATACATCAACGTGTCGTCGGAGTGCCCAACCTTTTCGGTCAGCGCACGCCTTGCTAACTATAACCATCACAGGTCCCATTGTCATTTACGAGCAGTTCAAGTTTTTCTTCAACCTCTATTTCCTCCTCGTCGCCCTATCCCAATTCGTTCCTGCCTTCAGAACTGGTGCGCTCTCATTCTTTCTGTAATATTGTCACTCTGAGTCGATCTGACATCCTTATCCCCCTTTCCTACATCCTTGGTAGGTTTATAACATACATCACCCTGCTCACCTTCGTTCTCCTCGTCACTATGGGCAAGGAAGCCTATGACGAGTATAAGCGCAATCTACGCGACCGCGAGACCAACTCGGCGCGCTACATCAGGAAAAGTGTCAGTACTTTTTCATGTCTTTTAGTACTTTTTCATGTCTTTTTTGTCTTTTGCCTTTTAAAAAAGACAAGAAAGACAAAAAAGTCATGAAAAAAGTATAGAAAGACAAGAAAAAGTACTGACACTTTTCCTGATGTACCTTGTCCTTGCCTTGGGCGCTTCATCTCCTTCCGACGAGGAAGAGCTATCGCATTCCTTGCTCGAAGGCAATTTCCCGCCCACGCGCTCCATCCCATCTTCCTCCATACGCGTCGGCGATCTTGTCCTGCTAGAGAAGAACCAGCAGGTTCCGGCCGACCTCATCCTACTACGCACGTCCGACTCGTCAGGAACTTGCTTCATCCGCACCGACCAACTGGATGGCGAGACTGATTGGAAGCTGCGCATCGCTGTACCAGCGACGCAAAAGCTGCCCTTCGACCATGAACTCCTCAACCTTGACGCTGAGATCTACGGTGCGTCTCTCATAGCTGATTATATCCCCCTGTTTGTTCATACTCCTCCTGTTCCCGCAGCAGATGCTCCCAGCAAGGACATCCATGCATTTATTGGCACATCTACGATTAACACACCGCCCACTGTGTCCTCAAACGAGGTACCCATGGTCCAAGTACCGACGATCAAGCCGCTCTCTGCGGAGAACGTGCTATGGGCGAATACCGTGCTTGCTGCGGGGTCCGCTATCGGTTTTGTGGTATATACTGGGCCAGAGACGCGCGCGGTGATGAATACGAGTCACCTACAGACGAAAGTTGGGCTATTGGACCACGAAATCAGTCACTTGCCAAGGTGTGTCGTTCTTGGCCTTGCTTGGGTCAGCGGGTGCTGATTGTGTAAACCAAGATTCTGTGTGCAGTGTCTTTCGTGCTGTCCGTCGCGCTCGTTGCGTTGAACGGGTTCCGTGGATTCTGGTACATCTACGTGTTCCGATTCTTGATTTTATTCTCATCGATTATCCCTATCAGGTGGGCCATTAAAGTGAAAAGAGCAAATAATTGATACGATGGACGAAGTTGTCCACCAACTCGACACCGCTTTTGGTGTAGACGGTGAGCCGGGCCAATATCCCGCACTTCATTCCTTCCTCATTGGTTCTGCCTCGATTAGGTACGACTCATGCCAGACACAGTTCATTGTCGACTGGCGTGCAGTTGGCCACTCGCGGTTGCCGCGACATGTCTGCACGCATACGTGATGTCGTTCTTAGCCTCGCCCTCTGCCACAACGTAAGTTCTAGTCTATTTTTTGCCCCACGCCTCCCTCATGATGAATGACCCGGTCCTAGGTCACTCCTGTCACCAACGACGATGGGTCCATCACTTACCAAGCATCTTCACCGGACAAAGTCGCCATCGTAAACTGGACTTCGTCAGTCGGTTTGACACTTACATTTTGCGACCGCACGCGCATTGAACTCCACACACCATCCGGCACCACGCTCGCCTACGATGTCCTCGAGATCTTCCCCTTACATCCAAACCTAAGCGTATGGGCACCGTTGTGCACGATACAGTCTCAGGTGAGTTTTCCTTCCTGCAAAAAGGTGTGACTTCGTCATGGTGAAGATTGTGCAGCATAATGACTGGCTCAAAGAGGACATGGCCAAATGAAGGGCGACGCGTCAGCGAAAGGCGGAGTGTCCGCATGTATACACCTGATCTTGTCAAGAGTGTCGCGAGGTGCACCTCTCGGCCTCTGAGTGGAGTGACGTCCACCCTGAATACATTTGCACAAACTGGCAATTGGAGTGGCTGGGTACGGGTATATGAATGGTTTGCTGCCTTAAACATCCTTAGGTGCTTAGTTGCCTTATTTGTTTACCTAGTTTAGATGTTGAAATATATCATTTTCACGAAAATCTTAATTCCCTGAAAGTGGCTTAGTGTCACCGCCGGTACGGACGAGACGATTAGAGCTCAGTTGTGTCCGTGGTAGTTGCCTCTTCGTGGGTCTTGGGCGCGTCGAAGCACGTGCAGCGTTCTCCCTTGTGCACTAGGTCGGGGAATACCTCTTGGCAGAAGGCGTATTTGTGTAGAGTGACCGTGCTCTTTGTAGGGGGCTGGGTCATAAGCTAAGTCGTTACAGTGACCTAGTCAACTTAGGAGTAACGGGTTCCCGCCTTATCAGTACGTCGATAAGACCCCGCTTTGAATAGGAAGGGAAGAGGCTTCTGTTATTTAGACAGGAGACTCAACTTGCCGCTACCAGGCCAAGTTGGTCGTCCTTAAATATCCTAGGGAGACTACAAACGCGTACAAAGCTTTACGAACTAAACACGAGGGACACAGCAATCTGAAACAACACGATGCTGGCCGCCTGTCCATCCACATCACAACGAGGTACTACACGAGACAATGACAGTGATCCGATCAATCCATACAGCGCTAGCCCGGTTCAGGAACTTACCCCGGTCCACGAGGCGTACGAGCTAGCCTCGTCCCAGGAGCCGGTTACATCACCTCCCTACTTAGACTAGATGTCCGCATCTAGCCCATGTTCCCTCGGAACTGCGTCGTCCTCCTCCCCTTGAATCCTCGGCTACGCGCTTCGGGGTGCCCCACCATCCGGAGGTTACCTGCCCTTCGATCCAGCCGGCCCAGCTCGAGGCGCGTCCTGGACGCCTCTTGAGCCTCTCGCATGCCCCGCTGCTCGGCTTGGAGGTGGTCGATGCGGAGCTTGATATCAAGGAGCGAGATCTCGAGCTCCCTGAAGCGCGCGACCTCGGCTTGAAGGGGCCAGTCCCCGTTGTTTCGAACCTCCTGGGTGAGCATGCTGTAGACGCTAGAACTGCCTTTAAGGAGGGCGAGCAGCCAGGGGGGTAAGGGAAGGATGATGTTATCTTCTTCGTCATTGCCGTCGCACTCGGCGTACACCTCAGCGATGTAGGGGGTCTCGCCGGGGGAGTGGCTCTTGGGGAGCCCCGCGACCCTACCGTCGGGGAGCTGTTTGACCCACCATGCGGGTTGATAGTACCCGTCTTGGATGGGGATGACGAAGTTGGGGGCCCTCTCTTTGATGTTGAGTACGTACCCTTCCGGTGCATCCTCCCTTGGCTGCACGCGGGCCAGCGCCTCCTCAAAGCGGAGCTTCTGTAGGGCCATCTGTTCGCACCAGTTGTCGGACTCAATGCGGTGGTCGGCTTCCCTCTTGCGGATGGTGGCCAAGAGCCCCTGGGCGATGTGCATGAGGGAGCTGGGGTCGTTCGGTTCAAGTTGGAGGCCGACGGCGGCAGTGGATGGCGAGAGGGGTGGTGCCATCGGGGGTGGCGTTCCCTTGGGCGAACAGACGGAGGCGTTGTTGGAGACGTCGGACATAACTCACCCGTGGAATACGCAGTACGGGTCGGGGCAGAAGCTGGAGTGCTTGAGGATGTGGCTTTGGGGGAGCTTGTTGAGGTAGAGGTAGGCGAAGTGGCGGAAGGGCTGTCCGGGGGCGAACTCGGAGTAGGCGGGCTTTTTGTCTCTGGTGACGGTGCAGTGAAGCCGCTCGACGAGGGGTTTCTTGGGCAGGCGTGGGACGATGTGGAACTGTAGGTGCAGGAGTAGAACTTGTTGGAGTGGCCGGGAGTCCTCCTTGTCGGCGCGGATGTGTTCGAGAAGCGGCTGGTTGATTGGTCGGGGAGCCAGGGTGAAGAGGATGGTGGTCCTAGGATTCCTTGTCGCCCTTTTATCTTCTTGGTCGGGCGCCTTTGCTGGTATTCCTTGATCAGATTGTCCGCGTGGACCTGGTCAGCAGGTTCCCATGTGTTGTCGTGATCGGGGTACCCCTTCCATTTGATCAAATACTGAAGGCGTTTGGTGCGCCCATATTGCCTGTGACCTTCGATACGTTCCACTTCGAACTCTTCTTCCCCGTCGATAAGGTCTGGTGATGGCCGGGAGAAGTTAGGTCCGTGGGCGGTCGTTTCGTGATAGGGCGATAACAGAGACGCGTGGAACACGTCGTGGATGTTCCATGAGATGGGAAGTTTCAGCTTGTACGCCACCGGTGAGATTTCCTTGATGACCCTGAAGGGTCCATATCGTTTTGGGGCGAGCTTGGTCTTCTGATGTCGGACCTTCAGGTGGGTTGCCTCGAGCCAGACTTCTTCTCCAATTTTGTATTGTGATGGGATCACTGATTTCCCTTCTGCGACTCTGTTGATGGTGTCAATAGCCTGGGCTCGCCTGTCGTTCATGACGGAGATCCGATTCTCAGCGGCCTCATTCTTTGATGGGGGCGTTTCCGCTGGGAACAGTTCTGGTTCGTACCCCAGAAGGATTTGATTGGGCGATAGGCCCGTTGTCTCGTTCCTCCGGTTGTTGTGTACTGCCGACGCTATCGTTAGCCAGTGGGTCCAATCTTCGGGGGCTGATGAAGTCACGAGTCGGAGGTATTGTTCTACCCATTGGTTTTTCCTTTCGGAAATCCCATCCGTTCGTGGGTGGAAAGCCGTTGACAAGTTCTGTTGGACGGCCAGCTTTTTCGCGAGTTCCCGACCAAAGTGGGAAGTGAAGCGTGGGTCCCTGTCGCTGATAACCTTGGTGGGGAGTCCGAACCATCTGTAAACATTATTCAGATATAACTGAGCTATCCCTAGCCCCGTTATCGTCGTGGAACATGGAAGGAAGATGGCCGCTCGCGAGCACCCTTGATCGACAATGGTGAGGATGGTGTCCTTTCCTTTGTGCATCGGGAGCCCTGTAATGAGGTCCATTGCTACCTGTTGGAAGGGGAGGGTCCGTTCGTCAGTTGTTATGCGGAACAAGGGGATCTTTTTCCTGTGAGTTATGATTTTATTTTGTTGGCATGTTGCGCATCCTTTGACGTAGTTGGCGATCCATTGGTTCATTCCTGGCCATCGTGGTCCCTGCCTTGCTCGTCTTATCGTTTCATCTCTTCCTGGGTGCCCTGCGGTAGTGTGGTCGTGGGCGAGGATCATGGCCATCTTCTTCCTCTCTTCGGGAAATGCTGTGGTTTCCAGGTTTGACCGGGTGATGAATTTTGATGGTGGAAGCACGGTGATTCCTTGGTTGTCGTCCTTACCCTGGTCTATGCCTGGTGGTCGTGATAGCGCATCGGCTGGGACGTTGTCCTTCCCTGGCACGTGTTGTATTTCGTAATCGTACTCTTGGAGATCCGCGTGCCAGCGTGCCGTTCGTCTGTTTAGGTTTCGAGGTGACTTCCAATATTGGAGGTTGGCGTGGTCAGTCAGGATGGTGAACGGTTCTTTCGTCCAGCCCAGGTATGGTCGCCAGTGTGCGAGGGATTTCATCACGGCTAGCAGCTCCCTCTCGTAAATGTTGTAGTTTCGTTCCGCTGGAATGAACGTTGCGGAGTAGTAGGCGACTGGATGCGTGACTGGTTTCGTGCGTTTGGCCAAAGTTGGTGAGGTTTCTCCCCTCTGCGAGAGTACGGCGCCCACGCCGTATGCGAAGGCATCTGTTTGAAGGTAGAATCGCTTGTTAAAGTCGGGCTGTGTAAGTACCGGGCTGCAGCACATTTTTGATTTAAGTTCCTCGAACGCTCGGTGCTGGCTTTCTCCCCAGTGCCAATCGGTGGTTTTCTTTGTGAGGTCTAGTAGCGGTCGGGCGATTTTTGAGTAATTTGGGACGAAGTATCGGTAATAGCCGGTGAAACCCAGGAATTGTCGTACTTCAGTCGGGGTGCGGGGGACCGTCCAATCCGCAACCCCTTTGAGTTTTGTGGGGTCCATACGTATTTTATTCCTTCCGACGATCACTCCTAGGTAGTCGATCTCGTCCTTTGCAAAGTCGCATTTTTCCGGTTTCAGATATAGGTCGTTTTCTTCGAGTTTGTCGAGGACGAGGTGCGTGTAGTCTGTGTGCCTTTGTCGGTGTTGTTCTTCGGTTTCGCCTTTTCTCGGTTTGGTGTGGATGGCGATGTCGTCCATGTACACCGACAGCCATCCTTGTGCGACTTCCCTTCGGAAGATGGTGTTCATCATCATTTGAAAGGTGGCTGGTGAGTTGGTAAGGCCGAAGAACATGACAGTTGGCTCGAATAGCCCTTCGCTCGTAAGAAAAGCCACTTTCCATTCGTCCCCCTCTTTGATGCGGATATTATTGTATCCCCACCTCACGTCGAACTTGGTGAATAGGGTACATCCACTGAGGCGGTCGATGGTTTGGGGAATCAGGGGGGAGACATTTCTGTTTTTCACGGTCCATTTGTTGATCGGGCGGTAATCCTGTACCGGGCGTAGTTTCTTGTCCTTCTTCTTGACAAAGAAGAAGTTTGCGGCATAGGGACTCCACGACTCTCGTATGGTCCCCCTTTTTAGGTGCTCGGCTACGAACTTGTGCATTTCTTCTCGTTCGGCTTGGTTGAGGGGGAGGAGTCTCGCTGGGAGTGTCGCGGGGGCGTTGGGTAATAGTTCGATGGCGTGGTCCCACACCGTGTGCTTGGGTAGCCGTTGTGATTGTTCCTCACTGAATACCTTTTTGTGTCGTTCGTATTCAGCTGGGATGGCATGTGGCGGGTTTTCGTTCGGTTGGGCCGGGTGTACTGTGACGCGTCCGATGTAGTACCGATCCTGGTCGGATCTTCGGGGAATGTTTCGGTTCCGGGGTACGAAGGTTGCCTTTTTGGCGTTGTGGGCTCGTAGGATGATTGGTAGTTGGGTGTGGTCGATCCAACCCTTCTTCCAGTCTATCTTTGGTTGGGCCGCTGCGAACCACGAGTATCCTAGGATTGCTTTATGGTCGCCTAGGTCCGAGAGGAAGAACCTCAGTTGGGTTCGCGTCGATCCGGTTTGTACTTGCAGGTCGGTATAGAATTTGACCTCGCCGTTCCGGTTTTCCGTTCCGTTGACGTTGAACAGTTTTCATGGCCTCGCTAACTGTTTGATTGGTAGCCTCAGCCATCTAGCGTAGGTGAGGTTCATGAAGTTCTCTGTTGCTCCGGAGTCGACCAGGGCGATCGTTTCGGCTCTTTTTGCGATTGAATGGATGTAGCATCGGACTGTCATTGATTTTCGTGCTGATATATATACATCGCTATTGCTATCGCTTCCCTGCTTAATCAGTGCCGACCTGATTAAGCTGTGGGAAAATCCTGTGGGTTTTCCTCTCCTACTTCCTTTGCCAGCTGCTGTTTCTCGTCGAAGGTCATCGCGTTGATTTCTGCTTTGAGGAAGGCGACCCTGTCTACCTCGGGGTTGCTCCCTTCGTAGATGGTTTCTTCGCTTGGGTCGAAGTCGATGAGGTTCGCCCTCGTCTTTCCTTTGCTTGGGCAGGCTCGGGCGAAGTGTCCTATTTCTCCACAGTTAAAGCAAGCGTTACTAGTGTTCCTGGGAGGGAAGTTAGCGACGTTGGCCCTGGAGCGCCAATTATTTCGTCCTCGCGCTTGCGATTGCCCTCCTCTTTGGTAGGTGTTGGGTGCTCTCGACCTACTGAGGTCCATTGGTACGGCTTGGTTGTTCATCCATCTCGGGGCGTTCTGTCACCGCCGCTACAGACGAGACGATTAGAGCTCAGTTGCGTCCGTGGTAGGTGCCTCTTCCTTGGGCTTCGGCGTGTCGAAGCACGTGCAGTGTCCTCCCTTATGCACTAAGTCGAGGAACACCTCCTGGCAGAAGGCGTACTTGGGTAGAGTAACTCTGTCCGTAGCCGGACGCTGAGTCATAAGCTAAGTCCTTGTAGCGACTTAGTGGTCTTTGGAGTAACGGGTTCCCGCCTTATCAGTGCGTCGATAAGACCCCGCTTTGAGTATAGGAGAAGAGGCTTTTGTTATTTAGACAAGAGACTCAACTTGCCGCTACCTGGCCAAGTTGGTCGTCTTTTAAGCACATCGGAAGGGTACAAACGCGTACAAAGTATCACTAAGCAAACCGAGGACACAGCAATCTAAAACAACACGATGCTGGCCACCTGTCCGTCCACATCAAAACGAGGCACTACACACATCAATGACAAGTGATCCGATCAATCCATACAGCACTAGCCCGGTTCAGGAACTTACCCCGGTCCACGAGGCGTACAAGCTAGCCTCGTCCCAGGAGCCGGTCACACGTTCGATGAGTGGTATGGTTGCCGGTATGGTTGTGGGTTTGCTGGCTTCTGGAAGAAGGGGCGTCGTTGTCCCCTGTTTTGGAAGGGGAAGTTTGCCCGGTTGTCTGCCTTGCTTGGGTCGTGTCGTATCGCAAGTAGATCGTGGATGGTTCTTTGGGCGATGGTGCTTTCTATGGCCCTCTGTTTATGGCTTCGTATCCCCTTACCGGTGGGCTGGCCATGACATCTGTCATTGTCTTGGGGGTGAGGCCAAGTAGGAAGAGTCGGGTCGTCGCGTTGTCTCCCGCGGTGTAGCCGGCCCTGCGGGCTAGTTCTTCGAACTTTGATATGTATAGGTCTATTTCTCCTGGTTTCATGGCCAGGTTTTGCAGGGCGGTGCGGGCTCGGTCTTCCTTGGCCGAGTCCAGGTACTGGGCTGCGAATTCGGTTAGGAATTGTTCCCACAACAGGGGGACGTTGTCGGCGATGGGGTCTAGTCCATCGAGCATGGCTCCTATATCTCTGGTCCATCCCGTGACGTCTTCTCCTTTCATGTGGGTAAGGGTGAAGGCGATTTTCTTCATGGGGGAGTTGAAGCCGCTTACATCTGCGTTGAGGCGCAGGTATCCTTTTACTTCTTCGATGAAGTCGTCGGCTTTGGTCCTGTCGCCATCAAACGTCTCCGGAAGTTTACCCATTGCTCGCACATCTTGTGCCACAGCTACTGGTTGGAGTGGGTTCGGTCCTGCTCCTCCGCCGCCTCCTCCGCCGCCTCCTCCACCGCCTCCTCCACCGCCTCCTCCAGGCGGAGGGGCGCGTTGGAGGGCCTTTTGGAAGGCCTTGGTGACATTGGCTTGGGCGGCGGTTGTTGCAGTGGTGGTAGCTTGGGTGGTGGTCTGGGTGGCCATTGCGGTTGTCGTTTGGGGTTGTATTAGGGTGGTTTGCACGGGTTGGGGTTTCTGCTTCGCTGCTACTACTTGTGCGAAGGATACGCTTTGTTGGATCGGGCTTCGGCGGATTTGTTCGTCTATCTGATTGTCTTCGTCGTCTGAGGAGTCTCTGCTCGGTTTCTCTCTGGTCGGTGCTTTCTCTTTGGCTGGTTCTTCTACCACTATGCTCGGGGTGGTTGCGTCGCTGGTTTCGATGCTAATGTCGAAGTTGTGTATGCTGGGTTCGGGTTTTCCGAGTACGAAGTCCTTTCTGGTCGCTCCTGGTAGGATACGATGCCACACTCCGTTGTGCAGAGTCACTGGTCCAGCGTCTTTGACCTCTAGGTCGCTGCTTCTGCAGAATAGTTGGATAGCTTTCCCTTTCTTGTTAGCTGACTCGTATGCTTCGAGTCTTCTGATCCTTGAGTTAGGTCTTGTGACGAGTAGTTGATCTTTTGTTAGGTGTTCTGGGTGGTCGATGTCTACGCTGTCTTTGCTGCTGCTAGCCGTAGTTTTAACAAAGTTGAGTCTAATGTCACCGCCGGTACGGACGAGACGATTAGAGCTCAGTTGTGTCCGTGGTAGTTGCCTCTTCGTGGGTCTTGGGCGCGTCGAAGCACGTGCAGCGTTCTCCCTTGTGCACTAGGTCGGGGAATACCTCTTGGCAGAAGGCGTATTTGTGTAGAGTGACCGTGCTCTTTGTAGGGGGCTGGGTCATAAGCTAAGTCGTTACAGTGACCTAGTCGACTTAGGAGTAACGGGTTCCCGCCTTATCAGTACGTCGATAAGACCCCGCTTTGAATAGGAAGGGAAGAGGCTTCTGTTATTTAGACAGGAGACTCAACTTGCCGCTACCAGGCCAAGTTGGTCGTCCTTAAATATCCTAGGGAGACTACAAACGCGTACAAAGCTTTACGAACTAAACACGAGGGACACAGCAATCTGAAACAACACGATGCTGGCCGCCTGTCCATCCACATCACAACGAGGTACTACACGAGACAATGACAGTGATCCGATCAATCCATACAGCGCTAGCCCGGTTCAGGAACTTACCCTGGTCCACGAGGCGTACAAGCTAGCCTCGTCCCAGGAGCCGGTTACACTTAGTGTCTTAGTATACTTAATATACTTAATTTAAGTGCATTAAGTGAGGTTTCAGAAATCGACTCTACTGAAATTAAGTAATGACTGTCTTAATCAAATTTTACTTAAATTTACTTAATATGCCATTTAAGACAATTAAGATGGGGTTAAGACAAAATAAGTAATTTGACGTTTTCCTGATGCTACTACGCTCGCCGCTCAGCTCGACTCCCTTATCACATCGTATCCTTTGCGCTTAGGTTCCAGTCCTAAGTCAGCTACCAGATCTAACTCCTGTTTGAGTTAGCTTACACCTCGACGTACTGAGGTTAGCCTTGACGTACTAAGGCTCTTCTTATACAGAAGCTCATCGTGTAAGTAACTGCCATTGGGAGGTTGCTTATGCGCCATACGAGATAGTCCGCTCGTAACAAGACCACTCCATGGCGAGAATAATCATCAATGAAGGTAGCCATGTATAGGGAGCCTTGAATGGAGCGTGATTGCATCGGACCCATGAGATCCGAATGTACGATCCGGAGTCGGAGATCCGAACACTTGTTAGATCCGGGAAATGAGGAGCGCATCTGTTTGCCTAGTTGGCAACCAGGGCAGGGGGAGGCGTCGCTCTCATGAGAGAGATCAATGTTAATTCCTTTGACAGAATCGCAGTAGCGCTTAAGGGCGTTGTGAGACATATGCCACAGATTAAGGGGTGTAGGCGCGGCGATCGCGTTTACAGCTGTATTGAAAGCGTCAATCCAAAAGAGATTGCCTTCCTGATAGCCTTCAGCGATCTTATGATCTTGGATGGAGATTGAGAGTTTATGATTCTGGAATGTTATCTGGCCACCTTTGTGCATAAGCGCGCTCACTGAGAAGTAGCGAGCGCCTGCATCGGGGACATGCATCACATTGTGGAGATGGATCAGGCGATCGCCACCAGATGGTCGGATCATAACTGTACTGATGCCAGTCTGGGCGATCTCCGCGTGGCCTCCAAGGCTAACAATGCCTCTGGCCGGAGTCCAGTTAGAGAAATCGGATCTGTGTGGAGATATGTGATGTGTAGCGCCGGAGTCCACCATCCAACGAGATCGCGTGACAGAATAAAGAGAAACTGATAAATCTTCATTAACATCTACCTCCTGTATACTAGCTGTAGCAGCAGGGGCGATGTGTGCGTTCACCGATTTGGTGGTGTTCGCGCCGTCTCCCTTGTCCTTCTCCTTCTTCCCCTCCTTGTCCTTTTTCTTCTTCCGGCACTCATTACTTTTGTGACCGGGTTTCTGGCAGTAATAGCAGGTTACTTTATTTTTTCCTGCCTTGTCGCCCTTGCGTTTGATAGGGGCGACTTTATTAAGGGACGCGGAGGTACCGGACCGTCAACCTTCCTCATTGAGAATCCGATCTTGGATCTTCTGAGGGGAGAGATCTTTCGGCTCGCCTGTCGCTAAGATAGTGGACGCGACGGCTGAGTATGAGTCCGGGAGTGCCTTGATTAGGATAAAGCAGAATTGGAGATCTGGGACTTTCATGTCATTAGTCTCTAGAGTGATGCGGGCATCATTAAGCTTCTGTAGCTGGGGGAGCATCGGACTAGAGTCGTCCAACGCTGTGCTGGTCAAAGCGATCCAGGTGTTGAAGGAGGACATAGATCCTACACCTCCATGCACGCGTTTGATCTCCTCCCACTTCCCTTTACAGGTGGGAAACTTTGCATCATCGGCAACAGTGATCCAGACGTCCTTTTGAATATACATCTCAAGGACGCCCAGGACCATTTCTTCCTTAGCCAGCCAGTCTGTGTTGGGGGTTAAGATGGTCTGACTGGAGGCGTCGGTGGAAGCTGTCGGCATGGGAGGGGAATCAAACAAGTGGTGCTTAAGACCGTTCATGCGGAGAAGCGCGGTGATGTGCAAAGCCCAGGAGGGCCAGTTGGAGCCATCCAGAGTCTCGATAGCAGCCGATCCAGACGGCGGAAAGCTGATCGAGGGACTCATAGTGCTGCTTTAGATATATTGGTATGTGATAAGCGACGGTTAATTCTAGAAGTGAGGAGCGATCAGATCTAGTTTGATCGAAGATCCAGGCGGAAGACCCCTGGCGTTGCCGACTGTAAGCCCCTGAATCTAATTAGATCCAGTCCTCCGGATCCGCGTACGTGTGATCTCGGAGAGAATACTTGCGCGTGCTTCTGCGTCTAGGTACGCTTCCTCGCACGGCTTGTGGGAAACCTGGGTGAGCAGGTCCAGTCACGCCAATCCAGACGGTTTCAAGAACTGGAGGAAGTGGGGTCGCAGCAGAGATGTGTGAACAGAGGCTTGCCTTGGGGAGAGAGATTGTGAGTGATTCTGCTGGGCGATAAGGGAGCTTGTGTGGGGATCTTCTTTGAAATTCACAGGGGCGCAGGGCCCATAACCTGATAAAACACGCAGCGATAAGGCGCGCTGGTTATCAGCGCGCTAGTAAGTAGATTTCAGTCTGGTAGAACAGATCTGATATTAGATTAGTACTGTACCTAGTAAGTAGATCTAATAAACATGATAAGCATGTAATAGAGCGTAGCATAAGGCATAGGGGGACTTACTTCAGTCTGGTAGAACAGATCTGAAGTGAAGTAGGCGAGAACTATCTACTTAAGTACTGTAAGGACCGTAGATAACATGTGTTTTACAGATCGGTAGTCCTTAGCATCCATCAATAAGATAATAAGTAAAACTACAACTAATTCATTGTGTCTCAGATCACACAGAGACGCGTTATTGGTGTCCAGGGTAGCGTATGTGCTATCCCGGGCAGGGCGCTCCGCTGTCCCGGATCGGAAGTCCGAACCTCGGATCTCCTGCTGATCACCTCACACGCGTCGATTCTCAACAATATGCCGGCGAGCGATTCCGAGTCTGATGACTGGCATACAGCAGA
Source organism: Russula emetica (assembly GCA_015178925.1). NCBI lineage: Eukaryota > Fungi > Basidiomycota > Agaricomycetes > Russulales > Russulaceae > Russula > Russula emetica. The sequence goes on along the minus strand of WHVC01000020.1, from coordinate 464,521 downwards.
CCTCCTTCGTCCCTGTCTTCATGGGCTGCGCGCAATGAAAATATGCCAAAGTTTTCACCATTGCCCTCGGCTCCCTCCAACGCCTCATCGCCTTGCGCGCCGTCTCCCTCTCTGCGATCCCGACTATCATCCAAATGATGAACGACTGCATTTCCGTCGCAAGGTGTCGACATACAGCTCAAGATCTTCCAGACTCTCCTCTCCCTCATCACCAACTTCCCCACCATTCATGGCAGACTACTCGCAAACGTACGTGCTTTCGTTCTACGCTCCCTCTTTTCTTCTTTGGCGGATGGACCGACGGGCATACACTGTGTAATATGCCCTCCTTCTGTCAAGTTTAAGTTCTGTGTTCAAGCCACTTGAAGCACAGTTAAAAGTATATCAGATAACGCTAGATAATAGCGTTCAGTCGAGCAAGTTATATTGATCCGTTTCAACATATACTGTAGGACGACACTGTGACACAAGCGGACCGTCCCAATACCGTCCCGCCGCTCGCGACGCGTTCAATTCGCTATCTTCGAGACCTCTGTCTTCTGTTGGGTAACGGAAACTTGAAGCGTCCGCAATTCATACAACTCGAGTACCTCCACAAGACGTTCGCTCTCGAGCTCATTGAGAGGGTACTCACCAACTACCACGAATCCTTCCACAATCTCCTCCCCTTTACCCATGTAACCCATCCGGGACCTGTATGCCAGCAGTTGTCCTCAATTCACTGTCATGTTCACAGAATTCCGAGCTCTTATTATTATTTCAACACCATCTCTTTGGCTCTTTCCCCTGCTCAAAACACCCTCCGAGCACTCCGCTTTCCTGCTTGCGCTCTGCGGCACTCGTGTTGTCTTCCTCTCGCCCAAGCAATTCTCCTCCAAGCTCGAGACGGAGGCCGAAGTCATCCTCACACTACTCATCAAACTCATTAATGGCGAGATTGATGCCGATGAGCCTCGGCCTGGGTGTGCTCGCGACGGAGATCATGCGCGGGTAAGGCTCCCCTTTATACCTCATTTCTGGCACCACTGGCTTACTGGTGACCACGCGATCCTCCATACGTACAAATACATGCAGGCTTTGCTGCGATGCCGAGTTCATGCGCAGTGTCTGGCAGCGTTGCGATGCCTTGGTAACCGACGGTGACACCGGCAGTGCCTCTAGCGCACGCCTCTTCACGTTCCTCATATCCGCCCTCAAGTTCCTGGTCACCTCACATCCCGCCCTGCTCGGCGTCTCTGCGCAGATGCACGGTGTGGGTGTACCTGCGAGCGATTCTCAATCGCACCTTGATAGCCACCACAGCTTGGACAGCGTCGCGGAGATGGTGGCGACGGCTGCCAGCGCGACGGTGTCGAACGTCGTTGGGATGATTGGCACTGAGGCTGGCTTGAGCGTGCAAACTGCAGCAATGAAAGTGCAATGGTGCGTCTCCACGATCATCATTCTGCCGACAGTCTGCCAACCTTTTCTTATCATTGTCCTCTCTCTGTTAGCATCGATCAGCTCGACATTGTCGACAACTCGACGACAAGGCAGATGCACCGCTCATTCCAGAGGCGTACATATATCTCCTTGGCGTGCAATGCCTCGTCTCACTTCCCGACGGCCTCGCGGGGTATACTTTCCCTTTCTTCAACACCCTCGCGGTCCAAAAACCACCTGCGGAGCTTGTGCATCCACCAGGCCCACTCGACCCTACTACGCTGCCCGAAACCGAGCCGGGCCGGGCTACAAACCGTGCGCACGATGCTGAACGCGGGCTGGCCCGCGCTTCTTGCGGCCTCTCCTTCCTCATTACCAGGAACCTCTCCGACTCCATCTTCGGTGACGCCCTAGGCACGCCGCAGACGCTCGCTCGGGCCGCAGGGTGCCTTGCACTGCCCACCCCAGTGACGCGTTCCTCACTGCCCTCGCGAAAGCCGCACTCCCACCACGCGTCGTCGCCGCGCTCGATGAACCGCAACAGGCTTTGTTCTACGTTGCGCTCCCCCGTCTCACTTAAGGGACTCACGCCCGGTTTGGCGGGAGGTGGAAGAGGTGGCGATGCACCAGCCACCGGGACTTGGCCCGCGCAATTTGACATGCTTACGGACACTCGTCGCTGCCGCCCTTTTCCTAGCCGGAACACTTGACTCACGCTGGTTCGCGATACTCGAGGCGCCCAAAAATGCAGATTACGTTCTAACAACACGCGGTACTGCCCCGGGCGTCCCCCACCACTCGGGTACCTGCAAGAAAGGGGCTATTCGGGCGCTAATCAAGATCGCTTTTCAATGCATGGCGCTTATGTGCGATGCTCTCGCCGCTCTTTCGCCCGAGCACTTGCGTATCTGCATCAGCACGCTTGGGCAGTTTGCGGACACGAATATGGCCCTGACGGCGGCGGTGAGTCTCTTCTGGGGCATCTCGGACGCGATACAGACGAAGCGGCGAGAGGTGCGGACCATGAGCCGGCGTGCAGCGCGCCGTGGATGTACCATCCGCTTGAGATGTTACGTTTATGCGCCGACGCAGCGGCCCATGGTGCGATTCAGACCTTTTTTAGGACCCTGCAGTTGTATGGTGCCACGCTTAGCCCTGGCACATGGGACGAGTGCCTGTGGAAGGTCACGTTCCCGTTGCTTGACACGCTCTCGCCACGGCGTCGGAACGCGCTCACGCCCCCATCATCGCCCGACGCCGCCGCTCACGCCGACGACGTGGATACTCTAGCGTCGGACTCGTCCTTATCATCCTCATCGGGCGAATCAAAATTGGTCGCGCTACAATCGATCGGCGCGATCACGAGCGACTTGCTCATGTGGAAGATCATGGATTTGCCCAAACACAATGCCTCTTGGCCCCCCTTTAAATCTTCCAATGGAAGCGCCAGTGCGAGCACCCCCGCCACTAGTGGTCCACTACCGCCGCCGCTAGCTAACAACATCAGTATTGGTACTACTGGCGCCGGTACAACAGCGCTCCACGCACATCACGACTTCCACCCGGCCCGGCACATCCTTCACTCCCGGTGTCATTCATGATCACTGGCAACCAGGTACATCCACTCCGATACACCCACGTTTCATGACAACGAGCGCAATCACATCATCACCCGCACTTCCGACAAAACAACAATTCGAACAATTGTTAGGCGCGATTACAAGTGCAACAAACAACTCTATCTGCAATGGCCCCAATGCCCACTGCTCGCGAATGAGACTCCCAGATCTTGCACACCTACTCTATCACTGTGGCCGCAATCGGCGTGGCGCTGTCGGTGGTGGTAGCAGCAACATGATAGGTACGGGCACGGGGCAGTCTAGGTGCGACGATGGAGTATTTGCGAGATTTAGTGCAGAAGCGCATCATTATGCTAACTTATATATGGAACATGGGTGCGTGTGGACCCCTCGTTGCCCTATACTCACCCTTACATTCCCCAGCTCTCTCTCCTTAATGTTAACAGTCTTCACCCCGCCCTCTTCACTCTTCGTACGCGCTTTCCTTCGGACGAGCCAGAGGAACCGATTGATTTATACTGTCATAATGACGCGCGCGGAGCTTAATTGTCTGTTCATAACACAGCGATAAAGAAGAAGTGCGTTATCCCACATTCATTTTCCCGTTAGTGGGTGCATCGTATGTTGATATGTCTTATCATGATTTTGTATAGAATGCATCGCCTCGCAGTACGTCGCGGATGAAAAGATCTGGGGAAACCTCCCATTACCAAGGTACACGCTGCATGAGCTGTAGCTGATTGATCGCGTAGAGTAAGGGAAGAGGAGCTACTATATCTGCATAAACTACGGGAGCTTCTACTATGGTCAGGGTCGCTCTGGGCGGCACCCTCTGAAACGACGTCCAAGTACGCAAAGGAGCAGCCTGGTACGTACACAATCTCTTTTGTCTCCCCTGGAATCCTCACTGATGTTCTCACCGTCACCCCTCTCAAGCGGTCGACACGTCTCTCCCTCCTGCCGAGCTCATAGCGGACTCCGTGAAGCGTTCATCGCGCGCCTATATATTCCATTTCTTCTCGCTACTCTGTGAGATCGCATCCGTACCACATAAGGCGCCAAGTGCGTGGATCTTTGCGGACCGCCTGGCCGTATTATCTGGCGTGCCTGCGGAGAAAGTGAAGAAGGAAATGGAAACTGCGGCATCGCCATCCTAGTAGTAGTAGACAGGGCAGGTGACCTCGTTCGTTCGATGCGAGGGAACTGGCGAGGGAATGTTTGAAGGAAGTCGGGCGTGAGCTCGGCATGCCGCCATGATCGTGAAGGCCCGGTGTTGTTTTCCCTTCCTTTTGGGCAGTGGAGATGATCTTCTCGTGTGTGCTTTACGATATCAGTCCTATTCAACTACTGTACCATGAGAGTTGTAATTTGTTTTGGTCCGCTTGTGTGAACATCACGTGGAGATGTCCCAAGGATTAAATAATGCACAGTACAGTAAGTTACATTAGGTCTGACTTTGCCGGTGCCAGAATCGAAGACTTTGGCTTTGCTCACGACATAGCTTACCCAACTTACACACAGTCTAGATCAGGACCAATATTTCGGTCCATCATGATTGATGGGTCAAAATCCCGCGGATACCATCATGATGGTTCAGGTTGCGGCGGCCTCCGAGTCAGGCTACTACGTAATGATGAAACCCACACATGCTCGTCCCGTGTTGGTACACCCGCACCTTGCTCTGGCATACGGATCACGGTCTTGGGCGACATATTCCAATAAAATATCGGCGTTGAAACTTGAAGCTCGAAGGTTTTCAATTTGGGCGCCGGGCGGCCAATTTAGTATTTACCGGTTGGCAAGCAACAAGTACTAAATTATGTCGTTCCCGTTGGGTGCCAGTGAGAAGCTCTCCCTTGCGCTCTCAATCATTGACGACTACAGTATCAAAGGTGAACAGGTAAGCGAGGAAACAACATCCATGGAGAGAGCTCAAACAAACTCAGGGCTATTTTCACAGTCACAGTGAATGTGCTGTTCGGAGGTGCCCGGGCCGGCAAGAAGTGCGCAAGGATGCGCGAGGGAGTGTGCTAAAGCCGCTAAAGAAAAAATATCGTCACAAGATCATTCGCCAGCATCTGTCCCGCGACTACCATCCCATGATAGCGTTTTTAGCGGTGAGAACAGTCGCCGTCATCGAGCACACGCTTCTGGATTTACTCTCGGATGCCGACTCGAAGAAGAGAAAGGACCTGGCCAGGACTCGGAGCGCGGAGGCCACTTGGTGGAAGTGCCTGTAGAGACCATCAGCGAGAATCTATCTGTCTTCCAGAGCTATCAAGCTGTGCTACGCGATAACATTAGGAAAGATGGGGCGGTCTATCGCGGTGACGGAATTCACGTCGCAGTGTAAGGTGGGCAGTGTGGCTGCGCGTGCCCAGACCGGAACAGAGCAGCGGAACAGCCCAGCCGGAGCGCCCAGCCACAACTATACAGTTTCACACGCTCGTCTATCATCGCCTCACACTTCCCCTTTTTTTATTCTTTCATCGCTTCACGCTCATCGCCCCTACCTTGGTCCTCCGGTGCAAGATATCCGCGAACAAATCGAAAACCTTCCCGCCTTCACAGCCCCTTGTTCGGCACCCCTCCTCACCGACTCCATTCGCTCCTTTCGAACTTGGGACAGCGACGATCGACTCTAGCCGCGACAGCACGACACTAGCATACCTTTCCCATTGAGTCCTTAGCCTTATTTTCATAGTTACTGATCTCTCTTTTACATTTCTGACATCTTTCATACGTCCGGCGCGGTAACAATGCACGCGTCCATTCACTTCCGGTCTTTGTTCTCGCCGACGCAGGCGCTCAGTAGGAACAAACCTGTATATAAAAGACACCCTCACACGTAGAGGAGGGGGGTCGAAAAAGACCCATCCTGAATCCCATTTTCCTTTTCTATCTTTTCTTCTCTGTGTGCCAGCCGTCACAGGACGCTTTCTCTTTTTTTCTTTCCCTCGTTGTGCACCCTCGCTGCCCGCCCGATAAAGGCTCACGCTGATCCGATCCACCGAGCCGACGCACGTTCCTGATTGCCGCATCGCCGCTGACTCCCTTCTCTCTAGGTTCCTAAACTCTAATATCTCTGTCCTTCCCGGACTCACCTGCGCGTTCCATCCGCGCTACAGCAGACTCGGAGTCAGCCAGCACTCTCGCACCAGCCAATCGCTCGTGCCATCGGCAGTCTCTCCAGGAGCTCAGGGGATCTTTACGGAGCTTTGTCGTGGCCTGAATGCTCGTGATTTCTCGCATGCCTCCCAGGAACGCTTCGTCAGAGTGTTATGTGACGTATGGCAGGCTCATTTTAGCTCTACTACTCCAACGGGTACGCTCCGCCCTACGAATTACATTTTTCTAGGACATTGATTCGCCCTCTATCCTCCAGGAAAACTGGACCATAATTCTGTAAGTCTTGAATGCCGAGTTTATTGAATTGCTAAAGCAACGTGGATTACTGCCATATAGTTCCATAAGATGCTTTAGGATGATCTACGATGAAAACCGTACATTACAATATTGTAGCACTAGTATCTGGTATTAATTATTAATACAAGTAGCCCAACTGCGTCCATGTACGAAATTAGAGAGATTAAGAATGGTTCTACGTTCGCCGGAAATCCAAATAGTACGACGAAAATATTCCCTATGTACTAAAGGGATCCACATAAATAGTTCACCTTTACCACCACATATCCATCCCTCGTCATTGATCATGAAGTGATCAGTAAAGTCAACATCAATGGTAGTTTCTGTTGACACTCGAGTTCTCCGATCGACTGAACCAGACAAACTGTGCTCGCTATCTGTTGAGAATGCCATAGAAATGACCGAGTCGACGTGTCGAATGAAAAGACCTGCCGCTGTCTCTCCAATCATGGCATTCCACACACGAATTGTTCCATCGTGTGAACTTGAGACGATGTGCTGACCATCTGGCGAGAACGCCACAGAGCTGACCCAACCTGTGTGTCCGGTGAAAGGGCCCGCCGCTGTCTCTCCTGTGATGGCATTCAACACACGAACTGTTCCATCGTCTAAACCTGAGACGATGTGCTGGCCATCTGGCGAGAATGCCACAGAGCTGACCCAAGCTGTGTGTCTAGTGAAAGGACCCGCCGCTGTCTCTCCCGTCATGGCATTCCACACACGAATTGTTCGATCGCGTGCACCTGAGGCGATGTGCTGGCCATCCGGCGAGAATGCCACAGAGTCGACATGATTGGTGTGTCCAGTGAAGGGGCTTGCCGCTGTCTCTCCCATCACGGCATTCCACACACGAATTGTCCGATCATCTGAACCGGAGACGATGTGCTGGCCATCTGGCGAGAATGCCACAGAGTTGACAGAATGTGTGTGTCCAGTGAAAGGGCCTGCCACTGTCTCTCCCGTCGTGGAATTCCACACACGAATTGATCGATCGTGGGAGCCTGAGACGATGTGCTGGCCATCTGGCGAGAATGCCACAGAGTAGACATGATCTCTCCGTCCAATGAAAGGTCCTGCTACTGTCTCTCCCGTCGTGGCATCCCACACACGAATTGTTCCATCGCCTGAACCTGAGACGATGTGCCGGCCGTCTGGCGAGAATGCTACCGAGTTGACCCAATCTGTGTGTCCAGTAAAAAGGCCTGCAGCTGTCTCTCCTGTCATGGAATTCCACACACGGATTGTTCCATCAGAGGAACCTGAGACGATGTGCTGGCCATCTGGCGAGAATGCCGCAGACCTGAACTTCTGATGTGTGTGTCCAGAGGAACGGCTTGACGTTGTCTCTCCCGCCATGGCATTCCACACACCAATTGTTCCATCAGAAGAACCTGAGACGATGTGTTGGCCATCTGGCGAGAAGGCAACAGAGTTGACCCAATGTGCGTGTCCAGTGAAAGGGCCTGCCGCTGTCTCTCCCGTCATGGCATTCCACACACGAATTCTTCCATCGCGTGAACCTGAGACGACGTGCTGGCCATCTGGCGAGAATACCGCACACGTGACCCAATCTGTATGTCCAGTGAAAGGGCCTGCGACTGTCTCTCCCGTCATGGCATTCCGCACACGGATTGTTCGATCAGAAGAAGTTGAGACGATGTACTGGCCATCTGGCGAGAATGCCACAGAGTTGATACGATCTGTGTGTCCAGTGAAAGGACCTGCCGCTGACTCTCTCGCCACGGCATTACACACATAGATTGTTCGGTCAGAAGAACATGAGACGATGTGCCGGCCATCTGGCGAGAATGCCACAGAGTTGACATAAAATGTGTGTACAGTGAAAGGGCCTGCCACTGTCGCTCCCGTCGTAGCATTCCACACACGAATTGTTCTATCGTGTGAACCTGAGGCGATGTACTGGCCATCTGGTGAGAGTGCCACAGAGTTGACACGGTCTGTGTGTCCAGTGAAAGGGCCTGCCACTGTGTCTCGCGTCGTGGCATCCCACACACGAATTGTCCGATCATCTGAACCTGAGACGATGTGCTGGCCATCTGGCGAGAATGCCACAGAGTTGACCGAACCTGTGTGTCCAGTGAAAGGGCCTGCCGCTGTCTCTCCCGTCGTGGCATCCCACACACGAAGTTTTCCATCGCCTGAACCTGAGACGATGTGCTGGCCATCCGGTGAGTATGCAATGGATAGGACAAGTGCCCCGAAGTTTGAAATCGTCATCTCGGATGAGGGCCAATGAGACAATTGGCCTCGTTCCACGTGTAAGATTCGAGAAAATGAGGTGGAATAATGCGCGGAGACAAGAGAACAAGTCGGCGCAAATGGTAGAGCAGAAAGATAGATATGCGGGGCACTTTTTGCCATCGCCATCCCGAAATGCCGTACAAATACAGCGGCGTCATTGACGAATGACCTGAATTCCTCAGGCTCTTTCCGGGAATCCTATTTTGAGCATTGTAATTAGTCATTGGCAGTTCTTATCGGACCAGTAGTTATACTCACACCCTGACTAGACGCCAACCACTTATTCAGAGTTGCGAATGCTGATGGAGCAAGTCCAATATTTCTCGTCAAGCTGAGGGTCTCCAGCCAAAACAGAAATTTCTCCTTGAGAAGATTTTTAAATTTTCGAAACAGATCCGTCTTGAAAACAGTGTGTTTTAAATGATCGCCCCAGAAACGGCAAGAATACAACAGAGCGGGTGTAATGTGTTCATCGACGCGGGTCTTAAGGTCTTCGACGTCATCGTTGGCGAGATACGATGTTTCGAGTTTGCAGATGTTGAATTTGGGGCCATCGAGGGGATCGAGTAGTAGATTGAGACAGGAATGGGCTAATTGATCGTGAGCATCACGGACATCGACATGAAAATCGCCGCTCTTGTCTTTATTTGTGAGGAAGTCACGGAATGATGTATGGAGAGGAATGATGGGAAGGTTTTTGTCGGATGAATTGACATTACTTAACAATGAGCCGAGGCCACTGAGTATTCCAGTAACAGCGGCATCACTGTCCTCGTCGTAAGAGGCGTGTTGTCGCAGAGGAATGTGTGAGCGGATAGTGAGGGGTTCGATTGAAGTAATCAATTGTCCGACAACAGAACGGAACAGATCCCGTGCTTCTTGGTCTGTGAAGTACCCTTCCAGGACATCTTTGTATAACCTGTCCAACAGGTCTTGTCCATGGCGATTTGTACTGGGCTCCAAAAGATGCTTGGTACACTTTTCCTTACTATAACCAAAGCGCGCGGGAGGATTTTGGATAAGTTGACTGGCGACCGCTGCCCACTGAAATAATCCCCTCTGCCTTTACTGCCAGAGCTTCGACGTAATGTCTCAACTCATTCCAAGGGAGTCTCTCCTGAAAAAAGGCGACAATGTCCTCATGCGTCTCAGCAGCCAGCTCGGTGTCATCCATGTATTTGATCTTCACGGATTGCGCTTCAACGAGCGCAGACACAATGGCGTGCTCTGGTCTCGAGGTGATGACCACGCGGAAGTTCGATGGGAGTCTGATCAGATTTTTAGCGAGAAATGCGTGTAACCCAGATCTACTGGTTGTGTCCCCACTCTCGTCGATGGCATCGATTACGACAAGAATAGGACCGACGATGTGCAGGTCCTTCAATGGTTCCAGGATGAGGGATTCGAACAGGGTATCATAGTCACGAGTGCCGACTCGAAGAGCGGTGTCGTCCTTTACGATCTTTCCGAGCGCGATTTTAAACGAAGGATAGCGGTCGGCGAGATCGCGGGCAAGAGTCGTAAAGAGGTGATAAGCCTCTCGAACAGATTGTTCCCTCCGAAGAAAGATAAAAGATGATGTTAGGCGGTGCATTTTGTGGAACAGTCGTGCGATCTCATGGGCGATCGATGACTTTCCCGTGCCTGCTTGTCCGAAGAGAACGAGACCACGTTCCGAGGCGGGGTTGGGGTCGTTCACCCAATTGATAATGAAGTCCAGGAATGCTACGCGTGTTCCCATAAGACAGCCCTTGTTGGGACTGAATCGCGACTTGAATCCGTATGGGATTTCTCTGATTTTTGCATCGAGTTCTATGAAAACTATCGGATCGGTAACCCAGAAGCTATCAAGGACTACCTACCGGCGTCTAAAACTTGGCTAAGTTGGCTTGACAGGTTCTCAAGCTGAGTCGATATATTTGCCACGTCGTCCAGAATTTGGAACGCAGTAATCTCCGTAGAGATAGTAGCCTGGTCCAAGAAAGCCTTTCGGCGTTTGACAAGGACATCAGACAACTCCTTGATTTTTTTCTCCAGTCCGCCGTCTATATTCTTTAATGTACGCTTCCCTGAAAACAGCATGTTTACAAAAGCCAATGAAGCAGATGAAGACGACGTACAGAATTGCGAGTCCTTTGCATACGATTGGATAAAATCGCAGCAACTACAAACATCCTGCAGCATGAGAGTAACGATTTGTGCCTGTTGCGATTGCGGCTTGATGGATTTCAAAGTGTCCTCATGATGCGCAAAATCAAACGCGTCATGCATGGCTCGGAACAGTGTTTGGACATTGTCGTCACGTTGATACTGTTCTAGGAGCGTCTACCATCCAGACGAATATAGCATGAGCATCTGGTTCGGAAAATGACACAAATGGACGTGCCTTGGGGATTGCTAAAAGTACTCCGTGCGCCATCTTTGCGAATGGGGAAAGCTGAGTGTGCGAGTTAGCTCAGCGAAGGACATCAAAAGGGCATTGCGCGTACTCCCGCAATTGGGCCCAACGTATCCATCACCCACTTGATCCTCCCGACTGCCCTTTCCCACGTATTCGATTGGTCAATTGGGACAATCCGCTTCATGGCTTCATCGGCCCGATCGAGAGCAAAACCGTGACGAGGATTCTCAGTACTAGTAGGCGACACCTCTTCCCGACTCAATGGCATAGAATTGCCAGTTTCGACGGGTTGGTGATGCGACACGGGTAGAAGATGTTCGGGGGCGGGGAATTGAATGCGTCCCGGTATAGTAGCTTCTTCGGTGGGAGTACCGTTACCTTCGGTTGGTATATTTGGGGGGCTGTTGTAAGGGTTCGGAGGTGTAATGTTGACCGTTATGTACAGTGTGACCGGCTGCGTCGACCGCGCAGCTACCCCAACGTCATTCTCGAGGACACAAGCGATATCTGCACGCGAGATGTTCAGTTGATTGAACAAAAGGGAATTCTCAACAAAACGAACCACTTTGAGAGGTTAGGGGTATCGGCATCTCATGGGTCCCTATGAGGATGTCGGGATGTGTAGACCGCTTCGCATAAAGGCAAAGTGTGAGGTGTGAAGACGCTTGTACAAGACTGAATGGAACTTTCAGCCACAAAATTGGAGGGAAAGAGGGAAGACCTACAATGGATCCAGGTTCTGGTTCCACTTCGCCATCTGTCCCTCAACCCGAACGTCTGTGGTATTCGCCGTCGTCTCAGGATTGGATACAGCGACGAAGACCTTCCTCTTGAGGAATCGATACTTCTTGATATTTGGGACATTATCAGCTCGAAGGACTAAGCAAAATATTTAAAAACTATCGGGGTATCAAGGAATTGGGATTTATTAATAAACACGGACCTGTCACCTCAACGCGTTGCTGGGATGGTCCAAGGGATAGTCTTCCGTGGGATTCGTCGACTTGAGTGCTGTTCCAGGATGGTTATTGACCAATATCACTACACAAAAGAAGGGATTGACGCACTCTCGTCCTGCGCTTTGCGACGCCGAGGGACCTGGGCTGGAGTAATGGGTCACTATTAGGACAGCAGCCATAAGTCATAAGCCATCTAGTAGTACGCACGCATTTTGGTTATACTCCACATCTCGTTGAGTGGCCATTCTGCTAGCTATGCAAGAGAGTTTAGTGCGTACTGGAGGAGATGCAAGTGGGTAGTAGTAGTAAACGAGTATGCAAGGTCCTCGTTCTCTCACCCAGACGAATATCTAGACTCATTCCCAGATGCCGTTCCCAGACGCCGTATAAGCATTCTTGGCATGTGAGTGGAGAGTGCCGAGCGAAGTCCACCCAGGAGGTATAGTAGGAATTGGACACATCCCAACACATAGGCGCATTTGTCTTCAGTTACCGGTGCGCCGGCCGCCTTTATCCACGAACGCGTTTGGATTCTGAGGCAGTTCATTTCCGTTCTCGTTCCTCGCGCGCTCAAGCATCGCTTCCCATAAGATCCTTGCAGCGTTTATGAAACGGATTCGTTCGCCAGGGCCCAGGTGACAGGAGGTGACAGGTGTTTACCAATTACAAAAACCATACAGTACGCCGACCAAATCCGTCACGGTACTACGTCACATGACCCTCCCTTTTTCGGGCAGGGCGAGGTAAGGGACTTTCTGGTCTAAAGTCATCGATGCCTCGCCGGATGATATCGCCCGGTCATATGTTGGGGTATGCAAGTCGCACCTTTTGGAATGAATGAACATGCCCTCTCGTACCAGTCATCTTCTCCTAGTACCACTTTGTGAGATACTGTATACCTCGCTCGGCGCCGGGTTGCCAGCGGAGAACGACTCCTCGCAAGCAAGGAAGCCGTGGAGCATCTGCGAACATAGGGAGATGCGCACGAGTCACGACCAACCACAGCATCAAGTTCGGCTTGCGATCGGCGCTACACTTCGGGGAAGGTCACCATCGCAAGTGCCCACCACATCGTGCTCTAAGTAATCTCAAAACCAGCACCACTGAGACGCATTGTCATTTTAAAGCCTTTTCGGCATGACCGAGGGAGAAGCGATAACATGCTATATCTACCCGGAGAGATATGCCATTTCCCCTCAGACATGCGGTAGCGATCGCGTTCTACTAACGATGCGCCGAAACCCGGTTGACCCCTACACTAGTACTGTGATTCTGCTCACATGGCATCTTCCCCGTTCCCCCCGAGTTTCACCTACGCTTTTCGTGACGCGCCGCGCCCAATAGTTGTCATTCTTGCACCGTATTATGAGGGTTGGACACGATTGCGCTGCAAGGTGACCGGCTTCCCACCAGTGTTACTACCACCGGCAGCAGCACCAGTACTACCATCTGCAGCGGCCGTCGTACTGGTGGTAGATGTAGTGGCTGCCGCGGCTGTGGCAGGCTTCATGCGCTTGGAAAGTGAGTCCTCCGTCGATACTTCGCCCTCCTCGCGCGATCTCTTGGACGCAGCACCCATGATAGCAACCCCCGCAGTCCCACCAACAGTAGAGCCAGCGCCCGCCGAGCCCTGAGGTGCGCCGGCTCCACGGCCCGCGCTAGGAGCAGCGGCTCCCCGAATACCAATATTTCCCCGCACACCACCCCGACCACGACCCCGCGCAGGTTGGCCAGCGGCGGTGACCACAGAAGGTTTTCGCGAAATACCCGCAGCACCAGCGCCCCCCGCCGGAGCTGCACGGGGTGGGGCAGCGGTTGTAGGAGACGGCGCAGAAGCGGAAGCTGCTGGCGCTGCCGGGGCAGATGAAGAGGCAGCTGGCGCTGATGTAGACTCCGTGGCGGCCTCGCTGGTGATGACGCCAGCCTTTTTCCATTCCTCGATCTGCTTCTCCAGTTCCTTGACCCTGTTCTGAGCCCTCACTAACTGAGTATCCTTCAATCTGAGCTTCATCGTGCCCTCCAAACGGCCGCTCTCTACGGCCTTTTCAATGGCGGCGTCGTGTTTGGCCTTCTGTTCAGCCTCCTTGGCTGAGAGAGCAGTCGTGACCGCGGCATCGATGGCAGCTTTTTGATCTTCGGGCGTGGCGGTGGTTCCTGGTGCAGACGCAGGCGCAGATTGTGATTCTTTCACCTTGGCTATTGCCGCCTCGGTGGCCTTATTGAGTTCCTCTTGATGCTTAGCGACAAGGCGCTCTTCCAAAGCCCGCAATTCTTCGGCATGCTGCTTGGTGACTTCTTCAGAAGTCGTAGCTGGGGCACTGCGGAATTCGCTCGTGGCCTTCTCCACCGCGGCCTTGATAGTAGCTTCCTGCTCCTCTATCGCCTTCTGGCGCGCAACCTGCTGGTCATGTATCCGAGTGCTAAGCTTTTCCTGTTAAAACCCGCGTCAGTGATATATAAAATCGATTTACAACCGGCATATGTAGCTACATTTGACATCCGGAGACCACGCTCCGCATCCCTGAGTTTTTCTGCCTCCTCTCGTGAAACCTATAAAGAAATAAGTGGGCTTCTCTGGAGATCTGCTGCGGCCCACTCTACCTTAGCCTGCGTCATAGCTTCATCCCGGTTTTTGACAAGTTCCGCTTTCTCGGCTTCCCAATTTTCGGAAGATTTCGACTTTTCTTCCTGCAGAACTTGCTCCAGGGCTCTTTTCTCGTTTCGCAACCGCTCGAGCTCTTCAGTGAGTGGCGCGGAGCTAGACTCCGCGGCCACGGGGGCAGCAGCTTTGAGAGCATCGCGTTCCTCCGAAATAGCAGCAGACTCCTTCTGGGCAGCTTCGAGGGTCGACTTTAGTTGCGTATTCTCAGCGCCCAGAGTGCTCATCCGTTGTCGGAATATCTGATTATTCTTGGTGATCATATCCTTCTGCTGCTTGTTCGCCTTTTCCATAGCGGCAATCTATGCAATTCTCCACGTAAGTCTCCACCGCGATTGAAAACTTAATTAGCGATAATCACCTTTTCTTGCAGCTCGGTCGAGTGCGAGGTATGCGTGGCCCGCTCAGTTTCCCAAGCCGACTTCTCTCCCTTCAAGCTTTCGATCTCGTCCTTGAGCAATTGAAATTCAGTGGGGTCGACGCGATCATACTGTAACGCATGAGTCAGTACGCGTAGAAATAGTATGAACAAAGCGGACCTTCGTGAGCAGCTGGCTGTTGCGCTCTTGCCATCTACGGTTCTCCTCTTCCAGTCGTGTAACATGTTCGTTACGTGCGTCCAGTTCTGCCCGCATGGTACGAGCGCGCTCACGTAGCGGATCGAGCTCTTTGGTGATACCCTTCAGCTTGGCGTCAAGCTCACGTGACCGTTTCGCATGTGCCTCTGAGTCTGCGCGAAGCGTAGCATTGCTCTCGCGTAACAGGTTCAATTGTTGGATCTTCTCGACTAATTCTGCATGTTGTGTGTCCGTCGCGGCCACAGAGGCAGCTCGCTCCCGCTCCTAAAAAGAAAGATAGTGACATCACGTATAGGTCGAACCTGGACTAGCTTACATCAGACAGAGTGGCTCGTGTGTCCTCCAAGTCACGAGTGAGGTGTCCCATTTGCGTTTTCAGGCGGGCATTCTCCTGCTTGCAGAGCTCGAGTTGCATATCCACAATTTCCTTTTCCTTGCGTAGATAATTGATCACGGCACGAAGTTCAGAAAGCTTAGACTCGGTGCCGTCGGCAGTCTCGCCTTCGCTAGGCGTGCCGACCGAAGAATCTGCGGCTTGACGAATACGAGCAGCCTGTGAGCTGACGTTGTCGAGGTGTTGATGGAGAACGTTGTTTTGTTCCGTCAGTGCCTTGCACCTGAGATATTCCATCAGATACCATGCGCTTTAACAACAGAGCGCCTATGGACCACTGCACCTGGAGGTAAGATCGGCAATTTCCCTGTCAAGCGCTTGCCGTTGCTGACTCCAACTGCTTTCTGAAGTGGCCAGTTTGGCCTGTGCGGTCTCCGCGGCCGTCCGATTGTTGCGCTCAGATACTTGAAGGTCGTGTAGTCTCCGCTTGAGATCCTCGATGGACTTGATAGCCTCCGCGTGAGCAACGACCTCACGCGAATACCTCTCCTCAGCAGCCTACGTACACCAGGCAGAAATCAGCATAAAAAGACCCGAAGACGCTAAGGGTTTACTTACTCTGACGCGTTCCTCGTGGGCCTGTGCGTTAGACTCACGAGATAATCTGTCTTCAGCGAGGTTCTTCTCCGCAGCTGTCATGTCCACGATCGCGTCCTCCAGAGTCTTCTTGTCCGCTTGCCATTCTTCCCGTGCACTCTCGAACGTACGTTTGGTCTCCGCAAGAGAAGTCCTCGTTTGCGCGAGTTCTTGTTCGACGTTCTTCAGAGTATTTTGAAGGGCTTCATATTGTGCCTGCAGACAAAGAGTGAGTCATGAAATAGACACACAAACGGAGCGAGCATACGTATGAGGCAGTGAGCTGTGCTTCCGTAGTGGACTTGTACTCGTCATGTGTCGTGTTCAACGATGCCAATGCCTCCTCACTGGCCTGGCTGATCTCCTTGAATTGTTGTATATGATTACGGGCGGCAACTAAGTCAACTTCGGCCACCTTGAGCGAAGCACTAGAAATAAGCGTGAGTACGTTACACAAAGAATAGCGTCGCATGCGACATACCGAAGATCTGCCACCTCAGCCTCCAGCTGTTGCTCTCGAGATCCGCCTTCTGCACTAACATGATGGGCGGCACCGTCTACTGCTGAAGATCTTCGCTCGTATACCGCCAGCCTCTCCGCATCACCCTGTTGTTTGCGAGAGAGTTCCTCCACCCGTTGCTCAAGATGTGTTTTGCTCGTTTCCGCTTTGACAAGCGACGTGCGCGTTTCATGTAGATCACGTGCCTTTGCGGGGAAAGATTTCAGGTCGTGCAAACGACTTTGATCAAACAAGTATACCTGGCTATCGATCGAGCTCCGTAATTCTTTAATTTCAACCTCCCGTTGCAAAGTAAAGCGCCGAACGTTCTGCCGCTCTTCATTGAGCTGGTGACGTAAATCTTGACTGGAAGAACGTCAGCCTATGCAACAAGGTGGAGTAAAACACATCAAATGACCAACCTCTGGTTTTCGAGGATTTGGATCTGACTCTCGAGACGTCGTCGATCGTTCTCACTAGAGCGCTCAATGTCATTATGCATCTGTTGAACATTCGCCATGAGGTCAGACAGGTGCGAGCGCTCCATTGACAATGCCTTATTTTCTTCGACAAGGCGGAACTCCACACTCTGCAACCGAAATCAACGCGTGCCCTGCCAAATCCTCAATGAGAGAATTATGGGGAAGACTCACCTCCCAAATCTTCTTCTCAGCACGAAGGTTCGCGCACTCGTTACGTAGCTGATCAGTCTGGCCGTTCGCAGCGATGAGATACTCGGTAACACGATTACACTCGATATCCACGGCGGTGAAACGCTCGTAAAAGTCGCGGTTGCGTCTCGTCAGGTCATCCAGGTCACGCAGGGTGAGTGTCTGTTGCTCTTGTAACATCTTGAAGCGATCTACATCACTTGTCAGAGAGCACAAGTACAGAGCTAGATAGGACGTACCTCCGGCAATCTCGAGTTTCGCGTTGGCTTTGGCTAGCTGAGTGGTGAGCTGGGCTACTTCGCGCTGTGCACCGAGGGTATCTTCGCGCAGGCGTACGGAATCAACCCCAGTCTCAGCCCGATAAGCATCAAACTGTTGCTGTATTTCCGCAAGCTCCGTAGCGATATCCGACTGCGAGGCAGGGCCGTTCGTTTGACCATGTGAATCTTTTCCGACATTATTACGCTCAGCCCGCACGAGGAGTGCTTTAAGCGAGTCGCGCTCCTTGGTGAACGCTTGAATTTTTACACCGTGGGCATGACGCTGTGTTTCCAGTTGTTCTTGTAGTGCGGTAATAGCTTCATGCGCTTCGCGCACAGCCTCGCCCTGCTCTTTCTCGAGCGCCTCGCGATAATCGCGTTCTTCCGCTTCCATTTTTGCACCCATCTCGCGGACGACACCGAGCAGCTTTTGATTCTGTGCCTGTAACGCTGGGACACTGCGGAAGAGTACGAGGTTATTGGTAATAACTTCGTCAATGTTTTCAGCCGGCGCCGTGTTTTCGTCGGCCTCCAGTTCCTCATCCGAAGGAATGGTCGGGTCTTGTCGCCTGGCGATCTCTTTCAATAAAGTCTGAACTTGGCGTCCCAGATCATTCAGCTGCTTCTGAAGCAATTCGTTCTCGCGATTTGTCTTCGTGAGACGTTGAGAGACGTCGGTGGCCGTAGAAACACTAGAATCACGTTCCGCGAGGGCATCTGCAAGCTGAGAAGCAAGCTGAGCCGACTCGGACTGCAGCCGCTCGTACTCGACACGTTGTTGGGCAAGGATGGGCGCCTTCTGAGAGTCAGAACAAGGATCCTCTGCAGTCGTCGAATATTACATACACGTTCCTCAATCTGCGCTAATACTTGCGCAAGCGTCCGAGCCATACGATCATACTCGGCGTTATTCTTCGCATGCTCGTCCTGCAGACGGATGTGGTCCGCATACACCTCGGTGAAGGTTTTGCCGCTCCGCTGGGCTCGGCTTGCCATCGCCACAGTTGGACTGAGATCCATCATACCCTGGGTTAGGATGTCCGTCGAACCTCTCGCAGGAGTCGATGGTACAGAAGACCCAGGCGCGGGAACCGGGAATTCACCACGGTTGACCTTTTCTAGTACACGCTCCAGCTCTTCAACGCGTGCTTCGGCAGCCTCTGTACGTGACCGCTCGCGTTCCATTTGCTCACGTAGAGCTGCTTCACGGCGATCTACGCGCTCGTTGACGGTCGCCCATTCTTGCTCGACATTCTCCACAATCACCTTGGACTGTGCCTCACGGGCTTCGACCATCTCGATGAGTCGCCGTAATCCAGCGACCTCACTGGTGTATGTCATGTCTTGTTCAGCAATCCGCCCACTCAAGTCTTGCACGCGAGCGAGTGACTGCGACAGTTGTTGGGACTGGGCATTGTGGGCACTACGGAGTGCCTTAAGCGACCCTTCCGTCGAGGCATGAGCCTCTTGTAGTGCATCGTAGGAAGACTGTAGCTGAGAAAGAGCAGCGTGCTTCTCATGGCGGTACTTGGCGAAGTCTTCCGACTTTTTGATGAGCTCCTTGGAGGTGCGGTCTGCTTCATCCCTAGCAAGTTGTAGTTGTTGCGAGAGAGAGTCGAGTTTGAACTGGGCGCCGATTCATTTCTAACCAACCAGAATATCATGTAAGGACGCACTTTAGTAGAAGATTCAGCCGACCGGAGTTCTCGAAGCTGAGTTTCCAGGGACTGTTGGTCCTGCCTTGCCTGCTTGAGACTCGCACGGAGGGTCTGTATTTCCTCTAATGATGCATATTCAGCATATGCACATGAGAGTAAGAACAAGAACATACCATCGCGCTGAGTGCTATCCTCCTTAAGCCTACTAACAACGCCAAGAAGATCACGTTTTTCGCGCTCAATGTCGTCTACCCGGTGCCTGAAAGAGCCTAGCTCCGTGGATGAGATGGACTGCGAGCTGCTCAGGGTTGATATTTGCGACTCTAAATTGCTTTTGGACGACGCTAAAGAGCAAGGGTAAATAAACAACAAATATGCACAGCACAAATATCCGCCGAGAAGCATCGTGACAGACTTACCAAAGGTGTTACGCTCCTCTTTCACTTTCGCGAGCTCCTCTTGAAGCGATTTGGCCTGTGTTTCAAGAGAGTATATGGACTCCTCGCGGTCTTGTAAAGCTTGGTCCAATTCGATATCCTTCCTTTCAACTTCAGCACGCGACTCCTCCAAATCACGAAAGGCACCGTCCAAATCTACCGCTTGCGAGACGACGAACCGGTAGAGCGACAAAACAGATTCTGGAGAAGGGGTTTCGAAGGAAAAATCAGGGAGGAGCCGTGAGAGATATTCGAGGTCGATGTCGTCTGGGACTGGCACAGAGAATTCAACCCTGGACGAGCTGGCTGAGCCCTCGAGAGGTGCAACTGACCCAGCCGGCTCATTATCTACAGCAGCGGCGGCAGCGGCCGCCTGCTTGCTCTTTCGACGGGTTCTCATGGACATACTGAAAGAAAAGAGTGCGAATCCACGAGGAGATGGAGAGTAAAGGTACTAAGGAGCCGCACAAGGTCAACTCAGAGGAGCGACGCGCAACAGCACGTGGTATCATGTAAGCTGCCATCCGCCGTTCATTGGAATCTCAAGCTCTCAAGTCTCAACCTCAATCAACCGTATCTCTACGACGTTCGATCATTCCTTGTCATGACACCGAACAAGCGCGGCCGCGATGGGTTGAAGATCCAGTCACTTGAACGATGATTGCAAGAATACAGTAACCTATGATTGAACGAATTTCTACATCCGAAACAATGTCATTGGAAAGAATTGCCGACGCAATCTAACTAAAAGATCCTGTGGTTTATCCTCCTTATGTTTTAAGCTCCGTTCTTCACCGCCTGCCATGCTGCCCTGGATGAGATATCGTTCCACCATCTACGTTGCCGTATTAGAAGTCTGAGCGGCCATACTCGAGATAATACTCACCTCTTCACATTGGGGCGCTTGTCAAGATTGCCATACCCGAGTTGCTCAAAGACCATGCTACCATACGGGAGATGGAATAGATCTGCGACGGTAAGATTCTACAGACGAGCCAGGTCCATCAGCATCGACGATCCCACGGGCGCACTTCGGACAAGGGGAGGCACGCACATCACCAGCAAGGTACTTCTGCTTGCTCAAGATGATCTCATATCCATCGAGCTTGCCCTCAAGCTGGCCAACCAGTTCCTCCACATGCTTCTCATCTGTTACTCCCCCCCAGCGGGGCTTGAATACCTTCTCTTTGGCAATTCCCGACGCGATCGGATCAAAATTGGCAGACTCGATGCTGGCCGCTTGCTCGAATTTAGCATGGGCCTTGGGCTCAGTAGGGATCAGCTCTGGACCGGAGCCAAGGGTCGCGAGGTACCGTCCAATAGCGCGCGACTCGTACAGCTCGAATCCGTCATCTTGCTAAATTACAAAGAAAGAAAAAAAAATTGTGCATAAGGGGAAACCGCACAAGATAAGGAAAGGAAAAGTGACGCACGATTATATATGGTATCTGGCCAAAAGGCTGGTGCTGGAGGTACGGTGGCTGCTTGTGCTCTGCCGCCTTAACGTCGACGGTAATGACCTCATAATTGAGGTTGCGCTCTTTGGCAATCAAGGCAACGCGGCGCGTGCAGGTGGATAGAGAGGCTCCGTAAAGTTTGAATGCCATGAAGCGAAGTTATTACAAGCACTGCTGTAGAATGTGGGATGAAATGATGGAGGTAGCTCCTGCATCTCCATGACTCTTTATATCTGCACGGTTTCGCTTATGATAGGCTAGTTGGTCATCGATTAATTAACGGTCCCAAGGTGATATTATCAATGGTCCTTACCCATCCGCTCTTCCCATCACGCCGGGGGTCATCGGGCACCCTCTATTTGGGGAGATGGAAGATCACAAGCGCGCGGGCGTAACACTACAATCGATGGCCTAAGCGCGATGACTGATCGCGAGCAGTTGATTGGTAATTACCCGAGAAAAGTCTATTGAGTCTAGTAATCACATTTGACTAATTAGTTGTCCCGCAGGCCTTCCGTCCCCTTCAATTCTTCAATTCCATTATCAATTCCTCATCTCCTTCCTTGACAACCAGCAACCGCGTGCGACTTTTCATTTTAGTCTCCCTGAAATAGCAGCGGCAGCAATATTACGTCGTTCGGCCATCAAACGCATCAATTAAATGTTACCAATACAGAGAGTGGTTTTGGATTACTGTACTACTGTACGTATCATTGCAGCCGATGACGGGAGTTATAGATGTCATCACAAAGATTGTGAACTGGCGCTATGCTGAGCAATCAACGTAAACCAAAAGCGAGTCGGCTGCTCCGGAGGGAGGTATCAATATCCGGGGTTCGTTTGGATCACAAGCTAAGTCCTCGCAGAAGCGGCGGGAGGAAGAACTCGCCAGTCTGTCGAGCAGGCCAGACTAGCTGTTCGTTCAATTTTCCAGCGACGGTCCAACGCACGGCGCTTAAGCGAGCAGAGTCCTTCAATTGACCTCGACTGCATACAGTAATAGACATTATTTAGTGCCATATGCATACCGTCGAACCGGGGTAAAGGATAAACGATCCGAAGTTTATCGATAAACTTCGGAACTTACGTGCGAATGCGAATTTGTCAGTGCGACCAAGATTCCCAAGTCTCTTTTCTTGACAATATACGCTTTGACGGATACTTCGACGAATGTGTATCCCTCAGCCTCTCTTGTGTCGTAGAGGGTGACTCAGTGAGCGCTGGACGAGTACTCATTATGCGAGTAATGCGACACATATTCACGGAAAAGGAATAAAATCCTCATGATTCTACTCTCTGATTCTACTCACCGTTACAAGTAGTTTATTAAGCTCTTCGGTCTGTTTCCTATCCTTCTCTGCTGCCTCGGATAACAGCCACCCCTGCTCGCTCCATCTGTCACCTCTCCGGACGGCCGTGCGTTAGCATTAGCAGATCAGGTATCGGCATGATCCGCGTACTACGTGAAAGGGCGGCGAAACACGCGTTGATATGTTCTTTCGCTTCATCAAGGGCCTTATGAGTAGGATGATCTTCCTCAGCGACTTGTTGCAAAGCCCGGAGTGCTTTTTCTCATCGCACGCACTGATTAGGTAAAAAAGCAGAGTCAGCAAACAGTCCCAAAAGCAAACAGCGCTGGCCGCGTCTCTGAAAATGCAGTTCAACGTACCGCGTCATTCGGCCATTAAAGAGTGGTTACAAGGCATGATGGATTACGTGCAGCCGACGACGGGAGCAATAGAAGTAATGTACTCGCACAATGAATGGTATCACAGGGACTGTAAGCTACTGATCACCGTGCCGGACAATTAATAAAAGCGAAGAACGGGTCAATTACACAGGGTGAATAGGGCAGAATTCGAGAAGTCCAAGTCAGTACCGTGACCGAAGTGGAGGGGAACGAAGCTACAAGTAGATGTCTCAGACTCGGAAGACGAGCAATAACGAGCAGTCTTTGCTTGAACCGGCGAGCTCTGAAACGGTGCTGTGCAATTCGCAAGGTTTGTTTTCCGGCGGGAGGAGGAACTGGCCAGTCTGCCGAGCAGGCCTGACCAGCTCTTCGTTCAATTTTCCAGAGACGGTCCAGCGCACAGCGCTCAGGCGAGTAGCACCCTCCATCTCGACTGGATAATAGGGAATTGTTTAGGACATGCCGTCGAGCGGGGCAAAAGCAAACGTTGGGACTTACTCGTCTGATTGTCAGCGATAACGGGACGTTCCTGCGTATCATCTTGATAGTAGACGGCGACGGTTACTTTGATGAGTGAGGCCCTCTCTTGTATCGTAAGGGGTGGACGCTAGACAAGTACTCATCATGAGACACATGTTCACGAAAAACGAATAAAATCCCCCAGATCTTACTCACCGTTGTAAGTACTCTATTGAGATCCTCCATCCGTTTCCTGTCCTTCTCCGCCGCAACAGATAAGAGTCTCTCCTGCTCGTTCCAAATGTCACCAAGCTGCGCAGCCGTTCGTTAATGTTTAGCAGATCAGAAATTAATCTTTAGTATGATTTACGTACGCCAAAGGCGCCGAAACACGTCTTGATCTGTTTTTTCGCCTCATTAATAGCCTTGCGAGCAGCATGGTCCTCGAATTTGGCCATATCAATTATCTTCAACTCAGTCACTGCCGCAGCGGCTGCTTGCAAAGCCTTGAGAGCTTCATCGCACGCGCTGATTAGGTAAATGGCACCATGTCAACAGACAATCCCGATATCAACGACGACCTGGAGTCCTACGCACTCTTCGAGAGGCAGTGCGTTGTCAGCCGTGTGGTTGGATTCTTCCTTGAACATGTTGACCAGGATGCGGCAAAGTTGAATGATTGCAAGGGCCTGAGCATGGAACGGCCGTCTAACTCGGCCGGCCTGCTTCATGAGCTCTAAGTAGGATTTTGGAGGCGGTAACTCTGTCGTGTTCTATTTGTGTGCAGTCAGACTGTACGACCGTGACCATATCACGCGAAGTGAATTGAGCTTACAAAAAGGAGCCTCACGAACGCGTCATACTTGTGGCGGACTTGGTTAAATGAAACTTTATCGTCGCCAAGCGTCGAATTCAGGAGATTCGTCAGCCTAAAGAATGATCAGTTCTCGATACTCGTACACTCATTGCGCACCAAGCTTACTGCTCAGCTGCCTCCCAGACAGACTTCGACTTGAGGTGGTTCCGAGTTGCACGGTCGGTTTGCGTGTGTCGCATAGACAAATTCACGATACCTTGCACGAGTAGAGCAGTCTTCACTGAGAACACGGTGGTCCACTACGTTGACTGTCAGACGAAAAGGTTCAGAGAACATGATGTAAGAAAGTAGTTACGGGTAAAATGGATCCCTTGGACATCTTGTCAAGCGATTGTTTTAGATTCGTATGCACGTTACTGATTGTACTCGGAAGCCTAGAAAAAGTGAGACTGAAATTCGACGTCGGCATTAATCGCAACGGGCATACCTCCTTTGCGTTTTGAGGGCGTCTTTAATGTCTGCAACAATCTCTTCGAAAAATGATTTATCGTCGTGTCTTCGGGCTTCGTTTCGATCCTCCAGGCGTGAAGTAGCATCCTGCTCGTAGAACAAATCCTGCCCGTCTCAATAAATAACTCAAAAGCCACGCTAATAGTTGGACCACTATACCGTTAGCTCCGGCCTGCTCTCGAGGGAATCCAATGCGTTCCAGAGATCTTCTCGATTGGTAGCCCAAGCCTCTGTAGAAGTTACGCAGTCTTCGACAGTGGCTCCACTGATGAGATGGCGCGCCCTCTCATCCTCCGTACACCCAATCAGCGCGAACAACGCCCTAGTAATGAATGGATAACGTAAATCAAGGATCTAGACCTGGGATCAGGTGAACCTCACTCTTCGATCGGGTCAATTGCGTTGGTAAATTTATCGAAACTGTCCCAATCTTCTCCACTCTCCGTTCGCTGGATGTAAGCGTTGATAGCATCAAAAATGTCACGTGTCCTGTCAACGAGCAGGTATGACACCTGCGCGTTGCGCCTGAAGGACATAACATCGCGGCCAACGGCATCGATCAGGTACTTGATAAGCTCGGTAGCAGGATAAGCCTCGTTGGAGGACCCAGGAATGTTTATTGAAGATATAGTGGTAACACTACCGGGCGAGGTCACAGTGACGTCTCCCAAAGAGAGAGAGGTGGAGTCCGACTTGCCGGAGGGCGAGAATGGAGGGACGGAGGCCATCTATAATACCAATGGGAAAGGTGGTGGGTTGTGGGATGGAAGGCACGCGTTGTCTTTTATCATGGTGGGTACATGACGCGGGAAACTAAGTGCAAGCTCAGCGGGCCGCTGGATGAGTGCTACAAAGAGCAATGGTACCAGTCTGAGTTAAAAAATGATGACACACACCTACACCTGTCTGCCCTTATCGCGGCACATTATCTAGGTGAGCGCCACGATTATAAGAAAACGTTGAAGAGGGCAGGACGACCATCAGCCCTCGATCTCCGACGAGAATTCCGAATCGCCGTCCATGTTCCGAGGTCGAGGGCGTAGTTGAGTGCATATTCCTTATTTTGAAGGAAAGGACTCATGATTTAACGCTCAGGGGCGATCCGTTGGGTGTTCTACAAGCTTTTGGCCTCAATAAGCGTGGGACAACCCGCAATGTGGAGCTCAAGTGACCACGGCTGTGATTTGCCCAAGGCGCCTCGAGGCAAGGTCTTCACAATTTTGCCGCCAGCACGATTCTGACCAAGGACGGTTGGTCAATGAGGATAGTGGTCCTAGGCTACTTTGCAACGTGCCAACGTGCCAAGGCTGGTACCAATTGTGGATCATGTGTACAACAGGGCCCGATAAGTAGTGCAATTGCACCGATAAGACCAAGGAGATGGAATTGCTGCGCGTCTGGCAGTTACATAGGGCGGAGAATATGAAAAAGGTGTGGAAACAGCGTGGTGGGACATATGGGGTAGCGGAAGGACATGTCATCAACACGCGTTTGTCTGTTCGGAATATTCCGGTGCGTCACCCTCTATAAAATCATGCACCTGGTCTCGCTCATGCCCGCAGTAGAATGCAAATTTAGACCGCACTGTTTGTCTTGGTACGGTATTTCTGTGAGTTTCAATCCTTATATCTAGCGCACCGTCGCGCACGTCGGATTTTATCATGCTCGTTTCTATTCGTTTCTGTCAGTCACCTTGTTGCTTTTGACCCTGTCGTGTTTTGAGCCACTCCAAGTCAAATATTTCTATTCTTCAGGCTGGATAACTTATATACACTAGTTTACTTGCAATACAACTTATCGCACGTACCCAAGTCGAATGTCGCGGTTTGTGCGTCAATGCACCTTCCTAATTAGGCCTAGTTAGACAATTCGTCGTGGCGCCTGGGCCGGCGCAACAGACAACCAGGTGGATAATATCTTACTCCACTCCTCCCGGGACAACTAATATTGCTCACGCCGCCTGGGATACCTCGAGCCCCGAGAGGTACAACACTGGATCTATTGATCGCATCGCCTCGTCAGGTCATCATCTTGGAGCGTAACGCAACACGAGGCCTTACATGCGTCCGAGCTATGGCAACCACGTGTCGTGTCTTTTCCAAGTCGGGTTGTCATACCCTCACAAACGTTTTAGAGGCGGTGCTTGGTGCCAGCATTGCGATCGATAACATAAACCCGGAACTTCTTCTTCTCGAGCATTCCACATTAAACCCTCGAGGAGGATGGCGTGCCGCATACCGCATGCCATCCGGGTGATGGCGGGCGTAATGAATCTGACGTTCTAGTATGATTTATTCCTGGCGCTCCGAGCCTCGCCTCGCCTCGCAAGGCCTCCTCAACAACACTTCAACCGGGAGGGACACCCTTTTTCGAACCCCCCCACTTGCACTTGCACTTGCGACCAACCCTCCCTTCCGGACTCCGAGGCTATTAAGAGCAAGCAAGCGCGCCAGAGGGCAGTGCGCACTCTACCATCATTTCGGCAGCAGGACGTCCCTTGGCGTTTCATTTCTCGCGGGCCGAGTATCAGGCTCGCCTGGTCGCGCTAGCAAGTTGACTCGTTTACATTTATCAGTGGCGGGAAATTTGAAAAACAAATCAAGATGCGTCCATGACTGGCTCCATTCCTCATCGAGTACCCCAATCTGGCCACTGTAACTCGTTGATCGATGTTTTCTCTCTACGAAGTCATCTTGAGGGTGAGTTTTTGCTGAGAGATTTTTCGTGACACAATTTTTTTTTTTGTCAGCTGGACTTATTCTTATTGTCTTGTCATTCCGAATATTCACATGACCTCAAAAAAAGGGCGGACGACGCGCTCGCGGGCAATCTTGACATCCATTTCCCGATCCCTTGAGGCGCCGCATACACGTTGTGTCCTCGAGTACGATGAATTGAGCCCTGCAAAAGTATAAGAGTGCTGCTAACCCTGGGGCCATTCGAACACCTGTCATTAACGACAAAATTTCGGAATTCACACAGGCAACAGCGAAACAGCGCCCCCGTCATGTATCGTAGGACTAACATCGCTTGTAAGTCCCGTGATTGATGCTCCCCTTTGGGCGCTAATTTCGAACTTGGCCACGTTCCTCCTCACCCTCATAGACGAGCTCCCATCTACGGTCAAAGCACTGAATGATGGCTGGTTAGCAACTTATCAGATCTCAACCCTAGTGGTGCGTGCGGCGTTCTTCTTCACGTGGTAATATATACACACTCACACACCCGAAAACCAGGCAGCACTATTCGTAATAGTCGAAATCCACCTCCTCTCCTTCCTCAAAGACGAATCAAATTACTCGAGACACACCAACAAATCCGCACGACACGCTCTCCTCATATTCACCTATAGCGCCCTCTTCTTCTGCCTAAGCGCAACCATCAGCGGACTCATCCTCACAGACGAATTCGGCGAATTACCCGTGAGGGCATCACGCAAGAAAGACCCGATACAAGAAGGCGTGTTCGACAGTGGAGCTCTAGACCTCTTACGCTCTTACGGAGCTAAGCGCTCATGGATCTGGGTCATGTGGCATTGTGAGTTTGTCCATTCCCCCTAAACGTGTGCCTCGCAGCCGCGCCCCGCCTCCTCATTGTCATATTCATGTTAATTTTTGGAAATATCGCTCAAATTATTTTAGGGTTGTTCTCTCTCGTCGCAGGAACCATCTCTCTAATCACACAATTACTCCTCTACATCTGGCTCGAAGAATCCGATTCTGTAAGGATCACACTCACATTCATTTCGCTTTTCGCCATATTGCCCTTGTTACACCTTGTACCACGCCCACAGTCACACTACCAGGGCAGCAGCGGTGGTGGTGGTGGTAACAAATAAAAATAAATTTCTCTCTGTCCCTTCTCTCACGGCATCATTAAACAACAACAACGGTTTGATTCAATCTGTCAATTTTGGGGGGGGGACCTTTAAAGTTTCATTTCACTCATTTCGTTCATTCATTCATTCATTAAACTCATGATCCATTCTACCTATCTACTATTGCAAGCGCACTTCCCCACCACTCCCACACAATTTTTTTTTCACAGCCCCAGCTTCCAGGCGCGGCCACTCGCCTCCGAACTCGAATCATCATGACGAGACATATACCCTGTGTAATAAATAAATATTCATATTCTTCATGAGGGTTCATTGATGGATATGATATCTTGTTGATCGGGTTGGGGGGTATCATGACGAATATGTACGCACATTACTGGTAATGACCTTTTTTTTAATAATTCCCAAAATCAGATCCATTACAGTACGTGTGTTTTAAGGGATTGTGGCTGAATCAACCCGTGTGCGAACGAGGTCACCCGGCACCGGAACCACCAACCCTGCCCGCGCTGCATCAAAATCTCCTTTCAGAGATCTCCGCTCATTTTAAGCCGAACGGTCTAGCTCTTTGGGGATGAAGCGACTTATAATTAGTTCAATCCCAGTCCCTCAACAGACAGCCAGCGGTAGAAATGAGGATGCGGCGGGACGCGGGACGCGGGATGGGGGGCGACATGCAAAATATTATATCAATACCCGATAGTAGGGACGACATGTCGCAGGTGAGGCGGAACAAGTTCGGAAGGCATCCTAGCAATCTGGTCAAGCGGCGCCCGTTTCGCCAAAGCAATCAGGTTCATTCGTAGTTCCGTTTCGAGATCTCCTCGTCCAAGTCCTTCCTTCACGTTCTTCTTTTCCCCCTCCTCCGGGTCGGACTCTACATCCACATCCATGCCCTCTGCCCCCGAGTCGCCGGTGAGGGCGGCGCGTCGTGCTTGTTGTAGCTGTAGCTGTTCGAGAAGGTGTGTGGTATGATCGAGCGCGCGGGCTAGTACTGCAGAGTCCTCATTGGCGCCTGCACCCACCCATGCATTCTCCGCGTCGAACAGTTCATTAGGTGCTGAAATAAGTGAGCCGAGGTCGAGTTGAGTTGGTGGAACAACTGCGGTAGGCAGGTTCTGCTGCTCGTCCGGGACCGCACCCGTAAGTGCTGCCTCCATCGTCCGATGCCGTCCCTCTGTAACTTCGTTGACGAACACGGCATCAACGTACTCCGCAAGCGAGGCATTGGGGTTGAGAGAACCCCGATCACTGATGACGTCTTCTTCGACCTTCACCTCATCTGGGTTTGGGTTTGGGCTTGGGTTTGCGTGTGGAGCGACAAACTCCGCGACACTACGCGTGTAGGCCAACCCATCCCAACCACCATACACAACTTCCCGCAGCCAACTCTGTGCAACCGTAGCAGTCGCGGTCGGCCGCTTACTAATAGTAGTAGAAGAAGAGGAGGAAGTTTCCGAAGAACCAACGGTGACGGTGGGATTCTCCAAGCTTGCATATAGCGCTCCGGATAATCGCTCCTGCGTCGTCAGAGCCTCAGGCTTTCCCCCTGGTGACGATGGACTAGTGATCGCAAGCGATGGGAACAGCCCATAATCGGCTGTATGCAGCGGTCGCGGTTTGCGCCATTCAGGTGTCGGGGGTCGTTCTTCTACAGCAGGATCTTTCGCCTTGCCTCGTTGTGGCGTCGGGCGGGTGATGGTCCAATGGCGGTATTTGGACTTGTTGCTGCTCTCCGTTGGCGTTGGTTGCGACACAGGCGCGGCCGGGGTTGTTGCACATGTTGTAGGGATTTCGGTAGGTGCAGGGAACGTTGATGGGCAAGGGGAGAGTTATTTGCTGCGAAGAATCTTGTTGTGATGGTGGTGGTGGGAAGAGGGGAGTGACGAGAGGGGCGGCACAAGGCAGGTCGGGGACAAGGGCAGAAAGTACACTGAACGGGTCTTCCACTGTGTGTCACATAAACTACAGTATCAGCAACCCAGACACGTAAGATAAAACGCGACGGTATTCCGAGAAACCCACTCTCAGCATAGTCTAGACTCCCATCGGTGGCAAACGGAGGACCGCCCTTTTCCATGCGCAGACGTTCCTTCTTCGATCGATATCTCTTGCCTTTGCATTTGCAAAAAACAGAGATTGATTAGGGTCATGGAAGGGAAGGACATGATCAGAAGGGAAAGATGTAAAACGTACCCTTCAGTTTCAATGCCAACATGACCTTGGCCCAATCTGACTCAGGCGGGAAAACACCGACGCCGTCCTTGAAGCCGGGAAGATGACCGTCCGGTTCTATCGTCTCAGAGACGATACCTTCCTTCTTTGCCGCGGCATTCCTCCCTCGTCGATTGATTGGAGGAACAGAGGCAGACAGAACTGATGGGGAGCGCCGCGCGGGTGTATCAGGTCCGACGCTCCCCGTCCGTCCAGGTCCTGCGGCATCTTCATCAGCATCGACATTGACATCCTCGTCGCGATCAACATCGATGTTCCACTCCGTCTCATATTCGATGACGCAAGATGCCGCTTTGGATATGTGGTCCGATGCCCAGGCTTCGATTCTCTCTGCTTCAGTGTGGTATATCGTCCCTGGGGGGTTGAATGTTTTCGCGTTGGATATCACGAGACGAAAGTCTTCCTGCGAACCAAAAAAAATGTTGAGAACCTCCTTTGGAGAGGGGAGAACGCGTGAGATGAAACCTGAACCGGTGGGTACGTACGGCAAATTCGTCCAGGGATCTGTACTTTGACTTTGCGACCTTCTCCGTCATCTTGCCGAAATCCATCGGCTGTGGGATGACGTCCAGGTACCCAGGCACCTTCTCAGTGTCGACAGGTTTGAGAAAGAAAGCATAGTCGTCTTTCCTGACGAGAGAAATTAGGCGGAAGTTTGTATTAAAAAAAACGGCCACAGTTTTTAATGCCTACTTCTTTATCTTGGTGATCAATGACGTCAGCACTTCTTTCAGCGGTTTGAGCTTGATGGGACGGGTATTTTTCTTCACGGGTGTAGGCTCGAGCAATGGACTAGATTTCTTCTTTGCGTTTAGTTCTTTGATGGCTTTCAACGATGGCAAGACGAGGGTCAAACCCGAAGAAGTGGTGCCGAGACGATTGACTGAAGAGTCTGCATCGTTCATTCCTGCGTCTGTGACCGCGCTCCATCAGTATAGTTCGTTCAAAGAATGTAAAAGCAAAGGATTACATGATGGAGCGGGCAGAGATGTGTCATCCAAACCCTAACCCGCGGCCCGCGGATAAAGTCCATCTTCGGTCTTGTCGGCTAAGTTGACTTTTTGGGTTCACGCCCCTGATCGCTGTCCAACTGTCACAGCTCACAACGCAAACTCCAAAAACTGCGCAGCAGCTGCGCACACAAAATTGTCCAGCTTAGTGATGAATGATTCGATTCTCAATCCCTAAAAGAAAACAAGAATTTGCTCTCCCCCCCCTCACTCTCTGTTTCTACCCCATTTGAATTTTGTAATATCCAGGTACTTCTCGGGCTCATAATTGTAATCCGAGTCCGAGTCGCGTCACGGGTAGATACTAATTTTAACCTCCTGATCATCTAAACTCGGAAAGAAGTCAACGGGTAGCAACAAAAGTACTGCGTTGCGCCCGGAGCTGAGCGCTGATGGCCTAAAAGTGGAGCCCAGGCCAGGCCAAGGACTTCTTCTCGACGACGCCGACTCGGTCCCTTCGAATGCTGGGGTAACAACTACAATTATAGCTTAATTACGATCACCGCAGGCCTCCGGTCGGTCGTTCTGTCTTTGTCGTGCGGTATCCAAGTCCACTGCCACCTTTCACGGACTCACATTATGGCCGGGTGCCAGTCATTCCTTTCTTCCCTACGAAAACGATACTGTAATCTGGGCATCCCGGAAGAAGCTTGATGAAATCGTACGCACGCTTTCCACTCCGACCCGAATCTTGTCGTCGTTAAGGAGTGTGTGCTACCTTCTCTCATTCTATGAAGAAGAGTCAATTTTCTCGTGTTTTGAACTCCGAGGGCTTCTTGATAATTGATGTATGTTTAGACATCGTACTCTCCGACAAGTAATTCTTCGAGGCTAATTTTCTAAACGGTACGTCCCACCCGATCTTCTATGCAAGTTCAGTTCAGCCGTGTTTGCGCCCTGGCTGACATAGCTCTCTCTGATTTTCTTTTTTCCGTTCTTTCGGCCACCGCATATGATGTTTTTTTCTTTGGAAGAAAGCTTGATCCTCCTGGGACAATCGATCTTCTTTTCATTGTTCCCTGAAGCAGGGAAATGAAAGTTCACGTCACTAATTGATCTTAGCTGTCCCTGCATACCACGGTCATAGCTGCGAAGCAGACAGTATTCTATTGTTACCTACGGTTGTTCCCGCCAAGGGCCAAGGCAAACCAAAGGTGGCAAGGGGTAAGGTTCTGCAGAAGAAGTACTGTTTATCACTGCGCCCAATACCGCGGCGATGATCTCGGCGTTAGTTGAGCCCCAAGAAGAAATTACTTTTGATCAGACCCAGTGCCCCGAATTTTGCCAAAGCCCGATCGACCGTTCAGCCTAGAGAACGGAAATTTTGTGCGCCGGAATCTTCCTTGGCCAGTGGACGGTAAAGTTACATTGCGATCCACGTGGATTCAAGTTTCCGTTGTTTGTGCCACAAGATTTGTTGTACACTGAGAGAAAATCACCCGCTGTATTGTTATATTTTTGTCGCCCCTCACGTGGTGGTGGCAAGGGGTTTTTGAGTTTATTCGACCGTGACCCACATGCTACGACCCGTAACTGGAAGCATATAACGACATGTTGACAATTGATGCGCCGACCATCGCGGTTCGCAGACGCCGCCTCTTTTTTTCCACGCCATCAACAGACAGCGACTGACTTTTCGGAAGTTTTTCATTTTATTAGGTTGGACCAGGGGTCGGGAGCTTTATGGCCATGTTTGTCGATATGCAACGCTGTGCTTTGTGTGTGTGTGTGAAAAAAGGAAGATTCTGCGCGGGGACCTTTGTGTTGGATCATCTATTAAGAAGTTGCGGCGCAGTGGAGAGGCTTGATCATACAGTAGACGTAGAGTGGAGAGAGAAAAAAACATTGTGGTGCCTTGAGGCGCATTCTTTTGTCTCGGAGCGGCTGTACGAGACTTGTGGAAAAGCTAAAATGGCATTGGGAATGGAAGCAAGACGGGTCCAAGTAGCCTCTGAAGGGGAATAAGCATGTGAAATAGATGGCACACGCGGATCGTGAGGCGGCGGCCGTTGAGGGAGTTAAGGTCGACGATCGCGTGCAAAGAGAAAGAAGTGAAGATAGAAGACGACGGATCGATCCCATTTGGTTGCTCTCCTGCTCGGTAGTAGCAGAGCCCGGTAGCGGTCGCGGTCGCGGTCGCAGGCGATGGAGGGGATAGAGACGAGTGCACCGCCACCGATGTTGTGACTTGAACCTGAACAGTGATCCGTGCCGACAAGTTGGTTGCTATAACTCCCTCGCCCCCCATTTCATGACCCTGGAGGGGGATCTCGGAAACCCAATACCGGGCAGTGTTCATCTCCATTCTCATCCAAAATGAAAGTGATTATCCGGTCAGAGAGGAGAGGCGCTTCTCCTTTCGTCTTTTTCACTCATTTCTTGATCCTCTCATCTCCTCGGCTTCCTCTTCTCTTTTTCCCCTCCTTTTCTCTTCTCCAGGTGGCTTGTCTCCACCATATTATAATCGACCGCGTAATCTTCCGCTCATTTCCTGAGAGCACTCACGATCCCTATCTCCCCACAACAAATATCTACCTCTCATTCCCTCCTCCTCCTCCCCTTCCCCCCTCTCCCTCCCCCCTCCCCCCCTCTCAAGTCTATGAAACGCCGACATTCGGATCAAGACGCGCAATCGCGTTCCGATACATCGTCAAATGGCATTGATACCGAGACCGACGTGGGACACAGCGGCGCGTCAAGCGCCCAGAATACCCGGAGGGTAAGGGAGAAGATGCTCAGCCACAGCGCATCCCCTTCAGCACCTCCACACCCCCCATCACAACCCGTAAAGAAGAAGAGAACACGCACGCTCACCACCCCTCACCAATCTGCCGCCCTTCACGCCCTGCTTGCCCAGGTAAGCTCCTCGAATCTTCGCACTAACCCGGTGAATCATTTCCGTCGCTTTTCAGTCCCGCTTTCCTACCACGGCTATGCGCGAACAAGTCGGACGGTCGATTGGGTTGAGTGCACGAAAAGTACAGGTGCGTTTCAAAACTCCTGATCCTCTCATTCGTCTCACTGATCTCTCTATTCTCTCGATCGCATCAACTCGACTTGTACTTTAACATTTCAGGTTTGGTTCCAGGCGAGTATTTCTTTGGTTCCGCTTGTTTTTGTGAACTTACCTGCCAATTCACAGAATCAGCGTCAGAAGGCTCGGCGGCCGCGTGATAGCAAGAATCAGGGTTCTCCCGTAGCGCCTGCGCGCCCACCGCAGTACGGCCCCTTTCCTAATGTGCCCGCCGCTCCCTTTTTACACTCCTCGGCATCTTCCACGGTTAATCCCCCTAGTTTACCTTCCGATGAGTTGTATGCGACCACTCATTCCGCGTCGGCCCCCTTTGTTCACTTCAATGCGAACCGAGGGCAGCAGCAGCAACCCGCCAGCTCGAGCGGCCTATCTGGTCCTGGCGTCCCTGGAGTAGCATCATCCTCCTCATCATCCTCCTTTGCTGCTCCTCCGCGTTTCCCACACACGCCTCAACGACAACAGCAACCACAGATGCAGACGCTTGCACCGCTCGCTGAACCTAGTTCTCAAACGCGATCACCATTAACGAGGGACGTCCATTCTATTAACTCGACTTCTAGCGCACGCCAAGTGATGCCCTCAAGGGACTTCACATTCAATCATCCATTTCCGCCCTTGCATCTACAGGTCCCAGAACCAAGTGGCGTTCTCAGCGCCGGCCAGAACCAATACCCGACAATGATACCTCTTCGCCCCCTGACTGCCTCCTCCCACCACTCTCTTGTCCTGAGCAGCAGCACGAGCAGCGGAAGACCTCGATCTCAACATACATCATCACCGTCATCGTCCTCACCATCACCACCATCATCCTTTGCACACGCCTCCGCATCTGTATCCGAGTCACGCCCGCAAACTCCCGTGTCGTCGTTCCTTGTGCCTCGCCACCGCGATCTCCCGCGCCTTCGAATCCTCCCGCTGCATGTACCTGAATCACCGTATACGAATACACACGCGAATAATACACATGCGCACGCACGCCATGTCCATGTGCAGCAGCAGCAGCAGCGCTCCGCTCTTCCGCGCTACTCTCCTCCACCGCTCTCTCTGCCACCGCCTCCTCGAGATCCGACGCGTTTCTCACACTCACAGCCGCCACCCGATCGGGCACTTCCGAGTCTTTTCCGTTCCACTTCTTCTACCTCATCGCGTGGTGGTGAGATTTCCCCGGTGCCTGCTCACGCGTCCATGTCTGCGTCTGTGTCTTCTTCTTCTTCTCGGGCGAGGCGCTTTGACCCTGTTCGTGAAGCGGCGAGCGAGTGCAGTCGTAGTGGGAGCCTGGGCACGGACACCATGTCCACTGGCACACCACCACGTATCGATACCCCCAAACGTTTGACGACATCCCTGATGAAATGATTCCCCTTTTTTTTGGTTCTGGTACGACTCTGCTCTCTCTCTCTCTTTTTCTCTCCCCTGTTCTGATTTGATGATGATGTTGGTGCCGCGCTATCTCTTCTTCTACTACTACCCCCCACACGCATCCTGGTTTTCGTCTGCTCTGTCTCGTCTCGTCCGGCCGTCTCCCTCCTTCCAGCACGCAAGTTGTCTATCATTTGACCCTGCTCTCTTTTTTTACCCAGATAGATAGATTAAATACCTATACTCCCTCCTTATTCTCATTCCCTAGCCACAGTCCTGTCAGGTTACCCACACTCGCTTTCCTCCCCTTAACACCTGCTTAATAGCAACCTTGTCTACACACACAACACATACCCCGCCACGGCACAGCCGAGAAAACGGTAACAATCAACATACTTACGGGGCTTGCAGTGGCTTGGCTTTGGCTTATACATACTACCAACTACGATCATACAACCACAGTATACGTTACCCTAGTATTTATCCCCTACCGTCCATTCTTTTCATTTATCATCATCGCTATCCGTATACATACATTATGGTCACTATAACTACCCTGACTCCTTTTGTCTGTATCGTTGCCAACCCAGGATTCCCTTACTTAGTACTCTCACAAACCTCGTATCATAGAGGACCCACACATTGCAATATATGATTACTTTTCTTTCGGTTTTTGTATTAATTGCACCCGTACATCACACAGTACGAGTATATCCTCATCAGTGCCAGTACGCAAACTAATCAATCACTTGTCGCCATTCCGAGTCGTCTCGCCGCCGCCCGCCCGTTTAAGCGGTGGGTGGGAAGCACAGCCAATCACGACTCCTTTCGCATCCGACGAGTGCTATGTCCGAATTATGCAAATAAAAATAAAAATAAAAATAGGAAGAAATTGCGAGGCAACCAATGGCAAGTGCAGTACTAGTACAGTAGTCGACCCATTCAGTTTCTAATCTTCAAGTTGTCATTTGGTCATTTTGGTCATTTTGGTCGTCGTTGACCTCGTTGTGTGTTGATGGTCCTGACAGCTGTGCATGTTTCTACGTACTACTGTACAACTGGACACACTGGCAGTACAGTATACATTTGGTAATTACAGCAAATAATAGTCTAGAAACGGTATACGGTACACACGCTTTTACTCTACTGTAAGTTATGACAGGTCGTCTCCCCTTTGCCCCTCGTGAAGGAAAAAAAAAAAAAAGGCGTTGCTAGCTTGTAGTAACTAACCCCTGTGCCCCATGATCCCATGACCCAGCTGGCAACCCGACCCCGCACAACGCCGACAGTGACGCCGCCACCACCGCAGCCGCAGCCGCAACGACGACGACGATGACGACGACGACGAACCATCTCCCCGGCTCACCGGCTCAGACTGAGCACTGCCGTCACACACACACACCGCCATGACAAGGGGGCCGTAGTGCAATGGATACTACAGTACGTCGCAAGATGAAAGATGGCGGGGGAAAAAAAAACAGCAAGAATTTCAATGCGAACCTATTACTGTAAGTTACAGCGATTCGCTCGCAACTACTGGCTACTGGCACCACAGTCGTCGTCGTCGTCGTTAACGTTGTCGTGTACAAGCCGGCGTTCGGCAGCAAGGCGCGCGCGGAGCCGTACCTGTGTGCGTAAGCGCGCCTCCGTAGTGGTAGCCTTCTTCTCGTCATCATCGTCATATAGCCTGTCAAGTAAATGCGCGTGGGAAGATGTAATAATACTACACGGCTGGGTGGGTGGTCCAGACAGCAGCATCGGCCCTTCTGTAGTAAGTGAAATAAAAATAAAAAAGCGTTAATGAGAATTGACGTTATTAGCGCCCGCGTTGCGAGGCAGATGATTCTAACTTATCATACCTTGTACGGATTGTATAAGATGAGCGCCGACTTTCGTCACTGCTCTCGCCTCCAAGGCCTCTCTTTTGGATGCCCCGGGAGGATCGTCGCTGTCAGAGAGACCGGAACTGCGCTCGGCTGTACGTATACTGGATGCAAGATGCACGTGGCCTTCCCCGCCCGGTGTTCCGACCGTTCGTTTGGCAACGTCGGCATCATCATCTCCAGAGACGCTAAGCTCCGCGACTGTTTGGTCAGTCATACGCGACAGCAAGCTTTGTGTACTACGTCTCGGCGTCGCCACGGAATCCCGAAGATGAGCAATAATGGTGTCGCGTTGACTACGGTACCGTGGTTGGCGCCTGGGATTGGCTCGGGCTCGATTGGTATTAATTGTGAGATTAGGCGTCTCGGACTTAGAACTCGAACTTGCAATAATTTCATCATTCAATGAACGGGGACCGTTTAAGGGCGAGAGGCGATCATTGGTGGTATGAGTTGCACATGCTATGCTAGGGTTTCGGTTCCCATCGGGAAGACGTGGGGAGACGACGGGAGTACCCCCTGAATCATTCTCAGGGGTTTGGGGCATCGGAAGGCTTGCTTCCCCTCGCGCATCACCAGTCGGTGCGCAAGACACGGCTGCGTTTCTCTCCGGAGTGTTCTCAAAGAGTGACAAGTTCGGAGTTACCAACACTTCGGGGGATCCTGTTCTTTCGTGGCGGGCTACTGGAGAGCGGCAGCTTATGTCGGATTCGGGAGGACTGAGTGAACGTGCTGAGGCTCGTCGCTTTCCCTTTCCCTTGACGCGCGCGTGTGAACGGGAACGACATGAGACACTGCCATCATGGACATGCGAGACCTCAGTCGGGCTGTGTGAGCTATTTGGTCTTCTTGAATCGTGTTCGCCAGAGAGTGGGGGGCTGCGCTCAGGTCGCATATTCCATTCTCGAATCGAAGGAGGACGTGGATGTGGATGCGATGACCGGTGATTGGGTGACTGTGAACGTGATGATTGCGACCTGAGACCAGATTCCCAGCGGCGCGTGCGCTCGTGTGAAGGGGGAGGAGGGATACCCGGTGCGGTGTCATACTTTTTTGAGTAAAGCGAAAATCAGCCATGTGCACACATGTCATCGCGGTTGCAGTGCGTACGTACTTGCACAACAGAGTCGTATATGCCGAGATCTCTGTATGGCGAGCGCAGATAGCAATATATTTCTATAAAAATAAAAAATAAAAAAAAGGGCGACGGATGAGACCAAAACGCAAAAGGTGTGGCAGCAGCAGTGCCCAGAATTCGGACGGACCATGAGCAAAATGTTCCGCATTAACGTGTCGTTCCCCAGCTACGTATTGAGTGTCCATGTCAAGAAACTCAGCTAGCAACTTGACCGCGCTCTCGGTACGGATATCTATGGATTTCATGAGAGAAATCACAAAGGTCACCAAGAACTGCCATGGTTCGAAGTGGGTACAGTTAGGGTGGGTTGGGCAGACGAGGAACGGGAATAAACAGTATTATATGCGGGTATACACACACACCTCTACATCGGCGTTGGGCCATACGAGAAGCTCGCGTCGTAGAAAGATCGTCATCCGACTAATGAGGTCTGGCGATGCCGCAAACTGTGAAGGAGTGGGGTACGGGCGGTAACGCGTATATTTGTTCGAAGCGACGTGCTGGATGGGATTCCGGCCGCAATAGCTTAAAAAAAAAACAGAGCATACAGTGTATTTGAGAGTTTACCTTTGCGTATAGATTGTGTCTGTATATCCATCTGCGCCGACTGACCGCGCGCTGTAGTGCATCGGCCTCATCTCGCGCAGAACGATCGCGCAGACCCCACATACGCTCACGACGTCTGTGTATCACAGGGGGAGCAATACGGGCTCCATCGGTGCGAGAGAGAGGACGGGGAGACGTACGGAGCGGAGGAAGGAAATGTTTCTGATAATCGTAGGTAGAGCGGATATGGTGGATTAAGTATTCGCCGATGTTTTGCGCGCAGAGCGGACACCGTCTAGATTGTTCTTTTGAAAGTTATTGAGAAACTTTGACTGAGTGATATGCTGCAAATGATGACTTTCTTACCAGACCAGATCATCAAACATTCAAAGCAGAACTCGTGTGAGCACTCCGGGATTAATGCGCGGTCAACGATGGCCTGCAAACAGATTGTACAGTGATCCTCGTCGGCCTCTGCGTCGAGTTCGAGAACACGGTCATCGTTTTCGGCGAGGTTCATTGACGTCGAGTCGAGGATGAGGCGATGAGAAATGAATTACCAATAAGTGTTATGTCACGCCCAGCTCTCGGCATTTTCCAATTTATTTATCAGATAATTAAATTTAGTCGTCATCGGTAGATACAGCACACCCCCATATTATCGGAGGTCACGTAACCAACGTAAAGCTGCCCTAAGCATTGCACTATGATACGAATGTTGCCCAGTCAACAGGTTTCTCTTCCCTCCTCTTCACTGCCCCGACATCTGACAAATGTCTCATCGTCGGCCGGCCGTGGGGACAATTCCACGGTTGCTCCATCGTCCCCATGTGCCGAATGATCTGATAGCTCCGCAGTCAAAATAAAGAAAACAAAATAAACGGGTGACATGTGAAGAGGCGGGAGAAAAAGAAGAAAAAAGAAGAAAAAAAACTTACGGTTCTCATTTGTTTAGCGTTCAGTGGCGCACCGACCATTGTGCTCTTGCGGCACGCGCGCATCGCAAACATTGCGCGCGTCTTGGATGAGCGCACGAGCGTCCCGGACGGGCGATCCCTGAGCATAAACAAGATCTCCTCTAGATCTACATCACCGATGAGCCCAACCCCCAACGGTAAGTCAATATCGGGTAACAACCTATTTGACAGGCGGGGGAAAAATGAACTGTCCTTACCTTGCACGTCAAACTCTGTGTTCTTGCTAACTGGTTGCGCTAACAGCCTCAGCCTGCGCCCCGCTGGTTGATCCACTTCCAGCCCGACTTCGAATCCATTCTGTTGCAGCACCGTCATATTTTCCAGTGCCACGAGTTCGTCCGCAGCTGTCAATTCCAGAACGCGTGGCCTACAGTATCCGACCACAAATCAGCATGCCCTTCTCAGGACTGAACAAAACCAGGCACCCACGTGAATAACCTCTGAGACTCGAGCCGCGTTGTCGCCTGCAGCGTCTCAAAGTTATACTTCTCATCTGCGGCGTGTTGGTCCACAATGAACAAATCATCAGTTGCACTTGAACCCTCTCCGCCACTCTTGGAGAGGTGCACGACGATAAACCCGCGATTGAACTGTCCAACCACTTCCATTAAGCTAAAGTCGACCTTAGACAGCACGCGCGCAAGCGTCGCTGTGGCCTTCTCGTCGTCTGCTCCTAGATCTGCGCTTTCCACATCAGAGGACCGGGTTCCAGGTTGTGGAGGCTGTGGTTGTGGGGACTTATGCTCTAGGAATGCGTGCCATGCGTTGGTCGTGCGTTGGAGATCGAACGCAAGCAATGCTGAGTCCTCTCTGGCCGTCCGCACAACCTCTGTCCGAATACCAGAGACCTTGGTTGGTGACGACGGGGTAGCGGGAACAGCGCTCTCAGAAGTCCCACCGGTCTCTGAGGATGAACTCAGCAGGACGTCCGTGTTGGATGTGACATCGTCAGAAGCTTGCATCGAATTCGGAGAGCCCGCAGTGGCTGCTGCGGCTGAGCGCGAAGTATCATTTGGCTGTTTCGAGGTTTCATCATCCTCATCCTCCGAGGAGTCGATGGCCATCGTCTCTTCCACCACATCCGTGGATGACTTGCCGTCATCGCCAATCT
The DNA here is from genome assembly GCA_015178925.1 of Russula emetica. Taxonomy (NCBI): domain Eukaryota; kingdom Fungi; phylum Basidiomycota; class Agaricomycetes; order Russulales; family Russulaceae; genus Russula; species Russula emetica. The sequence continues at coordinate 422,675 of WHVC01000020.1, read as the reverse complement.
CAAGCTCAGTAACGTCAGCATCGTCATCCATTTTCTTCGGGCTCGAGCTCCCTGGTCGCTCCTCATCTTCAGCGACAGCCATCTGCTCGATCCCTTCGCTCACTTCCTCGTCCTCCAGACCGTCGCTGTCGCCTTCATTTTCCTTTTCCTGCATTATTCGGGCACCACCGCGAGCAAATTCAGCGAGCTGAGCACGCATGTTAGCTCTTGCGCTCTTCCCGGAGCTGGATCCGCTAATGTCCGCAGGATGTGGGCGTTTGCGTGGGGGACCCTCTTGGCCAGGCTTCAGATTCCACGACGCACTACTCGTGTCAAGTACCATCTGCACCGTCCGTCTGCTGCCAGTGCTACCACTGGTATTTTCAGACAGAATCTGCTCCACACGCGCCGGGGTGCGACCGGGGCCAGCTAAACGTTGAGAGGAGGACGAAGATGCTGGTGTTGGTGCTGGGGAGAAAGAACCGGCCGTTTTAGAGTGGGTTTCTTTCTCATCCGAAACGGGGTCTGGTGAAACCGAGCGTGGTCGTTTCCGAGTCGTGATAGGCTCATCCGAATGCGATGGCGAGGTAGTCAGTAGTTCATTAGTGAGAGGAGTTGTGCTGGTGTCGTCTGTCGACATTGGTTCGCCATCCGGTCCGATGGTTATGGTATCTTGGGTTCTCGCAGAAATACCATCGCCGTTTTGGTCTTCATCGTCGGGAATGAATAGGGCCGGCGCTTTGCTACTCGCTCTCCCACTCTCCCCTGCCACAGTGTTTTCCTTTTTCTGTGCAAGCGCGAGCTGGGTTGCGTTAAGAACAAAACTCGACCGTGCCGAGTCGAACCTTTCTGTCAGCGCCACCTGCAAACCTCAGCGTGGTTCATGAGATGCCTAGAATATATTCAGGAGATGCACCTTGAGAGCCTCAATGAGGTTGTTTTCGCTGTGTAAGAGAATAGTCCGTTTGTCCGGGCTCACATTAATGTCACACGAATCTGTACAAAGTTTACTCCCATCATGAGGTACATGAGCAGGTTAGCGAAATTACATACCAGTCGGCAAGACAAAGTCTGCAATGACGAAAGGAGATTGGTTGGTATTAAACGTACGATAAACTTCGTTGATCGCTTTTTGCACCTTCGCAGGCGCGCACGGCCGCCCGTTGATGAAGAAGAACTGGCGGTCTGTCCCTGTGCGGCCTGAACCAGAAGCGAATTTGGAAATGAGGCCCTCTACACGTATCCGACTAAACCAACGGGTGGGAACAGGGATAGAATCCGAAACATTGTCAAAAAAAAAAAGGGGGGGGGGGGGGATAGCTCCAGGTTACAGTGAAACGTACCGATTTCCAATACTACCATCTTCTTCTCGACGGCGACTCAACACTGACTTCTCCGGTACCACTTCGAAGGACAGATCGAGGCCGACGAGATTGTCGAGTTGCTTTGGACCCCAGAGCGCTCCGACAGAAGCACGGACAGATGTAGCGCCGTCTGTGCGGAGCTGGGTGGTCTTCTTCCTAGAATATCCCCCGTTAGCTTCCTCCCCTGACAGCACGGGTCATCTGAAGGATGAGAAGAATACGTACCCACCATCAGGGGTGTTGGAGACGGACAATACGACGCCATTGTTCTCTCTGGTACAAGGAACAAGCGCATACGCAGTGAGAAGATTTAACGCTTTGGTAAGCTCCCGCTTCGCGTGACGCTCAAATTCTTTCCGCCTTACAGGAAGTGGAACAAATAAACCAGTCACTGTGACTGTAGTACCACGCTTTCGTCATCTTGTCGTTAGCATACGTGAAAGGGAATAGGGGAATTCATACTTAAAGAACAATATGCTCACCTGGCGGGCAACCTTGCCGTTGCTGCTGGTGAGGCGACCAGCTTTATCGAAGACAAGAATGGTCCCCATCGGCGCCTGCGTCGCGGTCGCTGTGGTGACAGTGACGCTCTCAGAGAGAGCGCATAGAGAAGAAAGCGCCTCTCCACGGAAACCAAATGTAAGGACGGAGGTGAGATCAGAGAACGAGGCGAGTTTTGATGTATGATGTTTTAATGCTGTTCCGAAGCTGATACAAAGGAACTGGAAGAGGGCGCAAGCGATGATGGCTTACCGATAGATTCATAATTTTTCGAGGCAATTCCGCTCCCATTGTCGATAACCTCTAATGTTTTTAAACCGTAGTCTTTGAAGCGGACCTCTATAGCAGCCATATCTCGATCAGGAGGTGTGTGGAAGAGGAACGGACAACGGGTCACAAACCGACGTTTGTTGCGCCTGCATCGAGAGAGTTTTCTACGAGTTCTTTCGCGGCAGTCTGTAGGTCTATAACGACCTGACCAGAGGTAATACGATGGACGGACTGAGAGTCGATGGGCTTAATGGCCGTCGTTGACACTGAGGTCTCAATGACATTGTGTGACATGACTTTTTCAGCAGAACGGAGAGAGATTAATCATTCTTGTTCTTTCCGTCACGGCGCGCTGCACAAGGACGCGCGCGTGATGGCGCGCGTCATTGTCACAAAACACGTGATCGCAGACGTCACAATGCCGCTTTCGCCAATTATTTCAATCGACGCAACCCGATCTGCATTCTCTCACTCAGCACCCCACGATGACTACGTCCCTAAACGAAAAAATCTCTCACGAGGAAAGGAAAGATATCTGGGTCGAGCTGCAGTCGTTCCGTCAAGACACACTGGCACTCCGCACAGAAGCATATCGCCTTCGCACGGCTGGCAGTCTCGATGCCACAGCGAACGAACGTTTGCGCACGCAACAGACAGAACTAGAACGCCGCGGGGAAGCTATTATCAAGCGGTGTGTGCATTTTCTTTGCTAATTTTTCTGGTCCAGACTAAAAGAACACAGACTTTCGCCCGAGGTCGAATGGCCGACCGGTCAGGAATCAGGTGCGTAGCAAATAGCCTCCTTCCCTTTCTGAACGGATAGATAGATAATGCGGTTTCTTCAACTGTTCAGTCTCTCAAGCTGGTGATGACTCGGGGATGATCTCCCGATCATGACTACCTGCTAACCAAACGATGCTCGAAACGTTGTGCAATTTCAGGCGAGTAGGTACGAAATTGATAGTATGCGCTCTGAAACATTAGCCGCAGGACGCGTATAGCTTATATACCAATAGACACGTTACTGTATAACCCACAGGAAAAGGAACAGGACTGTCGCGACGCGTGCGGCTGTTTGTAACCATAATCTCAGGAATATGGTCTTACCATCATCTGGATTTGGGTCTCGAAAGTCGCAGAAGAGGCTTGAAAGATGTTCACTCCCCTCTGTCAATATGCCACAATAGAGTAATTTACGCGTCCTGTTTAGCCTACTACTGTGTATGCCACTGTATGGAGAATCATTTCAAGCGCGCAGGTGGGTAATATCGGATTCTGGATCAGGGTCTTGGGGCGGATCGACAGCGAGCGCCTCCGACTCCGCTCGGCACTCTCCGATCACATGCAAAGAATGCTTCTCACACGACGTCTGGGAGATATCGGTCTGGGTGCGAGAACGAGGACTGTGCGTGCATACTGCATGCTTACCCAGGGCCATCACTCTATCTCCTCCAGTACACACTAAACTCTCTTGAGCGTCTGTAGCGCGCCTAGCACGTCACCAAAGATGGAGTCGGAGAGGTTCGTGGTAAGGACGAAGGAGAGGACCGCAAGAAGCGCGGGCCAGCCTGTGTTCAGCATCGCGTGCACAGTTCGTAGCCTGGCCCGGGCTGGCTCGGGTTCGGGCAGCGTAGTAGGGTCGAGTGGACGGGCTCGGTTGAACCCGCGGGTGGTTTTTGGACCGCGAGGGTGTTGTAGAGAGGGAATGTATACCCCGCGAGGTCGTCGGAGAGTGAGATGACGCATTGCACAGGAGATATATGTACCCCTCCGGGATGAGAGGTGCATCTGCCTTGTCGAGCTGATCGATGCTAAACAGAAAGAGGACAATGACCGGAAAAGGTTGGCAGAACATCGATTGGAGAGATGCACCATTACATTTTCATTGTCGCCGTTTGCACGCTCAGGCCAGCATCAGTGCTGATCATCCCAACGACGTTCGACACCGTCGCGCTTGCAGCCGCCTCCACCGTCTCCGCGACGCTGTCCTAGCTGTGGTGGCTATGAAGCACACCGTGTATCTGCGCAGAAACACCAAGCAGGACGGGACGTGAGGTGACTAGGCGCTCGGGGGCGGGGGCGGATATGAGGGTGAAGATGAGTGCGCTAGAGGCGCTGCCGGTGTCACCGTTGGTTGCCAAGGCATCGTGACGCTGCCAGACACTGCGCATGAACTCGGCATCGCTACAAAGCCTGCATGTATTAAATATACGTATAGAGGATCGTGTGGTCACCAGTAAGCCAGTGTGCCAGAAACGAGGTATAGAGGGGAGCCTTACCCGCGCATGATCTCCATCGCGAGCACCCCCATCCACCCAGGCCGAGGCTCACCGGTGTCTGTCTCGCCACTAATGAGTTTGATGAGTAGTGTGAGGATGACTTCGGCCTCCGTCTCGAGCTCGGAGGAGAATTGCTTGAGCAAGAGGAAGACGACACGGGTGCCGCGGAGGGAAAACGGGAAAGCGGAGCGCTCGGAGAGCGTTTTGAGGAGCAGGGGGAAGAGGTAGTGTGGTACTAAGTGTAAGAGCTTGGAATACTGTGAACATGAAAGTAATTTGAGGACAACCGTTGGCATACAGGTCTCGGACGGGTTAAGGGAAGAGAGTGAGTAAGACACACCTTGCGGAAGAGTTCGTGGTAGTTGGTGAGTACGCTCTCGATCAGCTCGAGACCAAATGTCTTGTGGACGTACTCAAGTTGCAGGAATTGCGGACGCTCTCCGTTACCCAACAGACAGAGGTCCTCGAAGGCAGCAAACGCGTTGCACGCGGCGGGACCGAGCGCCTTGTCGTCCCGTCCGGAAGAGTGATCGATTCAAGCTCATTGGCGAGCAGCATGCGGCGAACCTCTACGACTTCTTCGACGACGAACATGACTAATTGGCGGGGTGTCACCGCCGCCGTGGACGACACCACAGCCGTCCTAGATCCATGCAACTTGAAACACAGAAGGAGGGCTATCTCACAGCGTATGTCAGTCGGTCCATCCGTCAAGGAAGAGAAGATAGAGCACAGAGCACGTACGTTTGCGAGTAGTCTGCTTCGAATGGTGGGGAAGTCGGTGATGAGGGAGAGGAGAGTCTGGAGGATCTTGAGCTGTATGTCGACACCTGCGACATGCAGTCGTTCATTGTATGGATGATGGCCGGGATTGCAGAGAGGGAGACAGCGCGCAAGGCGATGGGGCGTTGGAGGGAGCCGAGGGCAACTTTAATAGTGAAAACTTTGGCATTTTTCGTTGCACAGACCATGAAGACGGCGTGAAGGAGGTGTTCCGTATGCCAGTCATCTGTTGTGATAAATTCAGGCTCGGAATCGCTCGCAGGCATTTCGGAAAGAGATCATCTTGCATCGCAATACTGTAGACGCATAACTGCCAGTGGTGCGACCACAATGCTTTTCTCAGCCAAAAAGGCAACCAAAATAGGGTCTTTGATTATCGTTCAGCTTACGCAAAATTGAGTCCAGTATGATTGCGCTGCAAGGCTAGCGCTATTCTATGAACTCTAATAGAGTATTTGGTGTATGTACCTGTGGGTAAAGCGCTTGGCACTTTCTGGCTCGGTCGGGACACGGGAAGGGAGCCTGCCATCTGTGGAGGTGGGCGGGAGAACTTCGTAGGGCTGCAGGATCTCGGCATGACCAGACTGTGCTTACAAGTGTTGAATATCTACTATGGTATGGTGTGTCGCTGAGGTTGCAGTAAATACCGGGTGCCTTGGTTTTCTATGTGACGCGGGTTAGTGAAGACTCGGCCGTAGGGAGTTGACAGCTCCATCATCAGCTCTGGAGTTCTGTGGTAGTGGTGGGAGGGGAAAAGCGAAACGGGTGAGTGAGTGAACAAGCGGGGATGAGCAGCAGCGGTGTCGAGAAGAGAAATTCAATGCCCCGCTCGCCCAAGACCACGCTCTCTCTATCTTACACGTGGGCTATGATAGCGAGAAGCGCCTCCGACTGTAGACTCCGCTCAAAATCCAATTCAATTGCAAATCTCTGACCAATCAGATCTCGCAAAATAGCCACGTGTCGGCACTCTCCGATCACATGCCAAGAATGCTTCTCACACGGCGTCTGGGAACGGTGTCTGGGAAGAGTAGATATTCGTCTGGGTACGAGAACGAGGACCGTGGGTGCATATTGCGTGTTTACTCACTTGCAGACGCTCTAGCCGTCTATCTCCTCCACTACACACTAAACTCTTGCATAGCTAGTAAAATGGCCACTCAACGAGATCTGGAGTATAACCAAATGTTCATGAATGCGTGCGTACCACTAGATGGCCTGTGACCAATGACTATTCTAACAGTGACCTATCAGTGACTACTCCAGCCCAGGTCCCTCGGGATTGCAAACCGCAGGACGAGGGTGCGTCAATCCCTTCTTTTGTGTAGTGATATTGGTCAAGACCCATCCTCGAACAGCACTCAACTTGAAATCGCCGAATCCCACGGAAGACTATCCCTTGGACTATTCGAGCAACTCGTTGAGGTGACAGGTTCGTGCTTATCAATAAACCCCAATTTTTTGATGCCTCGATAGTTTTTAATCTTTTGCTTAGTCCTTCGAGTTGTTAATGTCCCAAGTATCAAAAAATATTCTCTCCTCAAGAGGAAGCTCTTTGTCACGGTTTCCAACCCTGAGACAACGGCGAAGACCGCAGACGTTCGGGTTGAGGGACAGATGGCGAAGTGGAACCAGAACTTGGATGCATTGTAGCTCCTCCCTCTTTCCCTCCAATTTTACGGCTAAAAGTTCCATCCAGTCTTGTACAACAATCTTCATATCTCACACTTTGTCTTTATGCGAAGCGGTCTACACATCCCGACATCCTTATAGGCACCCATGAGATGCCGATACCCCTAGCCTCTCAAAGTGGTTCGTTTTGTTGAAAATTCCCTTTCGTTCAATCAATTGAACATCTCGCGTGCAGATATCCCTTGTGTCCTCGAGAATGACATTGGGGAAGCTGCGCAGTCGACGCAGCCGGTCACACTGTACATAACGGTCAACATCACACCGAACCTGTACAACAGTCCCCCATGTATACCAACCGAAGATGACGATTCTCCCGTCGAAGAAACTACTATACCGGGACGCGTTCAATGCCCCACGGACCCCACCCCCGAACATCTTTCACCCTTGTTGCATTACCAACCCGTCGAGACTGGCAATGCTATGCCACAGAGTCAGGAAGAGATGTCGCCTACTAGTACCAAGAATCCTCATTTTTCTCTCCTTCAGGCAGATGAAGCCATGAAGCGGATTGACCGATCGAAGACGTGGGAAAGGGCCGTCGGGAGGATCGAGTGGGTGATGGATACGTTGGGCCCAATTGCGGAAGTGCGCGTAATACCCTTTTGATGTCCTTCGCTGAGCTAACTTCCGCACTCAGCTTTCCCCATTCGCAAAGATGGCGCATGGTTTACTTTTGGCAATCCCCAAGGCACGCCCATTTGTCGTTTTCACAACGATATGCTCATGCTATATTTATCCGGATGGTAGACGCTCCTGGTGCAGTATCAACGTGACGACAATGTCCAAACCCTGCTTCGAGCCATACATGACGCGTTTGATTTTGCACATCATGAGGACACTTTGAAATCCATCAAGCCGCAATCGGAACAGGCACGAATCATTATTCTCATGCTGCAGTATGTCTGTACTTGCTGCGACTTTATCCAATCGTACACAAAGGACTCGCAATTTTGTACGTCGTCTTCATCTGCTTCGTTGGCTTTTGTAAACGTGGTATTTTCAGGGAAACGTACATTAAGGAATATAGGCGGCGGACCGGAGGAAAAAATCAAGGAGTTATCCAATGTCCTTGTCAAACTCCGAAAGGCCTTCCTGGACCATGCTACCATCTCTACGGAGATTGCTGCATTCCGAATTCTGGACGACGTGGCAAATATATCGACTCAGCTTCAGTTCCTGTCAAGCCAAGTATCAGACGCCGGTAGGTAGTCTTTGATGGCTTCTGGGTTACCGATCCGATAGTTGTCATAGAACTCGATGCAAAAATCAGAGAAATCCCATACGGATTCAACTCACGATTTAGTCCTGACAAGGGCTGTCTTACGGGAACACGCGTGGCATTCCTAGACTTCATTAGGAATTGGGTGAACAACCCCGCCTCGGAACGTGGTCTCGTTCTTTTCGGACAGGCAGGCACGGGAAAGTCATCGATCGCCCATGAGATCGCACGACTGTTCCACAAAATGCAGCGCCTTACCTCGTCATTTATCTTCCTTCGGAGGGAACAATCCGTTCGGAAGGCTTATCACCTCTTTACGACTCTTGCTCGCGATCTCGCCGACCGCTATCTTTCGTTTAAAATCGCGCTCGGAAAGGTCGTAAAGGACAACACCGCTCTTCGAGTCGGTACTCATGACTATGATACCCTGTTCGAATCCCTCATCCTGGAACCACTCAGGGACGTGCACATAGTCGGTCCCATTCTTGTCGTAATCGATGCCCTCGACGAGAGTGGGGATACAACCAGTGGAATTGGTTTACACGCATATCTCGCTAGAAATCTCATCAGACTCCCATCGAACTTCCGCGTGGTCATCACGTCGAGACCAGAGCACGCCATCGTGTCTGCGCTCGTTGAAGCGCAATCAGTCAAGATCAAATACATGAATGATACCGAGCTGGCTGCTGAGACGCATGGGGATATTCGTGCCTTTTTTCAGCAAAGACTCCCTTCGAATGAGTTCGGACATTACGTCGAAGCGCTGGCAGTCAAGGCAGAGGGATTGTTTCAGTGGGCAGCGGTCGCCAGTCAACTTATCCTAGATCCTCCCGAGCGCTTTGATTTTAGTGAGGAAACGTGCATTAAACATCTTCTAGAGCCCAGTAGCAATCGCCATGGACAAGACCTGTTGGACGAGTTATACAAAGATGTCCTGGAAGGGTACTTCAAAGACCAACAATCACGGGATCTCTTCCGCTCGGTTGTTGGACAACTGATTACTTCAATCGAACCACTCACTATCCGCTCACTCATCACTCTGCGACAACACGCCTCTTACAACAAGCGCAGTGATGCCGCCGTTACTGGATTACTCCGTCGCCTTGGCTCACTGTTAAGTAATGTCAATTCATCCGACAACAGTCTCCCCATCATGCCTCTCCATACATCATTCCGTGATTTTCTCATAAATCAAGACAAGAGCAGCGACTTTTGTGTCGGCGTTCGTGATGCTCACGATCAATTGGCCCATTCCTGTCTCAATCTACTACTCCATCCCCGCGGTGGCCTCAGATTCAACATCTGCAAACTCGAAACATCGTATCTCGCCAACGATGACGTCGAAGACCTTAACACCCGCGTCGATGAACACATTCAACCTGCTCTGTTATATGCCTGTCGTTACTGGGGCGATCATTTGATACACACTGATTTCAATACGGATCTGCTTCGAAAAGTTGAAACCTTCTTCAAGGAGAAATTTCTGTTTTGGCTGGAGACCCTTAGCTTGACAAGAATCATCGGTCTTGCTCCATCAGCGTTTGCAACTGTGAATATGTGGTTGGCGTCTAGTCAGGGTGTGAGTATAACTGCTGGTCCGATGAGAAATGCCAATAACTAACTACTATGTTCACAATAGGATTCCCGGAGAGAGCTTGAGGAATTCAGGCTATTCGTCAATGACGCCGCTGTATTTGTACGACATTTCGCGATGGCCATGGCAAAAAGTGCCCCACATATCTATATCTCTGCTCTACCATTTGCGCCGACTTCTTCTCTTGTCTTCAAGCATTATTCTACCTCGTTTCCTCGAATCTTACGTGTGGAACGTGGACAATTGCCTCATTGGCCATCATTAGAGATGGCGATTTCAAACTTCGGGGCAAGTGTCGAATCCGTTGCATTCTCGCCAGATGGCCAGCACATCGTCTCAGGTTCAGGGGATAACACAATTCGGGTGTGGAATGCCACGACGGGAGAGACAGCGGCAGGCCCTTTCACTGGACACACCGGTTCGGTCAATTCTGTGGCATTCTCGCCAGATGGCCAGCACATCGTCTCAGGTTCAGACGATGGAACAATTCGCGTGTGGAATGCCACGACGGGAGAGACAGCGGCAGGCCCTTTCACTGGACACACAGATTCGGTCTGGTCTGTGGCATTCTCCCCAGATGGCCAGCACATCGTCTCAGGTTCTTGGGATGAAACAATTCGTGTGTGGAATGCCATGACGGGAGAGACAGCGGCAGGCCCTTTCACAGGACACACCGATTCGGTCCGGTCTGTGGCATTCTCGCCAGATGGCCAGCACATCGTCTCAGGTTCACACGATCAAACAATTCGTGTGTGGAATGCCATGAAGGGAGAGACAGCGGCAGGCCCTTTCACTGGACACACCCGTTCGGTCAATTCTGTGGCATTCTCGCCAGATGGCCAGCACATCGTCTCAGGTTCAGACGATGGAACAATTCGCGTGTGGAATGCCACGACGGGAGAGACAGCGGCAGGCCCTTTCACTGGACACACACATTGGGTCAACTCTGTGGCATTCTCGCCAGATGGCCAGCACATCGTCTCAGGTTCAGATGATGGAACAATTCGTGTGTGGAATGCCATGACGGGAGAGACAGCGGCAGGCCCTTTCACTGGACACACAGACGAGGTCAATTCTGTGGCATTCTCGCCAGATGGCCAGCACATCGTCTCAGGTTCAGGCGATCAAACAATTCGCGTGTGGAATTCCACGACGGGAGAGGCAGCGGCAGGCCCTTTCACTGGACACACAGATTCGGTCCGGTCTGTGGCATTCTCGCCAGATGGCCAGCACATCGTCTCAGGTTCTTTTGATCGAACAATTCGTGTGTGGAATGCCATGACGGGAGAGACAGCGGCAGGCCCTTTCACTGGACACACACATTCGGTCAACTCTGTGGCATTCTCGCCAGATGGCCAGCACATCGTCTCAGGTTCAGGCGATCAAACAATTCGCGTGTGGAATTCCACGACGGGAGAGGCAGCGGCAGGCCCTTTCACTGGACACACAGATTCGGTCTGGTCTGTGGCATTCTCGCCAGATGGCCGGCACATCGTCTCAGGTTCTTTGGATCGAACAATTCGTGTGTGGAATGCCAAGACGGGAGAGACAGCGGCAGGCCCTTTCACTGGACACGCACGTTTGGTCAACTCTGTGGCATTCTCGCCAGATGGCCAGCACATCGTCTCAGGGTCTTTCGATGACACAATTCGTGTGTGGAATGCCATGACGGGAGAGACAGCGGCAGGCCCTTTCACAGGACACACAGATTGGGTCAATTCTGTGGCATTCTCGCCAGATGGCCAACACATCGTCTCAGGTTCCGATGATGGAACAATTCGTGTGTGGAATGCCATGACGGGAGAGACAGCGGCAGGCCCTTTCACTGGACACACCCGTTCGGTCAATTCTGTGGCATTCTCGCCAGATGGCCAGCACATCGTCTCAGGTTCAGACGATGGAACAATTCGTGTGTGGAATGCCATGACGGGAGAGACAGCGGCAGGCCCTTTCACTGGACACACACATTCGGTCAACTCTGTGGCATTCTCGCCAGATGGCCAGCACATCGTCTCAGGTTCAGACGATCGGACAATTCGAGTGTCAAATGTTACAATGGGAAAAGCGGAAACTACAAATGATGTTGACTTTACTGATCACTCCACGATCAATGACGAGGGATGGATATGTGGTAGTAAAGGTGAACTATTGATGTGGATCCCATCATTACATAGGGAATATCTTCACCGCCCAAGTACTATTTGGATTTCCGGCACACCTGGAACCATACTTAATCTTTCTAATTTCGTGCATGGACACAGTTGGGCTACTTGTATTAATACCGAGATACTAGTACTACAGTAATCTACGGTTTGTATTGTAGATCATCATAAAGTGTCGTATGGAACTATACGGCAGTAAATGGCCCAATGTTGCCTTTTCTTGAATGACTCGGATCATTTTCCTGGAGAGCGAGTCAATGTGCTAGGGAAAAAGTAATTCATAGGCGGAGCGTACCTGTTGGAGTAGAGCTAAAATGAGCCTGCCATTATAGTGCGCTAGGGACGCGCATGTGAGTCCGTGCGGATAGAGATGAAAGATCTTGAAAGAAGAAAGAGGTTCAGCGTTCGACGAGAGGGGTAGGACGTGTGTCGGCTCATTCGCTCGGGCCTAACGTCCAGCGCCCTCAGGCTGAACAGGTTGAGATGCAGAAGAAAACGGGAAATGGCATCGGCGGCACGCAGAGTGAGAAGGAAAGACTGAGCTCAAAAGGGGAACTTTTTATTGAGGTGGTCGATGAGGCCTTATTATAAATACATCAGAGCTCGACTATCTATTTAGTCCTTTTGGGGGCTATGGGACCGATGGACGCGAGCGAGAGAGGAAGAGAAAGACGAAACGCGACGCGTGGCCCTGATACCAAAAATGTACACTAAGCTACCTTAAGACGTGGGCACGAGTGGCAATCGAAGCCGAAGGAAGGGATATGAATCGAGAGTAACAAGAATTAGACTGAAAACGGATCGCATCAAGTCGTGCTCGTCACCTCGGCTGACTAATCCGAGTCTGCAGTGACTCTGCACGCGCAGCCACGCTATCCACCTTACAGTATACGTCACATAAGGCATCGACAAAGCGTTCCTGGAAAGCATGCGAGAAGTCACGAGCATTCAGACCAAGACAAAGCTCCTTAAAGATCAATTCGACTTCCCCTGAGATCCTGGCGAGACCGATGCCACGAGCAGTTGGTAGGTGCGAGAATGCTGGACGCGAATTCGGCCACCGCGATAGACCGCCCGTCCTTCCTAATGTCATCGGGTAGCCCAGCTTTGTAGCACGGGGAGGCAGGATCACTCTCGCTGATGGTCTCTGCAAGCACTTCCACCGGGCCGCCCCGGCCTTCACGCTCCTAGCCAGGTCCATTATCTCCTCGGCATCTGAGAGCGGATCCAGAAGCGTGTGCTCTATGACGGCGACTGTTCTCACTGCCACAAACACTATCTTGGGATGGTGGTCGCGGGACAGATGCAGGTGAACGTTCTTGTGGCAATGTTTTTCCTTAGCCGCTTTCTAATTTTGCCGGCCCGGGCACCTCCGAGCAGCACGTTCCAGTAAACAGAGTCCGCCCATGCGCACCTCGGGTCCATTGTGGGCGGACGGGCGGCGGCGTTGCGGGGTGACGGAGAAGGTGTGAAGTGATGGTGTCCCATGGCGTCCCATGGGATATCAGACGGCCGATACACGAGACGTTGAATATTGAGCGCAGCGACGCCCCCCATGCGAGCAATGCCAAATTCGCCGGACCGCTGTTCGGTCCGTTCTCTCAATTGCGGTAGACAAAGGCAGGTGGACATAACGCACCAACGTTCGCGGAATATAGATCCCACTAACCCCCCTCCTGCTAAACCGTTACGTGCGGAGAGCGACGAGGCTCGTAGCGTGCTCGTACTTGGAATATCATCCTCCTCCACATCCAAAACACCCTCCCCAGTTCCGGCACCGGCACCGTCATCGTCATCTCCAAGCTCGAATTGCATAATGCACCAACAAGATCGCGAAACACGGAGTCCTCTAGCATGATACTCGCGTCAAACAGTCGCTGTATGGCAGCTTGCACGATCTCGGAATCGACATCCGCAAGAAGTGGATGTGCTGCCGCCTGAAGCCTCTGTTTTCACTGTTCCACCTGCCCTTCAATCTATATTCCAACACGCTTGCTCGGCGTGCCAGAAACTGTGCCGATGCCAGGGGGTGCCGGACCAGGCGGGGCAGTACCGCGTGTGGTAAGAACATGATCTGCATTTTGGAGCGCCTCGAGTGCCGCAAACCAGCTTGAGCCAAGCATTCCGGCCACGAAAAGCGCGGCAGCGACGAGCGCCCGTAAGTACACGAAATTGCGCGGGCTTAGTCCCGGTGGCTGCCGCCTCCGCAACCTCCCGCCAAACCGAGCATGAGTCCCTCAAGTAGGACGGGGGAGCACAACGTAGACGAAGCCTGTTGCGGTTCATCGAGGGCGGCAGTGACGCGTGGTGGCGGCTTTCGCGAGAGCAGCGAGGAACGCGTCAATTGGGGTGGGCAGTGCGAGGCACCCTGTGGCGCGAGCGAGCGTCTGCAGTGCGCCTAGGACGCCGAAGATGGAGTCGGAGAGGTTCGTGGTAAGGAGGAAGGAGTGGGCTGCAAGAAGCGCGGGCCAGCCTGCGTTCAGCATCGCGCACACAGTTCGTAGCCCGGCTCGGGTAATGTGGTAGCGTCGGTGCATGCACGGGCTCAGCAGATGGTTTTTGGACCGCGAGGGTGTCGAAGAGAGGGAAAGTATACCCCGCGAGACCGTCGGGGATGTATTGCACGCCAAGGAGACATATGTACGCCTCAGTGATGAGCGGTGCATCTGCCTTTTCGAGCTGATCGATGCTAACAGAAGAAGATAACGATGGGAAAAGGTTGGCAGACTGTCGGCAGTACGATGATCGGGGAGACGCACCATCGCACTTTCATTGCTGCAGTTTGCACGCTCAGGCCAGCCTCAGTGCCAATCATCCCAACAACGTTCGACACCGTCGCGCTGGCAGCCGTCGCCACCATCTCCGCGACCCTGTCCTAGCAGTGGTGGCTATGAAGGTGCGATTGACAGTCGCTCACAGGTACGCCCACACCGTGCATCTGCGCAGAGACGCCGAGTAGGGCGGGACGTGAGGTGACCTTGAGGGCGGATATGAGGAGGGTGAAGACGCGTGCGCTAGAGACGCTGCCGGTGTCACCGTCGGTTGCCAAGGCATCGTAACGCTGCCAGACACCGCGCATGAACTCGCCATCGCCACAAAGCCTGCATATATATATACGTATAGAGGATCGCGTGGTCAGTGTGCCAGAAATGAGGTATAGAGGGGAACCTTACCCGCGCATCATCTCTATCGCGAGCACCCTCATCCACCCAGGCCGACGCTCACCGACGTCAGTCTCGCCACTGATAAGTTTGATGAGTAGTGAGGATGACTTCGGCCTCCTTCTCGAGCTCGGAGGAGGATTGCTTGAGCAAGAGGAAGATAACACGGGTGCCGCGGAGGGCAAGCGGGAAAGCGGAGCGCTCGGAGAGCGTTTTGAGGAGCAGGGGGAAGAGGTGGTGTTGTAATAAGAGTATGAACTCGGAATGCTGTGAACATGAAAGTGATTTGAGGACAACTGCTGGCATACAAGTCTCGGATGGGTAAAGGGGAGGAGAGACACAACTTGCGGAAGAGGCGGTGGCAGTTCGTGAGTGCGCTCTCAATCAGCAAACGTCTTGAGGAGCTACTAGAGTTGTAGGAATTGCGGACGCTCTCCGTTACCCAACAGACAGAGATCCTCGAAGATAGCAAACGCGTCGCGCGCGGCGGTGACCACGCGCTTGTGTCGTCCCGTCCGGAAGAGTCATTGATTCAAGCTCATTGGCGAGCAGCATGCGGCAATCTTCCTCTACGACCTTGTCGACGATGAACATGACCAATTGGCGCAGTGTCGCCGCCGCCGTGGACGACACCACAGCCGTCCTAGATTCATGCAGCTTGAAACACAAAAGGAGGGCCGGACCATCCGTGAAGGAAGAGAAGAGGGAGCACAGAACGAAAGCACGTACGTTTGCGGCCGTGAATAACGAGGAAGTTGGTGATGAGGGAGAGGAGAATCTGGAGGATCTTGAGCTGTAATATGTCTACACCTGCGACATGCAGTAGTGGCCCATCCAAACAACGAACGACTGTATGAGTAGGCTACTCATGCAGTCGGTCATCGTTTGGATGATGCCCGGGATTACAGAGAGGGGAGACGGTGCGCACAAGATGATGAGGCGTTGAGGGAGCCGATGGCAATGATGACGACTTTGGCATTTTTCGTTGCGCAGCCTATGAAGACGGGGCGAAGGATGTATTCTGTGTGCCAACCATCTGTCGTGATAAAGTCAGACTCGGAATCGCTCGCAGGGATATCGGAAAGAGATCATCTTACATCGTATTAGACTCACAACTGGTGTGACCACGATGCGATGCTTGTCTGAGCCAAAAGGCCATGGTCCTGGCCACCTCACCCCCGCCTTTCTCTGGCCGCCTCCGAGTGACTGAGTCTCCCCTTCCATCACTCGGATTAACTCCGCACAAAAATAGTTTGCTGATCCCTGCTCTGTTTCTCTTGTAGCTCTTCTCTCCACCGAGTCTCCTTCGTTGCGTCTCCAGAGATTAGATTACTGTCGCCGACCCGACATCTGACAGGCTCCACCTCAACCAATCAGTCCAATTCCCTCCTTGCTCAGTCCTCACTCATTTAAAATACACGGTATCGAGTGAATTGTATATTAATACCGTATACTGTACATTCCAAGTGTATTTTTGATGACAATAGCGACAACTCGGACGACAACAGGTGCTGCTAGGTCTAGAACTCAGACTCGCGACGAATCATATCCAGCAATATAGCCTGCAGCTGCACCCTCCGATCCCTTGGATATTTGTCAAACCGCATGGGCCAACATCGTGTGAATAGCCACTGTTCCAGATCGGCGACTGCCCATCGCCCGTGCATGCCGCGCTGCGAGCGGGCGAAGTGTAGTATGGCCGCACAGTCGTCCGGGTCATCCTTGGAATAACGTGCGACCTTTAGCGCGACCCCCCAATACCACGGCACGGCGACGAGGGCGAGTCCACGCTGGTTGAAAAACATTTCGGCCTTGACGTTTTGGGGATGCATCGAATCGTGGTAGATGGGGTCGTAGGTTTGGCCAGATTGACTTCATGCGTGTGTTGTGGGGGTGGTGTCAGTTATGTTTTGAGAATCTGGGTAGGGAGCATGATGGACGGTTGAACCCACTTGACAGCCCAGGGGAGCATCATGTCTGCGTGATGGTTCATCCAGTCTGCGCCCAGTTTAAAATGGTAAGCGGTCATCTCGATGCAGGTACGAAGTTGTTGCTCGGCATCCCGAAAGCCTAGCGCGGTATACTCTCTTACGAAAGAGCGGTGGATGTAGTCGATGTCTTGGGTGTACCCGTGGCATTGGAAAGCAGGATGCAGCACCATCACGCAGCCGCCATGTACGACGAGGCGGACCTGCCGCCCGAAGGAACGGTAAAGACGTTCGGAGAGGTCAGATAGAACCTCGATGAGGAGATCTCGGGTGAGAGGGACGTCGTTGACGGGATTGAGAGGCGGACGTGGCGCGGCGACAGGGGCGGCCCGATACATCCACCCGGTTTGAGACACAGGGACAGCCAACATGTCATTGGAGGGGGATGGGGATAGGGTATCGAGATCGACTTGTGAGGATTGAAGAGCAGATAAGTAGTGGAAGCGAAATGAGAGGCACAAAATACGAACTTGGGCCGGGGGTATGATACATGTTCAAAGTGCATTTCGAGAGAAAAGCGTTCTATAACTGTGTGATTGTTAGATTTATTTCTGGCGAATGACATAGGTGGGAAACAAAGCAGATGGAGTCTGTGGGTGACGAACTGCACCTCACCAGCGATGTCATGGTGGCGCAGTGGTGGCGCGCACTCTCTGTGGGCACCACCTTAGGCGCTCGAAAACACAGGTTGAGTGGCGCTTGGCTCACCAATACCTATCTACCCCCGCAATCCATGATGCATGATGCCCCCCCTTCAAAGTTGCCAGTAGACGAGATTCATTCAAAGGAGAGGATGGTCTGGCCCGGATAGCGGCAAAAGTTGTAACCGGCCGTCGAGCGGGCCGTATTCCGTCTATTCTCCAAACCGACTTTGGCTCCGAGTCACTGGCAAGCAGGGGCTTCAACTTTGTACTATTACTGGACTCGCCAACTTTCGTGGTCTCTTAGGCTGGAAAAGGTGTACCCTTAGCGAGCTACTCGTTTTTCACCCGGTTTCTTTTGGCTCGATGGTGCTGTGGGGATTCACTGAGACTGACAAGAAAGCTGAGATCTGAGAATCTAACGGGGAAATGCACTTTCTAAACTTCCCGTTCTCACTCCTACTAGTTTTAATCGCTGTTCTGTTGCCGTGTCCGAGACTCCGAGTTGCAGTGCCAGTCGTGGAACAAATCCAAGCCCATTGGAGTGTCACGTGCCATGTTCAAAGCGTTCAGCCGAAATACTTCCATCGAATCCATCCACCTCACTCCACCTCACTCGTCGGACGACTTATAACAACTTTTTTTTAGTTTCGTTTTCGTTTGCCCTGCCATCGATTAGGTAACTGGGAGAGAACTACGGGATACGTCACGAAAAATGTCGCCTCGTCCGAACAAATGACGTTTTTCGTCATGTCGTTGTTGATGTGGTTGCCTGTCAAACCAGCTCATTACGCAGGTAACCGATTGCGATAGGGTCCAAGGCCATAGGGAGAACTCATCTCCCTCCCGCTCGAAGTCTCGAACCCCTAGTCACCTTTAAGACGAGATTGCGACCTAGAACTGTTAGAGACCCCGTTTTCAGAACTGTGCGTCTTTTTTTTTTCCATCATGTAAACGCAGCCACTCAACTTCACTTTGCGAGCGTCTGTCTCTGCAGCTCGGTGTCAGAAAATCTCGTTCGACGAAGGCACACGCTCCGATGCCAATTCGAACACAGTTGACAGCTGCCTGGGACACAGGAACACAAGTACGGTACACAGTACCCGATTACAGTACAGTACTATCGTTCAACCTGGCGTGCAAACTCACCCAGAGTTGCAAAATCACATTTCTTGCCTCATTCCGGCCAGCTTTTGCCCTCGGACTTTTTGTCCTTAGTTTATGTTATGTCTCACCTTGTAATCCCGAATCTCAGAATGGAAATCCATTGATTCGTTCGTGTGCGACAGGTCAATCTCTTGTGCTAATCACATCATTTAAGGTACAAACATGAGGCTCGAGAGCTCAGCACTGCACAGAAGCCAATTTTCTTTTGGGAGCGCAGTAGGAACATATTGAACTACTTGTATACCAATTTGCAAGTGCAGGGGTGTTCTGTGAAGGGAGATATGAGGTGTTGCAAAATCGAGCGTGACGATCAAGGTTGATGATCAAGCTGAGTTTGAAAATGCGTCAAATGCGTCAACCCCTGCTGCCGAGACAGTCGTTGCTGATTGGCTCATGCCAGTCGGGGTCTGAATTGACGTGGTGACAGGTCGTGACAGAATCGTGACAGAATCTTTGCAACTCTGGTTTTTCAACCCGGAAAGTCTCCGACAGCAACCACAGGACATATTTCTCAAAAGTAAGTTGGTAGGATCAAGGTTTATATGCTATTCTAAGTGTCCAAAATAGCCAGTGGCTCAAAGTTGTGTTGTGGCCAAGTCCGAGAGCGATTTTGCCAAAATTTTGCAACTCTAGCTGAACGATAGTAACATGCTCCAGTAGTACGGCTGGTCTCGTTACAAATAAAGTACAACAACTCATAGGCAGTTATAGGCGCTCTCGCCGGTCCCGTCCCAGCTCATCAACTGACTGTAAACTCATCTACTGTATTGGTCTTCCCACGAATCGGAAGAACTTTATCACTGCTGCGGCGATCATTAAAACACTACAATAGGACCCCATCACCATTCACTTCCTGGGATCGATAAGCCAAGTCATTTTATCGGAATAGCGATCGGGCTGTGTACGTCGTCAGTGGCGAGGCTTTGTTTTCCTTCTTTATGTTCTAACATACATCACGCGAAGCGATGGGATCGCCGCCGCCGCCTGCACTGACTCGGAGGAAGCCCTAGGTGGGATCGTAGGTGCTCGCCCTCCGGAGTCGCTCACCGGATGCGTATTATAACTACGATAGTATGCACTATCTAACGCCCAGCCAAAAAAGTGTCGAATACTATATGTATTTGGTTGACCAATCTTCGAAAACAAAGGAACATGATTCCGTTCAAATGTTCAAACCTTGAGCTATGTCATGTGCTTCCTTCCATGGATCAGTTGCTACTGTACGGATCATACAATCCGGATCGGTGTATGACTGTAGACGCTATGCTACTGTATGTGAGAATGTTTGAATGAATGATTATGATTATGATGGATGGATGGATGGATGATGTCTGCGCATTGCTCAATTGGGATTCATTAGGAAGGCAACGTACTGCGCGGCGGAAGCCAACTAGCTTGCAAGTATCATAGCACACGGCTGTACTACCTACCATACATAGCACATGCAGTGTTGTATGGCATTAATTTGCCTTTCATGTTCGAGGTTCGAGATCGTACATAGCCGTCTTGGGTATTTCGCACTACTGTAAGTGGGGAATAGAAAATCCACATACGAGTACACCCATACTATGCCTCGTGGTGACGGTGTATTGCGGGGTCTTATTTTTAAGAAACCGCCGCCTGGGCGCCTGTGAGCTGTCATTGGATCGTGCAACGCAACACGTGGGGCGCGTGCTGATCACTGCATTGAACACATGATCGCGTGACGTGCCAAAATGTTTGTTTTTTTGCAAAAGAAATTTCTTCATTTCAGGGAGATTTAAACGTACATACATACAACAGGATTGGATCTACAGGGAGTGTAAGATTAGGTCAAGGGTATTGGATATGAAGGGGGGTTCCGTGGACATTGTGTACAGCATTTTGTTTTTAAATTAAAATGCTGTCCCTTGTCTTGTCCGTGGTCTCTTCAAGACAATAACGTAATAACGTAAGTTGACGATGGATGATGACGGTGAGTCGTGGTGATGGTGGTGATGGTGATGGTGATGGTGATGGTGGTACATGGGCATGGGTAAGGAAGGTCCTGGGATGAATGCAGAGATGAGATGAAAATGAGACGGAAGCAGCAACAAATGGAGAGACCGAGTAAAAAAGTATGGCACAGCATGAAAGAAAGAAGAGCATAAGCGAGTGATCGAGTGCGATAAAAAGAGAGGAAGAAGAAGAAGCGTATGAGGATGGAAGCGAGTGAAATGTGGGACGCATCGGCTCCCTACAAGAAATACAGGGGAACATTGCTCTTCGTACGCGGCAATTGCTGCAACGGCGTGAACAACATCGATGACGACAACGGCGACAACAAATTAGACGGGGGTGGGGGCGACAACGCTGACATGGACGACATGGACGACGAGGACCGAAGCTGCTGGCTTTGAGTCTGTGTCTGGGCACAGCAATGTGTCTGGTACGTCTGGTAGGTCGTCATCAATGGTAGCTGTGGCTGTGGCTCAGGAAAAGCGCGAGCAAGCGCGTCCTTCAACCTCATCCGTAGCTGTGCCTTCTGCTGAGGCGGGTACTTGGAATACTGCATTGGCCAACAACGTTCGGATAACCAGCGTTCCAGTACGTCGACCGTCCAGCGATAACCACGTTGCAAAGAGCCTAGACGCAGTACGGCCCCACAGTCAACAGGGTCCTTCTTGGCGTATCGCACGAGCTTTAATGCCACAGCCCATGGCCACGGCACGGCGACGAGGGCAAGTCCACGCTCGTTGAAAATTGATAGGGCCGCGGCATTTTGCTGTTGCGTTGCATCGTAGAAGATGGGGTCGTACCTCTGGCCTTTTTGGCTGTATGCGCGTGTGTTGTTATGGGGAGGTTGTGAAGTCAGTTTTGCTTATTTGGGAGAGAGATATATGGATGATTGGACGCACTCGACAGCCAAGGGGAGCGCTACGTCTGCATGATCGTTCATCCAATCGGAGCCGAGGTTGAACCTGTATGCGGTCTCCGCGATGCATGCCCGGAGTCGTTGTTCGGCATCCGGATAACCCAATGCGCGATACTCCTTTACGAAAGAGCGGTGGATATAGTCGACGTCTTGTGTGCTGTCTCGGTGTGTGAAAGAATGATGAAGGACCATCACAGCACCGCCGTGTACGACGAGGCGTACCTGCCGCCGGAAAGAACGGTATAAACGTTCGGACAGATCCGACAGCACCTGCTTGAGGAACGTTCGGGTGAGGGGGATGTCATTGACGGGTTTAAGAGACGGAACTGCAGGTGCGGTAGCGGTCGGTAATGTCATGGTTGTTGTCATTGGTAATGTCACGATAACCGGGGCGGGCTGGAACGTCCATTGGGCGGATTGGGGGAAAGCATACAGCGCCATTTGTGAGGGTGGTCAATATAATAAAGAATAAGGCGGGAGGGAGTGAGTTGGAGAATGATGGAAGGGGTTGAAGGACGAGACAGTGTGGACTGGTGAGATTTTTAAGAACGGAAGGAGGGTGAGGGAAACAATGAGTGGAAGCGAGATTCGGAGGCGCGCTATATATTGAACATGAGCGGCTATGGCTAACAGTGGTGGCGACGTGTGTGAGACAAATGTTGTGAGGGTCATGTCATTCCCAGGTAAAGGCGTGTGTGTGTCTGTGTTCATTGGATGACATCGGTTCAAAACACGCGGATAGAACGTGTGGGAGGGTAAACCGGGGAGGCCAACTGCACCCAAAGATGTGGTGAGCCCTTTTGTCGGCCGTCGGCAATACAGCACGTAGACGCTCATGATCAGACATACGATATGACCCCCTGTACTGCAAGTTACCTGGCTCACGAATACTTAGGCGAAACGAAGAGTACCACCGCAATGCATACTGTACGCCTCCCAAACCTTTAAGTGCATTACTGTGGCAATGACCTAGCTGTGCACCCTCGGCTTTACAGGGCCAACTCGGACGCAACTCAGACGGGTGAGATGGTGAAAACGCCGGCGGGCCGCAGATGCCGCCTATTGTCCGAGACCGGCCATTGTACCCGTTGGGGTTTGTGGTTTTGTTTTGGAATCAGATCAGACAAGTGTCAAAGCCGCAGTACTGTACAGCACATCCAGCCAGGAACTCAACTCTCCGTTTTCTTCCCGTAACCACATCTCTGGCATACAAGTACAGCCAAATTAGGATATCTCTCCCGATGCGCCGTCGCGCTTTTGGTCATTGATCCCCTTCTGGGCTGTCATCAACGCTCGTGAGATGATGACGCAGACAGTTACAGTATCTATTGTTTTGAAACCACGAGGCTGCGCTAACCAGAATGGATGTTTCCAACGTAACCTTGTACTGTGTATCCCGTTCCTACATCTCTCGCCATCGGTCACCTTCGATGCCCCTGGTTGATCCATCCAACCATCAAAACAGCAAGGACATTTCGTCATGTACAGTATGTTCGTCGAGCCCATTTTGGTTCGTTCTTGAGAAAGAGGTATTAATCGCCGGTCCTCGCCTCGGTCGCTGCTTTCCGATCACTGCGCAGCCCTCTGTTTAGGATAGCAAGTGCGCCCACCATTTTGTCGCCTCCCCAAGGCCCCGGTCTTGGATTCGAGTGATTCTAGCAGGCCGGTCCGTTGCTCTGGAACACGGGGATACAGTTAGTTGAGAAACTCACAGCCACCGGGTGCGTCAACACGTGGAAGGGGCGTATCTAGGCTGCGTCAATGGCTTCTACTAGTGACTGTCCACCCTGCTTGCAGCGCTCGAAGATCGTGGAGGGCGTGTCCATGGCATCCTCGCCGCATACCAGGACTTTACACTTGGAATGGGCGCTCTAGTGCCTAGACCATTGTCGTCGTGGGGTGAACACGAGGATTGCGCACTTTTGCCTTAGGAGGCAATGTCCCCCACGTGTACAATTATGAGAACGGACTCCAGGGCCACGTACTACTGTACCTTCCTAGGTTCCTAGGACGGGAGCGTTGTTGAATATCGGATTAACGATCTTGATCAGCGAAAGGTTTCTTTGGGAGAAGAGAGAGAAGGCCAAAAGGAAATCCCACCACATCCAGCCACACCGATGTAACTTACAAGCTCAAGATTAACACCATCCTCATTTGTGCGATGATATTTTCGAGTGGCGTCCGTCATCCTGTAGGATAGACATACAAGGCGCATAACAATGGCGAATTCGACTGTAAGGAATGACTAATGGCTGGTGCTAAACTCGGCGTACTGACTCGAGTGCGAACGAGGGGTTAAAGAAAAGTCCGGACTTGTGATACCCACAAGCTTGGCACGACTACAGAGCCTACAGAGGAAAAGCAATTTCCGGGACTTTGTTTCCGCAAACTTCGGGCGTTGTTGATGATCAGTCGATGATACTCTAAGGATGATAGCCATTTATAGGATAGGAGCACCGCCACGAAATCCGATAGTTTGGGAAGGGTTAGGGCAACGGGAGGGGAGGCCGAGGGAGAGGGAGAAGTTTTCATTTTGACAAAAACGGTTTTTTTTTCTTCTTTTTTTTGCCACAGCCGACTCGCATGAGGCGGGCTGTGATGCATGTAATGAGTGAGTCACCACTGCACTTGCTAGTCCAAAATCGATGCGATGGGAGCTGGAGATGTTGCATCGACCCAATACTAATGTAACGCCACCTACGCCCTCCCCACCAAACTGCTAGAACGCTTCCTAGGAATTGCTCGAATCGCGCCTACTCAGTGGGCTGCAAACTCGCAAGTAGGAAAAGTGCAGGTACTGTACAAGTGCAAAACCCCTCTTCTCCCTCCAACGACCGGTGAACGGGCCTTCTGTACTAGGTCTAGGCCTACTACGGCCTACCAACCAGTTGGTCGATCGCGAAACATTTTTTTGATACTAAGTATTCTCGAATATGGGGGTAAATTGAGTTTGTGGATCTTTCATGGGGAGATTATATTGAATTAGGAGAAGAAGGTGGTAGTGGCGAGAAGGAAGGCTAGGCCCGGCGTTGCAACGCAGTGGCCAGTGTGTGTGGCAGTGGGCATCAGCATCGCCGGCCAAAACGTGTTTGTCACGTGTGGCGGGCGTGGTGAATTTCAGAAGATTCGGGCGCCGCTCCGACTCGGACATCTCGGAGTTTCTCAGACAATGCACAGACAATGCACAGACCCCCGCCGCGATCGCCACTTGACCGCTTGACCGTCCAACGCCGTCCAACGACGTGGATGCCATGCGAGACCCGAGACCGCCGATCCCCATGCCTTGCCAAAATGCCAAGAGAAGACCAGATACCTGCCCGCACTTCAAGTTCTTGAGGATGTGGCCCGATGTGCTATAGTATAATACTCGATCGCCGTACAGTATAGTTTCTCATCCATCCTACTATACGCATGTCAATGCAGTGATCACGGCGCTCGACTACAGTACGACTACTCCGGGTACAGTATAATCTCCAAATGACGATGAACCAATATGATTTGTACACGGAGTACTGCCCTGCACGCTTACTGTAAAGACCGCCGCAACTCTGCATGTTCAAAGCGCGTCTAAGAAGCTGACCAAGAGTCCATTACGATAGTCTACAATAATGACCCAACTTTGGACGTTCATATCTTTCTTCCCTTCGACTTCTTTACGCAGCGGACCACTTACTGCAATACCATATCTACGTCGACCCCACCCAGCAAGATTCAAGGCACAACTTTAAGCGCCTCTTCGAAATCCGCGATGATATCCCTGATATTCTCAATCCCTACCGACACCTGCATCCAAACGTCACGCCGTCACTACCACTGATTCCCGAGCTATGCATAAATAGAGAGGGACGAACCCGGATGAGATCAGAGGATACTCCAGATGCCAACTGCTCCTCCTCGGTCAACTGTTGGTGGGTCGTGGTCCCAGGATGGATCACGAGCGTCTTTGCATCGCCCACGTTCGCGACATTACTCGCCAACTTGAGCGAATCGACGACCTTGCTCCCCACCGCCGCATCCTCGCCACCCTTGACGCCAAAGCTCAACACGCCGCAAAATGTGCCTTCCCTAAGCGTCTTGAGTGCCAACTGGTGAGAAGGGTGCGACTCGAGGCCCACGAAGGACACCCAGGCGACCTTTTCATGTTGCTCGAGGTATCGCGCGAGAGCGAGAGCGTTATCCGAGTGTCGCTGCGCGCGCAGCGATAGCGTCTCCAGGCCTTGCAAAAGGAGGAACGCGCCAAAGGGGTTGAGGCAAGTGCCTAAATCGCGCAGTATTTCTACACGTAGCTTTACAGCGAATGCGAGATTCCCGAACGTCTCTGAGAACTTGAGGCCGTGATAGCCTTCAGCAGGAGACGTAAAGGAGGGGAATCGACCAGAAGTCCAGTCGAATTTTCCTGAATAGAACGGAATATCATCAAGTCAATATTGAACGTAGGGTTGAGACGTCGTCTACTCTTACCCGAGTCGATGACTACGCCAGCGATGGTATTACCATGACCACCGATCCATTTAGTCGCGCTGTGCACGACAATATCTGCGCCGTGCTCGATGGGACGGATTAGATACCCTGGCAATTGCATCCGTCAGTAGGTCCAACCGAGACGAGAACGGGTACGCATACCGCCCATGCCAAACGTATTGTCGACGATCAGCGGGACTTTGTGCGCGTGTACGACCTGCATACCACCTCAATATATGTACGGGTACGCATACATGCAGATCGCATACCTTAGCTATCTCACTAATCGGACAGACGTTGTACTTGGGATTTCCAATGGTCTCCACGAATACAGCCTTGGTTCTCTCATCGATAGCCGCGCCGAATTCTGAGGGGTCGTCGGAAGTGACAAACTTGACCGCAATCCCATATTTTTTGAGAAGCACTACATCACGCAAAATCGTCAGCTCCTGAATGCATACGGGGGTAGAGAAGGGGTGGAATCTGATCTATGAAATTTTTGGATTAGCTACCTTTGAATTGGTTGTATGTCTGGAGTAATTCGGATCAGCATAGGGTTCGCAGGGAGGCACGCAGAGGATCGCTTACTCCACCATAGAGATAGGAGGTGGAGATGATGTTGTCACCTGCGCTTGCGATGTTGCTGATGGCCATAAATTGTGCCGCCTGGCCACTTGAGGCTGCCACGGCAGCTACGCCGCCTTCGAGAGCGGCAATGCGCTTTTCAAAGACGTCCTAGGGGTGAAGTTATTAGTAAACGATCAGAAATTTGCCGCAGGTTAGACGGGTAGACGTACTACTGTCGGGTTTCCCATGCGAGAATAAATGTTTCCAAATGCACGAAGGCCAAACAGATCTGCGGCATGCTGAAATGAACCCCGTAAGAAATCACTATGATTATGACCATGATGCCTTGCGGATCATGACATACCGCGGAATCGTTGAAGACAAAGGAGGTAGTTGCATAGATAGGTGGCGCACGGGCGTTTGTGGCAGGATCGACATCCTGCCCTGCGTGGAGTTGTAGTGTCTCGAATTCAGGAACTCTGAAAGGATGTCGACGACGTATGATGAATGTAGGAAGAATTGGGATCGCTGTCGTTCATACCTGTAATATTGTGAGGACATGAGAGCGACTTGACCCAACGACCCCTTTAAGCCATCGCTCACTCACTGGCACTTCGGCTCCACTTGACAAAAACGGAGCACGCCATTTTGCGTGATCCATCGCGGATCCTGTAACCCTGCATACCGACCGCATCGACACCATACAGGAGAAATAACGAGCATTAGGGAACGCAACGAGATCCTATGGCGTCTGTCCGGTTTAGAAGCGTCATGAAACAAGACTCCGGATAATGTGCGAGTTGGTATAGCAAGTCCTGAAGTCATTGGTATTACGTCACTGGCTGACCCCCGGCGGCATTTGCCGTTGATAGCATTTTAACCGTTGATACTGTGCAAAGATCACTTCTGCTGCAGAGAAAGTCAAAATACGGTGCCATCACGCAGGGAATGAGACGTCGGGTTCGCACAGCTGATGGTTAATCGTTTTTGTGCTGCACACGCACTTGATTCCACCAAGATTTCAATTGAATGTTGTTTCTGCCGTCATAATGATCGTGCATCATGCATCATGTGCCGTAACTGCCGTTCGCTTATGCTGCGTTCCGAAATTATTGTACCAACAAAGGACTGAACTGCGAGCGTTTGTTGGAGCACGATTGGTATCTGTTCAAGACCCGACGTACTAAGCTCTTTACGGGAATTTCCATTCCAGCCAGAAACTGCACGCCGTTGGTTATTGGATTACGTTACCTCGAGTACCGTTCGCGATGATGATGATCTACACGTGTAAAAATCAATCTTTCTGGAACACTTACATTTTTTCTGTTCCTTATCTCTGCTCCAACCGGGGCGTTCACTTTGGGAACGTCGGGCTGAGGCTCCACTCTGTGGGAGCCACCGGGAGATAGATAATACTCTTGAATTCGTTAACGCCCATATTTACGTCTTTACGTCTCTCTTTGTCTTCGACAATCGCCCTGCTGAACATCGGCAGTGATGAAGGTGCCCCGTGGAGCCGGGCCCGAGGCTTCCAGGCAATCCCGTACTCAGGCTCTTTCGTAGCACCGGCTCGCGGCCTGAGTCGCCCGACCTTGGGCCACTTGTTGGAAGTCCTGAGAATATGATGAATATCACGCAAAGAGTGCAGAAGATGCATTCCTGTGCGTGCGACGACTCTGGATCCGAGGGCCGTCTTTCGGATGTCAGGCTTCCGATTAGTCAACACTGCTAGCCCCAAAATGGAATCAAATTACACCTGAACCTGGGGTCAGGTACATCCGGGCTCTTTGAATTCCATTACACCTGTCTATGTGGCTTGTACAAAGTAACCCCTACTTATTGCGTGGTTTGAGATGCAAGCTCGGACGGACTCGTGCCCCCCCCCCCCCCCCCTTCTCCCTCTCTTGCTCCCCCTGCAGTAGGTCTGTCATAGCACAACATGTCCACGCCCACGCCGCCCGAAGACTCCACGTCCCACGCGCATCATGATCATGATTCGCCAGATACCCCGACGGGCGCGACACATACCGTGTTGTCTTTCCTGGAGGAAGCCACCTCACGAGATGGCCGACCCGACTCCACCCCCGCATCAACTATGCTAGGCAGCGCGCATAACATGCTTCATCGGTTTACTTCGTCGTCGTCTTCTGCCCATCATGCTCACGCTACTCAATCACCCGAGGCCATATTAGACGCCGCCGCCGCCTCCGCAGCACCGACTGTCCTGGGTGCTGCGCAAAACGCGTTTTCTAAGCTGACTCATGCTATCCCTCATGTTATCCCCCATTCCCATGCTACCTCGGCACCTCAAACTCAAACACCTGTCCCAGATGTACCACGAGAACAACAGGCGGAGGCATCTTCACACACGGAAGGGCCACAACAACGCGCGGCCGACTCAACTGCCCAAGGTCAGGGTCCTACATCGGTCTCATCCCGTGGCAGCGGCAGTGGCGAGGGGCGTGCCATTACACCACCACGTGGGGTTGCGCGTATCACGCGATCCCACCCGGCAATACCTGATGCTGCCCACGCGCCACGCCCCATACGCGTATCCCACGCCCAACGCCGTCCAACTGGTACCTACGCCGACAGCGAAATGGCATGGCATTCTTACGAAGACAAAGATACTGTACGTTTGTTCCCCGTGATGAGCTTACTGCTGTCGCGGGCGGCTGATTGTCCTGCCCGGGTTTTCTTAGCACCGCGAAAGAAGTGTTGGTGAGCGCGTAGACCCAACCATCTCCTCGGCGAAAAGAGAGCTTTTCAAGGCCAAACAGAGAGGTGAGTAGAAAGATACGCGCAGGGGATACCATTTATTAACACTCGTGCACTTGTTATACAGCAATGATTACAGGCTGGGCGCAAAACATTGCCCTCGCCCTACAAGTCCTGATCGGTGCGCTTACTACCGCTCTTGGTGCAGCACTAACCGGTAAAAAGGTACGTGTTATATAAAACTTTCTCTGTTCCATAGCTCGCCTTAACACCGATGCTAGACGTCGTCTGTTGCGATCTCGCTCCTCGGCGGTGCTTCGACACTTGTAGCGTCGTATCTAGCGCGCACGAAAGGCACGAATGAGCCACAAGCTTCGAGGTTCCGCGCCCAGGCACTTGATCATTTTCTGCGTGAGATAGAGGCGTTCGACCTAGATCATGGACACGAGATGGGAGACAAATGGGATGACAAGATCAGTGGTTTCCGTCTTGGCTTTGAACGGATACTTGGGAACCGCCCCGGAAGCGTCACGGTCAATGCGGAGGGCAACAGTCCTGGTCTAGAAAAGTGGGGAGCGGGTATGGATCCCACCGTAGGACCCAGCGGTCCGGGAAATGGGTATGGGTGAGTGTAACGCATGTCATACGGTGTCGAGAATTTACTAAGAAGCACCAAATTCCGACAGGAAATATTCTATGGCCATGAATAACAAGACAGGATTCATGACTGTATAGCGTTACGACCCTCTGTGCCGGCGTTGTCTGTGTTTTTTCGTCTGCTTCCACCTTATTTCCGTGCGATAGTATTTGTCTTGGTTCATAATGCCATGTATACCCATAGTTAATGACTCACTCCCCGTACGTCTCGCATTCTCGGAATGTCCTTGACACAAAATTGAACTTTCACATCATGATCGACGCAAAACTTCTGTGCCGAGTTTCAAATGACAGGAGAAGACCTTCTTTGTTGAAATACAAAGGCCGTATGTTTCGGATATGAGTCCAAGTCAGGCGCCGGAACTTGACATTACCCTTCTGAGCCAACAGGAGTTCTCTCCGTTCCGTATATATGCCAGTTGAGTAGCATCTCAACTCCATAGATACGCGAGTACAGTGCTTCTTTTAATTAGACGTTGCGCTAGCCGTCGCGTTGGACGGTTGGACCGTGACGAACGTTGAATACTGTATTGAGCCCCCAAACAATACATGATCATGGGACACTCAGACCCAGTTCCGGCCGGACTTGCAGGTGGGAGAATTCACATTGGCCACACTCAGGGCATTACCTCACCCATACCTCCGCTAGTAAGACCTGTCACGATGGCTGCGGATGGCATTATGGAAATTTGGATATCATCATATGGCCTTTCCTGGCTGGACCTGACAATCAAACTGTGGGAGTCTCCACTTGCTCAGCAATCCCCCGTATTAAAGTAAACCCGGCGGCATTTGCTAAAAATGGGAATACTGTACTTACTCTGAGAGCTGCAAGAGAGTTCATTACATCGGGGATTCGCAAACTCCGAGTCTTTTAGAAGCTCTTCGAGGTCTTAAATAGGAAGCGCTAGGAGCAATAAGTGAGCTGCCCTAAGAACGTTGAGATTTCCTGATGTAATCATCATGTTAGACAAATGAAGGATGACCGTGACTGTAGGAACTAGGAAGATCTTTCAGTCTCCCACGCTCGTTGAAATTATTATGAGCCACCCATCGTATACGGAGGAAATGATGTCAGGACGTGATTACAGTATACTGTATTATTTCACACACCCACGATCATATCCACACTAGGGCTCGAGCTGAATTTCATTGGATCAAATTGATTGTCGACGTTATACTGTAGAAGGATGAAGGATCTGATGATGATGATGATTCTGATCTACAGTACAGTACCGGGTACCGGCAACCCGTTTACCGGCAATACTCCGGTAACTGGTCAACTGCGCAACTTGCCGAGAACTTGAATTTTCTATCGGAGTTGTTGATCGAGTCCGTCCGTCCGTGGTCAGTTGGAGTCTTCCACAGTAACTTACACACTTCGGCTTTCGGCTTTCTGTTTTCCTTGCTTCCGGAATGAGAGGACAAACAAAATTAAAACATTCTCTTGTCCGGACTCGAATTTCTGATCCAATCACAGTATCATCGACTTTTGCTCACTTTTTTAAGCGCCGGGTGGCGTTATCCCCCATGCAACGACAACGGACGGTTCGAGTTTGACACATCCCGTCGACTCCTACATATCGCACCGTTCGCAGCTATACAGTATAAGTTACAGCACATGGTGGCGCCGTCACCTGCGTCACCCGCTGACGGACCTGGGACGGCGCTACAGAATGACTTTGCAGTTTTATTAGTTAGCCTTCTTCGGAACTGTGGCGGAACAGAACTGCCACCAATCACGGTTACGGCGTTCAATTGCCACCTGTTCCTCGCCGCTCTGTGACGTCGGCCGAGGCGGGTTTGGCTTTACTCGTCGATACAGTACAGTACAGTAACTTAAGTTACGTCTGAATAGTAATTTGTAAGCGCCAGTGGCCAGCGGCCCAAAGGACGGAATTTTGTGGACGTCTGACCACGCTGGGAAGCTGCCAGCAAAGATGTGGTGCGCATGTCACGGTTTCCAATCAGCGCAGGTATTTTTTCAAGTCTCGGGTATAGAGGGCATACAGTATGCCATCTATCCATCACGGTCTTCCTGCCCCCGCCTCTCCCGTGGCGTCATGATGTCTCCGGGGATCGCGCATTGTGCTACGTATTGCTAACGAAAGTCCCCACGCCTGCTTTCCGAGGGTGTTCCGGGTTCCGGGGGTGTTATTTCCAGCTTCCTACGTATCGTTATTTCCAGCGTCCTACGTATCATAACTTAGGAACATAGGAACTTATGCCAATGTACTCGCTCGCGGATAGTAATTTGTCCTGTATCCCCATGTGGGCTTCGCGAGCTCAAATTCGGTAAGTATTCGGAAACGGAAGTTTGGCCCTACTGTATCCGACTACAGTAATATCTGATGAAACGTCGTGTTCTCCCGTACGACATCCTTTACCTTGAGCGACGCTTACCGGTATTCGTCGTCTTCTCCCTCCGGTATTGTGCGTGCGAAATTGACTTACCTCGGGCGGATCCAATGTTGACACGAAGTACAGTAAGTACAGATGAGTTCCAAGGCGAAGCGACAAGCAGAGTGGTGCGGCCCGGGGCGATTCCGAGTCACACACGAGGAGGAGCAGAAGTTTATCAAAGCGCCCCGAACTTTTCATCTGAGCACGCGGGTATTCCAGACCAAAGCTTATACCGCTGTAAAAGCAAAATATTGTTATGAAGATCGCGCAGCCTGGCACTCACTGTACTATACTCGAGCACCGGCCTGCTTGGCCATACCGCCCATCTTGACCCTGGGCCAGCATCATTCACAGAAAGAGCTTGAGGTTACAAAAATCTGCTGATCAACAAGTGCGAGAACAATAAAGAACCACATCGAGTTGTGTTTGCGCAGCGTGGCCTAACTTGAACGACACGACAGAAAAACCTCGAAACCTTCTATCAATTACTGATACTAAACCTCGTGGTGGGGATTCCTCGGGTAGACTCAAGAGCAGTCGGTCCAACCTGTGTGGAGTATTACATTAGATGATTCATCGGTTGAAGGGCTCAGGGGGACAAAGAGAGGAAGACATTTTTAGGTGAGCTGCATCATTATTCCTAAAGCCCAGGGCGTGGTGGTAAAATGAACCAAGTGGTGCTTTGGCCTCGTGAAAGTGAGTGTGGTTTGTTGATTTGTTGAAACTGTGGACGTTAAACTTGACTCACAAGCAATGCATGTCGGGTGGTAGAACCGACTCTGGACTCCGCTCGGCACTCTCCGATCACATGCCTTGAAATGCTTCTCACACGGCGTCTGGGAACGGTGTCTGGGAATGAGATTAGATAGAACGAGGACTGTGCGTGCATATTGCGTGTTTACCCACTTGCAGACGCTCGGGCCGTCACTCTATTCCCTCCAGTACACACTAAACTCTCTTGCATAGCTAGAATGGCCACTCAACGAGATCATGTGGAGTATAACCAAATGATCCTGAATGCGTGCGTACTACTAGATGGCCTGTGACTAATGACTATTCTAATAGTGACCCATTACTCCAGCCCAGGTCCCTCGGCATCGCAAAGTGCAGCACGAGGGTGCGTCAATCCCTTCTTTTGTGTAGTGATATTGGTCAAGAACCATCCTCGAATAGCACTCAAATCGCCGAATCGCACGGAAGACTATCCCTTGGACTATCCGAGCAACGCGTTGAGGTGATAGGTTCGTGCTTATCGATAAATCCTGATTCTTTGATGCCTTGATAGTTTTTAATCGTTTGCTTAGTCCTTCGAG
The DNA here is from genome assembly GCA_015178925.1 of Russula emetica. NCBI lineage: Eukaryota > Fungi > Basidiomycota > Agaricomycetes > Russulales > Russulaceae > Russula > Russula emetica. The sequence goes on along the minus strand of WHVC01000020.1, from coordinate 388,863 downwards.
CCGTTAATGTCCCAAGTATCAATAAATATCCTTTGATCAAAAGGAAGCTCTTCGTTACCGTATCCAACCCTGAGACAACGGCGAAGACCGCGGACGTTCGGGTCGAGGGACAGATGGCGAAGTGGAACCAGAACCTGGATGCATTGTAGGTCTTCCCTCATTCCCTCCAATTTTATGGCTAAAAGTTCCATTCAGTCTTGTAAAACCGTCTTCATCACATCTCACAATTTGTCTTTATGCGAAGCGGCCTGCACATCCCGACATCCTAATAGGGACTCATGAGATGCCGATACCCCTAGCCTCTCAAAGTGGTTCGTTTCGTTAAGAGTTCCCTTTCGTTAAATCGATTGAACATCTCGCGTACAGATATCCCTTGTGTCCTCGAGAATGACGTTGGGCAAGCTGCGCGGGCGATGCAGCCGATCACACTCTACATAACGGTTAACATTACACCTTCGAACGTGAACAATATCTCTCCAAGTATACCAACCGAAGAAGACGATTCTCCCAGTACAAACCGCCATGGACAAGACCTGTCGGACGGGTTATACAAAGAAGTCCTGGAAGGGTACTTCAAAGACCAACAAGCACGGGTTCTATTCCGCTCTGTTATTGGACAACTGATTGCTTCAATCGAACCCCTCACCATCCACTCACTCATTCCTCTGCGACAACACGCCTCTTACGACAAAGACAGTGATGCCGCCATTACTGGAGTACTCAGTCGCCTCGGCTCATTGTTAAGTAATGTCAATTCATCCGACAACAGTCTTCCCATCATTCCTCTCCATACATCATTCCGTGACTTCCTCACAAATAAAGAGAAGAGTGGCGATTTCTACGTCGATATCCGTGATGCTCACCGTCGACTAGCCCATTCTTGTCTCAATCTACTACTCGATCCCCTCGATGGCCTCAAATTCAACATCTGCAAACTCGAAACATCGTATCTCCCCAATGATGACGTCGAAGACCTTAACACCCGCGTTGATCGACACATCCCACCTGCTCTGCTATATGCCTGTTGCTTTTGGAGCGATCATTTGAAACACACTGATTTCAGGATGGATCTGTTTGGAAAAGTCGAAACTTTCATCAAAGAGAAATTCCTGTTTTGGCTGGAGGCCCTTAGCTTGATCAGAATGATCGGTCTTGCTCCATCAGCGTTCGCAACTCTAAATATGTGGTGTAAGGTAGGAGCACGGGCTGCGCTCGCGCAGACCACTCCAGTGACCCTCTCATATGTCTGAGTCGCCCGGAAAGTTCCTTTATGCCCAACCCTTCTTGACGCGTCGACCTCCTCCCAGATCGCGGGACTCGGAATAAGTCGGCCGAGTATTCCTTATTTTTTCCTCGTGTTTGTTCTGTCTTCCCCCTTCGTTCCACGCGCGCTTACAGTTTAGGCGCCTTCGATACGTATTACAGAGGGCGCGTGCCTCGTTGCTATCTAACCGACAGCCTCGTGGCTGCCTGTCGTTGGCATCTTTTTCCAATGCATTACTCTGATCGCCCCTTCTCTCGCTCGCCCACGCTTTATAGTGATCCCTTTTCTCATTTACATTATGCTTCCTCCCCCGTTCCGCCCACGTTCCCGACTTTGGACGACCGGGTACAAGTTTCGGACAGGCTCCATGCCTTCGCGTCGGGGTGGCCACCAGCCACGCGTTGTCCTCGAACTTCTCTTGATTCTCGTTTTTCTCACTTACTTACCGATCGTTTTACCGTAGAGTACAACGGGCTGACGTGTTGGGAGTCCTTCCATGTATTTAAAGAGTCCAGCATAGGTCACAATGGCCATCATATATCTGGTCCCCTTTCTCTTTCTCCTTCTCTCTAAGCGCGAGACGTCCCAGGACGCGAGTTTTATCTCTTTTTCTATTTTTCCTTATCCGAGTCCGAGACGCCGACGATCGGGTCATCGAGGCCTAGTACGTTCCACCCTACTGATCCCACGCTGACAGCCGTCCCTAGGCCTCAGTCCTCTTCTCTTCTTACTGCCCCTTTCCCCATCTCCTTCGACATCTCCTCCCTACTCGAACTCACAGGCGCGGCCTTAGGCTGTGCTACAGTGGTTGGCGTCTAGTCAGGGTGTGAGTATTATAACTGCCGGTCCGATGAGAAACGCCAATAACTGATTACAATGCTCACAATAGGACTCGCGGAGAGAGCTTGAGGAACTCAGGTCATTCGTCAATGACGCCGCTGTATTTGTACGGCATTTTGGGACGGCCATGGCAAAAAGTGCCCCACATGTCTATCTTTCCGCTCTACCATTTGCGCCGACTCGTTCTCTTGTCTCCACGCATTATTCCACCTTATTCCCTCGAATCCTACATGTGGAATGCGGACAATTGTCTCACTGGCCATCATCAGAGAGGACGATTTCAAACTTCGGGGCACTTGTCCTATCCGTTGCATTCTCGCCAGATGGCCAGTACATCGTCTCAGGCTCCGAACATGGAAGAATTAGTGTGTCGAATGCTACAACGGGAGAGACAGTGGCAGGCCGTTTCAGTGGACATAGAAATTGGATCAACTCTGTGGCGTTCTCGCCCGATGGCCAGCGCATCGTCTCAGGTTCAGGGGATCGAACAATTCGTGTGTGGAATGCCACAACAGGAGAGTCAGTGGCAGGCCCTTTCACAGGACACAGAGATTGGGTCAATTCTGTGTCATTCTCGCCAGATAGTCAGCACATCGTCTCAGGTTCACGCGATGGAACAATTCGTGTGTGGAATGCCATGACGGGGGAAACAGCGGCAGACCCTTTCGCAAGACACACCCATTCGGTCCGCTCTGTGGCATTCTCGCCAGATGGCCAGCACATCGTCTCAGGCTCAAAGGATGGAAGAATTTATGTGCGGAATGCCATGACGGGAGAGACAGCGGCAGCGGCCCCTTTCAATGGACACAGAGATTGGGTCAACTCTGTGTCTTTCTCGCCAGATGGCCAGCACATCGTCTCAGGTTCAGGCGATGGATCAATTCGTGTGTGGAATGCCGCGATGGGAGAGACAGTTGCAGGCCCTTTCACTGGACAAAGAGATTGGGTCTTGTCGGTGGCATTTTCGCCAGATGGTCAGCACATCGTCTCAGGTTCAGGCGATGGAACAGTTTGTGTGTGGGGTGTCATGACGGGAGAGACAGTGGCAGGCCCTTTCACAGGTCACACAGATCGCGTCAACTCTGTCGCATTCTCCCCGGATGGCCAACACATCGTCTCAGGTTCAAACGATCATACAATTCGAGTATCAAATGTTACAATAGGGAGAACAGAAACCACAAATGATGTTGACTTTACTGATCACTTCACCATCAATGACGAGGGATGGATATGTGGTGGTAAAGGTGAACTATTAATGTGGATCCCATCAGTACATAGGGAATATTTACAACCCCCAATTACTATTTGGATTTCCGGCAAACGTGGAACCATTCTTAATCTTTCTAATTTCGTGCATGGACGCAGTTGGGCTACTTGTATTAATACCAGATACTAGTACTACAATAATCTGCGGTTTTATCGTCGATCATCCTAAAGCATCTTATGGAACTATACGGCAGTCTATCTGCGCCGCTTTAGCGATTCGACTCTAATAAGCTTGGCATTCAAGACTTTAAGGGCACCTGTTGGAGTAGAGATAAAATAAGCCTGCCATACGTCACATAACACGTTGTCGTCGAAGCGCTCCTGGGTAGCATACGAAAAGTCACGAGCATTCAGGCCACGACAAAGCTCCTTGAAGATCGATTCGGCTTTCACTGAGATCCTGGCGAGACCGATGCCACGAGCGGTTGGTAAGTGCGAGAATACCGGACGTCACCGCGATAGAACTTCCGGTTCTTCCTAATGTCATCGCATGGCCGAGCTTGGTAACACGGGGAAGCAGGATCATTCTCGCTGATGGTTTGCAAGCACTTCCACCGCTGCGGCCTCCGGACCCCAGCGCTCCTGGCCAGGTCCGTTCAAGAGTAGATCCCGAAGCGTGTGCTCTATGACGGCGACTGTTCTCACCGCCACAAACGCTATCTTGGGATGGTGGTCGCGGGACAGATGCTGGTGAATGATCTTGTGACAATATTTTCCCTTCAAGTTAGCGGCTAAGCTGCGGCTTTCTAACCCCTCCCCCGCGATTTTTGCCGGCCCGGGCACCTCCGAACAGCACATCGAGTTTTCTCTCCGTGGATGTTGTTTCCTCACTTACCCGTTCACCTTTGGTACTGTAGTCGTCAATGATAGAGAGTGCAAGGGAGAACGTCCTACTAGTACCCAACGTGAACGACAAAATTTAGTACGTTTTGCTCGCCAACCGCTGTTTGCCAGTGTTTGGATTCATTCAGATGCAGAGAGTCGGACTCACTTCAGCGACACCAGAGGAATTTCCCCCCCACAAGTGCCTCAGCATCATACCACAGAAGGCCACGGCAAAACACAGGGAGATAAAGAGCCAGGACGAGACGGACGTAATGGGTCGCTGCCGCCGACGGGCCGGTCTCCCGCTTGCCCACCGACAAACACAAGGACAAACGGACAAACATAAAGCAGTTTTCTGCAACGTTCGTACTGCCCCCTTGTCGCCATTAATATTCTGTTTAACTTGCACTAATCCATTTTCACCTCTGACCGAAATGAATCTATTTTTGAAAAGTAAAAACATGTTATGAGAATACGTACAACCACCTTTGAGTACTACAAACTAAACCGGAGAACGCCTAACTACCCGTAGCTCTATCGTCATAGTCCAATTCCGAAACGTACAACTTGTTTTCAGTTATGACAGCTGAACCACGTCCACGTAGATAAGCTTCAACTTCGAATGTCATCTCACGGTGACTGGCGAACCGCTTGTTATACTGACCCAACTCCACGTTTACATGATGACCACCTCTAACAGCTGTGAATTTCGCACGACCCATTTCATAAAAGTAATACCGGATATCGTCATCTCTGGTACTTTCCGTAGTCTCTGGAATGGGTGGAACAGAACCAATGACGTCCACGAGGCGGAACTCCAGGACCCAAGGGCAGCGGGCCAAGTCAGCAGCAGCTGAAAATGCCTGTGGAGATATAGAGGCAAGGTTAACCAAGTCTGTTGGCGACGTAATAAAATCTCCAATTCTTGTCCACAATTCGACGGGGACTTTTGCTGTCGTAGAACTGGGAACCGACAACTCCTCGTGTGTGATGCGTGGGAGATTGTATGCGTCAGAGATGGCAGTGAGGAACTCCACTCCACTAGCTTGGCACCCCAACCTTGACATCGCTTCTATACCCGGCGTAGAAATTTTAATCGCATAGAAGGAAGGCAGGAATTGTAATGCCGGCGTATGGGTGAATGATGTACCCTCCACGTCTTTGTCCACTCTAACGACGGCACAATGGAAGATAGAACACGCAATCCCATAAACAGTAACGGTGCCCACTTCGCCGTCCTGCGTTGTATTGATGTGACCGACCAAATCGCCGATAGAAGCCCGAAGATTGTCCTTGTCATCCAGATGGGTGGTGATGCGCAAACACACATCTTTGCGGATCCATATGAAATCTTGATATGGGCGATGGGGAATACTACACGGTAGTGAGGGAATCGGTGGTCCGACCGCGAAATTGACAAGCGATAATGCCAACTTGTGCATACTTTCTGGTATATGGTCGCGGTCCGGGACACTTTCCAAAATACGGAGATGACGACCAATACCATAATCGGCCATGCATCGTGTCACCAGAAGCTCCACGAATGCTGTGCGAGCACGTTCAATCGATGACAAAGCCACGGGTACGCTCAGTAGATCGTGCATGGAACTCGTGGATGATCGATTATGACAGGAATTGTAAGCGGCTGATGACTCTGGGGATGGTGGCGGTGGTGGAGCACGCCAGTCATAACGAAACTGGACGGGTGTGTGTTCACGGAGTGCCGTGTGGCCGAAATGATCGTATGAGATGGATTTTAGGAAAAATTTTCTTGGTGGCATATTGTCCAAACGAAACATGGGTCGAGCGTTGACGTGGAAAATGAGATTATCAAAGTCGATTTCGTAGATCCATTCGATAAAGACGGTGTTTATTGGCTGCTTGTCTGTAACGTGGTCACCTTGGTGGTCACCCGAATGAGACTCCTTTATCGACTCGTATTGTGTGTTCAGACTTTCTTGAATCGCCCTGATCCACTGTTCGAACCGCTCTTTCGATACATTACGGGGGATTTGGCGGAGGATGTCTACGCCGAGACCAGCAGGATAGGAGTCGCAGTGGTTGAAATAGACGAAGTAGCGGCCCTTGTAGCGGTACACTTTGTATCCGCGGGTGGCCATGAGAGAAGGAAACAACGGCAGGGGAGTCTTTCGGTTCTTTTCTTATACCGTAACAGATATCGCAGGAGGTTGATAACGGGCCCGGGTATATGACTCACTCTGTAATCGATCAATCAGTCGTTCTTGACTCGCGAAGAATTCACCGTGGGAGTCAAACAATGTTTGGTCATTCACGTGACACACATCGGTGATATTAGACAATTAGACAGTCAATGGTATGAACAAACAAGGGTAGTAATAAAGATCATAGCAACACTACAGTATCTACGCCCAAAACAAAAGAGAGGCAGTTCACATGGCGCGCGGCAACCCGTTCGGCTTTTCTGCATCGTCGTCACGGTACAGCATCCGGGCGAGCCAGCACTGGTATGGGCGCAAAACCCAAATATCGTCATTTATAGTTCGCGCTTGTATGGGATAAAAGCATACGCACCGCCTTGTTGTTCACTCCTTCTCTGAGGTATGACCCTCAATGCCGAACGCCTGCCCAAAGTTCGTACCCGTAGGCGCGGGTGAGCGCCGGCAGGTAAGTCGTCTTGCGAAATAGGCAAACTCTGAGCCAATTTCGACGGCAAAGTCCCCTGTAGTCCCCAGGTCTGTCAGAGCGAAGAAATAATATGGGTCAGACGGCGTACATAAGTTGATCGAGTCCCAGAGTGGTCGCCAGATGCTTGTGTGGCGCTCGGTTGGTTTCACCCGATACGTGGTCCAAGTGAAAGACCACATCATGAAGAGCGAGAAAAAAATCATCTACATACTCGTCAGCCAGGAAGCACGAGCCGGAGGAGAAATAAACCCATGCCTCGATGCAAATGCTCAACGCAGTTAGTCCATCAGCGACATTAGTAGCAGTCCAGAACTGATTCCCGTGAATGACGCGGCCTTTCAGCGCGTTAAACTTTACCAACACCAACGCAACAACTGAGCGAGAGAAGGGCGGTACGAAAAATGTACGACTTACGACAAACGACTGGTAATATGTGAACATTACGATGAGTTTGATTGATAGAAACTTGGCAAGAGGGCGGTGTCCGGCGAGTTCTTCCTTCGTCAGACCATAGAACAAGATCAAACCATATAGCGCAATGCTGCAAAACATCAACATAAAGAAGGTAAAAAGTAGTCAGACAAACGTACCTGATGCTGACAAAATCTATCGCGTCTAGATATACCTCTGCATAGTGAACGCTATAAGGCCCAGACGCGCATAACACGTTGTAATGTTGACAAATAATTCCCACGATAGTGATGGCTGTTCAATATACATCGGATGAGCGTAGATCAGACCGAGAGATAAACTCGTACTGGGCCGGATCACAACATATTGCATGACAGACCACTACAGATACCAAAGGCTCGAAAAAGGGAAACCAACATGGTTCGAGTTCGGAAAACTCACTTTCAGCGCGTACATGAAGTACCCCTAGGAGAGGATGAGCGACATAAAAGCACAGATTGACACAAGGCGTACTTTCGAGGGGCGATATCGCCAACAGCAAAACTAGGCACGTCTCGTTAAAAAATGACAAGACGGGCGCTTGATGACCCTTACCGGAATGGGAAGAGGTTTTTTGTCTTTCCGGGCGAGGGCACCCTGAGCAGAATGCTCTGTGGCAGACGAAGCGACGAATTCGACAAGTAGTAGGCTGTGGCCATGTCAGCGGGTGCCTGGTGCGGGTGTGGGTGTGGGTCGGTCAAGGGAAACTTACAGGAAAGCGCTTAGGGTAATAGCCTTGTGTACTGTAGTCTTGAGTATCTTACATCTCCGAAAACGACTCGACACTACGCACCTCGTACACTAGCCGAAGAGATTGAGACACGAAGAGCTGAAGAAAAATGAGGGAGCTAACTCACCGGTTTCGGCAAGAGCGTAGTAGGTATAGCTTCGGAAGTACCGGAAGGAAAAGAACGAAACTAAGGCATATACAGGTGGCATATACAGGATTCGGATTCTGTAAACCCCGGGAAAAACATATCAGATAGCTGCAGGAAGGACGAGGGTATGGGACGTACATCTGTCGCTGTTCTGCACGCTTGGTATAATTGCTACGGTATATATGAACTCGCAGGGCATCGGATGCAGTAAGGTCATTGCGTACCGACAGTGTTGAAGAACGGATATAGCAGAGACCACCACAGTCTAAAAGTGATGTAAGGAAGATGAAGCGAAGCCTCCTTATCAACTACAAGAGAAATACACACGCACCACAGCAGTACACGCTCCCGCAATCGTCCAACCAACACGATGCGCATCCCAGTGTACGGTTCCATCGCTCCAGAAATGAGACTGATCAACAGCTTGGGTATTGTCTGAGGGACAAGACATTTCTGTGATGCGGGAGAGACCACAAGGCGTGGGTAGGTGGAGGAAGAGAATAAGGCTTGAGGCAGACTCGCGGCAGCTAGTACTAGTAGAGCAGCGCCGGCGCCCGACCCGAGGCGTGTGATCAACCTTTGTCCATATGGGGCAACTTCCCTACCTGCGATCGCCGGCGATTTACGGCACACAAAGCACGCCCACTCTGCACCCGAAGACTCCGAGTCCGCACCCGAAGTGTGGGGTTGAGTGTGGGGTTGATAACTCGGAAGGATTCCATGCCGCTTGCAATTTTATTCTGCACGAGGGTTTCACAACTAGAAATAAACTATCAACAACCGGTAAGCCATACAATCCGCTTCCAGAACGTATCGTACAAACACCCCCAATCCGAAATCTCGTACCGGTCATTCAAAGATACGCACTGCTTACACCTTTTCCGTTATCAGACTCCTCGTGGAAACCATCATGATCCCATTGGCCAAGATTTTTGCCCGATTCGTGTGCCCAGCCGAGACGATCGAGCGTCAAGCTCGACGCGCGCACAAAGAGCGTGCCATCGAGCACCTCACGACCCTCCAGTCCGTCCTTACCGCCACCCGCGTAATAGCCGGCAGGACGACCACCCCAACGTGCCGCATAAGTTGAGAGCGAGCGCACAGCCTTGCATAGGTGTTCATCCGGATGCGCAATAGCATTCGCGATGATGCGCTGCCATGGGCCGCCCTCTGCACTGAGGGGCTTGCGCGACGCATCGGGTGGCGCGGGCACTGCTGGTGGCGCGGTGAGCCGATCATCCGTGACAGAGTAGAAATCTTTGATCGGGACTGCGGCGTTTCCCCTCGAGATATACCACCCTGCGCACGTGGCAAGGTATGCCTTGAGAAGCGTCAGGCGGCTCGAAAGCGGCACGGGAGGATTGGGTGCTTGTTCAGAGCGAAGGACGACGGTGAGCAAGAAGATTGCCGACGTTACAAGATGAGCGCTGTTAAAGGGGTTTGATATAGAACTGGCATGTAGGAATAAATAAGAGGACGCACATGAAAAAGTCCGCGTTAAATGTACGGCCAGTTTCGCCACGAGCATGCCAACCTCCCGCTCCAAACCAAATGACATTGCCCCACACGACTTCCTCTACCATTCCTTCCAGTCTCTTCTCAACATCCGCATCACCGTGCGTATCCTCCAACCATTCGTCTGCCCACTCGCTCACCAATTTAGTCAGAGTGTCTCCCTCTTTTGTCACAATAGCAGTGTATTGGCCTTCCTCTAGCAAATGGCCGGGTGGGGCCTGCGTGAATTTCGGATGATCACGAATTCGACGAAGAAACGCGAAATTAGGCCGCTTCTCTTCAAGACTCGCAGGGGTAGCCAGCGAAATTGAGAGCCTAGACATCAGACCGGCCAGGACACCGGGTCCTGCAGGTTTGGCAAAGAACGAAGGTGGCACCAGTTCAGTCTGTTCCGCTTTGTGGACAGCGGCACATGCAAGACCTAATATCCTCCAAGATTGGCTCGAAGTGGTTAGGGCCGAAAAACGACGAACCTTCTGCAACTTGGCCTGGGAGGCCGAATTCAAAGCCATAGATAAGATGAATGAAAGGATGTAAGAGGCCTGCTAGGAGCCTGTTAAGCATCTCCGGATGCTTTTTCCCTTCATTAGCCGTCTTTTTGATGTCGTTTACATCGTTGGCCGCAAGATCAGGGTCGATGTTGGACGAATACGACAATACAAACCGTTCGAAGGCTTCGTTCGGCGTGTGATCGCGGAGATATTCAGAAAAGTGATTCAGGTACGCGTCATAGTACCGAGCATCGCCAAGATGTTCTGTAAAGTTCTTGTCCGTAATAGGCTCGGGACTATCAAATGCAGGCTTGAGGTAGTCGTGGCGCTTGTAGGCATCCGATATGATGTCCGGTGATGCGCCGAGACCGTAGATGGCTAGAATATGGTGCGTAGCATGACTTTATAAAGTATTTTCTGAGACCGGGGTACCGGATCACGGAACGCCACATACTTATGATAGCCTTTGTCGTTAAAAAAGATATGATTGTTCTCGCGGTTATGTAAGAGAGCAGCCAAGAGGGCCTGAGAGCTGGCCGCGGTGGGACCAGGTAGCCCTACGACACCCGTCGAGAGAGGGACGGGGTAGAGTCTCTCAAGCAGTTCAGATTTGTCGCTGCCTCGAGAAGTCATAGGGGCCAGTGGGGCAATTTCACCCAGCAACAGGGCACTTATATACTGCGCGCCCAGTCAAAACTCATGACTAACCGTGATGCGTGTGCTTCGTCAGACGACGTCATCGCGGCACCAGGAAACTTTGGTCACATGAATCTGTGTCTGCCATATTGGTTTGTGCCACTTGTCAAGACATCCGCCACTCATTGGCATCGTCATACCTTGGTGAGACTAGGGTCCCAAGCGAGGGCAGAGCTGAGGGAGGCTGGCAGGAACGAGTGCTGAGACAACAAACAAGGGATTTCGAGTGACCGTGTTAGTAGTAGTAGTACACAATACTTCAAAAGGGCCGGTGTGTATTGTAACGTTAAACGTTAGAGATGCAATATAGCTGCCCCATGAATAGAACAGGGTATATCCTGAGCGCGGTCGGGACCCTTGGGTGAGATAAAGAGATTCTGGAAAGGTAGAGGGTATCAGCAGCAGTCGTCTGAGAGGTGAGACGCACGATGGCCCCGGCAGCCTGAGCTCGGTTTGGCGTCTAGAGCTCACGGGTCAAAGGAGCAAAGGGCATAAGAAATAGGAGCATGCGAGGACTCGGAGAAAAGGTAAGGAGGGAACTAGATTATGAACGCCCCCGACCGGGGGCGCGGTTATATACGTGATTTTCCTAGCTAGCTAAGATGCCCTACATGTAGTGTTTGAGAGCGGGAGAGGGAACGAATAAAGGAGAGACGCAACGCGCGTCGACGACACTGCCGACAGGATGTGCGTTATACAGAGAATGTACGAAAGGTAGGTAAAAACGAGCGAGCGTGTGTCGAAACGACAGAGTCCTGATATGTGATATGATAGGAAGATTCAAGTCGGAATGGGTAAGTAACGAGAGAGCGAGTGATGATGTCACTCGCTCATGATTGGTTCGAAAAGAAAGGGAATAGTATTCGTCGTGTCTATGTCGCACGGTCCCAAGGAGCGCTGAAAGGCGCAAGTTGCTCCACTCACACGGTCACACCGACAACACTCACCCACTCAATTTCGGACACAACGCGACGCTCAGCCGGCTTAATGGTCAGAGGGAAAGGAGTTTGGTTTAAGAGGAGAATCAGGAGATTGGAATCGCGAAGGGAAGGAAAGCACATAAGGTTCAAGTTCTGTACCTAAGGCACACACACTAGAATGGATTCAAAAATAAGTAAATAAAAGGAACAGGAGCAGAAAGGTAAAAAAAAATCAAAATGCGGCATTCAGTTGTCAGGTTACAATGCCCAATGAAAAAGAACTAGAACTAGTACAGAGAGAATAATCACATGTAGGTGTAAACGGTCCAATCAGTCTTCGCCCCTCAGGCTGCCGCACGGTGGCTGCACTTCCAACACCATCAACCTCACGAGGGCCAGATTACGCCGGGCTAGACTCGGGGTTATACAGTCTGCTGTACTTGAGGAAGAACTGACCCTGGGCCGGTTGGGTAAAAGGATCATTCCAGTCGGGTTTTGGAGCCGAAGCCGAGTCGACAATTCGATCGCCCACGTCTACGGTGTCAAAGTCAAATTCCATGAGCAACAGCGCGGTAATGAGTTTGATATTGAGTCGCGCAAGTCGAGAGCCCATGCAAATCGTCCTCCCTAACCCATGCACCAAGCAAAAGAAAAAAAAAACAATATGGAGGTATCGTCAACGTCAGTTGCAATAATCCCTTTTGGTAGGAGATGCAGGCCCAAACACGCACCTCCACCCCATCCCAGATATGTGAGGTTATCTTTGGGTTGCGGACGCGCGGGATCAAATTTCCAAGGATCCGGGTATAAGGCTGGATCGAGGTGGACACTTGCCGCCGGGTATGCCACGAGAGCGCCTCTGGGGACGACTTTGCCGTCGATGTACATCTCAGGGCCGACATTCAGACGGAACGAGACAAATGCCTGAGATAGGCGGACCGTTTCACGGACGAGCATGTCAAGGACGGGGGTCTCATTCTCCCAAGCGGAGAGGGGGATAGAAGATAATGCGGTGGACGAGGAGTTGTGCTCGGACACTGTCTCCAGGGAGTATGAAGCGATTAGTTTCTTGACTTCTGCGCGTGCTTCGTTGCGCCAGTTCGGATGACAGCCAAGGTATGTGACCAGCCAGGAAGCTGATATAAGGTCAGCTTCTCTCAGTAGCTACGGGGCATCGAGTGTCTCACTCGCCTGCGGTACCAGTCGATTGCGCCCCGGCCGTTACGAAACCCATCATAAACTACAACAGTGATATATATCGGCGTGAATAATGCGGAAGCTTCAAGAGCAATATGCTTACCCCCACGATTGTAAAATGCTCCTCTCCGGAGTCCAAAAGCATCTGTAGGGCATCATTCCGGGGGATGCCGCTCTGTTTCCTGACCTTCATTGCCCTCACTATGATGTCGTATATTTGTTTTGTCGCCCAAGCTCTCATGAGCATGGAAGGGCTAGGGAACCATGGGAAGAGCACCATCGCAGGCGATAGTCGCTCAGCTTGATTGAAAAGCTGCTTGCAGCGAGCCACAACTTTGGGATCGTCAGCTATCTCGGTGCAGGTCAGACACCGTACAGTGGCTTGGAAGATAAGCTGAAATAGGACGTGGTCAACGCCATTGTATCATTGACAAGAGCTAGCAGGTGCCATCTCCGGTAAAAAGTAAAGATGCAGAAAGTAGTTGACTTACTTCGTGTATCTTTTCGAAGGGGTCAAGGGATCCAGTCCTTTCCCATAGTTGTAAGAGCCGTTGGCCGTCATTGAGAATTTCGGGAATTACTGTGCAAAAAGGTGAGATACCCTGGCTTGACACAGGCCAGGCCACGTACAACCCGTCATGCGTTCGTTACATTGGACATTCGAAAGGCTCTTATACATTCTGCCAACCAGTCGTGGACGTCCTGCTGTCATGCCATAGAGGACGGGGAGCTAGGATGGAAAGTAGTTCTAATGGGTGTGGGTCATGGAGGGTGACCTAGTATGCTCACCGCTCCGAAGTAAAGCCTAAATCCTTGCTTAACGTCGAGCCCATTTGCATTAAAGAAATCTTTCCGCCCTTGTTCCCCGGAGACGACAACAACTTTAGTCTATATCCACGGGAGGTGCGCCAACGTCAGTGAATCGTTAAGGCCGGTCATCAGAGCAACAGAGGTCTGACATACGCGCAGGAAGCTAAACTGAAACAGCCGTTGATTTGTTACTTTAAATCCCCAAGCGAAAAAGTCGTGGCGTTGCTTCAAGAAGGACATGATATGAGAGAGCGAAAAATGGGGAAGAGTAGAAGGAGCATCCTTGTAGCTCTGATCGCGACGACAGAGAAACACGACAGATAGAATCAAACCAAGGACCATAATGAACAAGGAAAGAATTCCATGTTCCCAAAGAAATTGAAGGAGAGTTATTAGTCCGAAGGGATGCATGGCAGGTCAGACTGGAAGGGTGAAATTGTCGAGTTGAGGGGCTGGGGTATAAATGGAGGACAGAGACCCTTAAGTTGGCAGTGCAGATGTTGTGAGCGCTCACACCAGAGAGTCCGATAGAACCGGAGGAAATACATATTTTAGGTCCTTCAGGAAAGTGCGATTCAATGGTACAGTACCTTCATGCTGCTGGCAGAACCACGGCCGTCTCGAAGTGGCGAGTCCATGTGGATGATAGATGAAATATCCTTTGAACATCATGATGCCCCTGTTCTTTGAGAAGTGTCAGTTTAGTTGCCAGTGAATGAAGAAGATTGCCAATTTCTCACGCAAGCTGAACTTACAGCTCACCCTTTCCCACGCTACACACTCCTAGCCTTCTCAACTCGCCCTCCTCTCCTCTCCCTACCGAGTCGTTTGTCCCGTAGGCATTTTTGCTGCACTTCAAATATACACCTTTTACTGCTGTTGAACCAAAACAATGCCTCAGCACGCGGCCTGGCCTGGTTTGGGCCACCAGCTTACCGGAAGCTCGGCAGCAATAATGGGGTCCATCAGCACCCGTGCCCGCTGCTCACCTCTTTCCCACAGGTTCGTTCCCAGCCGCGATCCGGAAGCGGCTACTGTACGCGCTTTGATGAGCGCCCACCGTATTGATCCCCTGTTTAGCAGTATACCCAGCCAGCCGCCTGGACTTGCTTTCCCTTGCCTGGCTCCGAGTCCACTTCAAGCGTCATTCGAAGATCTGAGAGGAACATCATATCCATTTTTGTATTGTGTTATCACGGTGGCGCGCTGCGGCCGTTCCTTGATGGCTTGAAGGTGCATTTATTATTTTCTGCAATTCATAATGAGCGTTAAACGGTGACTCGACAGGTTCATGCTTTACTTTAGCATAGGACACATCGGGCACGCCAAGGTTGGATTAGGATAACAGAGAACGTCGATAAACCCACACATAAATGAGCACGAAACATGGATTGTGTTTGCATCGTATTCTGAGTGAAATTACAACGTTGTGTATCAGTGCTCGCTCTGACGCAAGCCCTCGGAACCTGCATACCCCCAGTGGGAACCTCGGGTATCACGTCGCTGTCACTTGGAACTTTCATGAGCGTGATACGTTGCAAAAGCTCAGTTGACATCAACCAGAGGTTACCCGGCCCTCGTTGTTTACACTCCCTCCTGGCCCTATCCATCCTTTTGTAGGTTAATGCGTGCGGCCGTCACCTGCCAGTTACCTCCGAGTCCCACACTTTTTTATACCGTACCTTGATGTATGCGGATATAAGTCCCGACCCCCCAAAAAAGCGAAATCATTTGTCAGGTCCGGAGCCTTGGGACAGACAAAATTGAGATTGAAACAAGCCTAGTCGCAATTGGCATAGGTCGGGCATGGCGGTAGAAACAGAGTGCACACCTATATTTGATGTACAGCCTATATTTATCCCTTCTCGGAATTCCTGACACGGCGAAGACTCGAAGTTACCATCCGCTTGCCAATTTGACTCTGAGCAGGGAGCTGTTGGTAGACTGTTAGGGATTGTTTGAGATCAATTTGAATCCAATACATGAAGCAATGCCTGTAAAATACGTATGTCAAGTTTCGGGGGTAGTTAGATTCAAGATTGAAGTCCAATAATTGTAAAACTGCTGTGAGAATTGGTGCACTGTCGAGGGGTGATTGCTCTGTATCAATTTGAGCGCCTAAGCACCGGCCTGCCTACCTGGCCACCATATGATGTGCCCGTGACACACCTCTGCTCCTTGACTGGCTGCAGCCCCTCTACCTGCCCCAGCTTCTTCATATCTCCACTGAACGTAACATCACCGCTTACCTTCCAACATCCTGCCTTCAACCTGCCCGTTGGACTTTCCTAGTAAGCACAAGAAATATCTGCGGTGAAAGATGCTAAAATTTAACTCTGAAAGGCTGCGCGGAACAGGCGAAGTCGAAGGCCCAAGAGGGGGTATGAGTTGATTGGGTGCGAGAGCGAGAACGTCATGTACATTGCTCTCCACTGGAATGGCGGGAATGAAACTCTCCATCTATCATGGTGTTGTTACGTAAGATATCTTCAAGTTATCTCGCAGGCTGCGACGTCCCCCGACAGGGTGGAGATGCGAACGACCGCTAGGCGATGCTGAAAGTCACGGATCAACTGACTTTATGAAAAAAAGATGAAGATTTGGGCCAGCCCGCAGCGTCCTCCTGCCGCAAGAGCAAGAAGGTACTCCCTAGAGCTGTCGATGGCCGCGCCATGACGAGGAGGCAGGGATGGAAGAAGGAAGAGGCGTGCTGAGGGGACACCGGAGCCATGGGTGAAGATCAAGGCCAGACGATGCAAGATATCGCCACACCAAACCGACGGGACCGGAAACTGGGACCCCGATAAATGAGAGTGGATGGTGCGGAGGGTCGTCGTGTGCACGCTTATACATGTTGCGATGTAGGATGCCTATCAGGTTAAACCGGGGATTCCATTTGGCGCTGACTGAAACTAGTGAGGACACCGTGACGGCATTAGACTTCGTGTGCTTGTAAGAATGAAACTGATTGACCTGCTAGATAGGATAAATAGCTGTGCATCCAAGTCGTCTCGCTGAAGGCGATGGCGGTTGGCGGTGCAATCCACCACTCTGCTCTGCTGCGAGTCATTAGTCGACAAGGTTTGTAGAGGGAAGAGAATGTAGGCGAGCCCGCCGCGTCCTCCCACCGCAGAAGAAAGACGGCACCCCCTGAAGTTGGTGACAATGACGGCGATGAAGACGACCGTACCCGACAAACGTGAATGTGCAGTCGAAAGAAGGAAGAAGAGGGAGAGGGAGATGCGGGCGCTCTTTGGTGACTCGGAAAGTCAAGACCAGACGACACAAGATATCGCTCCGCCGGAACAGAAAACTGCTGCGATGTAGGATGGCTACCAGATCGAACTGCGGTTTCCATTTGGCACAAACGGCGAATAGTGAGGAATACTTCAAATAGGGTGGTTGTGAAAAAATAAAACTAACTGCCTGTTGGTAAGGATAGATGACTGTACGTAGTCGTTAGGCAGTTCGGTTCTTCAAGGACGGTCGGGACTTCGAACCGAACTTTTTCACTCGCCAGCCCCAACAGTGCCCCAACACCATGCCACTCAGCCGAGCCTTCCTCCTCTTCGTTATCCACCATAACACCTACGCCGATGCACTCAGGATCCGACACCTCCTTCCAAACCATCAACTCCGATGACCTCAGTGACACGTCGTCCCTCCAACTCCTAACGAACATGTGTTTTACATTTCAACGTGCCGAGTAGGCACTATACTCCCAACTACGCGAGTAACGCACCCAGCTCTGTGTTGAATGACATACGGCGAGAGTTCTATTCTGCGGCGCGCAGCGCAAGGAAGCGTTTGGCTGTGTGGGAGGCAAAGCATGTGTCAAAGCATGCGCGTCCGCGTCTTGCGGCTGATCGTGAAGTTATTCAAGAACCTTATTGGTGGCACTCCGGATTTTATGCCGTTCCTGGTGGAAACGTGATCGTGCAGGAGGAAGACTGGGGTATCATTATCGCATTTACTCTCAGGTGGGTCACTGCTGTGTTCTGTGCCAGGCGGAGACTAGACCGGTTGGCCATAGTTCGTTCGACTATCAGCGCGAGCTCGGCGCTTGCGAACCTGATGAATCCTCGCGCACTACGTGCACCTGTTGCATATCCACATTCGGCTTCCCCCACCTGCGACACCACGTCAACAACACACAATGTCGTCGCTTGGTCGATCCTCTGCTTCCAGTACAGAAATTCGGCATGTGGCTCCGTGATCGGACTCTGATGCGGAGTTCCATTGGACGGACATACAGAACCATCGCAGTGCTGTTCAAGTTGAATATCCTTGGAACCACATCATGATCGCCCCTGTTCTCTGAGAAGCGTCAGTGTCAGTTGTCGATGAAAGAAGAGAATTACCAATTCTTCACGCAAGCCGAACTTACAGCTCACTCTTTCCCACGTTACACGCTGCTAGCTTTCTCAACCCGCCCTCGAGTCCTCTCCCTACCGAGTCGTTTGTCGCGTGGTCATCTTTGCTGCACTTCAAATAAGCACTTTTTGTTGCCGTTAAACCAAAACGATGCCTGAGCACGCGGCGTCTTAGTGAGCGCGGCCTGGTCTGGGCCCACCAGCTTACCGGAAGCTCGGCAGCAATGTGGGGGTCCCCACCCGCGCCCGCTGCTCACCTCTTTCCCACAGGCCCGTTCCCAGCCGCGTTCCGAAAGCGCTATGCGCTTTCGCCCACCATATTGATCCTCTGTTCAGCAATATACCCAGCCAGCCGCCTGCATTTGCTTTCCCTTGCCTGGCTTCCGAGTCCACTCAAGCGTCATCCAAAGATCTGAGAGGAATATCATATCCATTTTGTATTGTGTTATCACGGTGTGGCGCCACCCAGGCTGTTCCTTGATGGCTTGAAGGTGCATTCATCATTTTCCGCCATTCATAATGAGCGTTAAACTGTGACAGGTTCATGCTTTACTCTAACATCGGGCACATTGGGCACGCCAAGGTTGGATCAGGATAACAGAGAACATCGATAAACCCACACATAAATGAACCACAATTGCGGATTGCGTTTGCTATTCTGAGTGCAATTACAACGTTATATATCAGTGCTCGCTCTGACGCAAGCCCTCGGAACCGGCATAAGCCCAGTGTGAACCTCCGGTATCACGTCGCTGTCACTTGGAACTTTCATGAGAGAGAGCGTGATACGTTGCAAAGGCTCAGTTGACATCAACCCGAGGTTACCCGGCCCTCGTTGTTTGCACCCCCTCCTGGCCCAGTCCATCCCTTTGTAGGCCAATGCGTGCGGCCGTCGCCTCTCAGTTACCTCCGACACTTTTTTATACCGTACGTTGATCTATGTAGCCGAATATAAGTCCCGAGCCCAAAGAAACCGTGACATAGGCCGGGCATTGACGGTAGAAAGTAGAAACAGAGTGCACACCTATATTGGATGTACAGCGTTTTTCACTAGAGACGCTATTAGGTGACGCCGAGCTCATCGTACCATTAGCGAATTTCATCAGCGCAAGTCAGAGGTTTACATGAAACATCAGAGTGACATAATCCCCAGACGGCACATCCCTAACAATCCCCGCAGAAACAGTCCCACTCCGAAGTATCCTCCTACACCACCCCTGCCATATCTTACACATTCCTTAATCTACGACTCCCTGTAACGCACGACATGTGCGCTCAACAACCAGTGCCCAACCCGCGCTCACGACATGCACTGCCGCACGAAGCCACCTCAACAGTCGCTGGTGTGGCCACAATCACTCCACGCTCGACACCCCTCTTCTCGCGCGATGCAACGATGGTCAGGACCATGGAAGCAGTAATTTCAATACAGATATACAGTACGTCATCAGGAACCATAAGTAGATTAGATTGTATCGGATTTACAGGGTTTCGACGTTCCTTTGAATTTCAGCATTAGCTACCTATAGTATGTACTCAAATCCTATACATGAAGCAATGCCTGTAAAATATGTATGTTAAGTTTCGGGGGTAGTTGGATTCAAGATTGAAGCACAATACTTGTAAAACTGCTGTGAGAAGGTCAAAATCCGGGACATTCACTTTAAAACAGGCTATTGTACTGAAGATTTGTCTTACAGGGAGAAAGTAGGGCAGGTCTTCGGGGCTGCAGCCAGTCAAGGAGCAGAAGTATGACACAGGCACATTATATGGTGACCAGGCAGGCCGGTGTTGCGGCTCACGCTTAAGCGCTCAACTTGGTACAGACCAATCACGCGCCGACAGTGCACCAATTCGCGAACGCAATACTTTATATCTCACTGAACGCAACATCACCGCTTACCTTCCAACATCCTGCCTCCAACCTGCCCGCTGAACTTTCCTAGTGAGTACACGAAACATCTGCGATGAGAGGTGCCAAATTTTAACTCCGAAAGGTTGCGCGGGACAGGCGAAGTCGAGGGCAATAAAGTATGTCGATGGCCGCGCCATGACAACGAGGAGGCGGGGATGGAAGAAGGAAGAGGCGTGCTAAGGGATACGGGGCCATCGGTGAAGATCAAGGCCAGATGATGCAAGATATCGCCACACTAAGCCGATGGGACCGGAAACTGCCGATAAATGAGAGTGGATGGTGCGGGTGGTCATCGTGTGCACGTATATACATGTTGCGATGTAGGATGCCTATCAGATCGAATCGGGGATTCCATTTGGTGCTGACTGCAACTAATGAGGACACGGCATTAGACTTCGTGTCCTCGTAAGAATGAAACTGACTGACCTGGTAGATAGGATAAATGGCTGTGCATCGTCGTCTCGCTGAAGACGATGGGGGCATTGGGGGTTGGCGGTGCAATCCACCACTCTGCCCTGCTGCGAGTCATAAGTCGACAAGGTTTGTAGGGGGATGAGAATGTAGGCGAGCCCGCCGCGTCCTCCCACCGCAGAAGAAAGAGGGCACTCCCTAGAGTTGGTGACAATGACGGTGATGAAGACGACCGTACCCGACAAACGTGAAGGTGCAGAGGAAGAAGAGTGAGAGGGAGATGCCGGCGCTTTTGGTGAAAGTCAAGACCAGACAACACAAGAGATCGCTCCGCCAAGCCGACGGAACAGAAACCTGCTGCGATGTAGGATGGCTACCAGATCGAACTGTGGTTTCCATTGGCGCAAACGGCGAAAAGTGAGGAATACCTCAAATAGGGTGGTTGTAAAAAAACAAAACTAACTGCCTGTTGGAGGATAGATGACTGTACAGTACATAGTCGTATCGCTGAGAGCGATGGGATCAACAGAGGAAGATCGATTTGTGACCGGTAGAGTAAGTACCCGGGCTGTCGCACTGGCGGACACTCGTATTTGCGTGGCTTGCTTGCCGTGCGTACTTCATCCAAGGACGAACAAGATAGGATCTTGTCCCCTGCGAGGCGTGGACGAGTCAGGAGGGGAATTGGGGTAGGGAATACATGCTTGACTGGGGCGTAAACGACGTGTTACCGCCTGGCATATGCCGATGGGAATAAAGCCGGCACGAGAGTGATCCCGCGGACCTGCCCAAATAAAGACAAGGACGAGCATGCATGCAAGTTAGTGGACGGAAGGACGACGCCACCAATGTCCCGGTAATTTGGTGACAATGGCGAGGACCTTGCACGGACCTTGTAAATACTGTATGACCATGGATCGCCAGCCGCCGCACTCGCCGAGTTTCATAGCCTTTGTGCGTTAAGCATGTTCGCACCGCCTACACAAGTCTGAGCCACGGTGCAGGATGAAGGCCGAGATCCTGGCGTATAATGCAGTATCGTTATGGTTAAATGTAGGCCAAGGCAATCAAAGGGATCTGCCGGACTTGTGAACAACAAAGTCTGGGCTGTCAATTGTCCCCGTGAAGGACGACACAATCATAATAATCGAACAACTCAGATTGGCCACCTTGAGCGCCCCTTCACGAGCATTTGTAATCTGTCCAATAGGAGGTAAGAAGGATCTAGTAAGCGCTGCCATACTATAGTTCACCCAGGTAGCGAACACGCAATAGCCTCGTTCCACAGAATGCCGAAGAGACATGGTTATGGCATGGGAGATCGCGTTATCTTGAAGGGAACACTTCAATTTTGATCCCGAGTCTGGGCCTTGGAATGCTCTCGCGCGTGTCGCGTTCCAACAATAGCACCATCCTCGAGTCCTCGACAAGATGGCGTGCGAAATAATGCGGAAATCTCCTTTGATCGCAAAGGACTGTAGTTTGCAGAATGGAAGTGATATCTATGGCCGCATTTCTGCTGGGAAAGTTCAGGGGCTGTAGCCTCCCGGATGAGACTGACAGAAAATGATCAGAGATCACTCTATCCAGAGGGGTCTTGTTCTAAGAACCGCGCGCCTTACCCATGAAGTCTGACAGTACAGTAGTCTGACATGAGTGCTGAGAGCCGCGGGGAAGCAGGCTGACGGATCAGTCAAGTGCCAACTCTCCATAATCCGTGGACGTACGGGCGTCTAACCTGTTCTCTTCGTCCAAGCGGCATCTTCGTTTTCTCCGGTTCGAGTATTTACAGTAATGTGTTCAAAATACACACCCATCTAGGCCCATGCCCTTGCCAGAGCATAATTGTGGCGCCCACAATCGTCCATAAGGCCCTGCAATGCTTCGAATTCTCGTGGCGCTCAATCTGAGTGGCAGACCGTCTTGTTCTACTGTACCAAACAAATCTTCGGCTAGCTTACTTCCCGGATTACGCTCGACGTGTGGGATGCAATGATTGTAGCGATTGCCTTAGGTGTTGTTGTATAGGATGCAAGGGCTGCCAATACAAGAGAAAAGAGTGCCTGAATTCCATCTCCGACTGACGTTGAATGTTGAATGGCATCTCGGGCCGGGCCGCCCCAAATTGTCCACCTCTGCAACAGTGAAGAGGACACTAGACGTGCTCCGGTCACTGTCACGATGACGGTATTATCCTGCCCAAATGTATCGTTCTCAGTAGAGCATTATATTAAACCTATTAATATTCTCTGACATGCTGTTTGCGCAGCTGCCTTGGCAGCTGCGCCCGTTTCAAGTCACACTCGGACCGCCCAGGTCAACGGGTACAAAAGCGGTTATGGAAGATGTCAAAGTACGCAATGACCTTCTATATTGCTATATATTAATTTGCAGCATAAACTTGTTGAGTGTTTCGATCTGATCTTTGATTAGTAGCGGACTCAGCTTGCAAGCGCTGACGAAGCAAAGCACTACCCGTGAAAATTCGTCCCAGCCTAAGCTTCTCTCGGAATCGTAGGAAATCAACGTGGGCGAGATCTCGATTATTAACTGGCCCACGATTCGGCTAGTACGGCCCAATACGATTGCGCGTAGTTTAATGGAATGACAGCCACCCCCGAGGCGGCCGGGTAATATGTTCAGAACGGGACTAAGGTGTGATTCAGTGAACCCATGACTGCGCCCTGCATCTAGATTATAAGCTATCAATAAGCCCCGAAATGGTGGAGAGCATGCAGAGCTGCAATATGGTCGATCCCCACGCCAAATCCAGGCCGTCCTATATGTTCCAGAATCTCGCCAGGTCATCAGGCCGCGGTTTGGGACAAGAGCATTAGCGCTTTTCTCGTTATCAAAACCTGTTTGATATCTAACTCACACAATATTTCCCATTCGGAGCTGTCACAATTTGACGGTATATGGCATATTTGGATAGGAGTCTATACTTTTCATCTTCGCGCTGTCTGCCAGCGGGATCGGATGATCTATGGCAGCTATAAGCTGATCTAACCCGAATGCATGAGGCAGCGGCGTGCACAATATCTCGAGCCCTTTTTACCCAACCTCCCTGCCTGTACTCTTCCCATCCCATCCCCCTTGCCTTTACCATGTCCCTCACGGAACACCCTTCTCTCCATCCTTCCTCCGCATCCCCCAGCGTCGCAATCGGCATACTGCCGCCCCTTCCGAAAATTCGGTCTGGGGGGATCTCAAAGCGGGTCTTCACCCACAGCAGCCTGGCCGGAGAGAACAGGTACGACTTCCAAGCGCCACAAAGTGATCCCAGCACCGATAACGAAGAGTGAGCCCCCTCACTATCCCTTTCAATTATTCAGCTGAGGTCTCCGTGAGGTTTGGGCAGATCGGGGATCAAGTGTTTGCGTTAGCGATTACTGACCTTATTCAGGATCTCTATCCGCATTTACGAGTTGGTCCTGCCTCGGTTCGCCAAGCGCTGTCATCCACAATGGATCTCATCTCACATTGTTGTTATACAGAAAGTCAGAGATCACATAAAGCGCAAAAGCCTCATCGCAGAGATGTAATGTATCCCTTATCATTACACGAGGCATACATGATGACATACTCCCAGCTGCGTGCAGTATGGGCTACACAAGGTGGTCAATCTCCCTGAACGTCAAGCTGAAAGTCTTCGGGCTACGCAAAGCGTTCAAGGTATAACCCTAGCCCTACATTCTTACGACTACATCCCTCTAACCTGCAATATGCCCCGAAGTGAACGTCTTCAAGGTACCAGTTGTCCTCTACCACGATGGGGATCTTCCTAAATGTGCATACTAGGCCTACGTGGGCGGTTTGTTTAGAGAACAGGGTTTCGAAGTTGTCACAAAGTGGCTCAACTCGGTCTTTCAACCACATGTGGAAGCTGTCTATCAGTACTTTCGCGACGACTATCTCATGCCTGGGCCCCAAGCTGTCCTGCTGCCCCGGGAACCCACGGCTTCTTATCCCTCGCCGCCTTCATCCTACGTGTCGGAAGGCATGCGACCTGGTTTGTCGAGCCGTCCTACAGGGGAACGTCACCGAAGCCTACCACCACGGACCAACGAACCTCCAAGTCAGCAAGGATCTGGACGGGTAGGTGGGAGCATGGGAAATCGTCCTGAGGTCATCGATCGGTCAAGAAGTAACCGCCGCCGGCGACGATCCAGTCAAATGGATAGCAGAAGAGTGGATCCAGGTAAGCAACAAAGGACTTGTTTCACCAAGGCATTTCTTAAATGATCCATGGCACACCCTTGACACGAATTCCGTTTCCCTCGATGCGCAGATGATACTACATCGTCTCTACATCGCCAGACAGGTTCCGACAGGACGCTCAGGAGCGAGAGCGCAAGAAAGCGAACGAGGCACTGAAGAAGCGGGGCTATGTGCGATCTTGCGTTCCACGCTGTTATCCTGTCTGTGCCTTCCGCCTGGCGTTCTTGCAATTCAAGAGCAGGAAGCGCAGAAGGAAACTCAGCGAGGAGACGTACGAAGATGGGCAGCTCGACGAGATGACAGGCTTTGTATAATTTATGATTCGGTCGGCTATTTACTGTACCTGTACGCCGCATACATGAGTATTATCTGGACGCTTTACTGGGCTCCCGCCGCCACGGTCTTCCGGATGGGGTCGAAGTGGCATCGCTTCGCTAGAACTTTATTACAATACTACGACATGACAGTGATGGATTGCAGGTTGTTGAATGAGAATATGATCATATTTCCCTCAGCAGTGTTGGTGACGCTTGCCGCTGTTATTAGTGACAGCGCGGACAGGTGCCATCCTTGGCCCCATTCATTCCCTATACAGTAAAGCGTGCATGCGGACCCATAGACCGTAGTGCCAGAGCAAGCTACTCCATTTCATCGGACATTTGATTAAATCCTCAAGTGACGGAGTAGTGCCACAACCGCTACAGTTCACCTCAATTATGCCTGCTAGCAGTTCCAGGAGGGTTGTATATGCAGTACTGCCGTGATCAACCAACGAAATTGTTGGAGGCGTGGCAGGAGTGAATGAGCAAACAGACCGTCCAGTATCATTAACGTACATAACATATGGCTTCTAGTTTAGCTATCCTTGTCTTGGGTTCATTCCTTGGGTTCATTTGGCTGGTCTGAGGTTGGGCGGTGGGCGCGTCGCCTGCCATCGTGTGAGGTTACGCAATCATGATTTGACTAATGGCTATTTGTAGTATTACATAAGCACCCCAGACCGGATCACAGATGAGTTTCTTCTCATACAGTATGAAGTCCTGCTTCTTTTCGTCATGAACTCAGCTCAAAGATCAGCTCGAAAGCATTTCTGCCCATATATGGCAATCCGATTACTCCGATCGCGTGTCGCGATGATTTCAGGGCCGGGTTCAGGCCTCGCTGAGTCGCTCATATTCAAATGCGCCACGAAATTGGTGACAAAAACCAACTTCACAAGCGTCAGCGTTGGCGCAAGATTCTGGTCTTCGAGATTGAAGGTTGGGTTGGACAGGACGCGACCCTACCCGGTGGAATATGTAGCCAGTTTTCGATCGCCCTGGCAAACAAAACATAAAATGTGATGGAAATGCCCTTACTACAGAACTAAGCACATACTGTACATATCTTGGCCGCACACGATAAGCAATTTATACACACAAATACGTTCGTACGTAGTACAACACTAGGTACCATCAATACAGTCTTCTGTCGTATGCATATGCGTACGTTGGAGCTATAACCCTAGGCCCAAAACGCAGAAACGCAGCTCATCCGAATGTATTCAATTGGTCCGCCTGGCGGCCGGTTCGGTAAAAATGGTAATGCGTATCTTGATATCTTGTGAATCTAGAACATATTGGATTGCGTCTCTCCAGTCCCGTACAAGTTCCCAAACCTCCGGCTGAGAAGGCAGAGGCTCTATGCGACACCATTTGCAGGGCCTGCCTTGAATGGGTGCTCCGACGATACTTTCACCATCGAGCTTTCCACAGACGTCTGAAAAGACGTCAACAGGGGAACGAGAAGAAGAAAAAGCCAGACGCCGGCCTTTGAAAATAAAAATCCCGTTCGTTCTCCAGACGTTATCAAAAGCCCGTGATTTTTCACCGCATTCCAGAAATACTCGACCAGGCTTATTAGTGAGAACATATATGTCATCAACGTCCTGGTAATAATACATCGGGTCAGTGGTGAATCCATCCTTGTATGCATTTGGCGATCTGATGGGAAGATGATGATGGTAGTAAAAGTGAGGGTTTTCTGCAAGAGTGACACGTTTTTTATTGTTAGTTGGGTAACGGCAGAAGTTCCAAAGAATCTCTTGCAGATTTGGAGCATTTGTGAGCACCTCTATGAAAGAAGTCAGATATGAAGAGCAGGATCGCCGAGTTGGCGCTCACGTGGCACAAGAGTGGGTTTGGTATCAGTAATGGACTTCAGGAGATGGAATACAACCACCCTCGACGCATCTTTGGTCCTCGTTCTTCGCGTTTTTGACGTGAAAAGGGACCGCAACACTGGCTCAGACTCCTCCTTATCCCTATTCATCGCTTCGTTCATGCGTTCTCTGACACTTTCAGAGCTATTCCGTTTGCTATATCAAAGTCAGTCATAGAAAGCTTGATACTGCTGGGAAAGTTCTGTCACCTAGAGTGGTATGCTTCTTCATACTCTTCCAACTTCCGAATCGCCAACTGGATCCAATGGTTCGATTTCACGGACTCCTTTTCACGTGCCTCGGTAATACGAGCTAGTGCATTGTCGCATACTTGTAGGACACTTGAAGAACGTCAGAAAGAGATATGAATAAGCGAAAACAGAGGGTAATCACTCGCTCAGCGCAGCATCTTGACTGAAAGATTGCTCTGCGGCTCGGGAAAAGGAAAAGACCCGGCAAATACAAATTAGTTCCATAGCCTGGTTTCGGTAAGCCTTCCCGGTATTATTCGCTTTCTTCAGAAAGGCCCGTTTGTCGAACGGAGGCGATTGACCCAGAGGGCCGATGGCAAGAGAGGCAGCCATCCACTCAGGCAAGGTAAATCAAGAGTGATAAACTCGGTTCGACTGACTATGTAGGCTTGCCTCGTGGGAATACCTCGTGACACATGCTGACACATGCTGGAGGCACGAGGCACGTCTGCCGATAAGCTTCACACTCCGAAACTCCGCATGGTTAAGGCGGCAGGTTGGAGAATCGGCAGTACTGTACCTAGAGCAAATTCACATACTGGCATGACTGAGACCACTAACATCAGATTGGGTTACTTTCCGGCAGTGCTAAGGTGGCCACCCGAGTACCACTAGTTATGCCAGCAGCTTCGCCAGGAGGTGTGGTCAAGACCGCGCCTCCTGGGTTGAGTACCCAACTACTGGTATGGTGATGTTACAGCACTGAAACTCTTATCTTGCCAAACCGGTGGCATGTTGTGGTCATTAACACTACGAGAAAGACTACGGGGATTGTGAAACAAACAAACAAAAAAGACAAAGTTGCACAAGAAGTCGCAAGTGCAAGATTGAGGAAACGTAGGGCCCTCAAGGAAGGGATATAACGGCTCGGAGGAACTCATCTCTACTTATCTGCGATCCCCTTCCTGTGCTGCACCTTTCATACAGATCCAACATACTTCGGACAACAACACATGCACAGACAAAGCCATCCAGATTCATTTGTGGGCGAGCTGGGATGCTGCCATGGCCAGGATGCTGATTCCGTGACAGCGCAATCCCTGTTAGGAGATGGGGGTTTCATATATGACCGTGGAAATTTTCACATATCCGGCTGCCAGACTCACCATACTTCCTCATCGTCATGTCAAGGATGTACGGGCTAACATTTAGGCTGAAAAGAGACTCAGTTAGCCAAAGAGGACGGCAATTCGAGAGCTAGCGTACTGGTAATGGGCCAACGCGCTCCGCAGCCCGCTGGCATCAATCCTTCCGTCACGATCGACATCAAATGAATCGAACATTTTCCGCCATTCCTATTGACCAAGTCAGATAAGGAAAGTGAACATCGTGAGGTCCATACAGTAGAGTAGTTCCATAGAGGCTCGAACTGTGCACAGTATATAGGGTGAATAATGCTGAGGATACTACGGATCGGCATACCTCTTCGAAATCAATCACGCCATTGCCATCCCGGTCCTATTATAATATGAATGTCTTGTGAGGCTATGTCCGATGAGGACGCGAGAGATACATACAAAGATACTCATGAGATATCTCACGGTGTTAACCGAGAACCGCAAACCTGGAAACGGGACCAGTGAGCCTTGACTCATGTGACGAGTACAAAATATTCTTACCGCCGTTATTCAAGAGCGCGCTGCCTGTAGAGTAGTTGAGCACAACTTCGGGGAGCGAATTTAGAACTACGTACGCAGTTCGTCAAAAGATAGCACTCCGTCTTCGTCTTGGTCTATAGCAATAAACCAAGCACGACATCTCCAGGGAAAGAATATAGATTAGTGGCAAAACGATTAGACGGAATGGAAATCGTAGCGTACTCATCTTGCTCCATGCTGGGCGGAAAACCCGGCGATGCATGCGAGATTAAACTTGAATGAGCTACGGGTAGATTGCCAATACTTGGTGAGGTGATGTTGTCCGGTCGCTCGAAGCCGCCCGGATAAGCGCCATCGTTAGTGCGAGAAAAACCGCCCCGTTGAGGGGTGCTGCCTTGTTGTGAGCGGCTATGGTCATCTTTCACAGGATAAGCAGCGTCCGGGCCCCGTGCTCCGCCTGAGGGAAGAGATATAACAGCTCGGAGGAACTCATCTCTACTTATCTGTAATTGCCCTCCTGCGCTGCACCTTTCATACAGTTCGAACATACTTCGCACAACAACACATGCACAGACAAAGCCATCCAGATCTAATTGTGGGCGAGGTGAGATGCCGCCATAGCCAGGATGCTGATTCCGTGACAGCGCAATCTCTGTTAGGAGATGGGGGTTTCATATATGACCGTGGCGATTTTCACATATCCGGCTGCTAGACTCACCATACTTTCTCACTGTCATGTCAAGGATGTCCGAGCCAACATGTAGGCTGAGCAGAAAGCCAGTTAGCGGAAGAAGACGGTGGTTCAAGAACTAGCGTACTTGTAGTAGGCCAACGCGCTCCCCAGCTCGCTGGCATCTATGCTTCCGTCACGATCGTAATCAAATGAATCGTACATTTGCCGCCATTGCTATCGGCAACGTCAGCAAAGAAAAGGAAACATGATGAAATTCATACAGTCATGTAGTTCCATAGAGGCTCGAACTGTGCACAGTATTTAAACTTAAAAATGCTAAAGAGTACGCATCTACATACCTCTTCGAAGCCAATCACACCGTTGCCCTCTCGGTCCTATTACAATATGAATTTCTTGTGAGGCTATGTCCGATGAGGACGCTCAGGCTATAGATACATACAAAGATACTCATGAGATATTTCACGGTGTTAACCGAGAACCGCAAGCCTGGAAACGGGACTAGTGAGCCTTGGCTCCTGTGGTGAGCACGAAATATCATCTTACCACCGTTATTTAAGAGCGCACTGCCTGTAAAATAATTTGAGCTATATAATTGGGAGTGGGTCTTGGAGGAAGTGCGTACGCAGGTCCTCGGAAGACAGCACTCCGTCACAGTCTTGGTCTATAGCAAAAAACCAAGCACGACATCTACGGAGACAGTTATAGATTAACGCTAAAACGAGGGGATTTAGTGAAAGTCATCGTACTCGTCTTGCGCAATGCTGGACGTAGAACCTTGCAGTGCATATGAGGATAAACTATTTGTAGGCAAGATAGGTCGATTGTCAACACTTGACGAAGTGATGTTGCTCGGTTTCTCGAAGCCGCCTGGATGTGCATCGTCGTCGGTGCGAGACAAATCATCGACAAGTTGAGGGGAGTTTTCTCGTTGAGAGCGGCCACCTTGTACAGGATAGGCGGGGCCCGGGTCCAATGGTGCGCCTGAGGAGGGTGACAGGCCAATGGGTGCACCTGTGTCTTTTGTTTTTGGAACGGACTGATCGTGGCTACTGGAGTTCTTGGGTGCATCGCGTTGGGTCGCCCTGGACTCCAACAGCAACTGCGCGACTTCGTGGTATCCCTCCTTCGATGCTAATTCAAAGGGTAGTTTTCCATTTTTATTCAGGACGTGGACATCCGCGCCATAATCGAGTAGAAGCTTCGCGACCTGGAGGTGTCCATAATATGCTGCTAGGTGCAAGGCAGTCTCGCGGTCCGCCTCTAGTGCATCCACGTAGGCGCCGCGTTTGAGCAACAGTTGAACAACTTCTTGACGACCTTCCTGCGATGCCATGTGTAACGGTGTCCAGCACAGATCATCCTGAACCTCCTTTTCAGCTCCGCGATCGAGGAGTTCCAGTGTGACCGTAAGGTTTCCGGTCTTCGATGCTACATGTAACGGGGTCCAGGAGTGCGCATCCTTTTCGTTAACATTTGCGCCTCGATCGAGTAATATAAGCATGACGTCGAAGTGTCCGTTTTCCGATGCCCCATGTAGTGGAGTCCGCTCCAGCCAATCTTGGCCATTCAAATCGGCGCCATTCTCTAATAAAAGTTGTACGACCTTCGACCTGCCATTACTCGATGCCAGAAACAGTGGTGTCTGCTGATCCTCGTTCTTTCCGTTTAGAGTCTCGCTACGGTCGAGCAGCAGCTGCACGACATCTAGGTGTCCTTCTTGGGACGCCAAGTGTAACGGAGTGCAGGATGACTCATCCTGGGAATTCGCATCCGCGCCATGCTCAAGAAGAAGCTGAACAATGCCGACATGTCCGTATCCTGAAGCCAGATGAAGTGGAGTCGACCCGTCCAGGTCCTGGGCTTTTGCGTCCGCGCCATGCTCGAGAAGAAACCGAGTAAGGACCATATGTCCGCCTCGCGACGAGTGATGCAAAGCAGTCCATCCCTCCTCATCCTGGGCCTTCACATCGACGCCACGCTCGAGAAGAAACCGAGCAACTTCCTTGTGTCCGCGAAGGGACGCGTGATGCAACGCAGTCCGGCCCTCCACGCTCTGGACGTTCACGTCTGCATCATGCTCGAGAAGAATCCGAATGATGTCCACATCTCCGCGTCTCGATGCCAAATGAAGTGGGGTCGACTTGTCCACATCCTCGGTGCTTGTACTTGCGCCGTATTTGAGGAGTATCCGAACAACTTCCACTCGTCCGATTCGCGACGCCCGGTGCAGTGCAGTCTGCCCATCCCTAGCCCGGGCATCCACATCCGCGCCGTGCTCGAGGAGTACCCGAACGACTTCCGCATGTCCGTCTCGCGATGCCAGATGCAAGGCGGTCACATCATCGAGGAAGCTCCGAGCATTCACGTCAGGTGAGAATTCGATAATGAAGAACTTTACCAGGTCGGGTAAGCCAGTGAGAGAAGCATAATGTAGGGGAGTTCCTATGGGCTGTGACGGGCGTTCGGATAGCATGCGCAAGGGGATTTCTGGATCATGTATCCAGATCAAGACCGTAAGATGTGGTTTTCTCGGGTCAAATAAGCGATCCATGCCATTTTGCGTGATTGCCGACACGTTATCGAATCGGACGTGGTCCACCCAATGCTTAGCAGCGTATTCGGCGAGAGGAAATCTTTTCAGGCCGTGGCTGGTGATCTCCGTCTCATCCAGGTGAAGCAAAAAGCCCAGGCAGGCTTTCGTCATGAATGTATGAGCCGGCGTCAAAGAAAGATGGAAATGGGAAATGATATCACTTGTTTGGCTAAGGCGAGTCGAGGTTAGGAATTCTTTCACCGAAAAGTGAGAGAATTGTATAGACGAGGAACCTTCGAATTCGACGACGGCAAGCAGACTGGAGCACATAGAAAGCACGGTGTCCACTGGATCATCTGGCCGCAGATCCGCTCGAAATATTGGAATTGATCCTGCGTCCGAATCGAAATCAAACGCAAGGAACTCTGCCAGCTCCTCAACACGAAGCGGGCGGGATGCCACCGCGACGCACTGAAAAAGACGTCTGACATTTTCCCAGTTCGCGTTGTCGATGTCTTTCAAAATGCGCTCGTATGTTTCATCGAGGGTAACTGGTAATTCTTCCAAGGCCTGCCGGATATGCGCGGGAAGGGAGCCGCGGAGGACCTCGAACTGACAGAAAACCCAGCGGAACCTGGATCTAGATATGAGCAAGCGCAGCGGGTGTATCGTAGCATTAATGTCTCACATGCCGCCAGACTTCTTCGTAAGCACTTCTTTCACCAGCTCCTTGTCTTCAGCTCTCCATTTTTTCGTTCTTGGATCTGTGTCAACGATCGATGTGATATAATCAACAATATCCTTTATTTGTCCGACCTCATCGTGCAGGGATACCTGATGAAAAGGCAAAGGACGAAGGAAAGTCGTGATGTCGGCCTCAGGTCTGGAGGTGATGCAAATGTGGAGAGTCGGGAGGTGTAAGTCGACGAGCTCCTTCACGAACATCATGACATTTTCACGCGGCGAAGGTACGCCACTTGTATTCGAACATTCGTCGAGCGCGTCTATAATGATGAAAATTGGAGCATGGCCCGGGTGTTTGACTATACTCTTCAGACATCCGATAAATGCATTTTCGCTAGGATATCGCGAACCATAATCGTGTTCCGAATAGAAATCAGAGAGAATGGTGGAGTAGGAGTCGGACGAATGACAAAGCTGAAGTAGCAGGGATGACAACAGGCCGCGAAGGTTCTTCTTGTCGTCGTCCCTGAAGTCACAGTAGAAAAACGATAACGAGGCTAATCCGCGTTTGCGCATGTGTTTAATATCCTCGATGATCGTGGAACTGGTCAATTTCATAAGTTCTCGTCCCCAAAATTCGAAAGAAAGAAAAAAGAATACCAGAAAACACTTTTCCCTGCACCGGCTAGGAAAGTAAAATCGTTATTCTCGATGAAATGGAACGTTGTGAGAACTCAAAACCCACGTTTTCCGTGAATCCATAAGAAGGAATTTGGACTGGACGACTTCCATTCCGTGAAACTATTGCTTTGAACGAACCATGTCGCAGTTCCCTCGTGGTGCGATTTCCGAGCATTTTTATGATTTTTCCATGGGTCGGGAGGGATAAGCCACCTTCGAGCACGTTGCAGCACTTTCTCACCTACGGCAAACTTTGTATTACTGTTATACTGACGTCTATGATAAGA
This sequence comes from Russula emetica, assembly GCA_015178925.1. Classification (NCBI taxonomy): domain Eukaryota; kingdom Fungi; phylum Basidiomycota; class Agaricomycetes; order Russulales; family Russulaceae; genus Russula; species Russula emetica. The sequence goes on along the minus strand of WHVC01000020.1, from coordinate 355,196 downwards.
AATAAGTTACGTTGTGATTTGTTAATTTTACTTGTGATGTCTTGCATGGATTCTATCATCTGGTAAGGGATACTGATAACTTATTGGTGACAACCCAACGTACCGAGAGCATCCCAAATATTATCTGCCAAAGCCTTGCCACCTAGAAAGCAGGATGTTCAAGTGCGAATAGCGACCAGTAGGATAGGGTTGTCTCACCACCAATGGTCACCCTCATATCCTGGACAAGGCCGTGGATAACCTCGAGGGTCCGTAATGCAGTCGCACGTGCCTCGTCGGGGGTTAACCTGTCCAACCTTTGTATTACCGCTTCGGCTACATTGTCCCCCAAGGGTTCCTTCATAGATTTTTCTGCGTCGCGTTGAGTCAAGTGCTGCGTCATCAAAGACAGGCTTACCTAGTCGTCCCTGCATGACCTGTTTGGTCGCCAGGGCGACCGTGGAGAGTAGTTCCGCCATTATCTTGATGACTATCTCTGTCATGGCGGGTGTTGGAGGGATTTTCGTATAAATATCAAGTCTCCCCATGAGGATCCCAATCAAATTGAACAGGTCGAGGAGCCCATCGAGGCTTGAACTAACGTCCTTGATCGCCTGAGGAAGTTCAATGTCACAGAGATACGCAGATGAAAACGGAGTAAGAGACCTACCCCGAGTAGGATGGCAAAAGCAGCAAATATTGCTTTCTCGGGTGGGGATGGCTGTGTAATAGATCAGGAAGCAGAGATAGTTGAAGTGCCTTCCTACTCACCAGAGAGATATCTTCGCGGAAGGTGGTGGTGGTGGTGGTGGTGGTGGTAAGAATGTACAAGATATTGACTGTGGGTTTGAGTGATTTCATCAATTTGTTGTCGTGTCCTCGAATTTCCCCGATATTTCCTGGTTGCTGTTGAAGAAAAGTGATGATAGAGTCGACAGAGTTGCACTTTTCAAGTTCCCTACTAAGTGGGTGGTCGATCAACTTGATCCCTGTCTGTACTTCGTAGTCCTGCAAGGCAGCATTGAAGACCGACTGAAACACTGGGTTACTCATATCAATGGGTCAAGAAATATGGCTGGACACAGAGGAATATGTTTGTGTTCGGGGGCAGGTCGTTGTAAAGCGCAGGAAGGAGGGAGATCGATAGGCGCTCGTGATGGAGATCAGCGTGGCACTGAGAATGCCTCATGCCGATTTACAGCCACCGAACCTAATTTTTTACTCGAAGCCTCCTGCCGATCCAAGTCTAAGAAATCTATCTAAGAAATCTATTGCAACTAAATGCGAACTCAAAACGATCACAAAAACATCTCGTTCGAACTTCGAACAAAATAGCATCCTACAATTGTTGACCTACCCGGATACCGAGAGCCTAAAATGAAGCTTTACATTTCTGCTGGCGTTCCCAAGTTTGCTGTGTCTTATACCTTTTTGATCCCGATGGAGAACAGGAACAGGTCATCAGGTCGTGACACCGGGCTACATCTCTCGGAGCTCCGAAATGATCTCCGCGTATAAAGCCTGCGAGGAGCTGTAGAACGCGTCTTAAAGCTCACCGAAATACACCGCAAACACGAGCAACTGCATTGGGACTTGCAGACCCCATTGTACACCACGTGGTACGAAGCGAATAGTCCTTGACGCCACATAGTGGAACGATGCTGGCGGCCATGATGAGAAAAATGAGCACACCCAAGACATGAGAGTGACACGACGTTTCAGGGTCAGTCATGGTAGCGCGCCAAGGATACGACTTTTGGTGTGAGCAGGCGCAGTGTTCGCCCCGATAGCGAGTTGCCTGAGTAGCATTTGAAGTGTTGTCTTTGCGAACAGGCGCTGTCGAGCTGAGTGTTGTGAACCTTGAAAAAGGACTTTAGTCATATAGACGTTGCTAAGTAAGGGAGTTATTTACCACCGGAAAGGAAGATCTCCTCCACGACCCCACTACTTCTCTTTGCACAGTTACGCTATAGGCGCCGCCTCGGAGACGGGTTTGCTTGTGAGTAAACCCTCGCTCCGCCAGCCGGTATTCTGAGCCTTCTAAATCCCCTCGCGCCAGCAAGAGCAGGAAAGCGGTTGTAGAGAATAATGCCCAACTACTCCCCAAAGCCACTAATAGCAAATAGCAGCGGGTTCGAAGACCTTCTGGGCGCACTGCACAGGGAGTATAGTAACCAGCAGTGTACCCGAGAGTGATGTTAAGTAAAGAAATGCGCACGGGATCGCACGGGAGAGCTTCTCTGACGCACCGATTGTAGTATTCGCCAAGATGGCAAGGAAACCGTAGAGTGGCAATAAAAGAAGCGATAGAAACCGTGAAGGAAAAGAGGTTAGTATCTTTTCCATCACTTTTTTACCGCTAGTTGTGCGGCAAACCCGAAGAGTAAGAGCCTGCGATATGATGCTGGGATATACGGCGTTGATATGGGTAGGGAAGACATGGAAATAAGGAGTGGAGACGCACCTCCCTCCGCCGTTTCACCCAGACAAAAAGTACGACAAGACGAAGCTCGCGGTGTCAATCCGGGCCGGGGAAGCGTGCTGGTTCTGTCACCCTAACCCCAAGCGATGACAATAAAATATCCCCATCCACTCGTTCTCCTCAGACATACGTTTCCCCGCATCACCCTCCCTTTAAGATCACGATTTTCTAACCCCCGGGACGTCCATCATGAAAAATAGAAACAAGACAACAAAGTTCCCTGTTGTACGCTTCCCTGTGATGCTCATTGATCCTATCTGTCACACTGAACACCTCCTGGATTTTCTATACACATTTGAAGGCGCGTATCAAGAAAATCATGCAGAAGGATGAAGAGGTTGGCAAAGTTGCGCAGGCAACGCCCATCGTCATATGTACGTCATTGCGCCCTTTCTCCTAGTAGTTCGCTAAACTCTACCCAGCGAAAGCATTAGAGCTATTCCTTCAGCTTGTCGTCGATGAGGCTGCTCGTGTCACTACTACGCGTGGTTCCAAGAAAGTCGAGGCGTATCATTTGTGCGTCCCTTTACCCTTTCCCAACCTTGTATCATCATCTTCGTGCTCATCTACACACCTCGCCTGTACTCTATTCCGATCCTCATTCCAGAAAGCACGCAATCGAGACGACTGAGATGCTCGACTTTCTCAAGGAGCTCGTTGAAGGGGTTCCCGACCCATCCGCCGGTGGCAAAATCTCACTCGACCAACCAGGCGAGAACGAACACACGTCCTCGCGGCGCAAGGGCAAGAAGGCTGCTGCCAATACTGTAGATGACGGTGATGAGGATGGAAACCGGCCGCCGACGAAGAGGCGGAGACGAAAGAAGAAGGAAGAAGTGCGCGAGGCGGAAGGCGGTGCTCCGAACGGTGATCGTGAAGAGGCGATGCAGGACGTCGCACCGCCAAGTCGACGGGACGAGAACTGGGATATGGATGATGAGAGTGGGGGTTCCTGATGGTTGATACACATCACCCCACTTGCGCCCTGTGCGTACTCGTGTATCCGCGTTCCTTCTTTGGGCCGTGCGATGTAAGATTAATGACATTGATCGGACTGTGGATTCCCCTCCATCGCTAGTATGGTCGGGATTGGTGAGGTTGCGAAAACCAGACTCAGACGTTAGATGAACCCAACACTTCATCTCAAGGTGCCGTTAGACCGTAACCCCAAGGAGGATGGCTAAATTTCACCCTTATGGCGATGTCATAAATAAGGCAGGTTATACACACGCCATAGACGTCGACATGTGCCGTCGGCCCCACCATGTGCTACAGTATTGTATGTCACATGGGACATGAAAATAGCTTCTAGTTTCTCTCTTTATATGACGCTCCTCGGTGGGGCCCACAGTGGGGCACGCTGCTCGTTACACAAATAGCCGTATCTGGGATGCGGTGATACCGCTCCCTGCCAATCATATAAAAGATGCGATGGTCCCATACCAATACACCCCCCCAATTTCACATCTTTTTCTCAAGCCAACTCCCGGCGTCTAGAGATGGGAATCATCGTCTCCTGCCTCACTGGTATCGTCACCTGTATAGGCGGATGTATCATGGGTATAATTGGCGCAATTGTGGATTGTCTAGAATGCGTCATCTCAGGTGCGCCCTATCCTTCTCCGTCTTCCTGGGCACTTCTGATGAGAGCCGCGCAGCGATCTTTGGACTTTTCACGGGCATTGCGGACTGCATATGTGATATTCTCTGTTGCGGGTAAGCTGTCATGTGGCTTTGGCGCCCAATTCACGGTCGTGTGAAGCGTTCTGATGCACGGCGAACTGTTTATTCAGACGCCCCGAACACGCCGTTGGATAACAAACGCCTTCACGATGGATCCAGATTTGAGCCTCCTAGAAGTCAAATTACGCGAGCAGCGTATTGCATACGACTTCGATGATGGTCACCAGCACTGTTGCGTTGTTATGGTGTTTTGTTACAAGTTTGTTGATGCGTTTCTATGAATAGTTTGATTTAGCTTAGGATGGCCAACCAAATTGAACCAATGGGATTGTTACACACACAGCGCTCGTGACTTGAGCGTTTGAGCCCTCGGTCCTGATGTCACATACGTCGGGTCTTGGCAAGACAGATTCACTGCAGCATTGATAATTGTGCGGCGAAGAGGGATGCCAACACAACATGATAAGTTACAGTCTCCAAGACCACTGGCACATAGCGAGATCGGGACCGCATGCGGCATGCCCACGAGAGAAGTCGGAATAGATAAGTTGACTCAGTAACTGTAATATTCCGCGTCCATCCTGTTAATAGGCGATGAGTGAAGAGGTAAGCAACCATGCGGCCGTTTGGGCTGTAGTTCTAGTTCACGGTGCATGATGCATGATGGCTGGCTCCTCGCAAGCCCGGAGACCCTGGGCCGAATGGCACATAATTGCTGCCGCTGTCCCCCAATTTACTGGGCAGTCCGGAAGACTCATGACCCCTACCTCCGAGTCGTCGCCACAATTTCCGTCAAGGCGCCACACATATGACTGCCGGCATGCACCGCGAGGTTGCCATCCTCGGTGCAGCCGCTGCACGTGCATACGAGTGACATGGGATCATATGAAGAACAATCAGATTCGCTGCTTCGTGTCGCACGGCGTCGAGCTTGACCCTTTACGTTGTGCCTTTGGATTATAATGTAGTACGACTTTTCTCCACATACGATCTTCTCTTCCTCGCTAATCGGCTCGATGACCCCGACTACTTACTGTACGGTAAAGATGACGTTCGATCGTCGCTCCCGCGATGGAACGAGGAGATCATCCGGTTTTTTGGGATTGGCCAGGGTCACCATTGGTCGCACTAGTGGCCGGTGTGGCGGCGGCGCGCACAAGGAAAATGAAGAACGGCACTTGCGGGCAAAATATCCTGTGCACCGGTGCACGGACGCGCTTAGCGGTTACTGCTATATTACTTTGGCGAATTCACGGCTTTTGAGTCGACACCGCGGTTCTACCATCGGGGTGGAAGAGCCTTCCGAAAACGCGAACGATGGGAGCAAACAAGGGGATCTACAGCGAAGACAATTGAAACCGTTTTTCTCGGGTCGACGACCGGTCCGCGCGATACCGACTCGTTTCTCTCTCTGACGTGTTCATCCACAAAACATCGCCGACTGCGTCTCTACAGGCCCTTTTGTGACCATAGCCCCCTCCCGGCGGCAAGGAAGTTGACAACGACCCACACGCTATATGTCAATGTTCAAAAAAGCCTCAAACCTCGGCTCAGGCCAGTCTGGCGAATCCGTCTATTCTTGCTCGCAGGCGTTTGAAGCGCTCAAGGAGGAGAACATCTACCCCGTCCTCGTCAATCTGAATATTTCGACGATCGCAACGCCGAAATGGCTCGCCGACAACGTCTACTTTCGACCCTTAACACACGAAATGATCACCTAGTGTACTAGAAGCCGGATGGGATTCACGCCACCGGGTGGACAGACAATGCTCACGGTCGACATCAAGCTAAACGAATATTTGCCACCCCCAGCGTGCAGGCACTTGGCACTCAAATCGAGACCATCGTCACGATGGAGGACATGCAGCTCTTTGCTATGGTGATGGAGCAGATAGGCATAAAGTGTGTAGAGCGTAACCGCGACGACAACGGAAGTTAGCGACGAACATACAGTACGTACTCAATCCCACCTCGCGCGAGTACTGCATTATCGAGGCACGTATGACCCTGACTATTTTCTTTGTTCATGCCTATGAAAATGAACTTAAACTTGTCCGCTATACGTCAACGCGTGTTTGTCCCGGTCTTCGGTCCTCGCGACCGAGGCCGCGGGCTACCCGCTCGCCCTCATCGCAGCCAAACCCGACCTCGGGATCCCGCACGACGAAATCAAAAACTCGGTCCACGAAAGTCGCCTCGGCATGTTTTGAGCCGATGGCCATCCACGTAGTCGTCAAAACCCCGCGATGGGTTCCTCAAGACATTCAGTCGCGTGTCGCTGCAGCTCAGTAGCAGTATGACTGGCGTCGGCGGGATGATGCTTTGCGAAGGTGCACTCGGTCTGGATGCGTAGCCTCTGTCGCACATGGCGCATAAATCTTCGCAACCTCCGCTGCGTTCTTGACAACAAATCCGCCCCGTTTCCCCTCTCCTGAGGAGAAACACTCACGTGTATCACCCCTAGGTCGCCGGCCCAGCGAAACATACATTCCAGACTCCTTCAGGGCCTCATCACTGCCTTCGGGCATCACCCGTCCAGCTGTTAGTCCCTTTCCTCTGGCAGCAGCGGCGGTGGTCCACTGTCCAGCAGATGATAGTAAATGCATGTCAGTGTCTGCTATCGTCTGCTGGACATTATCATGTCAGAGTGGGTTGACCTGGTGCCAGCTGTCCTCGGCCATCTGCTGCTGATCGTGCGCGACATTCTGCCTGGTTGTATCCTTGTCGATTTCTACCCTTCACCAGGCTGGCACATGACCAACATCAATAAGTTGTTCTTGACTAGGTTGGAAAACATCTTTCCCATGAAGCAATGACTCCCGTACTCACGCTCATGTTGCGTATGAGTAGTATAGCGTCGAGCTGCATAAGTCCGGACCTACTTTATTAGTTAAAGCAGCTCGCGGTGTGCCGTCTAAGCGAAGAACATGGCGACTTCCTCTTCATCAAGCAGACCGATACGGTTGCAGCCAGTTTCCCTGCGCACACAAACTACCTCTACAGCATGTACATTGTCGTCGACTTTCCAGACCGCGAGGTGATAGCTGTGGGCACTGGCATGTACGGAATCGGATCTGCAGTCGGGCCATTCCTGGAGCGACGACATCGTTGAAGCATCGAAGGCTGCGCTCATCTCTGGTCTCACGACGACTCTCATTATCCCTCGTGGGTGAGGAAACCAGTTTCCGACCACGCAACTTTGCTTCAAGCACGTGCCAACGTTTCCGACAGCTCTGCTACGGGAACTATACGTTTAGAGTCGTGGCGTCTCCCACCAATGCCAAGTCTCTGACGAAAATGATTTGTACGCGGAGGTCAGGTCACTCTTTAGGCCATTTTGCCTCCTGGCCTATTGACAAGCATATCGCCACCGACGCTAAAGGCGCAGATCTCGCATCCGTCCTTCTGTTCGCTTCACTGGATAGTCGCAGTATCCACATCCGTGGCGTATGAAGCAAAGAAAACGTATTGTTGATCAAGCTGAGCATGGCTAAGGTTACATGCGATGTCAGCATCTACGTCCTGTCCTTTACAAGAATCAATTTGATACCGGGGTGAAAGCTCATCCGACAGCGGACGACCGGGCATGTATCTTGCGGGATCGCAGTGGTCCGGCGTCGATGAGTCGCTTCCCATACGGCCGTCACTGATCGACGCCTCACCCTCACCGTGAGGTTATACAGGAACGCCTCTACGATAACCCTATCGATATCTTTGGACTGCCAGAGCGGGTTCACACTAGATGCATGGTGATTACGAATGCTTGTCAGAGGACACAGTAGTTCGGACCTGGCTTCTTCCGAAGGCCTGGGCTTCACAAGTTAAAGTGGTTGTCAACCGATCATTTGTATTGTTAAAGCGTGGCAACTATTGATCACTTCCCTCAGCTGAGGCGATCGGGGTCGCGCTGCATCGAGCGATCATTCACGGCCAGCCAGTTTTACTGGATGGTGCATTTATCGCGCCTCCGTCCTGGAAAAATGTCTCGGAGCGATCGTCAGCCATGCGGCGGAGAAATCTGCACCGTTCATCCTGTTCTTAGTCTCTGTTTCCCAGCTTAACCGCACGACCCGGCAGGAGCAGGCAGATACCACCGTGGAGGTTGGAACTGCCTCTCATGGCCTAGCATTGTTGCAACAATCGCTTACGCATTTTGTCTCTCACCCTGCCTTCCATTGTCGCCACTGGCACATCCTCTCGGTCAAACAATACATGCACCGTGACAGTTTACGTTCTATTCTTTTTTGCGCATGAGATGCGTCTTTGCGTTGAGTGTTCTGGGCCTATCGACATCCTTTGTGAGGAGGCTCTTCACACGCTCTCCTATGAACCATTGACGCACACGAGCGCCTCGTCCGAAGCGGCGATGAAGCGCTGTGGTGGAGATGTCGTGTTTGTTACGGCAGAGCGGCGCAGCGTCCAGAAAGGTGAGACGCTACAGGACGCGAATCGGACACTCTGTTACGGGGGACGTGGTCGTGCTGTCTCATCCTGACGTTGGCAGCCCACAGCTCTCTGCGAAGTACTCGCCAAAGTAATTGAGGCAGGTGTACTTTTTTATCACGTGCGCACAAAAAAGAGCGTTCGCGGATGAAAAGGAAGGAATGTAAGTAGGTAGGTAAAGGACATTCAATATATCGGGGAGATGATACCGCGCTCCCGCGGGTGAAAGAGGATATGATCGTCGTGTCCTTCCGTGTATCAACGGTAGTGGCGCTCGCCGGCTGCGTTCATTTCTTGCCCAAGGTCGATTGTGACTCCCGCCGCCACCGTGTGCTGTACTTCAGTCAGACGCGGCATGGCTCATTCGTAAGCTCTCTTGCTTTCGGCCTGAAAACTTCAATTATCAAAAGGCGCTGTCCTCTTGCCTTGTTTACTAGATTCGAACGGCGCCACCGGACACGTACTGTACTGTACTTAACTAAATGGGTACAACATGACGAGACGCAATAAAAAGGTACGTGATTTCCGGCGACACGAGAATTTGTCACCGATCATCCCATTACAGTATTCGTATTCATGTGAGGGTTCGAGATGAGCAGGGGACTGAGAATGATCGTTTCGTTTCCATTGAATCCCATACAGTACAATACTAACTACAGACCACTACTGGCAGAACAGCATCCGTTACCCTGCGTCCACGTTCAATCGGGCACCATTATTCGATCACCGCAAAACCTTCATGTAACTCTTGTTCGAACCCCACAAGATTCTGTTTTGTCCTATGACACAACTGTTTTAGTAAGCAGTGCTTTGTGTGGCGAAACGCTAGCCGGCCGATCCCATGTCGGAGTTTTTATTTTTGGCAAGAATAGAAAATCACCACTTGTCAGTCTCACGCACGGCCCCTGGGCGCGCGCAAACCGCCGCAAACCGCAGCGCTCAGGCCTTTCCAACCTTGAAGTTTATCAAATTTTGGGGGCCGTGACATCGCTGGACCGTGGCATCGTGTGAAAGTTCGAAAAGTTCGAAAGATGACAATGCTCATTCGAAGGAAAGGGGATACAGTGATGAACCTACCGACTTTATCAGGAAAGTCCTCCTGTAGTCGACGTCCTGGAACAATCGATCGAGGATATCTTAGATTCACGTCGTTGCGTTGCCGCCGGATGGGGATATCGAGTAGCCCTATGATGCTTCACGATACCACCGTGATCTCCTCCTCCTGGATTCGACCTATCATGATATTTCTGTCACCAGATCTATCCGGCGTATCATTGTGCTCTTTTATTCTACGGAGGCCCTCTGGCATGCAAGCTTATTTCGAGTTTTAGGGTAGTAAGAACCCTGATACAGTACTAGTGCCTTGGGCGGCTCCTGGCTTCTGTTTCTTTCAAATGATCCGCTGCGGAAGAGCGCTTGAACTTGAATGTCGAGGAACACCTTTCTCTCCGTGCCTGATAAAAACTCTTTGACTTTTCGTGTGTCGTGTCGCGCCCATTCTGATTTCCACCATCGAAAAATCTTATTCATTTTGAGAAGTACTACTGTATTGACGGACGGAGACTGCGAGGCATGAAACCTTTTTTATTCTGTACAAATCTTAACTGGGCGGGCTTGTCACATTTTACTTCGACCTTACCTTTCCCAGGCAGTAAAGTCTCGTGCTTATCCGAAAGCTCTTTGTTCGAGGGGTACTTACATGTGGTGCGGCGCCGCCATCGGGACTGCGAACGGTTGAGGTACACATATGGGACACCGGGCTTGTCGGGCTCTATACAATACACGTGAACTTGCAGTAAACACATACGATATCACTTCTGAGATTTTTCTGGGTCCGTCTTAGTTTGTCTGATACTTCCGTTTGACTCGGAATTTCCATATCACAGATCAGCATGAGTTTGTTGTAGTTACGAACCAAGCACCCTCATGCATTTGGCCCGAAATATTCTCTTCCGTCCGAACTGGAACACGAGTGAGCTCCCTACGCCACGCCGTATGTATATATGACTGATCGCTGGCAACGATGCCCATTTTTCGTTTGTGATAGGCGTCTTCCAGTGGAGCAAACTGAATCTCCGCTCCGATACAAGGCAAACGGGTTTAAGTTTGATTGCAGGCGATAACCTTAGGGCCGGGCAAGCTGAATTGAATCCTGTCTTCTCATCCAGTTGCGTGGGGCGGACTGTGTCGCGAAAAGCTTTCTCTATGACGGAGTCTTCATTGATCGCTCTGCATCATGATCATTGATGATCCCCATTTGAATTCCCTTGCATCACTCATCCCCAAATTATGATTCATTGTTATTTGCAGGCCGGGCTTCGTTCATTGACTACACGCTGCAGTTGATCTAGCATACTTTGCATTGCACGTTACTACTGCGTCGGGTGCTGGTAGATTGCGCGTGAGACATTGTGTACCCTCGGTCCTCGGATGGTAATTCGCAGTCCCCATATCTGCTTGGCGAAGCCGAAAGGGGATACACATACCTTGCGATACGGATCTCATACTCTGCCTCCCTAGTTGATTCTAATGTAGCGGGAGTTGGTCGAATAATTCTGTGATACGGAACCTATTAGACAGACTTTTGGAAAGAACTTGTCATTGCATCAACTACATACTTTATCATACATCAAAAGTTCTGCGCATTGCTCGCACATCATGATGTCATGGGTATTTTGTTGGGTTTATTTCACTTGGCACTTACTACGACTATAGGCCCTGTGGGGACCATGCGCAGACCACGACCTAATCATGATGCCATGATGCTCTGGGAATACCAAAGGATGACCAGCGCAACAAGGTCGGCGGTCGGGGACTTAGAGAAATGTAGGCCCGTATGAGCATAGAGGACTCACGAGACTAAAGTCCACGCAGAGCGTTCCCAAGGCCGTTCCCGACCGGCGAGCATACGGTGAGTGAGTTCATCAGACTGTACTGTAACTAGGTGATCTACCGGGGAAGATATTGGATAGCCATAGTGACGGAGCTGAGTCGGAACGTGCCGGGGAGTTATCGCGTCTGTTTCACATTCTGACAGTCAGCGCTTCACCAGGATAAGTCAAAAATTTCTGGGGTAGAGAAAGGTCCAATGTCGATAACAAAACCTTTTCAAAGCCTCCGGAGATGACGGCGCATCAATAAATACTATTCAATATGTTACAAAGAATCCATGCGCTGGGTACTGTAATCGAGTACAAGAATCGCAACCACTACTTACAGTAATCATCCGCACATCATATAGCCTTACCAGTACAATATACAGTGAAGCAAAAAGCAACGATAGGCACTGCAGGACAAACATACCTTTCAAGAATTGTTGGATAGTTGAGGATCACCGATCATCCTGGAGGGTGACTACCTTCACTTCCTTCACTTTTCGATAAATGTATACATTGGGAAGCACACGCCCGTCAAGTAGGATCAAGTTACGCCCAGAGCTGGCATCGTGAAAATTTACCCCGCTCCTTCGGCAGCTGGTAAGTTAAGAGGGGTAGACTAACGACGATTGGGGTAGATGCTCCGAGTCGTTCACTTGTTTGGTTGCCCAGGGATGGCGGTACCCCAATCACCAGCGACATCGAGCTCCGTCGGTGATTGGGGTCCCACATCAATAATGCTGATCTAATAATGATGAACAAAATATCCGCTTTCGGTATTCCGTCTATTTGAGGTTCGCACTTGTGGAGTTCAATTGATCGTTCCTCTCTCTCTACTCTTAAAATTTTGGTTTTGCGATCCAAAATTCTCGGATGCCCGCACAGCGCCGTCTAGCCGTTCCATGGTAAAGGTACCTGGTGACGCGATTAAAACGAATGTTTGGCACTTCGCTGGCGCCGCTGGCACTACCTCGTATATAACCGAGGATAGGGATTGACGCAGAGGCGTAAGGCTCACCTTCTCCTCGCCAGCGCTTCATACCCAGTCTCGACCATGAGTAGCGAAAGAAATCATGGTGATGCTCCACGTCTTGCTCTGACATACTCAAAATAACACTGATGTGCCGATAGCCATAATTCTAAGCGCAACGCTTCGTAAGTAGTACTTGCCGATGTACTCAGATGTGAAACGTTGCTTATCCCATTCGACAGTGGATATGTCGCTTTTCGGATTGGTGGGCCAACAGTATTACTCATATTGTACTGGCGGTACGCAAAGCAATCGTTTCTGCGTCCTGGCGATGTTAACCATGTTACTACTAGGTTTCAATGATCGCATCTATCTGAAGTACGAAACAATATCAGACCACGCCACGCTGTCCTGCCACTCACTTTCCTCATAGGATCTTTGTTAATCTGCAATTTGCTCTCGTTACACTACAAAGTATATTGTATGTTCTCGTTCCTGTCTTCCAAGCCCAAAATTTTGTAGCTGACTGACGTCTTCCCAGCATGTGGCATCTCGTGTTCAAAATATTGTAAATTTCTCATCCCCATTCGGCGATGGCGTGTTCATTGGGTCTTCTAATGTAGTGTTGATTTCAATGGTACACCTCCGCCTAGCCCAGGTCCGTGGCCTTTTTTTTCTTTTTCATTCATGCGCAGTTGCTGATTCCCATTCAAGCTGCCTTATGGAGTGGGCCGGCCAATTCGCTGTGTCAATTGTTTATTATTATATTTGCGAACCTATTTCTCGTAACTCGGTTAGTTCATTGACCTCCCTCTTCATGCTGACTCGATGCTCATTCCCAACTTTCAGTATTCATGGCCTGACAAAGAGTCTCGTCCAGAGTCTCACACCTCTGTTCTTTTCAATCGTTGCCTTTGTGTTCGGTATAGTCACCGTAACGGCCACTACTTGGTCGAACCAGTGCGTAGTTTTTTTTTTCATGCTGAACACTCGAGCCCCGATTGACATTATCCAAAGTTCCCAGTCGTTTAGATATGCTACATCGGTTGTCTGGTACGCATCACAAACTACGGCGGAATGCCTCATATCACGTAAGCCACATTTTCATTTTTCTTCTGGTGATGCTAGGTGCCATGACTCACCTTTGTAGTTTTTCTTGTACGTGCACTCCTAAAGGCTCGAAGTGGTATTCAAAGATCAGACATGATGGTGAAATTCCTCGTGCGCAGCGTCATCCAAACTGCTGCGCTAGCGACTATCTGGGCGATTGCGTCGCTCGTGGCATGGTTCTGGTTGAATCGCATACTAGTTTATAGAGTTTTCGATATAACGTCTGGAACGGTGTATACGCACGTGAGTGTTTTTCCCTTTTTGCCAGGACTATAGTACTATCATCTGAAGGAGAATATTCTCAGGCAATATTTGAAACCCTTATTTCCCGCACTCAACTGCGTGGTCGCATGGCCACCACATCAGCCTACGTCGATTTGGGATACCCTAGTACTCAGGTACAGTCGTACTTTGATTCTTCTCCCAATGTGTGGCCCCGAACTGAATTGTGGACCGGCTGCACCCGCAGTCACAGTCATCCGGACGGTTCCCTAGTCATGTGATAGTATCAAGCCTCTCTCCCGCACCACAAAGCAATTCCGATTCTGAACCTGGAATAGCACTCGCGGACAAGAATGACAGCATTGAACTGGGAAAAGTGCCTGCAGGAAAGCTGGGTGTCCCGTATGAGTTCTGATACCATCCCTCATTAGAAACAAGGAGGCACGCTGGGCTGTGGATGAGGTTGGAGTTGATGTACGTTAGTATTGTTGTGTTGTGTGCTGTCATACCCAGCAATTATTATTTTTGGCTATTTTCCAATTACAGTATTCGAGTACCGTACATTTTTCACGGACATTACAGTAAATGATCTTAGAGTTGGAGCGTTCCGTCTTATTCGTGCAATCGACTTGCGTCATCACCTCGATGGAGAATGCTACCCGGACTCGGTTGCGAGCCTGATGAGGATCAACACATGCTTAACAGCAAACCTTTTGGTCAGCCGTCAACATGGTCACGGTAACAGGAACTTTTCTGGTTAGCTATTTTAAGGTATATTAGAGCGAGTACATAGAATGCCGGTGTTGTTAACGTCAAATAGTGATCGGACAGTTCATAGTCTTCGGGTGTCGCTCGCTCACACCCCCGCGCATTTGCCAGCCCGGGCACTTCCGAACAGCCATTCCTTCGCATTAATTGTTCCACCGTGACAATGGCCCTGAGTTTGTTTGACTTGATAGAGAGTGCAAGGGAGAGAGCGTCCCACCCAACGGGAACGACAAAACTTAGCACTTATTACTTGCCAACCATTAGCCTGAGTTATAATAAAACAGTCAAATTGACCGAACACGAAATTGAAAACCCTCGCGCTTCAAGTTTCAACGCCGATACTTTTATTGGAATCTGTCGCCCAAGACCGTGATTCACCGCATGCCAGAGCACAGTGCGGTTGCACCAGCACGGGGCGAGCATGCGTGGATTTCATCATTACATAGTTGCATGACTCCGAGGCCGTCGCAACTTGAAGCCTGAGCATGATGGTATCCGCCGGATTTTGACCCATCAATCATGATGGACCGAAATCCACTCTGTAAGTTGAGGGGGAGGGGTGCCGTATTCACGGCTTAGCATCCGGTTCTTGTAATTGTCATGAACATTTGGGTCCTGATCTAGACTGTGTGTCCTTGAGTTGTATCCTCCCCTGGCCTCCTAGAAACATATGATGTGGGACATTTCCACGTGGCGTTCACTCAAATGGACCGAAACAAAGTACAACTCTCCTGGTACCCGAATAGTAGGACCTTTTGTCACATTCCTCGCATGATCATATTATGCAGCGCGTACCTTGGGAATGGGAGGTCCCCGGCGCGGACCTTTTTGACTCTTCTCCACGAAGATTCATGATCTAAAAGAAGCATTTAAGTTCACTAGGGAATTTTATAGGGGAGAGCAGATCCTGCCTTTCTAGGCATCAGAATAGATTAGGAATAACAGATCAAGACACCGATTGAATAAGAGAAACGTTCTTTTGAGACTCCCCGCGCGGGCGCTGTGCTGCCCATTCTTTCACTATCAGTCTTGTCACCTCGTGTAGCAGACTTGCCGTCTGGCTTTGTTAGACTACTCGGGGTAGGTGGGTATTCATCGTCGATTCATTTAATATGAGCTGCGAGCCCTGCTGTAAGATCTTGGCTAATTGCGTAATAAGATACCAATCGGGGACGGGGTCATCACCGAGGCAGGGAATAACATCCGTCTGAAACCAGAGACAGATCAAAGTTCTCTTCGTCCTCTTGCTCAGAGGGGAGAAAGCTATCTGCATCTGAACTGATGATTCGCGCGAGTGTTGGGCATGAGAAGAAGAATGGTGAGCAGTATTAGCAGTGGGACGTACCGGGGTAAACGTCGATCACCTGCTTCCACGTGCTCTCCACTCTCACAGGCGATAATTCTGCGCGGTCATCGTTAGCGTTAGCATCCGTAGTCATCAAAGTAAACCATACTCGGGCCAAGAACATTAATCTGCGGTCCGATCACCTTGACGATATTCAAGAAACAGCTCGTTGCGGTCGTCCATAGCGGCAGATCTTTGCCAAACTTGGACGACGGAGTAAGCACACGCTCAAGACAGCACAACGCCGGTGTGCTGACGGCACGACTGTCAAGCAAGAACGCGTCACGGATGTGCGTGACGACTCGGAAGGTTTCCCACACCGCGCCGAACGAGGATGATCTTCGACATGAGAAAGTCGCTCATGACCGCACCGACCGATTGTAGCGCGACCACTTTTGATTCGTCCCATGAGGATGATGATGGCGAGTCTGACGCTAGAGTATCCACGTCGTCGGTGTGAGTAGCGGTGTCGTGCGATGAAAGCGGCGTGAGCGCGTTCCGACGCACGTCCGGCGAGAACGTATCAAGCAACGGGAACGTACGCACTCGTCCCATGTGTCAAGGTTAAGCGTGGCACCATACAACTGCAGGGTCCTAAACAAGGTCTGAATCGCGCCCATGCACACCTTGGGCCGCGCATCGGCGCACAAACCTAAGATCTCAAGCAGAAGGTGCATCCACAGCGCTGTACGCCGGCTCATGGTCCACCTCTTGCCGCTTCGTCTGTATCGCGTCCGAGACGCCCCAGAAGAGACTCCCCGCCGTCATCAACGAAATATTGGTGTCCGCCTGCCGACCAAACTGCTCAAGCGTGCTGATGGAGAGACGCAGGTGCTCGGAACGAAAGAGCGACGAGAGCATCGCACATAAGCGTCATGCATTGAAAAGCGATCTTGATTAGCACCGAATAGCCCCTTTCCTGTAGGTACCCTAGTGGTGGGGGACGCCCGCGGCCGGGCGAGGAAGGGACTGATTGTGAAGCAGGGTCAGAAAGGGCGGGCTAGCAAACGCTACCGAGCACCTCGAATATCGTTTCTCAGCCGACGAGTAGGGTCTCGGTTTAATGGTCCAGGTTTCCACCGAAGCAATGGACCGTTACTTCAGTGGTCAAGGCCTTTGGCGGAGGCGTGTGGGTGAGCCTGTCTGTTGTATTATACCTGCAGCCTTCTGGGCTGTGGTATGGTAGCATATGAGAAGGAACAGGGTACCAAATTTAGTGCGACCGGGCAGTTGATTCTGGGTGGCGGAAGGGGCTACACTTCCTTGGCCGCCCTTCTTCTTTCTGCCTTTGCTCTGGCGAGAGGTTTGTATCCAGTCGTCTTCGCCGGGTCTAGGAGGGTCAGCTGAGGTGGCTGGTGGGTGTCGGGCCGCTGGGTTAGTTGTATTTGTCGGGGGGTTCGAGAGTGGTGTCGGCCTGTTGGACGTTTCTGCTAGTGCTGGCGCCCGTTGACCTGCGGTGTCTGCTTGGTGTGGCCTGGGGGGTGGCGGCATTGAGAAGCGTTCTAGGGCCTTGAGTCGGGCCACAAGGGGGCCGCCTGCTGACGTATCTGGTGCTCCTTCCACTGCTCGAGGGCGTCCCAGATGGCCTCCTCGGTGTGCTGGTCGGTGAAGACACGTGCCTTCTCCTGAAGGTCTTTGATCCAGTCGGCGACACCTTCGTTGTCAGGGAGGAGGTAGGTGTGGAGGTGCTCGGCAGTCTCCGTAAGCCTCAGAAATAGGTTGTGGAAGGGTGGGTCGTGTGGGTTTTCTGAGAGGTCCAGTGCCGCTTTTTGGAAGGACTCTAGGGTCTCTTCGTTGTTCTGCCCTTGCGGGCGGGCACAGCCACGTCCAATGGCCGCGAGGAGTGCTGAGGCAAGGGCCGCCCACTGGCAGTCGCTGACACCGAGGATATTTCCTCTACTGGACGGGTAGTACCCCGTGTACAGAGCGAGGAGACGGTTTTGCTGCGACCGAAAATTGGCTGCTATTCATACCTGTGGTCTCACAACCTCTCCAGTTCTCGAAGCTGCCTGGCGCTCGGTGTTGGAGTGGTCCACGGGGGCCATCAAAGATCTCATTTTAAAGCGGCGCCACTCCACCGGGGTGTCGCTGGGTAAGGCGCTCCGGGATTTCGCCAAATTGGAGAGTTGGAATTGGACATCAGGCCTCAGGGGGTGAGCGTGGGAAAGTGAGAGCAGCCGTTCAACTCCGTTCAAGGTCCATGCCAATTTGCCAATAATTCCCGACTGTTGCCCATCCATGGTCGTATCAGCAAAATATATCATACATAGATTGTGAAGGGAGCTCTTCACCACTTGAGGAGCCGGAGCAGTGGACAGCAAGTCTGTGAGAGGCGACCGTGGCCTATAGTAGCGAGCAACAATCGTCATCCTTGCATCTCCTATGTTTGGGGATTACGGGCTTTTTGGCAGCAAGGCACAAGAGTCTGCCAGGGCCCGTTCGCTGTTCGGTACTGTACAGTAAGTTTCAAAAACCGGCACTGCCAAATCGCATCCAAATTTGATAAAACCAGCGTTTTCGAAGCTGGACCATGCGATTTTGGCGGGCGCCGGTTTTGAAACCGGAGCTACCGAACGGGCCCTAGAAACTGCAGGCATTTTCCAATGAAATCTAATTCAGTTGCATTACGGTAAGCGCATGCATGCATGAATGAACAGTCTGATCATTGTTTGACATCACTGTAACAACACTGGCATTCTGAATTGCATGTTCTCACTCTAATATACCTTTAAATAGCAAGCAGAAAGATTCATGTTGCCGTGACGATGTTGACGGTGACGGCTGACCGAAAGTTTTGCTGTTGAGCATATGTTGGTCCTTCCTCATTAGACTCGCAACCGAGTCAGGTTGGCATTCTCCTTCGCGTACTGTAAGTCGATTGCTCGAAAATAAGACGGAGCGCTTCAAGACCATCTAGTGTACATGAAAAAATGTACTCGAGTGCTGTAATGGAAAATGACCAGAAATAATAACTGCTGGGTATGACAGTACGCAGTACGACAATAACGTACATCATCTCCAACCTCATCCACAGGCCGGCTCGCGTGCCTCCTTGTTCCTAATGAGGGATGGTATCAGAACTCATACGGGACACCCGGATTTCCTGCAGCACTTCTGTCAGTTCAGTGATGTCATTCTTGTCCGCAAGGGTTGTTCCAGGTTCAGAGTCGGAATTGCTTTGTGGTGCGGGAGAGAGGCTTGATACTATCACATGACTAGGGAACCGCCCGGATGACTGTGACTGCGGGTGCGTCGGTCCACAATTCAGTTCGGGCCAAACATTAGGAGAATCAAAGTACGACTGTACCTGAGTACTAGGGTATCCCAAATCGACGTAGGCTGTTGTGGCGGCCATGCGATCACGCAGTTGAGTGCGGGAAATAAGGGTATCAAATATTGCCTGAATATTCTCCTTCAGATGACAGCATGACAGTAGTCCTGCCACAGAGAAAACACTCACATGCGTATACACTGTTCCAGACGTTATCTCGAAAATACTATAAAGTGCTATGCGATTCAACCAGAACCATGACACGAGCGCCGCAATCGTCCAGATAGTCGCCAGCGCAGCAGTTTGAATGGCGTGGCGCGCGAGGAATTTCACCATCATGTCTGATCTTTGAATACCACTTCGAGCCTTTAGGAGTGCACGTACAAGAAAAACTACAAAGGTGAGTCATGGCACCTACATCACCAGAAGAAGAAAAATGAAAATGTGGCTTACATGATATGAGGCATTCCGCCGTAGTTTGTGATGCGTACCAGACAACCGATGTAGCATATCTAAACGACTGGGAACTTTGGATAATGTCAATCGGGGCTCGAGTGTTCAGCATGAAAAAACTACGCACCTGTTCGTCCAAGAAGTGGCCACTACGGTGACCAAACCGAACACAAAGGCAATGACAGAAAAGATCATGGGTGTGAGACTCTGGACGAGACTCTTTGTCAGGCCATGAATACTGAAAGTTGGGAATGGGCATCGAGTCAGCCTGAACGAGTCAATGAACCAACCGAGTTGTGAAAATCATGTTCGCAAATATAATGAGAAATAATTGACACAGCGAATTGACCGGCGCACTCCATAAGACTTGAATGGAAATCAGCAACTGCGCATGAATGAAAAAAAAAAAGGCACGGACCAGCGGCAGTAGGCGGAGGTATACCATCGAAATCAACGCTAAAATACCAATGAACACGCTATCGCCCAATGGGAATGAGAAAATTACAAGATTGTGAACACGAGATTCCACATCCTGGAAGACGTCAGTCAGCTACAAAATTTTGGGCTTAGAAGACAGGAAAGAGAATATACAATATACTTTGTAGTGCAACGAGAGCGAACTGCACATGAACAAAGATCCTATGAGGAAAGTGAGTGGCAGGACAGCACGCTGGCATTGTTTCGTACTTCAGATAGATGCGATCATTGAAACCTAGTGACATGGTTAGCACCGTCAGGACACAGAAACAATTGCTTGCGTACCACCAATCCAATATGAGTAATACTGTTGGCACACCAACCCAAAAAGCGACATATCCACTGTCAAATGGGATAAGCAACGTTTCACATCTGAGCGGCGTGAGCGCGTTACGCTACTTACGAAGCGCTGCGCTTAAAATTATGGCTATCGGCACATCAGTGTTACTTTGAGTATGTCAGAGCAAGACGTGGAGCATTACCAAGATCCATTTTATACTGCTTATACAAACTATACATGGTCGGGGCCGGGTGTGAAGCACTAGCGAGAAGAAGGTGAGGCTTACTCCGCGTCAATATTTCCTCGGTTATATATGAGGTGGGTAACAAAGGCCGAACGCTGATCATCACCTCACTACAAAGTGCGAGCCTACCAGCCGGCGACCGGGAATATGACGATTACCGTGATTGGATCGTGATCAATTATTGACGTGTGACCCTGTTGGAGGAGTACTGTGCACGTGCAGCCAGCCGGCCGCTCCGCCGCTTACATAGTGCCGAGACCCTGTATATATATTGTATCTCGGACTACAGTATTCCCCCTTCTTCTGGATACATCTTGCTTCCAGACGCTCACCGGTGCCTTCCCAGGCACCCTTCACTGATCCTTACCGCTACAGACCCCAATCAGTGGCAATCACCGACAAAACTCGATGTCGTCGGTGATTGGGGTATCGTCCCTGGGCGACACTGCCCTTCTTACAAGCTGCCGAAGGAACGGGTACAATTTCACCATGCCAACTCTGGGAGTAACTTGATCTTACAGTATTCGACGGGCGTGCGCTTCCGCCCAGCGATGCCACGACCCAAATTTGAAACACTTTAAGGTTGGAAAAGCCTGAGCGCGCGGGATTGCGCCCGTGTGATACTTTTGTCCACCACTGTATTACTGTACAGTCAATTCAGATTGTGTTTTGAACGGTTTACGAGCTTTGTTTACCATACAAATAAGTCTAACCATAATTAGATATACCAACCACCCGCATTCAGGATTCGAGAGTCGAAAGCGATGTTCAGTGCTCCTCCAGTCTATCGCCACCATGGCTGGAGGTGTATAAATGTCTTCAGAGGAAATGTATGTGCAATGAAATTATTAAAAATGTTGCCTGCTTGGGCAAGGAACTCTGCATCGTAAAATGTTAGATAGCACAGTCAGATATCAGATAACAATCCCCTAACCTGAGGTGTTGCAGCCCAGTTCCATCTTCAATGGTGTTCACAAAGACCAGTGACATCTAAAATACTAGATCAGGCGAGCTATGCAAGGGAGTGGCGGGCGGGTGTACAGTAACGCAAGGATGGCTGGCGGACGAGTCAGCGACGCGCTAACCGGGTAAAGCCGAGGCCATAGTAGGCAGGCTTGGCCTCGGAGACTCTTCACCTTCCTCTACCAACACCTCAAGATGAGCTCTACGTACCCAGTCATTGACTCGCGCCCAGTACACCCCCACATACAAACATCATGCTCATCTTGTCATTTCCAGCTCGAGTTCCCAGTGCCCAGCCCCGTGCCGAAACCCTCCACTCTGTTTACCGTGCGTTGTTGTAATTGTAGAAAGACGTTCTCCCATGCCTTTTATCCGAATCAACTTCCCCCAAGCATGGCCAACAATACGGGGTCATCATCAATGTCGCACGGACAGGCGCCGACACCTCCACCAAGAAAAGGGAGGAAGATTGGCACGCAAGAGCGCCCACTAGAGACAGGGTATTATGATTTGCTCGGTATACCGGTGGATGCATCAACAGATGATATCAAGAAAGCTTATCGTTCGTTAACCTAGTATCCGTTTGTTCTTTACCGACTAACTACTGGTCGCGTGCAGGCCGCCTTGCGATCAAGTTCCACCCTGACAAGAATCGTGATGATCCGAATGCGGAAGAGCTCTTCAAGTCGATTGCCATCGCTTACCAGACGCTTTCCGACCCCAAGCTACGGCAAAAGTATAATGAATTCGGGTCCAAGGAGAGCGCACCTGAAGGTGGCTTTATCGACCCTGAAGAGGTCTTTGGCGCGATCTTTGGCGGGGAACGATTCTTGCCATTCATAGGGCACTTGTCTCTTGCCCGAGACATGAAGACCGCTCTCCAGGAGGCCGATGAGGCGGAGGGCGAATGGCGCGACGCTCGTCGTGCGGGATGCTAAAGGACGCGAAGTTATCAGCCCAGAGGAGAAAGCAAGGAGAGATGAGAAGGCTCGCAAGGCGTCTGCCGAGGTGCGTTTGCACCGCCGTCATGGTCCTGTTGCTGTTAACCGAGTTGTGTTGTATAGAAAGCTGCGGCGCGGGAAGAGCGCGTTCAGAAACTCGTTGAGAATTTGCGTCACAAGCTGGGCATTTTTACTGAGAATGCCACTAGCGTGAACGACCCCGAGGTAAGCGAGTCATGGCGGACCATATGTTACCCTCGAAGCAGAGTGAGTCTCTTCAGCTCCATTCTGAATCACATTCACTGAGTTTCTCGCTCCCCTCGTTCCCTGAAGGGAATTGAAGGGTGAATCGTACGGCGTGGAGCTTTTACATGCCATCGGATTTGTCTATACCGCCAAAGCCAAGCAGTTTCTTGCATCCAACCAGAGCTTCCTTGGAGTTGGTGGATGGTTGCACAACGTGCAGGGCAAATATCACGTGTTCTCCGAGACGTGCGTCTCTCTAACACAACTCCCGTCTGTGCTCCTTTTCTCTCGCTGACATTCTACAGCGTGTCGACTCTACGATCAGCAATTGAGCTCAAAGCCGTGTTCGACCAGATACAACAAGCCGAACAATCTGGCAACCTCAGTCCTGAAGAGAAGAAACGTCTCGAGGAACAGGCTGCAGAAAAGGGCCTCCATGCCCTCTTCAAGGTACGTCTTTGTCCTTCTCCCCTTACCTTTCTCCGCCGCTCGTTGGCGATCTTATTTTGATCGACACGCGTACGTACGGTTGTTGACAGGGCACCAAACTGGAGATCGACTCGGTGTTGCGAGAGACGTGTGACCGCGTGTTGAACGACTCAACAATACCGCGCGATACGGCGGTGCTACGCGCTGCTGCGTTGCAGATCCTCGGGGATGTCTTCTCCGCCGTACGGAATGAACGTGATGAGGTGCGCGATGATGACGAGTTTGTGAGGATCGAGACCAAGAACAGTCGGCAGCGTGCGTATTCACGCAGCGCCCCTGGGAAGCAATAAGTCCCAGGCAAGCTCCTCTCCCATCGTCGCGTTTTTGCATTTCTTATGTTAGTCAACCGCCATCATTACGTATTCAGGCTTTCGCCCAGCTTGGGTACGTTTGCGGGCGAATACTATACGTAGAAGTGACCTTTGTCATTGCACCAATGTATCATAGGCATCACAGCGTATCTTGTATTTATTTCCTCCCTTCCCACCTTGACGCCTCTTGGCACGACAACTCTGCGTTCGCATGTACATGCAGTTACTGTGCGGTACAGTAAAGGATGCAGACCATCTTGTAACTTTGTTCGTGGGAAAAGGACGATGTAACAGAAAACGGAATGGCAAAAATAGTACTGTACACCGCGGTGAACTCTGGAAAATCTATCTATCTGGCCCTCCCCCGTTTCCTGGCACCGAACCCTTTGAACACAGCATCGTCGTCCGAATCCTCATCAGCTTCGACCAGCGCCACCGCTCGCCTCTTCGTGGCCGCCCGCACCGCTTCCCGACGTAACTGAGTGCCAGCGGTGGAGCGCAAGGTGGACGTCACGGTCATCCCGGCGGGGTCACGGTCTGCTCTCTCATCATCACCCGCCGTGCTCGTGCCTCGACCATTTTCCTCCGACACGTCCGCTCCAAGCGCAAGTGCTACCGCAGCGGCAGACTCGCCCTCACCCTCACCCTCCTCTACCTCATCCTCTATCTCGTCCAACAACTCATCGTCGTCATCGTCATCATCATCATCATCATCATCATCATCCGAGAGGAACAAAGCCAGTTTCCTTTGTGCAACCGGTGCCTTTTTCTTCGTCCGCGCAGGCGACGCTTTTGCCTTTCCCTTCCCTTTCGCCGTTGTCTTTGTTTTTGAAGGGGATTTTGAGGCGGCTGGGGCTTTAGATTTCGCTTTGGCACCCGTTTTGCTCCGCGTAGAAATAGGTTTACGAGGGGCCACGAGCTCGTCTATCTCCATCTCGTCAGCTGCTTCCAAGTCCAAACCTTCAACCGTGACCACCCCGTCATCTTCGTCTCCATCTTCGTCCTCGCCCGCAGGTGGTGCGCGCGCTCGTCCACCGCGATAGTTGGCCGCTCGCGAGGCTTTTGATGGTGGCTCCGCCTTGGATTTGGACTTGCTGTACAGATGAATCCCGGGTGGGTGTGCGACCGTGATGTCGTTAATATCCGAGTCGCTCCGTGATCCAGATGCGGCCCCCCGCCAATACGCTGCGATCAGAGAAAAGTTGAGTAACGATTAGCCTTACATGAGCCGGAAAGAAAGGGTTACAGTACCATTTCCAATACCATAGTCGTTCTCCTCGCTGACAACGAGCTCGATCGTCGGCTTGCGCTCCAGAGGCGCTGTGATTTTCTGTGATCCACTCAGATGTCAGCATACCTAGGGAGGAGGGGAAAGAGTAAAAAAGACCCAGACCATTTTGAATTTCTTGAAGTTCGGTTTGCTTATCCACTCTGGATGGGCGACATCATTGTTGCGCGCAGGAGGTTCGGATTTCGCACTGGCCCCTCGTTGGATGTCCATTTCCACCACGACCATAAAATTCCCCCTAATTCCAAAATCACCAAAATCGTCGATCGTATCCCACGGAGCGACGACAGCCTCAGGAACGCCCTTGACGGAAGTGCCAGAATCGATGGTGTCAACGTTAACGTTTCTGGGCTTGGTAATCCGCAGCCGGTTGAATTCGCGATCGAAGTCATCCTCGTGCTTCTTGCCTCGCTTCATCGAATTGACCGCCTTCAGGAAATTCTCGTCCGTATCGAGCTTGTTGTTCGACGACGACGATGGTTTTGATGCGGCGGTGGCGGCTTTGGAGGTGGGTTTGGCTCCTGCGGTCGTTTGGCCTTTGCCTTGTCCCTGCGTTTGTGTTGATCTAGGCTGAGATGCGGGAACCGCAGCGGGGGCGCCTGCAGCGGGCGTAGAAACGGCCTTCGCATCCAACGCACGCCGTTTTGCCCTGTGCATCCCTTCCAAGGTGTCCGCACCCGGACCGGCAACATTGGCAGTCCTATCCACCATCTCCACATCCTCATCATCGCCGTTTTCGGCATCCCTACTGCGCTTCGTACCCCTCGAATCACCGCCTTGAACCCCACTCGCCTGCTGCTCCTCTTCCGGAACCGTACTCAGCGTGCCAGTTTGGACGCCTTGTGTAGACGCTCCCGTCCCTGGCTCGATCTCGCCGGAGAGCGCCTCACGGTCGGGGTCGCTTGCATCAAACAGGGCTTTATACTTGTCGAGCTGGGAGAAGTGGGGATGTGAAGGTTGAGGGTGGGAGGAGGAAGACCCCGATATTAAAGCGGAAGAGGAGTCGACGCCTTGGTTTGCCCGTCGGCGCGGCGGAAGTCTGCGCGTTTGAGAGACAGGCTAGAATGATATATAAAGTGGTCACGTGAGCATCCTATTTACAGGGGACTATGTACGTACGGTGGGTAGCTGAGTAGCTGCTGGAGCGTCATCGCCCAGGTTAAGTGCAGGAGGCGGGGCAGGAGTTGGAGATGCAGCCACGATTGCCCCATTATCGCCAGGCCCCGGCGATGGCGCGGTGCGGTTTCGCTCCCCCGCCCGTCTCGGTGGGAGCTAAGAATCAGTGAGCACTTAGATAAAGGGGAAACAGGGCAAGTTTAGATCCGTACTCGGCGGGGTATTGGTACCTCAACAATTTCTGGCTCAGGGCCAGGTGGCTCGGTTCGGGATGTAACAGTTGGTGGGCGCCGTTCGGATGTTGTAGGAGAGGGACTGGGTGGATGGGGACCAGGTAGCGAAGGCGGAATGGAAGGTTCGCCCGGAAACGTATTCGGCACTACATCAGGGAGAGGCGTTTCTCGTGAAGCTATCAGGATGTTTGGATAGGAACGTGTAACGACAACAAGTAATTCGCGCACCTTGGGCCTGCGTGTCAACAGGGTGTGCCGAGTCCACGAAAAACGTATCGACAGACGCTATTGCTTGCAAAATGTTCTCAGGTTGGATAAACACCATGTCCAAGCTATGAATGTGATCATCAGTTCAACATCGGACTTATGGGAGCTACCTGCATACCTCTTGGCGATAGAAATAAACTCCTTCCACTCCTCCGCGCCGGTCGCCAACTCCATTGCATCCACATCCGCTACGGGAGACACCTTCCCATTTTTATCCTCGGCTAATGTCTTCGCCCTAAAGAGTGCCTTACGCCAGCGCACGATACCGCTGCTTACGGTGAACGATTCGTACTCTGCGCCCCCACGCTTGACCAAATCGCGGTACCCTGCAGGGATTTCGAGTCCCTTTTCTCCAACAAACACGAAGCGGTACCCTTTCAGCATGTTGAGCCTGGCTTCATTTGGTTGCCACGTTTTTAACGTTTTGTATGTTTGGGGAAGGGCAGCGGCGAAGCCAGGGCGGAACTTGCTTTCGAGCGGCAGAGAAAAGTTGTGTTCTAAAGCACGTGTTGACTCTCGTGGATTAAGGGTAGAAAGCGCGATCAGCTCGGAGAGCCATTCGGGCTTGACGAGTTGGGCGGCGGAGAGGAGAGAAATCATGTGACCGGGCGTGAGTGCATAGGAGGGAACGAGATGATGCGTGATCTCAGGGTGCAGCGTGCGAACGACATGGACGCCTAAGGCGGACGAGTTAGAGGGGTAGGTATGGAAGAAATGAGATGGTTGCACGGCACACCGAGGGATGCGCAGCCGTCGATGGAAATGGGCGTTCTAACTTTCCCGGGAGTTTCGAAGCAGCATATTTTCTGCCACTGTACGCTACCGAGCGATAATCAAATGATTGCGTTGATGAGAATTGAGAAGGAAAGGGTCGCTGTATGGACGTACGTTAATGGCAGGCCACTGACAATATCAACTTCGTCGTCGTGCTGCAACGGTTCAGTTGCACCGGGATTTATAATTATACCATCGACAACTCCTTCACGCAATATACGCATCGTCTTGTTTTTGGAGTTTAGGATCCGCAACGTTGGCTTGTAATCAACGTTGGTCTGTAACCATGGATAAGAAGCACGGCTACGATATAGGAGAAACGGGGATGCGCACGACGTCATCAGGTGAGAAACCTTCAACCACGAACTTGCCGTGATCATGAGAAACCTTCTTGTGATTCACAACAAGATCACAGGTTGTTTTACGACCGATGACATATGACTTTCCACTCTTGAGAAGCTTTGACTCTGGAACGTATCTTGGATTAGATTGATAGTCTGTGAGGGAGGAGAAGGCATTACTTTGAAATCCCACCTCGTTTGAAATTTCACCATCGAACGGGCCAGTGACGACCCACATTCTGTTGTCGCGACGCGATCAAGACGCAATGGCGGGGGTCCAGATCCTCGGTACGCGACTCAGACGTGAAACATCACAGGACGTGTGATCGCACGTGATCAATACTCCAGCAGCTAGAGCGGCACTCAAGGCACACGGCTACTGATACAGCCACTGATACAGTACTTCCTATGTCTGGATCGATACCATTATGAACAGGACAACGAACCCGGTTGACACCAAACACTATCATACATGGAATCATTAAAACGATGTCGCAATACACGTACTGTAAAGCGCCGGGTCCGCCGACAGACGTCACAGACACGTCAATCCAGTACAACTGCACGGACTGCCGGCGCTATTGACTAGGCTAATCTAAACAGATACTCAAAAGAGCCTGACAATCGACGAGGCTGTGTCACTCCTTCCGGTCCATAGCATGCTCCGCACTGCCTAGCAATTCAGACACACCGGAGTAGAGCAAGGTGTGGGAAACCCCGAGAAGTAAGTACATTAGACCGACGCAATGACATGGTTTTCATGGGGACTATCAGTTGCATAGTCGAAAGAGAAGCGAAGCTAGCCAGGTGGATAAGTAACTTCATCAATGATTTCGACGCACTTTCCCGGTGCAACCATATCATACGATTGCCTGCCTCCCGTCCGTTCGCAACCGGAGTAAGCGGGCTAGCAAAGTCCACAAAAGCGCCCGAAATTGGACAGCACGGAAGGCACGCGTGGCAAAGCGAGGACACTGCACACCTTATACAGTACATCATTACTGTAACCCAGAGGAAGGCTGTTACAATCATACGATGGCCTCGGACAATCGTCCCCGGGCCCCTCTTATGGGCACGTGAGAATACCCAGGACAATCACAATGCTACGTAGTAGACAAAATAGAAGTACGAGGTTCAAATTTCTCCTAGAGATGACTTGTGGGGTCGTTGACAATGAACGTTAAAGGGCGCTGTAGTCCTCGGTTACGCAGCGCATCGTTCACATCAGAAGGAAAACTAGCCATGCGTGAACACTTACTTGTCCTAAAAGGCTATTTGGTGCAAATCGAGAATCAAGCTAAACCGTTTATGACGGCATTCGTTCTGTGACCACTTGTCGTCAGTGAGGCCTAGTGAGGGTAGGGGACTGGAAACAGCTATAAGCAAATTACATCGCAAATGGTCTCCTTTGCTACTGTACCGCATCGGATTAAATAAGATTAAGATACATGCGACACATTTGCTCCACTGTCCTACTCTCTGAATCAGAGGGGTCGAAGGCGCAGAATACGTACCAATTGTGGGAGTGGTGTAGTAGTGATGCCCATCACAACAAGACCGGTACCTCCGGATACGATTCCATCAAGTTTGCCGGTGCGCCGAGCAGAGACGGCTCATTGTAGTTTCTTAGGATGCACAAAGAGTGATCATCAGTAGGAAAACGCATAAATACCAAGTGAGCACGATAGATGGGGACCAGTAAACGAACAGACAAAAAGGCGATTAACGCAACGCCGACAAACGCGAGGAAAATAAAATGGGAAAGTCCAAGAACAAACATAAGCCAACCTGCGTCCCGATTCCGCCGGCCCGGAACCATTTCTCTCCCAATTCGCACCCAGGGGGCTATCGGGGCATGTCAGGCCCAAACTTCAACCTCAACGACC
Organism: Russula emetica; assembly: GCA_015178925.1. NCBI lineage: Eukaryota > Fungi > Basidiomycota > Agaricomycetes > Russulales > Russulaceae > Russula > Russula emetica. The sequence goes on along the minus strand of WHVC01000020.1, from coordinate 325,738 downwards.
TCGCCTACACAAAAGTTATCTGTCATGCTCTCAAATATCCTCACAAGACAGTCAACGGTCTGCTCCTTGGACATCGCCCCGCTCCAGAAGCTCCCATTGACATCGTCGACGCGGTGCCTCTCCAGCATCACTGGACCAATCTCAGTCCTATGATGGAAGTTGGGCTTGGAATGGTGCGTTCTTCCTCTCCACATCTTTTATTTTTCGTTATGATAAACTGGGTCCGCTCTCTTTGTGCGAGATAGACTGCCAACTACGCCCAGACTCGCCAGCTTCAAGTTGTTGGCTTTTACGAGGCACCAGAGCGCGAAGGTGACACGACTTTATCGCGAGTTGGCGAGTGTGTCGCCGTCAAGATAAAGCAGACTGCTTTTCCGACTCCGGTCGCGCTTGTAGTAAGTCACTGGAAGTTGTGGATATCATGTTCATGAGCTTCATGCTAACTAATGACTTGTCCTACAGCTCGATGGATCTAAGTTAGGAGAACCGAATCGTGCAGCACTTGTCGTACGTTTATGTCGTTCTGGCTAGCCAGTCTCAACTAAAATTTCCGAACCTCATTTGCAGTCCTACGTTTCTGGCCCTCCATCCGCCACTAAATTTATTCGAGTGGAAGATAAACTCAGATTTAATTCGTCCGCCTCAACCCGTGCCTTACACCTCATTCGCCATAGCAGCATACTAGACAATTTTTGGGATTTCGATAATTATCTAGAGGATAACATGGCACCGTTTTTGACAAACGGTGCAGTGGGAGCGGCGCTCGACGGGCAGCAGCCACGGTAGCGTGGTAAAAGTATGATGGCTGGTACATTATTGGGGTTTTTGTCTCCCTTCTTTACCGCTTTTACACCATCAGAGGTGGTTTTTGGTTGCTCTCGTGCCCATACCATATTCTCCTAATAGAGCTTTCACGTGCTGCTTATCTTTCCACTGCTCAGCCGTGTTTTTTTTTCCCTGGAAGGCTGCGGTATAACCGCTCAAGCGAAACCATACCGAAAAGACACGCAAGGTCAACAATTTCCTACGATCGCCACCGCTGCGGGTCGCCATACTGTTGTCATATTCTCTACTGTGAAACAACTATCTAGATCTAATAGGTGCCAGTCGTTCGGTGCGCGTCTGGAATATCACTTATAATAGTGCTGTATGGTGAAAATGATGCACGTTGTTAGCACGGGAGTCACTGATAGTGCGGCGCGGAGCGCTTAAGATGCGAATAAGCCTGGCGTTACATCTTATTGGCAGACCCAGAGCAATCTGAAACCATAAAACTGGCATTAGCAAGCATAATAGACCGCTCTCAGCCTGAGAATGGATAGACCGTTGCGATCTTATTCAGAGCGACTATTAGCGCGCGCGCCGTGGCAGTGCGAACGGTGGATGCCAGTGTACGCGAGGCACGCGGCCGATTCGGCCGTTACCGCGCCGTCACCCGCCACTCACCTTCAAGTTGCACTAGTGCCAAGGTCAGTCCGGGCCGGGAGAGACCCAAACTGCCAGTCGCCGCCACCACATATACCACATGATAGTCTTTTCATGTCCCTAGTAAAGCACTTGTATTCTCTTCCGAGTCTTCCTTTCCTTGTCACAGTGATATCGGGACCCCTAAATTTCAAATTTGTGAGCACACCGGAAAACTCTCCGTATGATCTCGTACCCTCAAGCCCAAGATTTCAAGAGAGTACTACTACTGGACAGAAACCAACCGCCGCCGAGGCTTCGATCCTGGAGCCTACTCCTCCCTCTCCAAACCCGCACCTCTCAGGTTTTCGCGATATCTCAACCCCAATCTTTTTACATCACTGACATCGCTCACAATAAACTCATCACTCATGCACTCAAAATATGAATACGAGACTGTCAACGGCGTACTCCTCGGTCTCTCCGTTCCAGATGGTTCCATCGTATTCGTCGACGCACCTCCAGCATCACTGGTTTGATCCTTGATCTTTTATGGGGATTGAGCTCAAGATCATGGGCTTTACCTTGCTCTATCCTTTACTCTGGTATGGTAAGTGACTACATCTGTCCCATGCATCATGCGGAGGTAGGTCACACGGTGGCAAAATGATGTTGTCCACAGTGTCTGGCGACATCTTTCAGTCAACATAGAAGAGAAGTCTGATTGCTCTAGAGGTGAGTTTCCGGAAGTTGCCCGTGTTCCTGAGCTCCTTGCTAATCAGTGCGGTGTCCATTAGCTCCACTCCGCCGCTCTCAGCTAGATGATGAGAGTAGTGTAGTGCTCGTGGTACGTTTCTCTGACCCTGGGACTCCTATCCCAACGGAATTGGCGGAACTCATTCCCATTTTTCGCCCTACGTTACTATCTCTGCCCAGCACCTTGCTCGCAACAGATACGATTTGGGCGATCTTAGGGACCTCAGCGATTATCTAGATGATAACTTATGATTTTTTGGTGAATGGCGCAGCACTGGCAGCACTCGTCTCGCCGGAGCAAGGTTACTGTATTACTATTAGTGCATAATCGGCAGTTGCGAAGGTTCTCCATATTCCCTCCTGCGCATATTTCACATCAGGTGAATGCGATAGATCTTCGACCCCCTTACAGGAAACTTAACTGCTCTGTGAGAGTCGCATTTTGGATTGGCTGGAGAAATCCTGCAAACACGATTTAGAATTTTAGATACTGCATGGTAAAAATGATACACGCCGTGTTACAGTAACATGCGCGTCACCGATATTCCGGCATGGAGAGAGCACTCAAGACGCAAAGCATGGGCATTAAATATTAAGTACTTGAGTACTGAGTACTGAGTTCCTATCAGTAGACCTGGGTTAGAATTGAATTGCCAGAAACGACAGCGCGAGTCGCGAATCGCGACGACGGTTGGTTGCAACAGGCCGGCCGGAAGCGCCCGAGCCCGCTCGTTATCCCTCCTTTGACAGCAGAAAGCATCCTAGACCCCACTAGCCTGCTGAGAACGGGAATACCGTTAACGTTATACTATCGGCAGCGACTATTAACTGGGAGCGTCTGCGAGAGTTTGTACGGCGCCAGTTGTGTCGGAGACCTGTGGTGTGGTGGATGAGACCATTTTCACATTCTTTGATAAAGATCTCAATAATGAGAAGTACATTGTGACTAGCTATTCTAGCCATGAGTACATTGCTATCATCCATTGGCTCTAACTAGCCCTGATAGTGAACGCTGGTGTCGTCGCGCATCCAAACAGGATGCAGGATAGCGAGGCTAAAAAGAGGAAAGGGAGATACCAGACGTCAAAGACAAGTGACTCGGACTGATATACTGTAAGCCAACACTACCCTACGTACTAGGTTACTCTTGCTGCGCCTCTCCCATATCGCGCGAGCGCAAATGGCGCAGAACCTTCCGCGCCATCTTTTCCTCCCCTTCATTAACCCCAGCGTACGTAGTCGGCAACTCGAGGCGCTCCGAGCCCAACACGACCCACACTTTATACCGCACGCCAACCTGAGCAGCGTCCTCGGAATCATCCAGCGCGTCGAAGAATCGAGGGGGTAGGTATCCGTGCGCTTTACAATACTCTGTTTTGTCATTAGCTCTCGGGGAGAGATAGTGATGTAAGCAAAAGACGGGACTATTCTCCCGACATACCAAACAGCTCTTCCTTGCTAGATATAGATGCTGTATTATGTGCATGCGTATTTGAGCTAGCCGGTGTCGGAGATGATGACGCAGGTGCGGATGCGGATGTGGATACCAAAGTTGACTCTGGCACAAGACCAGCTTCAACTACAACTTCAGATGACGCACTGGTAAATGACGGCTCGGGGGGCTCAGATGGCTTCCTAGACAACAGCGGACGAGGTTCACGTGTACCACTGCGTCTCGCGTCCATTTCGGCCACGCGAGGTCCAGGCTCCCACACGCGCGGTGGGCTCGGAGCAGGAGCAGGGACCCATCGCCGCGGCGCAGACATCGGCCCAGGTGTCAACTCTGTCGGTTGAGGCGGTGGCTGCGAGTATTGCATATAGGGGTGGGCGGGGTGAGAGTAGCTGCCTCCATGCGCATAGTCATAATCATAATCGTATTCTGAGCGCTCATAGTCGGCATATCCGCGTCCTCCCGGTCCGGCTGGCGGCGGAGGTGGAAGAGGCGGGGTATAGCGGTCCCGCTCATAGCCATAGTCGTAGTCATAGCCATAGTCATAGCCGCGTCTATAGTCAATGTCACGATATGAGCGACTTGCGTCATCTTCTTCTGGGTAGCCAGAAATAGGAGGACGCGCGTGCCAGGGCTCCGTGTGCGGTGCTGGCGGCGGCGCGTAGTACGGATCCGACGCATATACGCCTGGACCGTCGTACCGCGAGTCACCGAGCTCGAACTGGTGGCGCCCATGCTCGCGAGTGTCATAAGAATAATAAGTCCCCCTAGGCTCGTTGCTTCGACTACGGTGATGAAAGGATGAAGAGGACTCGGCAGTGGGATGAGGTGGGTATTCAAGCGTTGGCCTGTTGAAGGAAGGTTGCGTGGATGGCCACCGGGGCGTGCTTGTAGGAGGGTACTCGGGTTGGTACGTAGGCAGCTCAGAGGGTAGCTCACCAGGCTCAGGCTTGGGGTCGACATAGCCAGGTCGAGGCAAAAAAGTCGGCTCCGCCGAGGTGGAGGGCCGTGCTCTCGACGAAGAGGGACCAGACCCAGAGGCTCGTGGCTCTGTGGACTTCGATGACAAGGTTGAGGCGAGGAATTGCTCCGCCTGGCTTAGCAGTTTCGTCTTCTTAGGAGGTTCGCCCTCGTTTTCCGTTCCATCCGCAGCTTTCCGTTTCGCTTTTTTGGACTCGCGTGGTGGGGGTAGCTCGACCTTGTACCCCTCTGGCGGGGACTCTCCTTTGAAACGGAGGAACTCGATTGCGCCTTGCTCGAACGCGGCGTGTACCACGGCAACTTTCGCATCGTTCCTGTTGCGGAAATCAGCTGGTACGGTCCAGGAACACTTCTCGCGTTCTTCTGGTTGTTCTGTTAGCTTGAGCGTCATGATGCACCCGCACGCTGGTGATGCGGACGCATACAAGTAGTCAGCGACACATCACTATGCAGCACAAATAGATTATACGTACCATCACGATCTTTCGTGTACTCAAACATCTCGGGTAGCTTATTTGGCCAAAACTTCACGTACTCCATGTTCAGGAGGGGAAGTATGCTTTCATAGACAAGCGTCTTCGTCTCGGGGGATATCTTCGCCTCGAGTGCTGCGCTGATGGCGCGCACGTACGCTCCAACACCCGCAGCGAGTGCCGCAAGGCACACTGCGTTCTTCGCATCCGCGCGCTTTGGGAATTGGGGCACGACCATATACGTGCGGACCTCGCCAGGGTGAGTAAGTCGCAGAACGGCGCCGTGGGCTAATCCAGGGAGCAATTGGTGAGCGATACATGGGTCATAGACTACTTTGAAAGAGTAGGGCGAAGGGGGGGGAAAGGAATATAACATACTGCCAAGTTTGGTGTCGGTCGTCCAAATGAACTTGTGCTCGAACTTTCCGCCACGGGCAGACTGTATCAGGGTGTTCAGCCAGCCAGGGGCGTTGATCTCGGCCACGGTCTTGTCATCAACGGGCTCTGGGAGTGGGCGCGGGAGAGCCTCGAAGAAACCCTGTAGTGTGAGCGTGACTGGTGGTGCAGTGGACGTGGCGTCGTCTTGCTGAGGATCGAAGAGCCGCTTCTCGGCTGGAGCCGTCTGGCCATTTCCGAACATGATAAAGTCTATGATGCCCTCGGCAATAGCGTCTGCGGCGCACGCAGCTTTAGCCATTTCGAAACTGGGGTGAATTACATCGACAGAGCAGACGCGAAACAGATGCAGCGAAAGCTTGATCTGCAGCGCACATCCATACTCTAGTGTTTTTGATTGACCAAGTCAAAGTCGGAAGTGGTCAGGGAGAAATCCACGGACGGAGATATAGATGTAGGAAGGTAAATGCTCACTGCCTGTCGGTTTGCTATCGATGAGGAATATCCAACACGGCTTGACACGACCGGCGCGCCACTCGGCGCAGCACTTCTCGATTTCCTTCACCGCGGGATCCTCCTCGGCATCCGTTGCCGATGGCTCCTGGACCGAGCCAGGCGCATCGAGCGGCGCAAGCACGAGACCACGCTTCGCGACGGCTTCGGGAGAACCGTACTTGATAAAGTCTATCGCGCCCATTTCGACTGCTATGGCCGCCGCGGCAGCGCGGGCCTCTGCCTTGCGCACAAATTCGGGTTTCGATGTGTATGAGCGCGTTGCGCCATTAGGCCGCGTGATTGTGAGGATGCACCGTTTCTCTGCAAGAATTAAAAAAAAAAAAAAAAAAGGGGGGTCAGACGAAAAAGAAGAAGAAAAGAATGGTTGAGAAAAACCACTTGCTTTCTTTTCCCTCTTCTTCGATGATCTCGTAATTGAGGGCATTGACACTCCCAAATGTTTGCGAGCAGATCTGGTCCAGAATGAATATCGGGGCAGGCGTCGGCGCGGGTTTGCCGTTCTCTGCGCCTTGATCCGGGACAAGGAGCGGTGCGACGGGCACATCGTGGTAGAGTGGGTTGGAGAGGAAATTTTCCTGTGGCGCGGGCTCTTGGTATGGGTCGCGCAGAAAGTCCTCAAGGGTAAGAGCGCCCAATTTGAGGAAGTTGGAAGTGACGATCTCGAAGTAACTCGGGGATTGGGATTGCGCTGGTGCTGGTGCTGGTGGCGGAGAGGAAGTCGCCCTTGGAGGGCCTACAATCGCAGCCATGGTAGGACGGCGAAAGTAATGGCACAAACACACGATTCAAAGCAAAAGAAACAGGGATTGGTTATGATCAACGAGGCAGCTCGCAGGAGAGCACGCGCATACACCTTGTGGCAGAGTACAATGGCAGCTTCATCGGGCCGTCAAACACTCGAACATGCCCACCTCTGCTGAGCTCAAGGAACACTACGATACTCATGGCTACGTGATCATTCCAGGACTTCTAACACCCTCTGAGCACGCCGACCTCCTCACCGCAACAAACCGCGTCGTCGCGCGCGCACGCTCTGGCTCCTGGCCACATGCGCGTGTAGTAGGAAAACAGTTCCCTCCATACGGCATCGGCGACGACATCTGGGGCGTGCAGCACGCGATGCACCCCGCGCTCGAGGAGCCCATCTTTGCTCGATGGTATGCAGGGGACGCAGTGCGCGGGGCGGCGAAGATGCTCCTGGGATGCCGGGATGAGGAGTTGCAGATGGGTGGGTTTTCCTCTGTCCCCCCAGAGAGCATTCCGTTACGTCCATGTCTTTTTTTTCGGGAATTCAGAACTGTTCAATATCCTCGTGAACCCTGTTCGCTCTGAATTTGCATTGTGCTGGCATCGCGATGACATTAAAGGCTCTGTCAGTGAGGATGAAGAGCACGCAGCGCTTACGTTGCGGCACTATATGGTATGACAACGAAGTTCTTTTACTTCTGTGCCCTACTATTCGAAAAAAAAAAAAGGTCCAGTGGAATACGTGAGTACGTGGCCCCGCACTTGATAAAATAGCCTAATTTTACGATGCAGTGCCCTCTATGAGGATGCATCGCTTTATATCGTCCCTGGCTCACATCGCGTCCCACGGACGGCGGCGCAGCGTGCCCTGTCCAGCGACACTGCCGCACCTGCAGATCCGCTTGCTATGCCAGGCGCGATAGGGGTACATCTAAGGGGTAATGTTGCGTACTCGCGCGTGGTCTTCTGTCTAACTCAAGACTGTAGTGGGCGAAACGGTATACTACAACAATAACATCCTTCACTGCGCCTCGTACAACCCGAACAGACCACGGGCGACATTGCACGCATGCATGGGGGACACACGCGGTGGATCTGCACGCGCACGTAATATATTGCAACACGATCTAGAATGGATGAAAGAGGAGGCTTTCCACGAGTCATTAAACTTGAAAGGGAGGCAGATGCTGGAGAGACTACTGAGAATGCAAAAAGAGTTCCACGGAAAAGAGATCGAGTATTCTTTAGAGGGATGACGAGAATAATAATATTTTTTTAGGGCGCGAAACGCGACTGTACGCTTAAACTCAACAGACAAACACAAAATAGAACAAAGATCACAAGAGACAAGGTTTTACAAACTTAACGAGGACAGATAAACAAAAAAAGACGATAGAAGACAATTCCTGTGGCTCAGGGACAGGGCCCCCAATATGAAAGGGGCATTTGGGCGCCTAGGAGGCCTGAATGGTGACGGCTTCGACTTTGGAACTTTCAATGACAACACCTCCTGGCGTTTCGTTTGGCCCAGTCTCAGGAGACTCTGCAGCCCGAGCATCGACATCAGCAGACGGAGATATTCGCACAGAGGTGAAAAATGGGAGAGGATAGCAACGCACCCTGAGTAAGCGCCTCGGCGCCATTCTCTGCAGGCTCATCGGCAAGCGCATCGACCTCATCTGCCTCCTGTTGCTCCTTGGCCGCCTCATCATCGCCAGAGCTGACCTTTTTCTCAATGGCTTTCTTGGCCTTCGATGTGGGTGCGCCCGCGGCCGGCGCCGCAGTGTCAGTCTTGACTTTCTTGCCGCGGCTCCTGACGGGGGTTTCCGTAGCGGGCGCAGGAGCGGCCTTGCGTTTGGGTCGACTAGCGCCGCTCTCAGGGGCGGATTCGGCGGGTTGTGCGCCGGCGGGCTGCTCCTCGGCTGGGCGCGCGCGCTTGGTGGATGGTCGGCGTGGCGATGTCTCCTCTTTATCTTCAATGTTGAGTTTTAGGGCCTCATCGACTGTATGTATCCGACAGTGGGGGGAGAGATAGCATGGGACGAGACGAGTTTAGCAGAGAGTAGCGGAAGGATGGGCGGGACGGGGACGGGACGCACGGCCTGTTGTCTCTACGGCACGGAGGAACTCGAGCATACCCTCGCGCTTGCGCTTTCCGGGGTTCGCGCCAAAGTCACGGCAGATTGCACGGAGGGTGTCTGCCTTGAGCTTATCCCATGGGATCTTGGTCGTGGCCGCCATCGTGAGTTGAGCTTGTGTGCGGAGGCAGATAAGTGGGCGAGGGCGTGCGTGAGAGAAGCAATGGAGAACCGCTTAGACAAACTCGAACAGACGCGCTGGCCCGTGTGGGAATATTGTCACGTGGCCATTCCGCTTTGGCCCATTCATTGTCATCCATCGTCGCCGATGACCGCGATGACGCAACACTTCAAGCGGACACTACACTCGTTTATGGGGCGATATTATTTCTGGTTCAGTGGGTGATATTTACTGCTAGCACGTACACTGGAAGAAAGAGCCATGGCCCTGGAAGCAACGGGAAACTGTTTGGCTCTGAGCATATGTTTTCTTGCGAGGTCGTAAGATAGTTTGCTCATGGTTTCTATTTGTTGGGGTGGACAATGCTGAGATAGCAGATCACTGACAGCTGCCAGTGGTTGAGACTATGGACAGACTATGGACAGTTTACCAACACCTAAAGCCATTCAGATGAGTTGGCCGCTGTTGGTGGCGAGGAACATCCGCTGACTCGATACGCTGCTGCGCATTGGACTACAGTATCCATGGACAGTTCGGGGATGTGTCGTCACAGGTACGGAAAGGGATGGAATATCTCTTTGACTCGGACCAACCCACTTCAATTCATGGCTCACACCATACGATATTGACACCATGCCCCGCGATGTTGCAGCCTTTCACACGTTCGTAAACTTCGACGAATCCGCTGTGTCTCCTTCATATTATGCGGCACTCTGTGGGTTCCACGACCTCGTACAGCACCCCATTGTCAAGTATCTGCAGGATGTGAACGCTAGTGGAGGTCACTATGTGAGACTACTGGCAGAAGTATTGCAGGGGAGCACTTCCAGATGGCAGATTCACATTGTCATCACGGTGCGGACCCGTATGTTCGGGGCTCCGCAGCTGGTTTCAGAACTCTCGGGCTGGTCCAGAAATTAATCGAGTGTTAGGGATGGGTGGACCCCGTTCTATTTAGCATCAGCTTTCGATGATCTCAAGGTTCTCTCTTCTTTTCGATTACTAGGCTACTGTTGGAACACGGTGCGGATGTAAATGCGCGGACAACTTGAAAGGACGCTCAACCCCGTTGCGCCGTCGCCGGGGGCAGTACGCCTGCTGCTCGAGCATGGTGCTGACATAGCGGTGAACGGTGATGGCAAGACCGCATTGCAGGTTGTGGGCAAGATTGCATCACGATAAGTTGATCAACGACGTGACGAAATCACGAAATTACTGGTAGAACATAGAGCCAAGTGAAAACATCTTGTAGCATTTAGTACGTAATGATGCCAATGTGAACACCGCCCGCCGGTATTCTACAACTTCAAGTCATGTATGTGATACATCATAACAACACAGCGGCTACGTTCCTAGTACCAGAAGTGTCGACCCAAGAGTCTACCAGAGACATGCGCTTCGTCTTTTGGTGTCCCCAGGCCTCTATTGACTCCGCGCTTAAATGTTCACACGTTCGTGAGGCAGTGCCGTACAGTAGCGCCTCTTCTTACTCCCCATACTGTAACCCACTAACCTCCTCTCAATTCCCAGATGTCTCACACTCGCCCTACTTCCACCTCATCCTCCAACTTTCAAATAATTTTCAACAACGCCTTGAAAGCGTACGAAAGACGCACAAATAAGAATCTTCTCGCGCACCCACTTGCCGCCCAGCTACAATCATGCAACTCGCCTAGCAACATTCTCATCGTGCTCCAACAGCAAGTACAGGAGCTCAATCAGTCCCAAAGCAGCAATGAGAGGCTCACAAAATGGTTGGACCCAACTGTGAAGGTCCTTTATACCTTCTCGGAGACCCTCGGAGAAGGTGTTAGCCTGGTATGCCTCACGATATTAACGTGACTGAGATGCGCACTCTCATACCTATCTTACAGGTATTCTCGCCAGCGAAAGTGATTTTTGCTGGAGTTGGTGTCCTCCTTTCAGTGTGTATCTTCCTTAATACCCTCGCTCGGTTTATCGTAATATCGACGTCTCTCAGGCTGCTAAGGATATTCACGCGGGCCGAGACGCTCTTTTTGAGGTCTTCGAGCGCATAGAAACTTTTTTCCAACGGCTCGAGATCTACTCTGAAGCGGCATTTAACCAAGAAATGGTGGATACAATCACGAAAATAATGGTTGAGATCCTCAACATTCTTGGAATTGCAACTAAAGAGATCAGACAAGGACGAACGAGTAAGTTGTTGCTGTACATGTGTTGCCGTTGACAGAACCATTCTCAGAAAAATATCTGAAGAAATTGATCGGAAGGAGCGATATCGAGGATGCACTAAAGAGGCTAGACAGGCTGACGCAAGAGGAGGCTCGAATGGCTGCTGCGCAAGTGCTGAAGGTTGCCAATACCGTCGATGACAGAGTCCGGGGAATTGCGGATAACATGCTTGGTGTCGACAACAGAGTGGCCGGCATCGACGATAGGGTAGCTGACGTCGGCGACAGATTGAAGGAAGTTAATGACCAAGTGAAAGGCGTCAATGACCAAGTGGCGGGAGTTGATGACAGAGTGAACGATGTCAATGACCGAGTGAACGATGTCAATGACAGGGTGAAGGACGTTGATGACAGAGTGAAGGCCGTTGATGACAAGATAGCAGCGGTCGCTGATGGTGCGCAATACATCTTCAATCAATCATCAGAAAATTGGTTTAACAATAACGCTTATATGGAAAAGAGGCCAGGGTCGTTATGCAACAAGCAGCTGATGACGTAGATCAAGTGAAACGTTCGTGATCTCCGAACCGTGTCGATACTAGATACGCAGGCTGAAGCGTCCTTTCAGGGAATCAATTACGGCAGGATCTTCGTAGATGGCTCTCCCCACCAGATCCATCTACGAATCATAACATTGCGTGTAATGCTCATCACGAAGGAACCGCGACATGGTTCTTCCGAGGCAGCATATACCAGGATTGGAAATCAACATGTTCTGAACCGCTCCTCTGGATTTACGGAAAACGTGCGCCTCTCTCCCACTCCTGCCTCGCACCACCTGACAAGATCTTATATATGTAGCCGGCTCAGGCAAGACTATTCTTTGGTTCGTGGGGCGAGTTCTCTTTCTGTTGCAAACGATTGATGTTGTTTGTCATTTTTCCAGTTCCACAATCATCCAAGACATGAAAGTTATGTGCGATGCCGGTCAAGCCTCGATGGCTTATTTCTACTTCGACTTTCGGGACATAGACAAACAACACTGGCGCCATCTCATCACCTCCCTTCTCACCCAACTTTCTTCTCACTCGGGTCCTCGTTGTGACATTCTATCACGTCTTTATTCCAAGCACGACGATGGCACGCAGCAGCCTAGTGATGACTCTCTGACACGCTGCCTGAAGGAGATGCTCACGCTTCCCGATCAACGTCCAATCTACCTAATAATCGACGCCCTTGATGAATGTTCCAACACCTCGGGGATTCCATCACATCGCAATCGGGTTCTTCGACTCATGAAGGAGCTCGTCGACCTTCGTCTACCGGATCTTCATATATGTGTCACAAGCCGCCCTGAAGTAGACATACGGGAAGTCCTCGAGCCTCTGACCTCTCGTCGAGTGTCTCTTCACGATCAAAGCGGACAAAAGAAGGATATCGAGGACTACGTTAGATCAGTTGTTTACTCGGATTCGGAACCAATCATGCGGAGATGGAGGAAGGAGGATAAGGATCTCGTGATTAAGACCCTTTCTGAACGAGCCGATGGCATGTAAGTGAATCAATTTGCATTCATAATACGAGTTTAAATTTTCGGACAGGTTCCGTTGGGTGTTCTGTCAATTGGAAATCCTACGTGACTGTCTTCCAGCAAGTGTGCGACGTACGCTCAAAGAATTACCGGAATCTCTGGACGAGACGTATGAGCGTATATTGAAGGAAATTAAGAAGCCGAATAGGGGCCTCGCTCAACGAGTACTGCAATGCCTTGTGGTGGCCATCCGGCCTCTTCGTGTTGCGGAGCTTGCCGAGGTCCTCGCAGTTGACTTGGATGATTTGGAAGGGATCCCGAGGTTGAACGCGGATTGGCGGTGGGAAGACCAAGAACAAGCACTTCTAATCGCATGCTCGAGCCTGATTGCTATTGTCGAAGCTAGCGATGGCAACTCGGATGTCAAAACTGACGATCGCGACTTTCATTTTGAAATTCGCAACGGTGACTCGGATGCCGAAACTGGCGATTCGCGGGTCGTACAATTTTCGCACTTCTCGGTCAAGGAGTTCTTGACCTCTTCTCGCCTCTCTACTGCAAGTGGAGAGGTCTCGGCTTATCGTATCGATTTGGAGAATGCGCATACGATCCTGGCACAAGCTTGCCTAGGCGTTTTACTACAAACGCACGACGAGATTGAGGGGAATACATCCAAGGATCATCCGCTGGCTGAATACGCTGCCGAGCACTGGGCTACTCATGCCCAATTTGGGGGGGTCTCGTCATGCTCAGAGAAAGGGATGGAATATCTCTTCAACCCGGACAAACCAAACTTCAGGGTGTGGCTCACGCTATACGATATCGACACCGAGCCCGACGAAGGTGCAACCTTTTTTGGGTTCACACCAATCTACAAATACGCTGCGACACCCCTATATTACGCGGCACTCTGTGGATTCCACGATCTCGTAGAGCGCCTCATTGCCAAGTATCCGCGGGATGTGAACGATGATGGGGGCTGCTATATGAGACCACTGATCGCAGCATTGGCAGGGTCACACTTCCGGACGGCAGATTTACTCCGTCATAACGGCGCAGACCCGGATGTCCAGGGCTATGTGAAGACTACTCCTTTGCATTCCGCAGCCTATTTTGAAAAATTCGAGGTGGTCCAAAAATTAATCGAGTACGATGCCGAAATCGATGCTGGGGATGAAGGCGGGTGGACTCCGTTAAGTTGGGCATCAAGAGGTGTTCATTTCAAAGATGGTTCTGTCCTTCGATTACTGCTGGAGCGTGGTGCAAATGTAAATGCGCGGGCAGACGATGGCTTCACCCCGTTGCACCGGGCGTCGGAAAATGGGGCGCTGGAGGTAGTGCGCGTGCTGCTCGAGCACGGTGCTGACGTAGAGGCGGTCAACGTTGATGGTAAGACCGCTCTGCAAGTTGTAGGCGAGACAAGACACGGAGTGGTGGATCAGGGACGATGTGACGAAGTCAGAAGATTACTGACAGAACACGGGGCGCAGTGAAAACACCTTGTAGTATTTAGTACTTGTCTCATCTCTGGGTCGATGGAAATATCATACAATACACGAATAGCTACATCTACCCTACTATGGACGTCAGTTGTAACCGGGAGTCGCCAATACATCTAATTTCGGAATGAGTTGAAACTGGCTCGGGGGCTAGCAGCATCATGCGTATCTACTCTTCCAATATCTCAGTTTCAAACCCACAAATAGACCAATCAACTGAAATGTATTTCATTGCATGGGTACTGCACTGTGACTGTTGGTACACGGAGGTTGATCTAGTTGGCGCTCTGTCCCATCCCATAGAATCAGAATCAGGTGGAGGCGCCGCGTGTGCGCCAGTGTGCGAACGAAGCTGTTACTCACCACCCGGTAAAAACCTGGGCCATGCGCCGCCGCTATGAACCTCGAAGGGAGACGTATGAATCGCCGCGGCCCGCGAGCGGTCAAGCCATCTGTAAGTTTTGCCTATCAGCCCTGACCCAAAATAATAGAGGTATCAGAACACTAATCATAAATACGCAGAGAGAGGGCTGACATTTACAGTAAGCTTGCGCATCATGCGCACGGCAACGCTGTCCGCAACCTGATCGCGAACATTGTCCCGTGTGCACAAAGATGCCTGATCGTCTTGTTATAGATTAGTTGGTGAGAACTGAATACCGGTGTCATGACGCTGCTTGTGGTGAGAGATTGGAGATGATAGATGTCGTGTTCGCCTTGCATCAGTTGGATGAGGATGATGACTGGGGAGACACCGTAAGAGGTAGGGGAGGACTGGTTGGCTGAAGAGGAGGACCGTGACATGGGTGAAGAAAGTGACATGGACAGGATGGAATACTCTCGGCGCTGCCTTCAGCATCCCTTTTCATCACGTTCGGGGGAACATCTCATGTCCCGGGCTTCCGAATTTACACTAGTAGATCCGACAGCTGTCGTAGAGAGAGGAGCTTTCAGCTGTTGGTTGTCAGAGGAGACGGAGATAACACTCACTTGCCACTGACATCAATCTCATCTTGTACTGTACTGCAACCAGTCGCGAGACTTCCACCACCTGTCATGTCTGTGTCGGGGTGTGCATGCGATAATGGCAAGTTCGATGACGCGTGACGGGGTTTTAAAAAAAAATATCAATTTGGACCTCGCCGTCACCTTCAAGTTGGCGAGTTTACAGTAAATAGAAGGACATTCTTGATCGGGTACCGTATTGTCTCCGATTGTCAACTATCATACGATATGCGAACGTGTCTGGGGCGCGGTTGGTTGTGGTCGGTCATCTGGTCATTCGTGGTGCCAACTGGCAAATATATATGACGCCCATGCGTTTCGTACTTTCGTTGTCTTCGGCACCTTCCAAGGGACACCGTCCGTTTTCACACAAGGGTCACTGGGCCCCTGGTGGGACTCCGATGAAGAGCAAATGAACGCAAGAACACTGATAAACGAAATATTGGATTGGAATTACTAAACCTACGACTGTAGAGTCGTTGTGAAATCCTTTCAATCGCAATTCTTGAATTAGTGAAGGAATCTGGGATGCCTCATGCCAGTGCCAGTTTGAACACTGTTGCGTCACTCGCAGTCCACCAGAGCCATTGCGCTTCGCCCATGCCCAGGCTGCTCGTGCGCTTATTAGTCACATGCTGTACCTTAGAACACGAGGCAGGCCGCAGCGCACACATGAGGGAGTGCAACTCTTCCCTCTTCCCATAACCCACGAACCCATACTGTACTACTATCCTTCTCTCAATTCCCATATGTCTCACACTCAACCTACTTCCATCCCATCCAACAATTTTCAAGTAATTTTCAATAATGCCTTGAAAGCGTACGAAAGACGCACAAAGAAGGACCTTCTCGCGCACCCACTCGCCGCCGAGCTACAACCCTGTGACTCGCCTAGTAGCATTCTCACCGCGCTTCAACAGCAAGTCCAGGAGCTCAATCGGTCTCAAAGCAGCGATGAAAGGTTGACGAAATGGTTGGATCCAACTGTGAAGGTTCTTTATACCTTATCGGAGACCCTCGGAGAAGGTGTCAGCCTGGTACGCCCCGTGATATCAAAGTGTCCGAGATCTGCATTCTCATACTTATTTTACAGGCATTCTCGCCCGCGAAAGCGATCTTCGCCGGAATCGGCGTCCTCCTCTCAGTATGTATCCTTCTTAATACCTTCGTTCGGTCCATCGTAATACGGACGGCTCTCAGGCAGCCAAGGATGTTCGCGCGGGCCAAGACGCTCTCTTTGAGGCGTTCGAGCGCATTGAAGCTTTTTTCCAACGACTGGAGATCTATACTAAAGAGGCATTTAACCAAGAAATGGTGGACATAATCACGAAAATAATGGTCGAAGTCCTCAACGTTCTTGGAATTGCAACTAAAGAGATCAGACAAGGACGAATGAGTAAGTTATTGCTGTATAATTGTGTTGCTGTTGACAACCGTTCTCAGAAACATATTTAAAGAAACTGATCGGAAGGACCGATCTCGAAGATGCGCTGAAGAGACTAGACAGGCTGACACAAGAGGAGACTCGAATGGCTGCTGCACAAGTCCTGAAGGTCGCTAATACCATCGACGACAGAATGAAGGACGTCCATGACGGCGTAGATCAAATGAAAGGTTCGTGATCTCCGAATAACGTTGATACTGGATATACAAGCTCAAGCGTCCTTACAGGGAATCAGCTACGACAGGATCTTCGTAGATGGCTCTCGCCACCAGATCCGTCTACGAACCATAACATTGCATGTAATGCTCATCACGAGGGAACCGCGACATGGTTCTTCCGAGGCAGTATTTACCAGGATTGGAAATCAACAAGTTCTGAACCGCTCCTCTGGATCTATGGAAAACGTGCGTCCGTCTCCCACTCCTGCCTGACTCGGACACGACCTGACAAGATCTTATATGTGTAGCTGGCTCAGGCAAGACCATTCTTTGGTTTGTGGGCCAGATTTCCTATCTCTCAAAAGTGGCTGATGTTGTTTGTCGTTTTCCAGTTCCTCAATCATCCAAGACATGAAAGTTATGTGCGATGCCGGTCAAGCCTCGATGGCTTATTTCTACTTCGACTTTCGGGACATAGACAAACAACACTGGCGCCATCTCATCACCTCCCTTCTCACCCAACTTTCTTCTCACTCGGGTCCTCGTTGTGACATTCTATCACGTCTTTATTCCAAGCACGACGATGGCACGCAGCAGCCTAGTGATGACTCTCTGACACGCTGCCTGAAGGAGATGCTCACGCTTCCCGATCAACGTCCAATCTACCTAATAATCGACGCCCTTGATGAATGTTCCAACACCTCGGGGATTCCATCACATCGCAACCGGGTTCTTCGACTCATGAAGGAGCTCGTCGACCTTCGTCTACCGGATCTTCATATATGTGTCACAAGCCGCCCTGAAGTAGACATACGGGAAGTCCTCGAGCCTCTGACCTCTCGTCGGGTGTCTCTTCACGATCAAAGCGGACAAAAGAAGGATATCGAGGACTACGTTAGATCAATTGTTTACTCGGATTCGGAGCTAATCATGCGGAGATGGAGGAAGGAGGATAAGGAACACGTGATTGAGACCCTTTCTGAACGAGCCAATGGCATGTAAGTGAATCGATTTACATTCATGATACGAGTTTAATTTGTCGGACAGGTTCCGTTGGGTGTTCTGTCAATTGGAAGTCCTACGTGACTGTCTTCCACCAAGTGTCCGACGTACGCTCAAGGAATTACCGGAATCTCTGGACGAGACGTATGAGCGTATATTGAAGGAAATTAAGAAGCCGAATAGGGGCCTCGCTCAACGAGTACTGCAATGCCTTGTGGTGGCCATCCGGCCTCTTCGCGTTGCAGAGCTCGCGGAGGTCCTCGCAGTTGACTTGGATGATTCGGAAGGCATCCCGAAGTTGAACGCAAATTGGCGGTGGGAAGACCAAGAACAAGCACTTCTGATCGCCTGTTCGAGTCTGATTGCTATTGTCGAAGCTGGCGATGGCGACTCGGATGTTGAAACTGGCGATTCGCGGGTCGTACAATTTTCGCACTTCTCGGTCAAGGAGTTCTTGACCTCTTCTCGCCTCTCTACTGCAAGTGGAGTGGTCTCGGCTTATCGTATCGATTTGGAGAATGCACAAACGATCATGGCACAAGCTTGCCTAGGCGTTTTACTACAAACGCACGACGAGATTGAGGGGAATACATCCAAGGATCATCCGCTGGCTCGATACGCTGCCGAACACTGGACGACTCATGCCCAATTTGGGGAGGTCTCGTCACGCTTACAGAAAGGGATGGAATCTCTCTTCGACGTGGACAAACCACACTTTAAGGCGTGGCTCACGCTATACGATATAGACACTGTTCCCCCCTCCCCTTCGACCTTTTCCACGTTCATACCGTATCCGTATGACAAATCCCCCAAGGTTCCCCTATATTACGCGGCACTCTGTGGATTTCACGATCTCGTAGAGCACCTCACTATCAAATATCCGCAGGATGTCAACGCTGTTGGAGGCTACTATATGAGCCCACTGGTCGCAGCATTGGCAGGGGAACACTTCCGGACCGCAGATTCACTCCGTCATAACGGCGCAGACCCGGATCTCCAGGGCCGTGTGAAGACTACTCCTTTGCATTCCGCAGCCTATCATGAAAAATTCGAGGTGGTCCAGAAATTAATCGAGTACAATGCCGACATCGATGTCGGGGATGAGGATGAGTGGACTCCGTTAAGTTGGGCATCAAGAGGTCATTATTACAAAGATGGTTCTGTCCTTCGATTACTGCTGGAGCGTGGTGCAGATGTAAATGCGCGGGCAGACGACGACGGCTTCACGCCGTTGCACCGGGCGTCGGGACATGGGGCGCTGGAGGTAGTGCGCCTGCTGCTCGAGCACGGTGCTGACGTAGAGGCGGTCAACAATGATGGTAAGACCGCTCTGCAAGTTGTGGGCAAGACACCATACTGGGACGTGGATCAGGGACGATGTGACGAAATCACAAGATTACTAGTAGAACATGGGGCGAAGTGAAAAAACATTGTAGTATTCAGTACTTGTCTCATCTCTCGGTCGATATCGTGTTTCTTCTCTTCCATTTGTTATAAGGCTATGTGCCAATACACGAATAGCTACACGTCCATCTTACTATGGACGCCAGTTGGAACCGGCGGAAGTCGCCAATACGTCCAATTTCGGAATGAGTTGAAACTGACTGGGGAGTGGGCTAACTTAGCAGCATCATGCGCATTTACTCTTCCAATTTCTCAGTTTCAGACCCACAAATATAGATCATCAATTTGCGCGAAATGCATTTCTTGCATAAGTACTTACTGCAGTGTAGACTGTTGGAACACGGAGGCCGATCTAGTTGGATTGATTGAAGAACTTGAAAGTTCTGTCCCGTAGAATCAGAATCAGGTGGAGGCGCCACGGTGTGCGGACGCAGATATAAAAGAATGAATCCGGTACCGCACAAACTTATAATAAAAAACATAATAAAATAGCAAGACAATGATCGATACCGACGTCTGAGCTATCCCAATCTGATATCATGCCATGCAACTGACTCGTACTTACAGGATACACTTCATGACTTCCGGTGGCTCCGTATTCCTCCCCTTGTGATTATCCGCTCATCAACTATTGCCTCTCAGTCATCCCTGGCTCATCGACGAGGTTTTCACGATGAGATGGGTAGATGGTATCGCAAGGGACGTGTTTAGTATAGAGCAGCAGGATGGTGAACAGGAAGGGAAAGGCCTATGCATTGCTTCTACTGCGCTGAGAAACTCGAGCATAGTACTACCCGAGCGCTTGCAGCTTTCCAGAGTCACGGCAGTCTTCACGGAGTGTGACTACCTTGGGCGTATCCCATATAATCCATCATGGAGTAAACTTGCCTGCGGGGCAGATAAGTGGGTAAGAGGGTGAGAAATGGAGAACCATGTACTGTATGTACAGCAAACAAATCAAACTGTTGAAAGCCAACGCGCTGGCCAGACCCTGTGGGAATATCAACACGTGACCGTTTCGTTGTCTCAACCCTTTGCTGACTCAACTGGCTGTTTTTGCGGGTTTAGGCAATGGACAAGGAGAACGAACGCTAAGGTGGCTGTTTGGCAGAGCTCGAAATCTCGATCGAGGAGATCTAACTTGAATAACCAGAATAGACAAGAACATGAATGACAGGAAAGCGATATGGTAGGAGCGCGCCTACTATTTGGATGGCTCTTTAGAAATTTTGGCAGAAATTCTGCATTACGTGACGGTACAACCCAGCACGTTGGGTACTTGGCGGGTAGAGAATCGACTTCGTCAGATACTGTAGGTACCGGTAGCTCTTTCAGTTAGCGGCAGTTACAGCCTCAGATTGACCACCCATTTGATATCCTCCTTTACATTTACTATGTTGCCGCTGAGAGAGGTCATGTATACCTATATGACGAGAAAAATGTTGGATTTCGCGCTATATGACGTAGAGAAGTATCTGAAGAGACAAATACAGGCATGACGATGTCCGAGTCAGCGTCTTCATCCACCCCCTGGAATTCCTCATAGTCGCCATCCTCCATAGTCACTATCCTCTCAATGGTATGTTTCCTTCCATCAATCGCCCTCGGAATCGTCGCTTTCCTCATAAAAGACTTCATAATAGTTGACATCCTCTTGTGATCTGTCAAGAAAGAAAAAAACTCTAGTCTGAACGGGAAATAGTCAACAAATCAAATAAAACTTACATGGAGTCACGACTCAAAGTAACCACCGGATAACAGAAAGCATCGCTACCCACGCTCGCTGAAGCGGCGAAAAATGAGCACGCGCATGCCCGCGAAGCACCCGACTGACGTCCATATGTCCGCCTCGCGATCCCAAGTGCCATGGGGTCGACCCGTTCTCGTCTAGGGTGGTCACATCCGCGCCAGGCTGGAGAAGCACCATGGTGAGATCCACGTGTCCGCGTAGCGATGCCAAGTGCAATGGGGTCAACCTCAGTTTATCCCGGGCATTTAAATCTGCGCCATGCTCGACAAGCATCTGAGTGAGATCCGCGTGTCCGCCTCGCGATGCTAAGTGTAATGGGGTCAACCTCAACTTGTCCCGGGAAGTTGCATCTGCGCCATGCTCGAGAAGTACACGAGCGAGATCCACATGTCCGCCTCGCGATGCAAAGTGCAATGGCGTCGATCCGTTCATATTCCATCCTCCTTTCCCACGTACCACCACTACGCTTAGGAATACCGCCTGGGCCTAGCTCGCGACTCCTATAGTATTAGAAGTGCTACAATAGTTACTCTGTCCTACAAACAAACTATGACACCCCCTTCTGACCCTCCGGGCCTAATAGGCCCTGAGGACCCACTCCGAACCCCCACCATCACCGCAAATTCACTAAGTGGCGCCACACCACAGGAGGAGGACCCTGCCGCGCAACTCCGACTCCTACGTACAATTTTTGACGGAGGTAATCCCCCGAATAACCTCCCAAAAGGTATTTTTATGTTAGACAAAGACAACGTGGACGAGGAAGCGGCCAATGAATCGATAGACACCATCCTCGAACACTACCAATCAATCTCCAACATTCTCGAAGCCGGTATTGGCACTGAATACAGCGTCATCTCAAACGAAGCCTGGCTTCGCCTTCACTGCTCTTTACTGGCACACATGATCAACGGTATTTCACATTCCTACAAGGCTAAAGCTAACGACTCGCTCGTCAGCATCCTCTTACCACAGGAACAAGTCATACTATCTGACATACGCGAACATGCCAAGACCGTGGCGACTGCCTTCGCCAAATTCCCAATTCGAGAGAACCAATGCGACACCTGCCAGGAATGGGTGGAAAACCCTGTAATGACACCAGATGAGTACACAGCTCTCCTCCACTCTACCGACCGTTCCAGAGAAGCAATGAAAAACCATGTATGGGAACTAGTACTAAAGCAAATCGACGAACAAATGAAAGACAATGTCACGAAGGAAACCAACTCTAGGAAGGCCCTGGTTGATGCCCAAGCGAAACTCGCTGCCGACCAATACCGTGCACAAAAGGAAGCTGAAATCAGAGCTGACACTGAAGAACAGCTGGCAAACTTCACAACAGAATACTACAACAGCCGACGCAAGGCCATGACGGACATGGTCGACATCACAGTCAAAACTGAAGAGGAAGCACTCCTGCATCAACGCCTTGCCCAACTCCTCCCCCTCGCCTCCACCATCACATCCACCGCCCTTGGGGCCGCGCACCAGGCCCTCGATGAAGGCCTAGCAGCGTCCTCAACCAACACCCAAACCAATTACACGAACTCCGAGAGCCCCCAGTCGACTCCCCTTCCGGGTGAGGACAGATTGGACTCAATCATTGCACGACTCTCGGACTCCTTCCTAAACAAACTCAACGACGTGGCGACAGCGGCCAGCAACTCATCCTCAAAAATTGACCAGTTGGCAGCAGCGCTTGACATGAGACTATCTAGGCTCGAAGGGAAAACACCAGCCACAGACGCCAGGGCAGCCAGTGGTGGAGGGTTTATGACGGCTCGACAAGCCGCCTTCATTCATTCCTGCGCTACGGATAACATTGCTGACCACAACCTTTCACAGAACAACAACCAACGTACAAGGCAGGAACCCGTCCCTGTGGAGGCACGCTGGGCCCACGAACAAGAGGACGAAGAGCTGGAATACTGCGACCCCCCAATTCCCATTGATCTCGATCTCATGACCCCGGACGAGATCCTGGAGGAGATCAGTCAGATTCCAGTACCACCGGAATACCTACTCCCGATCCCAAACATAGGACCCAAGGTAGGGACGTCAACAACATCGACTGGCCCAGGTCCAGCACACATTGCGCCAATCCAACTGCAAGCACAACAGCCCGCCGGCGCAGTAATCTTGCACCCGTCCACCAACCCGGCGGCACCACCAACGGCCATCCACCCACCACCAAGACCAAACTACGCAGCAGTGGCCGCCACCTCAGGGTGGACACAGGTCCAGCCACGCTCACGCAAAGGCAAAGGTAAGAACAGGCAAGACCCACGAACGACGCCTCAAAACACACCAGCCAACAACAACCTGCCCCCCCCCAAGAACATCCGACCCGCTCCACGGCCGGAAACCCTGCGTACAGAGATCACCATCCAACGCCCCCCAGGTAGCGTTGTGACAAGCCTTGGCGACGCATCGTTAATCTGCCGCTGGGTTCTTGCCGCACTCCGAAGTGCAAGGTCCCTAGTATCGCTCCTCTCAGGTAGGTGGGCCACTCACTCTCACAATTATGTTTACACCTTCGCGGGCGATATCCCATTCGCATGCATCACACAGGTCGCGCACATCCTCCTCCAACCTTTCCCTGGTGGGATCCTGGCCCCATGTTCGGGCTGGTCGAGAGTCATCTTTCATGGTACTCCGGTCTCGGACCCAGACAGCGATGCGATGTACACCAACGAGCAGTTAATGGAAGAGCTAGTTCGCAACCTGATCTGTTCCAAGCTCCAATACATCCTCCCACCGTCATGGGTCTGTCACCCGGACAACATTGTAAGCGCGACCTCATCCATATCATTCGCCTTCGTGGATCGGGATGGGGAGACCACCAAAACGATGAAAAAAGCCCACCTCGCCATGTTCGGTAAGCCAGTCACCTTTGCCAGATGGGTCTCCCGCCCCCCACTCTCACAATGTGGCAGATGCCACAAGCTTGGCCACATCGCAAACCGGTGCTCAATGCCACGAGACTCGGTTCGGTGCTACAAGTGCGGCAAGGGCCACAGTGCACAGGACCACAATGTGAGCTGCCCAAGGGCCAAATCACACAGGGCCCACGGCACCTGCGACTGCGAGCCGCAATGCCTGAACTGCAATGAGAAGGGGCACTACGCCATCGACGTAATCTGCAAAGCGCGGAATGCTTTTCGCATTCCCGCGCGCGACTCCATCGACGACGACATCCCTTTTTAATGGATTCAGTCAAACTACTTTGGGTCAATGCGCGTCGCAGCAATGCAAGACCGCACGCCATCCTCAACTCCAATAAACACGCCGACTTCATATTAGTTCAAGTGTAACCGGCTCCTGGGATGAGGCTAGCTTGTACGCCTCGTGGACCGGGGTAAGTTCCTGAACCGGGCTAGTACTGTATGGATTGATCGGATCACTTGTCATTGATGTGTGTAGTGCCTCGTTGTGATGTGGATGGACAGATGGCCGGCATCGTGTTGTTTCAGATTGCTGTGCCCCTTGTGTTTGGTTGATAATGCTTTGTACGCATTTGTAGTCTCCTTAGGGTACTTAAGGGCAACCAACTTGGCCAGGTAGCGGCAAGTTGAGTCTCCTGTCTAAATACCAGAAGTCTCTTCTCTTCCTATTCAAAGCGGGGTCTTATCAACGCACAGATAAGGCGGGAACCCGCTACTCCACAGTCCACTAAGTCGCTGTAAAGACTTAGCTTATGACTCAGCGCCCCACAAGGGACACAGTCGCTCTACCCAAGTACGCCTTCTGCCAGGAGGTATTTCCCGACCTAGTGCACAAGGGAGGACGCTGCACGTGCTACGACACGCCTAAGGCGAAGGAGGAAGCGACTACCACGGACAGAACTGAGCTCTAATCGTCTCGTCCATACCGGCGGTGACATCAAGAACCTTGGTTTGACAAGATTGGTACCACGCGCTCAGATTTCGAGCTGGAAGGTACAGACACATTCGGTACGGTAGCCAACCCACTTTGGGACATTTTTTACCCAAAATACAATCCGGGCGAGAGGTGCAAGGTAGTAGCATACCGGCGCATCTCGTCCACCTCCTTCACAGCTACAAACAGACTGGACCTGGCATCCAACTACCACACGCTCGCCATCAACATCCACACCGATGCAGAAACCTTCCGCATCTACAACATATACCACGACGCCCACACCACCGACGCAGGAAACGACCAGGACAGAGCATCGAGGGAAACCCGCATCCGATCACTCAACCACATAACCGGTCTAGAAATAGACCCGCTGGTCCCCACAGTAATAGGAGGTGACTTCAACACCCATGCCAGAACCTGGTCCCCCCTGGACGTCCGCCAATCAACGTGGGCAATTGACATCGAGGAGTGGGCGATCGCACAGGGCCTTGACCTGCTGAACTCCCCAGGCATCCCTACGCGTCGTGGCGACCGAAGACAACGCGACACCACCATTGACTTGATCTGGATCAACGAGGCAGCAATGCATGATGACACCTTCCAAGAACTAAGTATCGATTTCGCGGCTTCCCTAGGCTCCGATCACGCAGGACTCTGGCTGACGCACTACCTCCTACAGGCAGTGGATCATGCACCTCATAACAGCTGGCTCCCGCCATACATGATCCAAGATACAGCAAAGGAGGCATGGATAACCAAGTTTCAAGAAGACGCCCGCATACCGGACCATACACTCAACCCAGCAGAAGTCGAAGCTGAGTCCACACGCCTTTCCTCGTATATCGAGGAGACCTCAATCGCTACCTTCGAACAGCGCAAGGAGTACAGCCCGAGAGGAGCGCGATGGTGGAACAATGAATGCCAACAAGCTGTCGGTGCCGTCAGGAACGCGACCACCAACGAAGAAAAGAAAGCGGCCCAAAAAGCACTACGTTCCACCATCCACACGGCTAAGAAAGATTGGGCAAATGGGCTACTGCACAACGCGACCACTGAATCCCTCTGGAAAGCGGCTCGATGGCAACACGGCCGACGCCAGCGCAACATCCCCGCCCTGATCACAGAGGAGGGACTCTCGAGCGACAGGCTGAACATGGCAACTGCGCTACGAGGCCGCTTCTTCAAAGACAATCCCCCACCAGTAGAACGGGTCTTCCCTGAGGACCCAGACCCCCTCCCACAGCGCCCATTCCAGGAAATCTCAGACGCGGAGATAGCTGAGCTACTCAGAGACACAAGCAACACCTCCGCCCCAGGAAAGAGCGGACACGGCTGGAAATTGGTGAAATGGGCATGGGAAGCGTGCCCAGAATGGTTCGTCGTCCTTTTCAACTCATGCCTTGACGCAGGGATACACCCTAGAGCCTGGAAGATGGCTATGATAGCGGTGGTCCCCAAACCTGGGAAAGCTGATTACTCTCTCCCGAAGAGCTACCGACCACTGGCCCTCCTCGAATGCCTGGGCAAGCTGTTAGAAAAGGTAATAACAAAACGGATCCTGCACGATGTTGGGGCATACAATCTCGTTCCCACCAACCAATTTGGTGCCCGCCCCCACTCGTCAACGATCCACGCTGGCCTTGCACTCACACACGACATCACCACTGCACATGCCAAAGGAAGCTGTTGCGGCTCACTCCAAATAGACATCCAAGGATTTTTTGACAACATCAACCACGACAGGCTGATCCATTCCTTCCGAATCCTGGGTTTTGCCGAGGAGATCTGCCAGTGGCTGACGTCCTTCCTTTCTGAGCGACGTGTCCAACTCAGATTCAATGGGTTTGTATCCGACCCCATTGATATCGCGGTGGGATCACCGCAAGGCTCCCCAATCTCGCCCATCCTCTCCAGCATATACACCGCCCCACTACTCCGTCAAGCCAACCTATGGTCCGACAGCCGCCTCTACATGTACGTAGATGACGGCAACATTATGGCCTGGGGTGCCTCGTATCACCTGGTACGTGCTCGCCTCATAACCCGATATGTTGAATGCTGTGCTTGGCTCGAAAAGGCAGGCCTCGCTATCGACAGCGGGAAGACAGAGGCGATCTTTTACAGCCTCGCGAGGGCACGCCCCGACATCCATGGACTCCGGCCAGGCACTATCACGGTGCCAACAGGTGAAGGCGAGCGAACAGTAATCAACTGTTCGGACAACATCCGATACCTGGGACTCTTCATTGACCACAAACTTTCATGGAACAGACATGTAAAGATAATGGCAACAAGAGCGCGCAGCACACTCAAGTCCATGAAGCTACTGGGCAACTCCGTTAAAGGACTCGACCATGGCAGCTGGCGACTCGCGTTCAACGCGATATGCCTCCCAGTCCTAACATACGGCTCCCCAATATGGTTCAAGCAGCAAAAACAACTGTCGAAGATACTACAGATGGTACAAGACGAGGCGGTAAGGTGGATGATGGGTGCCTTCCGAACAACACCAGCTGAGCCACTTCACCAACTGATCGCCATTCTCCCAATTCACATCCGCCTGCAGATGCTCTCCAAGACTGCGGCGCTCTCCTTACTCTCCATCCCGCACAGTTCGCAGCTAATCCAACGGCTCGGACGGCCGTGGTGCAGCGCAGACAAACTTGACAATGACATCCCCCTCACTCCCCACCCGACACCTTCCACCCCGCTCACCCGACTCGCAGCACTTGTCCCCCAAGAAGCCAGACGACCATTCAACTACCACCTCAACATCCAGGCAAGACTTCCACCCCGAAATGAACGACTCCATGCGCTTGAAGCAACCCCGCGAGGTGAAGACAGGAAGCTCCTCACCGCACAAATCAAGCAGGCAGCTACGAACCGGCGCAACAAAACACTCATCATATTCTGCCAAGGCTCCAAACCGAATGATAGAGAAGGCACCCCGACTGGGGTTGCGGTATGTATAGCTTGGCGACTGGGCAAGGAAATTGGTCGCGCGACGAAGTGTCTTGGCCCAAATGCAAGCACATCAGACGCAGCCTATGAGGCCATCCTACTGGCCACCAACTACATACGTGACCACCCACCCAATGGCGAGGATGGCCCAACGGAAATCCGGTCAACGGACGCCAAAGTCACTAGGGAATGCCTCAGATCGGGTGCCCGCGACCATCATGACCAAATTGAGAACCTCTTCACCTCCCTCTCTGATATCCTAGACGCTCAACCAGTGCTACAGATCAACATAGGATGGCTACCGGCGGCCAAGGGATTAATCCCCCTCCGAAGACTCAAAGCCATTGCATCGGAAACGGCGCACCAAGGCCCAACTCTTCCCCCACCTCCACCAACAAAGGCCCAACTACGAAACACAGCACGACAAGAAGCAATAGATGAATGGGGAAACAATTGGAGGGCAGCCCCGCGTCTCCAACCTGCCTACCTGGCCCTCACTCACCCGCCAGATGGCAGTCTCCCCCCCTTCACCCGGGGCATCACCAAATTCCCAAGGCCCATTGTGGCCACATGTATTCGACTCCTCACGGGTCACGCATTCACCGGCGAGTACACTGCCCGTTTCCGCCCTAGTTCATTTGACCCACATCACTGCCAGTGCGGGGAACCCCTCCAAACGGCACAACATGTCATTGCAGCTTGCCCTCTACATATCGCAGCACGGAGACAATTCCTCCTGCCAGTATTGAACACCCTTTCACTCTCAACCATCTTCGGCACGGAGAAAGGAGGCGAGGCCTTAGGAAACTTTTTGGCAGTGTCACAGGCGTGCATTAGACCATGGCGGCGCGAGGCGCCACCGGAGGAGGAGGAGGAGGAGGACTATGGATAATCACCAGGGCCGCACGGCCCAGGCCCAACTTCACCAACCACACGCCAACTCACAACACATATTCCCTACTAAAATTACCATTCCTACCAACCGGGCCTCCCTGTCGCCCGCACGCGTCTTTGTAACTACATACATGCAGCGTGTAAAAAATGTGGATTCTAAAAAAAAAAAAAAAAAAAAAAAAAAAAAAAAATCCGTTCATATTCCGGGCGGTTGCATCTGCGATGTGCTCGAGAAGTACGTGATACACGTGACCGCCGGGCGATACCGAGTTCAACGGCTGTCGACTTCCACTTGTCCGAGTCTCGGGCGGTTGCATCCACACCATGTTCGAGAAATACTCGAACAAGATCCACGTTTCCGCCTCGCGATGCAAAGTGGGTCTACGTGTCCGCCTATCGATGCCAAGTGCAATGGCACCAGCTTCCACTTGTCCGGGCAAGTGCATCCGCTCCTTGCTCAAGAAGTAACCGAGTGAGATCCACATATCCACCTAGCGATGCCGAGTGCAACAGCGTCGACTTCCACTTGTCCCGGCTAGTTGCATCCGCGCCGCGCTCGAGAAGCATCCGAGTGAGTCCCACGTGTCTGTGTCGTGATGCCGAATGCAATGGTATCGATTTCCACTAGTTGTCCCGGCTAGTTGCGTCCGCGCCGTGCTCGAGAACCACCTGAGCAAGTTCCGTCTGTCCCTGTCGCGATGCTGAATGCAATGGCATCCAATTATCCACACCTTGTGCGCTCACATCCGCTCCGTGCTCGAGAAGCACCTGGGCAACTTCTACATGTCCCTTGTCCAACGCGTGACGTAATGGCGTCCATTTGGATATGTCCTGAGCATTCACACCTGCGCCGTGTTCAAGTAGCAGGCGAGCGATTTCGACATGTCCGTCTCGCGAGGCCAGATGCAAGGCGGTCACGTCATCAAAGAAGCCCGGAGCGTTCACGTCAGGTGAGAATTTGGTCACGACGAACGTTACCAAACCGGGATTTCTGGATCGTGTAAGGTAGGAGCACGGGCTGCGCTCGCGCAGACCACTCCAGTGACCCTCTCTGTCACCGCCTGGTATTTTCGTGGGTTTGTTTCGTGGGTTGTATCGTCTCGCGTTGAATAGCGAGGGCCTTGACGCCCTTTGTGTGACCGGGAGTTACGGAGTCCACCGGTATGGACGATGCTCCTCTGAGTGCTAGGCTAGATCGCTTTGATACGGGGAGTTACGGAGATTGCAATACCAGCAATGCTCCTCCCTTAGTAGATAGGGGAGAACAAGTATCTTGTATCACTGTTAGACTGGGTAGTCGGACAGGAGACTCAACTTGGCCTCTACTAGGCGCAAGGAGTGCTACTTATATAGTACTTGGGCCTAGACTAAGGTAGGAGTCTGTAAGTAGCTATAGTAGGAGTCTAATCGCGCGCATGTATCTGAAACACATCACAAACTAGGCACATATCACAAACCAGGGGCATCAGATAACTGTTCATCAGCGCATCAATAAGAAGGCCGCCGACATGTTGTGATCCCATCAGAACATGAACCTAGAATGATCCTCTAGATCATTCCCGCGGTGGTGCTCCTATTGATCCTTCAGATCAATGCCATCTAGCCCCATTCGTACATATCAGAACATAGTCCAGAAACTTCAAACTCTTTTGGGCCGGTTCCCTGAACTTACCCCGGTCCATGAGGCATACGTGCTAGCCTCATCCCGGGAGCCGGTGTCGCCTCTCTTCGTTAGATGTCCCAGCAGGTGCAGCGCCCTCCGCTATGCCCTTCTTCAGGGAACAAGTGCTGACAGAACGCGTACTTACGGTAGCTGGGCTGCGAGCCCGTTACACTCTCATATGTCTGAGTCGCCCGGAAAGTTCCTTTATGCCCAACCCTTCTTGACGCGTCGACCTCCTCCTGGATCGCGGGACTCGGAGTAAGTCGGCCGAGTATTCCTTATTTTTCCTCGTGTTTGTTCTGTCTTCCCCCTTCGTTCCACGCGCACTTACAGTTTAGGCGCCTTCGATACGTATTACAGAGGGCGCGTGCCTCGTTGCTATCTAACTGACAGCCTCGTGGCTGCCTGTCGTTGGCATCTTTTTCCAAAGCATTACTCTGATCGCCCCTTCTCTCGCTCGCCCACACTTTATAGTGATCCCTTTTCTCATTTACATTATGCTTCCTCCCCCGTTCCGCCCATGTTCCCGACTTTGGACGACCGGGTACAAGTTTCGGACAGGCTCCATGCCTTCGCGTCGGGGTGGCCACCAGCCACGCGTTGTCCTCGAACTTCTCTTGATTCTCGTTTTTCTCACTTACTTACCGATCGTTTTACCGTAGAGTGCAACGGGCTGACGTGTTGGGAGTCCTTCCATGTATTTAAAGAGTCCAGCATAGGTCACAATGGCCATCATATATCTGGTCCCCTTTCTCTTTCTCCTTCTCTCTAAGCGCGAGACGTCCCAGGACGCGAGTTTTATCTCTTTTTCTATTTTTTTTTTCTTATCCGAGTCCGAGACACCGACGATCGGGTCATCGAGGCCTAGTACGTTCCACCCTACTGATCTCACACTGACAGCCGTCCCTAGGCCTCCGTTCTCTTCTCTTCTTACTGCCCCTTTCCCCATCTCCTTCGACATCTCCTCCCTACTCGAACTCACAGGCGCGGCCTTAGGCTGTGCTACAATCGTATATCCAGACCATGACTGTAAGATGCGGCCTTTTCAGATCAAACAAACGTTTCATGCCGTCTTGCGTGTTTACCGACACGTTTTCGAATTGGGCATGGTCCACCCAGTGCGTGGCAGCTTATTCGGTGAGAGGAAAGCTCTCCAGGCCGTCGTTGGTGACCTTTTCATCAAGGCGGAGAAGAATGCCCAGGCACTGGCAGGCTTGTGCCACAATCGTATGAGCCGGGTTCAAAGAAACATGATAGCGTGAAATGATGTCTTCCGTCTCGGCGAGGCGATTCGATGTCAAAAATTCTTTCACTGAAAAGTGAGAGAATTGTACGAATGCGGGGCCCTCAACTTCAACAACTGCAAGCAAACTGGAGCAAGTGGAAAGCACGGCGACCACTGGATCTTCTGGTCGCCAACTCCGACTCTCCGAGTCGCCCGAGATGCCGGAGTTGGTCCTGCGTCGAAATCAAATGCAAGGAAGGAACTTTGCAAGCTCCGCCACTGCCAAACATTGGAAAGTTCGGTGTGCGAACTCCATTTTGCCTTATCGATACAGTATCTTTCAAGATGCGCTCGTATGTCCCATCAAGACAGAAGGATCCACCTTCCTTTTCCGGTAACCACCAACAGCAAAAGTCTTCGCTTCGGCAAAAGACCAGCTGAAAAGTGTTAAAACTAGATTAGTGAACTAGACTCTAAGAAAAACACACACATCTCCAACCGCTTAAAAAGAGGGAAGCCTAGGCTCCCCCTCTCACCCCTCCTATTAAAACAAAATCCTCATAAAAACCGAATGGAACCCTCACCGGAACCACCACCGCTAAACCCTAACCCGAGGGAACCGACCCACGTCGGCCCCCCCACGGAACTCCCAATTGATATCCCTTTTCGAAGGGTCACTTTTCGCCCCTGCTTCCCAGAACCTGACCCCATTGGGGCAGTCCCTGAGAACTACTTTCCTAGCCGGAAAGAATTTTGCTCATACACAGAACAGCTCCGGGAAGGACTCCAGACGCTAGTCCAGGGCCCGCTAGACTACCGGCTGCAGAGCTCCCTGAACTCGTGGAACAGCTCAGGTTTGAAGGTACAACAAAGAGAATTTGATGACGCAGCGCGACTCGTCATCGCAGTACTGGACGCGGGTCCAAACACAAACAGTAAAAACCCAACCCCTCTGGAAGCAGAGGACTGGGGCAGTCTCACATCGGCATGCCTCGCGGCCGTCGCACGCGGATTTACAAGGCCGCTGGCAGAGAAATCTCGCAAAGCGTATGCCGACTTCTGGGAAAAAGTGAATGACCACCCCCAACGCATGTTGGAAGAGGGTGAAAACCCAGAGTTCCACTCACTCTTACAGCGGCTCAAGGCCACCACCCAACACTTAGACATCCACATCAATGCAGACAGGGCCGATGGGATGTATAAATGGACCTCCACAGTCCAAAAAGAGATCGAGGCGACAGCCAACCGCTCAGCCATAGCTGAGGTGGAAGTAGCACTCGGCCGCTGGAAAGAGGACCAACTGAATATCAGACAACAACAGCTCGAGAAAGACATTAAAAAGACCATCCTTGAACGCAACGTAGACCTACTCCGAAGCACGGTCAGCGCCCTGGGCCTGACTATCGGGAACTCGACCACCCCACAAGCACGACCTACCCCCTCAACCGGGAACAAACGCACGGTATCGGGCTCCACCCCGCAACCTGCCCAAACAGCTAAGCGTAACCCCCTACCGAGCACGCCTGACGTTACCCCTCCACAGACACCACCGGCACAAATGGACGTAGTCAACCTTACTGCGGCAATGCAAACGGCTTTGGAGCCATTCCTGGTAAGGATGGCACAACTAGAGAAACTGATAGTGATCACAAACAACACCGCGGCAAGAATGGAGGTCCCGCGCCTGCAACCCAACCGCGCACAAGCTAAAGAGCCGGAACGACCGGCAGCGGGACAACCCGCTCCGGACCAAACACGCCCAACAGCAGCACAACCACCGGAGGTGGCTTGGACACAGGTGGCAAACAAGAAGAAAAGAGGAAAAGCGGGTAAGCCAGAAGAGACTAACCCGACTTTGAAACAGATCAACCTTACACCACGGTCATACGCGACGGCGGCGGCAACATCCACACCCAATCAACCAACCACACCCAATCAGCCAATTCATCCGGCCACCAACCCACCGCCAGCATTCACGGAGGTCACGGTAGTCAGACACGGTGGTGCCATTGGCTCGGCAAATGAACTGGCCACCAGAGCTAGACAGTCTGACGCCATCGTACGAGAGGTAAGGACGAACATGGCGCGCGACGTAGCAAAACCACTCCCGATCATCTCTGGGAGGTGGAGCTTGGGTACAAGAAGCAAAGGAAATTTCGTCTTCACCATGCGAGGCCACATTGATTTCGCGTTTATACAGACTTTCGAACATTTCCTGACAGGACCCTTCCCTGGAGGAGGACAACTGTGCCCAAATCAAGGCTGGACGAAACTGCTAGCACATGGGGTCCCTACCACGGACAATGACGGTAACATATTCGGAAACGAAGACCTGTTAACAGAGGTTCAGACGATGCAGGGCCTACATAACGTCTACTTCTCATCCCCGCCCCGCTGGATCAAACCAGTGTGGCAATTACCGGCTGGATATACTTCGCTGACTTTCGCTTTCTCAGACCCAGATGGTACAATCACAAAACAACTCCTCAAAAACCAACAAGCGCTCTTTGGAAGAAGAACCACAATCGAACGCTGGGTTGACAAACCCCTATTAATTCAGTGTGGACATTGCCACATGCTGGGACACGCCGCATCATCCAAGGCCTGCTGCCTACCACCGGACTCGGTGAAATGTTACATATGCGGTAAGGGACACCCGTCAGATGCTCATGACAGGGAATGCCCGAGGTCGAAACAACACAAGGTGGCAGGGACCTGCGACTGCAGACTACAATGCCTTACCTGCAACAAAATCGGACACCACGCCAGGGACTGGACCTGCCCAGCACGCGAAGGCTACCGATCCTGCAGGTCACGCCCGATTGACAAAGGTAAGAACGTTGAACGGAGACCCCCTGACCTCCTGCCAGAAGTACCCACACAACGAGAGGCGTCTACACAACGCCCAGATCCCCCATGGCCCCCGCTGGAGGCCAGACTGGAAGACCTGCCGGACAAAGAAATGGAAGATGTGGGGACCCACGAAAGCGACAACTACATCCCCCAAGGCTTCCTCCCAGGCCCAGGCCTCTCCCGAGAAGAGGCCTTCAGGAGAATGACGGCAGGTGCCGAGAAGAACTTAGTGAACCTAGCGGTTCAAGGTATACCTATCCCAAACCCTGCTGAGCTAACAAATGTAGATTGGGAGAACCGGACAAGCGAAGATCACCGTCGCGCACGGGCCCGAGACGACAGGCAGAAAACGCCAGAGGAGGCCAGCGAGGCCGAACGCTTCGACCTAGCGGAGGCTGTGGTACAGCTCCCCTCAGGGTATTTCTACCCGGGGATGCCAGAAACGAGACAAAGGCAGCTGGCTGCAGTCATCTCCGCTGGCACCCCACAAATTGTTGACCACAACACACCTGGCATTGCCAGCACCTCCGCGGCGAGTAATCAATGTTGAGTACACCCATAAACATTACTTCAGTGAACATGCGCAGGCGCAACGCAGTCACGCACGCACTATTACACTCAAATCCTGTCGACCAGGTCATACTGGTCCAGGAACCATGGTACAACCAAATTGGCACGACGCGAAAGGACGATGCAAGAGATGGAGCAGTCGTCCTTGGCGGAGTGAGCTCCCCAGGCTGGGAACTACACTACCCGGCAACCACAGAGAACAGAAAGGCCAAGGTTATGGCATACACACGCAAACGCTCCTGGGAGGGTGTTGACTCACCGGCTCTATTCACAGCCACTTCACAGCTGGACCTCTGCGCACACCCGTGCGTAATGATTCTAGATTTAAACTTTGACGAGACAACGTGGAGGCTAGTCAACTTCTACAACGATGTCAACGACCACTCGGCCCTGGAGGCACTTCTCAGGCTAGACCTGGACCCAATTATACCAACTCTAGTCACTGGCGACTTCAACGCTCACTCTTGCACCTGGTCCCCGGATGGGATCCCACCCTCGCCAAGAGTAGAACGCATAGAGGAGTGGGCGGTAGGTAACCTGCTGACGCTAGCCAATGAGCCAGGGGTGATCACACGGAAAGGCGCGGACCATGAGCGCAGCTCAACCATAGATCTCACCTGGTTCAACGACGCCGCGTGCGAAGACGCAGTTTTCTCGAACTGGATGCTTGACTGGGAGGGCTCCCTAGGGTCGGATCACGCCCTAACTAGAGTACAAGGCTCGCTACTCAGACCCACTCAGCCACTGCAGCAGGCTGACACAGAGATGGGCTACGTCCTCGACGAGGAAAAAGGGACGGAATGGCGCAAGATCTTCAAAGACATACTGGGCTCCCCAGCACCCCTACCGGAGAAACCCACGGCCGCACAAGTTGATGAGCTGGCAAGCCTAGTACATGAGGCCATGCAGCACGCGACGGCGTCGTCCATGAAGCCACGGAAGCCGTACCACCCCAAAGGCGCTCCGTGGTG
This sequence comes from Russula emetica, assembly GCA_015178925.1. Classification (NCBI taxonomy): domain Eukaryota; kingdom Fungi; phylum Basidiomycota; class Agaricomycetes; order Russulales; family Russulaceae; genus Russula; species Russula emetica. Next base: position 289,788 of record WHVC01000020.1, on the reverse strand, counting down.
GAACACAGACTGTGCAGAAGTAGTCCTGGAACTACGGGCAGCAGAAACAGTCGAAGATCGCAAACGACAATCTGCCCGCCTTAGAGCCGCAGCCCGCAAGGCCAAGCGAAAATGGGCGGATGATGTCATAGGTAAGTCCAATCTGTGGGAGGTCGCCACCTGGCGACACGGTAGGAAGATGAATAAAATCCCCCCACTACGAACGGAGGAGGGACTTGCTGTAACTGGCTCCTGGGACGAGGCTAGCATGTACGCCTCGTGGACCGGGGTAAGTTCCTGAACCGGGCTAGTACTGTATGGATTGATCGGATCACTTGTCATTGATGCGTGTAGTGCCTCGTTCTGATGTGGATGGACAGATGGCCAGCATCGTGTTGTTTTAGATTGCTGTGCCCCTCGTGTTTCCTTTGTAATACTTTGTACGCGTTTGTTGCCTCCTTAGGATACTTAAGGACGACCGACTTGGCCAGGTAGCGGCAAGTTGAGTCTCCTGTCTAAATAACAGAAGCCTCTTCCTTCTATTCAAAGAGGGGTCTTATCGACGTACTGATAAGGCGGGAACCCTCTACTCCTCAGTCTTCTAAGTCGCTGCTAAAGACTTAGCTTATGACCCAGCGTCCCTCCAAGGACACGGTCGCTCTACCAAAGTACGCCTTCTGCCAGGAGGTGTTTCCCGACTTAGTACACAAAGGAGGACACTGCACGTGCTTCGACACGCCCAAGCCCAAGGAACAGGCGACTACTACGGACACAACTGAGCTCTAACTGTCTCGTCCACACCGGCGGTGACATTAGACTCAACTTTGTTAAAACTACGGCTAGCAGCAGCAAAGACAGCGTAGACATCGACCACCCAGAACACCTAACGAAGGAACAACTGCTTGTCACAAGACCTAACTCAAGGATCAGAAGACTTGAAGCGTACGAGTCAGCCAACAAGAAGGGAAAAGCCATCCAACTATTCTGTAGAAACAGCGACCTAGAGATCAAAGACGCTGGACCAGTAACCCTACACAACGGAGTGTGGCACCGCATCCTACCAGGAGCAACTAGGAAAGACTTCGTACTCGGAAAACCCGAACCCAGCATACACAACTTTGACATCACCATCGAAACAAGTGACGCGACTACCCCGAGCATAGTGGTAGAAGAACCAGCCAAAGAGAAAGCACCGGCCAGAGAGAAACCAAGCAGAGACTCCTCGGACGACGAAAACAATCAGATAAACGAACAAATCCGTCGAAGCCCGATCCAACGAAGCACGTCCTTCGCACAAGTAGTAGCAGTGAAGCAGAAACCCCAAGCCGCGCAAACCACCCTAAAACAACCCCAAACGACAACCACAATGGCCACCCAAACCACCACCCAAGCTACCACCACTGCAACAACCGCCGCCCAAGCCAATGTCACCAAAGCCTTCCAGAAAGCCCTCCAACGCGCCCCTACGCCCGGAGGAGGCGGCGGAGGAGGCGGTGGAGGGGGCGGTGGAGGAGGCGGTGGAGGAGGCGGCGGAGGAGCAGGACCAAATCCACTCCAACCAGTAGCCGTGGCACAAGATGTGCGAGCAATGGGTAAACTCCCAGAGACATTTGACGGCGACAGGACCAAAGCTGACGACTTCATCGAAGAAGTAAAAGGATACCTGCGCCTCAACGCAGATGTAAGCGGCTTCAACTCCCCTATGAAGAAAATCGCCTTCACCCTCACCCACATGAAAGGAGAAGACGTCACGGGATGGACCAGAGACATAGGAGCCATGCTCGATGGACTAGACCCCATCGCCGACAACGTTCCCCTGTTGTGGGAACAATTCCTAACCGAATTCGCAGCCCAGTATCTGGACTCGGCCAAGGAAGACCGAGCCCGCACCGCCCTGCAAAACCTGACCATGAAACCAGGTGAGATAGACCTATACATATCAAAGTTCGAAGAGCTAGCCCGCAGGGCCGGCTACACCGCAGGAGACAACGCGACGACCCGACTCTTCCTGCTTGGTCTCACCCCCAAAACAATGACAGATGTCATGGCCAGCCCACCGGTGAGGGGATACGAAGCCATAAAACAGAGAGAGCCATCGAAAGCACCATCGCCCAAAGAACTATCCGCGATCTACTCGCAATACGACACGACCCAGGCAAGGCAGACAACCGGACAAACTTCCCCTTCCAACAAAACAGGGGACAACGACGCCCCTTCTTCCAAAAACCAGCGAACCCACAACCGTACCGACAACCGTACCACTCGTCGAACGCCCCAAGGTGGATGAACAACCAGGCCGTGCCAATGGACCTCAGCAGGTCGAGGGCACCCAACTCCTATCAACAGAGAGGGGGGCAACCGCAAGCACGAGGACGAAACAACTGGCGCTCCAGGGCCAACGTCGCCAACTTCCCTCCCAGGAACACCAGCAACGCCTGCTTCAACTGCAGAGAAATAGGACACTTCGCCCGAGCCTGCCCAAGCAGAGGAAAGGCAAGAGCGAACCTCATCGACTTCGACACAAGTGAAGAGACTGCCTATGAAGGGAGCACTCCCGAAGTGGACAGGGTTGCCTTCCTCAAAGCGGAGATCAACGCGATGACCTTCGATGAAAAGCAGCAGCTGGCAAAGGAAGTAGGAGAGGAGAGTCCGCAGGATTTTCCCACGGCTTAATCAGGTCGGCACTGATTAAGCAAGGAAGCGATAGCAATAGCGATGTGTATATATGTCACCGCCGGTGTGGACGAGACAATTAGAGCTCAGTTGTGTCCGTAGTAGTTGCTTCCTCCTTGGGCTTCGGCGTATCGAAGCACGTGCAGCGTCCTCCCTTGTGCACTAGGTCGGGAAACACTTCCTGGCAGAAGGCGTACTTGGGTAGAGAGACCGTGTCCTTGCTGGGACGCTGAGTCATAAGCTAAGTCCTCTTAGCGACTTAGGAGACTGGGGAGTAACGGGTTCCCGTCTTATCAATACGTCGATAAGACCCCGCTTTGAATAGAAGGAAGAGACTTCTGTTATTTAGACAGGAGACTCAACTTGCCGCTACCTGGCCAAGTTGGTCGTCCTTAAGTACACCGAGAAGGCTACAAACGCGTACAAAGTATTAGAAACCAAACACGAGGGGCACAGCAATCTGAAACAACACGATGCTGGCCTGCTGTCCATCCACATCAAAACGAGGCACTACACGCATCAATGACAAGTGATCCGATCAATCCATACAGTACTAGCCCGGTTCAGGAACTTACCCCGGTCCACGAGGCGTACAAGCTAGCCTCGTCCCAGGAGCCGGTTACATCACACCGCTGCCTAGACTAGATGTCCGCATCTAATCCATGCCCCCTCTGAACTGGGCCGTCCTCCTCCCTCGATACCCCCGGGTCCGCTGTTCGGGGCGTCCCACCATCCGAAGGTTGCCCGTTTTGCTGCCCAACCGGGCCATCTCGAGGCGCGCTCTTGACGCCTCCTGGGCCTCCCGCATACCTCGCTGCTCGGCTTGGAGGTGGTCGATGCGGAGCTTGATGTCCAGGAGCGAGATCTCGAGCTCCCTGAAACGTGCGACCTCGGCTTGGAGGGGCCAGTCCCCGTTGTCCCGGACTTCCTGGACGAGCATGCTGTAGACGCTAGAACTGCCTTTAAGTAGGGCGAGCAGCCAGGGTTGCAAGGGGAGGACGACGTCTTCGTCCTCGCTGTCGATATCGCGCTCGGCGTATACCTCGGCGACGTAGGGAGTTTCACCCGGGGAGTGGCTCTTGGGGAGCCCCGCGACCCTACCGTCGGCGAGTTGCTTGACCCACCATGCGGGTTGGTAGTACCCATCTTGGATGGGGATGACGAAGTTAGGGGCCCTCTCCTTGATGTTGAGCACGTACCCCTCTGGTGCGTCCTCCCTTGGCTGCACGCGGGCCAGCGCTTCTTCGAAGCGGAGCTTCTGCAGGGCCATTTGCTCGCTCCAGGTGTCGGACTCGGTACGGTGGTCAGCCTCCCTCTTACGGATGGTGGCCAGGAGCCCCTGGGCGATATGCATGAGGGAGATGGGGTCGTTCGGCTCCAGCTGGAGGCCGACGGCGGCAGTAGATGGTGAGAGGGGCGGCGCCATCGGGGGTGGCGTCCCTTTGGGCGAGCAGATGGAGGGGTTGTTGGAGGCGTCGGACATGACTTACCCGTGGAAGACGCAGTACTGGTCGTGGCAGAAGCTGGAGTGTAGGAGGATGTGGCTTTGGGGGAGCTTGTTGAGGTATAGGTAGCACCAGTGGCGAAAGGATTGTCCGGGGGCGAATTCGGAGTAGGCGGGCTTTTTGTCCCTGGTGACAACGCAGTGGAGTCGTTCGATGAGAGGCTTCTTCGGTAGGCGGGGAACGATGTGGAACTGTAGATGCAGGAGTACGACTTGTTGGAGTGGCCGGGAGTCCTCTGTGTCGGCGCGGAAGTGTTCGAGGAGGGGCTGGTTGATTGGTCGGCGAGCCAGGGTGAGGAGGATGGCGATCCTAGCATCCCTCGTCGCCCTTTTATCTTCCTGGCCGGGCGCCTTTGGTGGTACTCCTTAATCAGGTCATCCGCGTGGACCTGGTCAGCAGGTTCCCATGTGTTGTCGTGATCGGGGTACCCTTTCCATTTGATCAGGTATTGGAGCCGTTTGGTGCGCCCGTGCTGTCGATGATCCTCGATGCGTTCTACCTCGAATTCTTCTTCCCCGTCGATAAGGTCTGGTGACGGCCGGGAGAAGTTGGGTCCGTGGGCAGTCGTCTCATGATAGGGCGATAACAAGGATGCATGGAATACGTCGTGAATGTTCCATGAGATGGGGAGTTTCAATTTGTACGCCACCGGTGAGACTTCTTTGATGACCCTGAAGGGTCCATATCGTTTTGGGGCCAGTTTGGTCTTCTGATGCCGGACTTTCAGGTGGGTCGCCTCGAGCCAGACTTCTTCTCCGACCTTGTATTGTGATGGGATCACTGATTCTCCTTTTGCGACTCTATTGATGGCATCGATGGCCTGGGTGCGTCTTTCTTTCATGACGGAGATTCGGTTCTCGGCAGCTTCGTTCTTTGATGGGGGCGTTTCTGTCGGGAATAGCTCCGGTTCGTACCCCAGAAGGATTTGATTGGGCGATAGGCCGGTTGTTTCGTTCCTCCGGTTGTTGTGTACTGCCGACGCTATTGTTAGCCAGTGGGTCCAGTCTTCGGGAGCCGACGAAGTCACGAGTCGGAGGTATTGTTCTACCCACTGGTTTTTCCTTTCGGAAATTCCATCTGTTCGTGGGTGAAAGGCCGTCGATAGGTTCTGTTGGGTGGTCAGTTTCTTGGCAAGTTCTCGGCCAAAGTGGGAGGTGAAACGTGGGTCTCTGTCGCTGATGACCTTAGTAGGCAGTCCGAACCATCTATAAACGTTGTCCAGGTATAACTGGGCTATCCCCAGCCCCGTTATCGTTGTGGAGCACGGGAGGAAGATGGCCGCTCGCGAGCATCCGTGGTCGACGATGGTGAGGATGGCGTCTTTTCCCTTGTGCATCGGGAGTCCCGTAATGAGGTCCATTGCTACCTGTTGGAAGGGGAGGGCTTGTTCGTCAGTTGTTATGCGAAACAAGGGAATCTTCTTCCTGTGAGTCATGATTTTGTTTTGTTGGCAAGTTGCGCATCCTTTGACGTAGTCGGCGATCCATTGGTTCATCCCAGGCCATCGCGGTCCTTGTCTTGCTCGTCTTATTGTTTCGTCCCTGCCTGGGTGTCCCGCAGTGGCATGGTCGTGGGCGAGGATCATGGCCATTCTCTTCCTTTCCTCGGGGAATGGTGTCATTTCCAGGTTTGACCGGTTTATGAATTTTGACGGTGGTAGTACGGTGACTCCTTGGTTGTCGTCCTTTCCCTGGTCTATCCCCGGTGGTCGTGACAGCGCATCGGCTGGGATGTTGTCCTTTCCTGGTACGTGTTGTATTTCGTAGTCGTACTCTTGGAGGTCTGCGTGCCAGCGGGCTGTTCGTCTGTTCAGGTTTCGAGGTGACTTCCAGTACTGGAGGTTGGCATGGTCGGTTAGGATGGTGAACGGTTCTTTCGTCCAGCCCAAGTACGGTCGCCAGTGCGCGAGGGATTTCATCACGGCTAGCAGCTCCCTCTCGTAGATGTCGTAGTTTCGTTCTGCTGGGATGAATGTTGCAGAGTAGTAGGCGACTGGGTGTGTGACCGGTTTTGTGCGTTTGGCTAAAGTTGGTGAAGTTTCTCCCCTTTGCGAGAGTACGGCGCCCACGCCGTATGCGGAGGCGTCCGTTTGAAGGTAGAATCGTTTGTTAAAGTCGGGCTGCGTGAGCACTGGGCTGCAGCACATTTTGGATTTTAGTTCCTTGAACGCTCGGTGTTGGCTTTCTCCCCAATGCCAGTCAGTGGTTTTCTTTGTGAGGTCTAGTAGTGGGCGGGCGATCTTTGAGTAGTTCGGGACGAAGTATCGGTAGTAACCGGTGAAGCCTAGGAATTGTCGTACTTCCGTTGGGGTGCGGGGGACCGTCCAGTCTGCAACCCCCTTGAGTTTCGTGGGGTCCATGCGTATTTTGTTTCTTCCGACGATTACTCCGAGGTAGTCGATTTCGTCCTTTGCAAAGTCGCATTTCTCGGGTTTTAGGTACAGGTCGTTTTCTTCGAGCTTGTCGAGGACGAGGTGGGTGTACTCTGTGTGTCTCTGTCGGTGTTGCTCTTCGGTCTCGCCTTCCCTTGGTTTGGTGTGGATGGCGATGTCGTCCATGTAGACTGATAGCCATCCCTGTGCGACTTCCCTTCGGAAGATTGTGTTCATCATCATCTGGAAGGTGGCTGGTGAGTTGGTGAGCCCGAAGAACATAACGGTTGGCTCGAACAGCCCTTCGCTGGTGAGGAAGGCCGCTTTCCATTCGTCTCCTTCTTTGATGCGGATATTATTGTATCCCCACCTCACGTCAAATTTGGTGAATAGGGTGCATCCACTGAGGCGGTCGATAGTTTGGGGAATCAGGGGGGAGACGTTTCTGTTTTTCACGGTCCATTTGTTGATCGGTCGGTAGTCCTGTACTGGGCGTAGTTTCTTGTCCTTCTTTTTGACAAAGAAGAAGTTTGCGGCGTAGGGACTCCACGACTCTCGTATGGTTCCCCTTTTTAAGTGCTCGGCTACGAACTTGTGCATTTCTTCTCGTTCGGCTTGGTTGAGGGGAAGGAGTCTCGCTGGGAGCGTTGCGGGGGCGTTGGGTAGTAGTTCGATGGCGTGGTCCCACACCGTGTGCTTGGGTAGCCGTTGCGATTGTTCCTCGCTAAATACCTTTTTGTGTCGTTCGTATTCAGCTGGGATGGCATGTGGCGGATTTTCATTTGGTTGGGCCGGGTGTACTGTGACGCGTCCGATGTAATACCGATCTTGGTTGGGTTTTCGGGGAATGTTTTGGTTTCTTGGTACGAAGGTTGCCTTTTTGGCGTTGTGGGCTCGTAGGATGATCGGTAGCTGGGTGTGGTCGATCCAGCCCTTCTTCCAGTCTATCTTTGGTTGGGCCGCTGCGAACCATGAGTACCCTAGGATTGCTTTATGATCGCCTAGGTCTGAGAGGAAGAACCTTAGTTGGGTTCGCGTCGATCCGGTTTGTACTTGCAGGTCGGTATAGAATTTGACCTCGCCGTTTCGGTTTTCCGTTCCGTCGACGTTGAACAATTTTCGTGGCCTCGCTAACTGTTTGATTGGCAACCTCAGCCATCTAGCGTAGGTGAGGTTCATAAAGTTTTCTGTTGCCCCGGAATCGACCAGGGCGATCGTTTCGGCTCTTTTTGCGATCGAATGGATGTAGCATCGGACTGTCATTGATTTTCGTGCTGATATATATACATCGCTATCGCTATCGCTCCCCTGCTTAATCAGTGCCGACCTGATTAAGCTGTGGGAAAATCCTGCGGGCTCTCTTCTCCTACTTCCTTCGCCAGCTGTTGTTTCTCGTCGAAGGTCATTGCGTTGATCTCGGCTTTGAGGAAGGCGACCCTGTCTACTTCGGGGGCGCTCCCCTCGTAGACGGTTTCTTCGCCTGGGTCGAAGTCGATGAGGTTCGCCCTTGCCTTTCCCTTGCTTGGGCAGGCTCGGGCGAAGTGTCCTATTTCCCCGCAGTTGAAGCAGGCGTTGCTGGTGTTCCTGGGAGGAAAGTTGGCGACGTTAGCCCTGGAGCGCCAGTTGTTTCGTCCTCGTGCTTGCGGTTGTCCTCCTCTCTGTTGATAGAAGTTGGGTGCTCTCGACCTACTAAGGTCCATTGGCACGGCTTGGTTGTTCATCCATCTCGGGGCGTTTGACGAGTGGTATGGTTGCCGGTATGGTTGCGGGTTTGCTGGTTTTTGGAAGAAGGGGCGTCTTTGTCCCCTGTTCTGTTGGAAGGGGAAGTTCGCCCTGTTGTCTGCCTTGGTTGGATCGTGCCGTATTGCAAGTAGGTCACGGATGGTTCTTTGGGCGATGGTACTTTCGATGGCTCTTTGTTTTATGGCCTCGTATCCCCTTACTGGTGGGCTGGCCATGACGTCTGTCATTGTTTTCGGGGTAAGACCAAGCAGGAAGAGTCGGGTCGTTGCGTTGTCTCCCGCGGTGTAGCCAGCCCTTCGGGCCAGCTCTTCGAACTTTGATATATATAGGTCTATTTCGCCTGGTTTCATGGCTAGGTTTTGCAGGGCGGTGCGGGCTCGGTCTTCTTTGGCCGAATCGAGGTATTGGGCGGCGAATTCCGTTAAGAATTGGTCCCATAGTATGGGGATATTGTCGGCGATGGGGTCCAATGCGTCGAGCATTGCTCCTATGTCCCTAGTCCACCCTGTGACATCTTCTCCTTTCATGTGGGTGAGGGTAAAGGCGATCTTTTTCATGGGGGAATTGAAGCCGCTTACGTCCGCGTTGAGGCGTAGGTATCCTTTTACTTCCTCGATGAAGTCGTCGGCTTTGGTTCTGTCGCCATCGAACGTCTCCGGGAGTTTGCCCATGGCTCGCACATCTTGTGCTACGGCCACTGGTTGGAGTGGGTTTGGTCCCGCTCCTCCACCGCCTCCTCCTCCTCCACCGCCTCCTCCTCCGCCGCCTCCGCCTCCTCCGCCTCCACCTCCTCCTCCGCCACCGCCTCCTGATGGAGGGGCGCGTTGGAGGGCTTTCTGGAAGGCTTTGGTGACATTGGCTTGGGCGGCGGTCGTTGCAGTGGTGGTGGTTTGGGTGGTGGTTTGGGTCGCCATTGTGGTCGTCTTTTGGGGTTGTGTCAGGGTGGTTTGGGCGATTTGTGGTTTCTGTTTTATCGCTACTACTTGTGCGAAGGACGTGCCTCGTTGGATTGGGCTTCGGCGAATTTGCTCGTCTATTAGGTGGTCCTCTTCGTCTGAGGAGTCTCTGCTCGGTTTCTCTTTGGCCGGTTCTTTCTCTTTGGCCGGTTCTTCTACCACTATGCTCGGGGCGGTTGCGTCACTGGCTTCGATGCTGACGTCGAAGTTATGTATACTAGGTTCGGGTTGTCCGAGTACGAATTCCTTCCTGTTTGCTCCTGGTAGGATGCGGTGCCACACTCCGTTGTGTATGGTCACTGGTCCAGCGTCTTTGATTTCTAGGTCGCTGTTCCTACAGAACAGTTGGATGGCTTTCCCTTTCTTGTTGGCTGACTCGTGCGCTTCGAGTATTCTGATCCTTGAGTTAGGTCTTGTGACGATCAGCTGCTCTTTTGTTAGGTATCTTGGGTGGTTGGTATCTGCGCTGTCTTTGCTGCTGCTAGCCGTGGTTTTAACAAAGTTGAGTCTAATGTCACCGCCGGTGTGGACGAGACAATTAGAGCTCAGTTGTGTCCGTAGTAGTTGCTTCCTCCTTGGGCTTCGGCGTATCGAAGCACATGCAGCGTCCTCCCTTGTGCACTAGGTCGGGAAACACTTCCTGGCAGAAGGCGTACTTGGGTAGAGAGACCGTGTCCTTGCTGGGACGCTGAGTCATAAGCTAAGTCCTCTTAGCGACTTAGGAGACTGGGGAGTAACGGGTTCCCGTCTTATCAATACGTCGATAAGACCCCGCTTTGAATAGAAGGAAGAGACTTCTGTTATTTAGACAGGAGACTCAACTTGCCGCTACCTGGCCAAGTTGGTCGTCCTTAAGTACACCGAGAAGGCTACAAACGCGTACAAAGTATTAGAAACCAAACACGAGGGGCACAGCAATCTGAAACAACACGATGCTGGCCTGCTGTCCATCCACATCAAAACGAGGCACTACACGCATCAATGACAAGTGATCCGATCAATCCATACAGTACTAGCCCGGTTCAGGAACTTACCCCGGTCCACGAGGCGTACAAGCTAGCCTCGTCCCAGGAGCCGGTTACAATATATCAGCACGAAAATCAATGACAGTCCGATGCTACATCCACTCGATCGCAAAAAGAGCCGAAACGATTGCCCTGGTCGACTCCGGGGCAACGGAGAACTTCATGAACCTTACCTACGCTAGATGGCTGAAATTGCCAATCAAACAGCTAGCGAGGCCACGAAAACTATTCAACGTCGACGGAACAGAAAACCGAAACGGCGAGGTCAAGTTCTACACCGACCTGCAAGTGCAAACCGGATCAACGCGAACCCAATTGAGGTTCTTCCTCTCGGACCTAGGGGACCACAAGGCAATCCTAGGATACTCATGGTTCGCAGCCGCCCAACCAAAAATAGACTGGAAGAAAGGATGGATCGACCACACCCAACTACCAATTATCCTACGAGCCCACGACGCCAAGAAAGCAATCTTCGTGCCAAGGAACCGAAACGTCCCCCGGAAACCCGACCAAGACCGGTACTATATCGGACGCGTCACAGTGCACCCGGCCCAGCCGAACGAAAACCCGCCACACGCCATCCCAGCCGAATACGAACGACACAAAAAGGTGTTCAGCGAAGAACAATCGCAACGGCTGCCTAAGCACACCGTGTGGGACCATGCCATCGAACTACTACCCAACGCCCCTGCAACACTCCCCGCAAGACTCCTTCCCCTCAACCAAGCCGAACGAGAGGAAATGCACAAGTTCGTGGCCGAACACCTAAAAAGAGGGACCATACGAGAGTCATGGAGTCCCTATGCCGCAAACTTCTTCTTCGTCAAAAAGAAAGACAAGAAACTACGCCCGGTACAGGACTATCGTCCAATTAACAAGTGGACCGTGAAAAACAGAAACGTCTCCCCCCTGATTCCCCAAACTATCGACCGCCTTAGCGGGTGCACCCTATTCACCAAGTTTGACGTAAGGTGGGGGTACAACAACATCCGCATCAAAGAGGGGGACGAGTGGAAAGCGGCCTTCCTCACTAGCGAAGGGCTGTTCGAACCGACTGTAATGTTCTTCGGCCTCACCAACTCACCCGCCACCTTTCAGATGATGATGAACACCATCTTCCGAAGAGAAGTCGCGCAGGGATGGCTGTCAGTATACATGGACGACATCGCCATCCACACTAAACCGAGGGAAAACGAAACCGAAAAACAGCACCAACAGAGACACACAGACTATACGCACCTCGTCCTCGACAAACTCGAAGAAAACGACCTATACTTAAAGCCCGAAAAATGCGACTTCGCAAAAGACGAGATCGACTACCTGGGAGTAATCGTCGGGAAGAATAAAATACGCATGGACCCCACGAAACTCAAGGGGGTTGCAGACTGGACGGTCCCCCGCACCCTGACTGAAGTGCGACAATTCCTGGGCTTCACCGGCTATTACCGGTACTTCGTCCCGAACTATTCAAAAATCGCCCGTCCACTGCTAGACCTCACAAAGAAAACCACAGATTGGCACTGGGGAGAGAGCCAACACCGAGCGTTCGAGGAACTTAAGTCCAAAATGTGCTGCAGCCCGGTGCTTACACAACCCGACTTCAACAAGCGATTCTACCTTCAAACAGATGCCTCCGCATACGGCGTGGGCGCCGTACTCTCGCAAAGGGGAGAAACTTCACCAACTTTAGCCAAACGCACGAAACTGGTCACGCACCCAGTCGCCTACTACTCTGCAACATTCATCCCAGCAGAACGAAACTACGACATTTACGAGAGGGAGCTGCTAGCCGTGATGAAATCCCTCGCACATTGGCGACCATACCTGGGCTGGACAAAAGAACCGTTCACCATCCTGACCGACCACGCCAACCTCCAGTACTGGAAGTCACCCCGAAACCTGAACAGGCGAACAGCACGCTGGCATGCAGACCTCCAAGAGTACGACTACGAAATACAACACGTACCAGGTAAGGACAACGTCCCAGCCGACGCGCTGTCACGACCACCGGGCATAGACCAGGGAAAGGACGACAATCAAGGAATCACCGTACTTCCACCATCGAAATTCATCAATCGGTCAAACTTGGAAACCACAGCATTCCCCGAGGAAAGAAAGAGGATGGCCATGATCCTCGCCCACGACCATGCCACTGCAGGACACCCAGGAAGGGACGAAACGATAAGACGAGCAAGGCAGGGACCACGATGGCCAGGGATGAACCAATGGATCGCCGACTATGTCAAAGGATGCGCAACATGCCAACAAAACAAAATCATAACTCACAAGAAGAAAATTCCCTTGTTCCGCATAACAACTGACGAACGGACCCTCCCCTTCCAACAGGTAGCAATGGACCTCATTACGGGGCTCCCGATGCACAAAGGGAAGGACGCTATCCTCACCATCGTTGACCACGGGTGCTCGCAAGCGGCCATCTTCCTTCCGTGTTCCACGACGATAACAGGGCTAGGGATAGCCCAATTATATTTCGATAACGTCTACAGATGGTTCGGACTCCCCACTAAAATCATCAGCGATAGGGACCCACGCTTCACCTCCCACTTTGGCCAAGAACTTGCAAAGAAGCTAACCACCCAACAGAACTTGTCAACGGCCTTTCACCCACAAACCGACGGGATTTCCGAAAGGAAAAACCAGTGGGTAGAACAATACCTCCGACTCGTGACTTCGTCGGCCCCCGAAGACTGGACCCACTGGCTAACAATAGCATCGGCGGTACACAACAACCGGAGGAACGAAACGACCGGCCTATCGCCCAATCAAATCCTTCTGGGGTACGAACCAGAACTATTCCCAGCGGAAACGCCTCCATCAAAGAACGAGGCCGCCGAAAGCTGAATCTCCACCATGAACGAAAAACGGGCCCAGGCCATTGATGCCATCAACAGAGTCGCAAAAGGGAAATCAGTGATCCCATCACAATACAAAGTCGGAGAAGAAGTCTGGCTCGAGGCGACCCACCTGAAGGTCCGGCATCAGAAGACCAAACTCGCCCCGAAACGGTATGGACCCTTCAGGGTCATCAAAGAAATCTCACCAGTGGCGTACAAACTGAGGCTCCCCATTTCATGGAACATCCACGACGTGTTCCATGCATCCCTGTTATCGCCCTATCACGAGACAGCCGCCCACGGGCCTAACTTCTCCCGACCATCACCAGACCTTATCAATGGAGAAGAGGAATTCGAGGTGGAACGTATCGAAGACCACCGGCAATATGGGCACACCAAACGCCTCCAGTATCTGATCAAATGGAAGGGATACCCCGATCACGACAACACATGGGAACCTGCTGACCAGGTCCACGCGGACGACCTAGTTAAGGAGTACCACCAGAGACGCCCGACCAAAAAGATAAAAGGGCGACGAGGAGCGCTAGGACCACCATCTTCCCCACTCTGGCTCCCCAACCAGTTAACCAGCCCCTTCTCGAGTACTTCCATGACGACAAGGAGGACTCCCGACCACTCCAACAAATCATACTCCTGCATCTACAGTTCCACATCGTTCCCCGCCTACCAAAGAAGCCCCTCATCGACCGACTCCACTGCGTCGTCACCAGAGACAAGAAACCCGCCTACTCCGAATTCGCCCCCGGACAACCCTTTCGCCACTTCACCTACCTCTACCTCAACAAACTCCCCCAAAGCCACGTCCTCAAGCACTCTAGCTTCTGCCCCGACCCGTACTGCGTATTCCACGGGTGAGTTATGTCCGACGCCTCCAACAACGCCTCCGTCTGTTCGCCCAAGGGAACGCCACCCCCAATGGCACCACCCCTCTCACCATCCACTGCCGCCGTCGGCCTCCAGCTCGAGCCGAACGACCCCAGCTCCCTCATGCACATCGCCCAGGGACTCCTGGCCACCATCCGCAAGAGGGAAGCCGACCACCACGTCGAGTCCGACAACTGGTGCGAGCAGATGGCCCTACAGAAGCTCCGCTTTGAGGAGGCGCTGGCCCGCGTGCAGCCAAGGGAAGACGCACCGGAAGGGTACGTACTCAACATCAGGGAGAGGGCCCCCAACTTCGTCATCCCCATCCAAGATGGGTACTACCAACCCGCCTGGTGGGTCAAACAGCTCCCCGACGGGAGAGTCGCGGGGCTCCCCAAGAGCCACTCCCCTGGTGAGACCCCCTACATCGCTGAGGTATACGCCGAGTGCGACGGCGATGACGACGAGGACAACGTCGTCCTTCCCCTACCTCCCTGGTTACTCGCTCTCCTCAAGGGCAGCTCCAGCATCTACACCATGCTCGTCCAGGAGGTTCGGAACAACGGGGACTGGGGCCTCCAAGCCGAAGTCGCGCGCTTCAGGGAGCTCGAGGTATCGCTCCTCGACATCAAGCTCCGCATTGACCACCTTCAGGCCGAGCAGTGGGGCATGCGAGAGGCCCAAGAGGCATCAAGGGCGCGCCTCGAGCTGGGCCGGTTGGACCGCAAAGCAAGCAACCTCTGGATGGCGGGGCACCCCGAGCAGCGCAGCCGGGGGTTCAGGGGGAGGAGGACGACCCAGTTCAGGGGGAACATGGGCTAGATGTGGGCATCTAGTCTAGGTAGGGAGGTGATGTAACCGGCTCCTGGGACGAGGCTAGCATGTACGCCTCGTGGACCGGGGTAAGTTCCTGAACCGGGCTAGTACTGTATGGATTGATCGGATCACTTGTCATTGATGCGTGTAGTGCCTCGTTCTGATGTGGATGGACAGATGGCCAGCATCGTGTTGTTTTAGATTGCTGTGCCCCTCGTGTTTCCTTTGTAATACTTTGTATGCGTTTGTTGCCTCCTTAGGATACTTAAGGACAACCGACTTGGCCAGGTAGCGGCAAGTTGAGTCTCCTGTCTAAATAACAGAAGCCTCTTCCTTCTATTCAAAGAGGGGTCTTATCGACGTACTGATAAGGCGGGAACCCTCTACTCCTCAGTCTTCTAAGTCGCTGCTAAAGACTTAGCTTATGACCCAGCGTCCCTCCAAGGACACAGTCGCTCTACCAAAGTACGACTTCTGCCAGGAGGTGTTTCCCGACTTAGTACACAAAGGAGGACGCTGCACATGCTTTGACACGCCCAAGCCCAAGGAACAGGCGACTACTACGGACACAACTGAGCTCTAACTGTCTCGTCCACACCGGCGGTGACACTTGCCCATACGCACGTCGACATCTCCCAGATACTTTCCAGAAGATTCTTTGTAGAGGCCCCGCCAGAAGTCCCAGCTAGACTCGAAGACGACCCTCCACCCCGCGCAACCAGAGAGCTCCCAAGGTTCTCAAAAGACATAATAGGTGATCTGCTGGCAGACACGTCGAACATGTCCTCCCCAGGTGCCTCGGGCCAAACCTGGAGGTTAATTAAATGGGCCTGGACGAGCGCACCAGAGGTAATAACAGACCTCACCACGGGCTGCATCCGAGCGGGCCACCACCCGCTTATATGGAGACAGGCTATAGTATGCGCGGTCCCCAAACCTCACCGCGCGGACTACTCGCTAGTGAAGAATTTCCGCCCGGTCTCCCTACTAGAGTGCATGGGTAAGCTTGTTGAAAAACTAATTGCCTGTTTACTCTATGGCGAAATCATTCGACACGACCTCCTCCCAACCAACCAGTACGGGGGCCGGATGGCCTCGTCCACGTTGGACGCAGGTCTTACGCTCACTCACGACATTCAGGTAGCGCACGCAGCAGGGCTACGCACAGGACTCCTACTGTTCGATATCCAAGGCTACTTCGACAATATCAACAGAGATAGGCTCATCCAGGTCGTCGCGGATCTGGGGTTCGCCCCGGAAATCGTCTCCTGGACAAGGGCATTCCTCTCTGAACGAACAGTCCGCCTGAAGTTCAACAAGCACGTATCGGACCCCTTCAATTCTGAGGTAGGTACCCCACAAGGCTCCCCCATCTCCCCGGTACTCTCAACCCTCTACACGCATGCGCTCTTACGCATGACACGGGACATCAAGTGGACCTCACTCAATCTGTACATAGATGATGGGGCCATCCTGGCATGCGGGAAAACGTGGGCCAAAGTTGAGTGTTCCCTCATCGCGGCATACACTTCATGCGCCTCGTGGCTCAGCAGGTCGGGACTTAAGGCAGAACCAGACAAGACGGAGCTCATCTACTTCCGAAGACGAATGGAGAGGGAAGACCCGCCCGGGCAAATATTCTTACCTCAAAACCCACAAGACCCGCAACATGCATCATATAAGGTAACGGCGACACACCGTCTGAGATACTTAGGCTTCTTCTTGGACCATAAACTGCGATGGGAACATCACGTCAACATGATGTGCAACCGTGCACGCGCCTCCATCAAAGCCCTTCAACTTCTGGGCAACTCGGTCCGCGGCCTCGATTTTGCACAGTGGAGACTGGCATATAATGCCATCTGCCTTCCGGTACTCACGTACGGCTGCCAATTATGGTACACCGGGAAACAGAAGAAACTGGCTAGCAAATTACAAGTGGTCCAAAACGAGGGAGTAAGGCTGATTGCTGGCGCGTTCCAGACCACTCCAAGGGAACCACTCCAGCAACTTTTTAACATTCTCCCTATCGATTTAAGACTACGAATGCTGACTGACAACTCTGCGTTACGACTTTACAGGCTTCAACGCTCCAGCCAAGTGCTCCTACGTCTCGGAGGAGACTGGGCTCCCAACCCTGGAGAACCAATCCCGACACCAGTCAGGAAAAAGGTAAAAACTGCGCTACGCGCACTAGCCAGCCGAGTCCTGGCCAAAGGTAACCGCATAGAAGCCTTCCCCGACCTACCCGAAGGAGCTCCACAGTGGGAAGGCAAAGTCACAGTAAGACAACCGGCGAAGCGGGAGGAGCAGGCAGCGCTCTCTGATCACTTAGTCAACCAACACAAGGTGGGAGTTACCCCACAGATTTACATAGCTGGTGCCCTGTCCAACCGGGGCCGCCACGACGACAAGTCCATCGCCACTGCCGTGGCGGTCCTGTACCACAAGAAATCGGAGTGGGGTCACACCGCGTGCATATTGGGCGAAAAACTGACACAGACCGACATAGAAGTGGAAGCCTTGCACCCAGCGCTCACGCTGCTGGGTGACTTTGTCAAGGAAACTAAGTACACAGGACCGGTACAAATTATCACAGGGTCACCTACAGCCCCTGGCCGGTTCCTAGATTTCACACAACACGCGTCACAGCACGTATCCCTTAAACTCGCAAGGGAGATTAACTCCATAATTGCTGACCACCCTCAGATAACACTAGTGATACAATACACGAAACGGAACGCCGCGCTAGTGGGTTTCAAAAGAACCCAACACCTCGCGCTAGAAGCGGTCAAGAGACCGCTGCCTGATGCACAAAGACCCCCCTCAATCCACTATCAGCGCGCCGAAACAAGAGCAGCAGCAATAGGAGCATGGGAGCAGTGCTATCAGGAGAGCCCGCGTCAATCTCAGGCATATAACAGTGCCCTTGTCACACCCCCAGATGGGCGAGCCCACTTAATACTACGGATAGCCTCAACAGGCATCCGAACCAAAGGACATACCCTTTTACATCGAGTACCCCGCACAGTCCAATCCACACTGACACGCCTCATCACAGGTCACGCATTTATTGGGGCTTACCGCCTAAAGTTCCAATGGAAAAACCTCCCCCCGGCGACAGAAGAAGATGTCGCGTGCGCCTGCGGGGCAGTCCCAGAAGATACGGAGCACGTCCTCCTACATTGCCCCCTCACACACGATCAGCGCCTACAGCACCTGTCCGCGGACGGAGTGCCACTGGACTCGCTGAGAAAGATTTTCGATAGCCCAAAGTGATGCTTGGGGCTGCTACGATTCCTCGAAGAGACGCGCGTCTGTGCTAGGCCACGGAGCGTGTGGGAGCCAGGCTGAAGGATAGCTAGAGGAACAAGATTGGAGCAAGGCTCCGGAACTGCAGGGCTTGGTTTATACCGGTCCTGCACCATTTTACTATACTACAAACGCCCACCATCATCGATCACCACCACACACACACTCAGCACGGCTTTGCCTGCCTCACACAGCCGCGCAAGCGCGGCCCACCTCTATATTTTTAGTCAGTATTACTTTCGGGTGACCGCTCCTGTGTCTAAGGTACACATGCGGTATATAAAATTGGATTCCAAAAAAAAAAAAAAAGACAGAAGGATCCGCTGCCACGCTCGGAACGGAAGACTTTCCGCGTCGGAGCGCCCGGCCCGTCCTCACCTGGTCTTTTTTTCCTTCATATCTTGTGCGCCCTTCACCGCCTCGTGCTTGACAACAAGCAGCCGCGACACAAGACGAAACGACACACGTGTTCCAATCACAGTCCCACCCGCCTTCACTATACAAAATCCAGACTTAGCCGACAAGTAGCGTGCATGTACTTAAGGCAGCCCTCTTGCTCATCGAGGAGGGCATTGTTTTCCAATCTAGTGTGTTCCTTTTTCTCTTTTCTCTCTCTTTCGTGCGCGTTCTCATCTCGCTCGGCACTCGCGTTTGTGGAACTGCTGTCTGCAACGCCCTTGCCAACATCGCTCGTTCTCTATCTCTTATCTTCCCCCTTCCCCTTATCTTGGACGACATTCCCATCTCCCAGCCGCTATCCAAGCTACACTATGGTGTAGTACAACTCAGGACCTTGACTACTTTGCTGATCAGAGAATTTACTTTTTTTCAGATAGATATTATTAGGTCAAGTTTGATGAGAAGACGCCCCTGTTTGACTATCTGGGTTGACACCTCTCATCCTTACACCGTGACCGTTTCGTTCCCTACACCACCGAACTATACGGACCCCCGACAGGGGGTTCGGTCGGCTAGGGCTCACGGGAAGGTCCAGCTATATACCAGTATTAATAGGCATGTACTACGATGATGCCAAATAAGAAACCCGGAAAACTCGAGGTCATTATAGGATGGTATCAAGAAACATTGCTGTAATGTTGACCTTCAGGCTAAATCATGTTCTCGAGCATCAGAAAAAATCGTCACAAGATACAACAGAAACGACGTCAGTATGATTCCGCCACCCCCTGGAGTTCCTCATAGCCCATAGCTCATTACTCTATAGTCACTTTCCTTCCATTCGTCGCTCGCCTCTTCATAGTCGCTTTCCACATAACCATCTTCCTCTTGTAGGCTGTCAAGAAAAATAAACCCTAGTCTGAACGTTAACAAATCAAACAAGACTTACCTAGAGTTGTGACTCAAAAGTAGCTGTGCGAAATCGAAAAATTTCTCTCTTCGTGCTCGCTGGAGTGGTGTCAACCCGAAAATATCTTGAACATTTGTGTCTGCATCTGCACCATGCTCGAGAAGCACCCGGGCGACCTCCACATGAATGTGTTCTATCTCTCCCCAATTCCAATCGCTTCCGGAATCCATAATGTTTGGACGAAAGCGCCTCTGAAACACATTTCCACCGTGTTTGATGAGCGTCCTGGCAAGTTTCACATATCCACCTCCCGACGTCCAATGTAAGGGAGTCGAGTTGTCCTTGTCCCGGGCTCTCACGTCCGCGCCATGGGTTAGGAGTACCCAGACGAGTCTCACGAGTCCCAAGGATTCTCCGATTCCTCCGGATCTCGCTGTGGCCCTATCAAAAAATTGGAGCACCACGGCCGAACCCAACACCACGGTCGAACCCAAGAACCCGGCCCCTCCCGATGCCAAATGTAACGGAGAAAACTTGTCCTTGTCTTGTGCACCCACATCCGCGTTATGCGTAAGGAGCAACTCAGCTAGTTCCCCGCGCATCCCACCCGAATACGGAGACCGTTCAATCCCCCAGCGTTTACCCCTATGGAGAAGGGCCTGAACAAATGAAACCTGTACGCTTTCCGACACCCGATGTAGTGGAGTCGACTTGTCCTTGTCCTGCGCACTTGGATCCGCGCCGTTCTCGAGAAGCACTCGAGCCAGCTCCACAAGCCCGCATCCCGACGCCCAATGTAAAGGAGTCGAGTTGTTGTTGTCCTGAGCACTCGGATCCGCGCCGTTCTCGAGAAGCATCCTGGCGAGTTTCACACTTCCCCTGTTCCGATATTGCAGTCGCACCCACTTGGATAAGTCCTGAACAATCGCATCCTCACTGTGCTCGAGGGGTATCCCAACGTGTCCCTGGGTTTGCAAGTGTCGATACAATCGTAACGCCTTGACCATACCCTGACTCCCGGTATCCACGCCGCGCCCGAGAACCAATCGAGCGGCTTCGACTTCTCCATCTCCCGAGAGCAAATGCAACGGTGTTCACTTGTCCGCGTCCTCAACCTTCGCATCCGCCCCGCACTGAAGAAGCACCCGAGCCACTTCTACATGTCCGCCTCGTGATGCCCAATGTAATGAGGTCCACATGTTCACGTCCCGGCCATCCACGTCCACGCCATGCTCAGGTTGGAGCAATACCTGAGCAAGCTCTGCATGTCCGTTTTTGGACGCCAAGTGCAAAGGGGTCCACTTGTTCACGTCTTGAGCGCTCGGGTCCACGCCATGCTGGAGCAGCAGCAGCAGAACAAGTTTCACATGGCCGCGTTGCGACGCCAAGTGTAATGGTGTCGACTTGTTCTCGTCTTGGGCACTCGCATCAACACCGCGTTCAAGGAGGAGTCGACCGACTTCTACACGTCCCCTTCCCGATGCCAAGTGCAGGGGGGTCGACTTGTCCGCGTTTTCGGCACTATGTCCGCCTTTTGACGCCGGATGCACCGCAGACGACTTGTTCTCGTCCTGGGCACCTTCATCTGCGCCATAAAAAAGCAGGAGTCGAGCGACTTCCACATGTCCGCCCTCTGACGCCAATTGTAGTGGGGTCGATTTGTTCCTGTCCCGGGTACTTGCATCCGCGCCGTGCTTGAGAAGGAATCGGGCGACTTCCACATATCCGTGTTGTGACGCCCAACATAATGGAATCCATCCGCCCTGGGCCCTGGTTTCTGCTCAGTGCTTAAGAAGCACTCGAGCGACTTCCATATGTCCCTTATCCAACGCATAACGCAAAGGGGTCCAGTTTTTCTTGTCCTGGATACGCACATCCGCGCCCCGCTCAAGAAGCATCTGAGCAGTTCCCAAATGCCCACCTCGTGAAGCCCAATGCAATGCCGTCATGTCGTCGAACACTCGAGCGTTCACGTCCTGCAAGCATTCGCTCACCAGGAATATTATCAAATAGTGGATGTCGAAGTATGCAGCATAATAAAAGCAACTTTCTTCGGGTTGCGTGGGGCGCTCGGATCGAATCCGCCAGGCAATTGTTGGATTGTATATCCAGAGCCAGACGGCAAGATGTGGCCTTCTCGGATCGAACAGGCGTTTTATGGCATTTTGTGTAATTGCAGATACACCATCGAATTTGGCGTGGTCCACCCAGTACTTGGCAGCATATTCAACAATGGGGAAGTTCTTCAGGCCGTCTCTCGTGATTTCCTTTTCATCAAGGTGTAGCAGAATGCCCAGGCAGGCTTGCACCATGAGCGTATGCGCTGGTGCCATGGAAATATGATAGCGGGAGATAAATTCTTTTGCTCCGGCGAGACGAGTGGACGTCAGGTATTCTTTCACCGAAAAGTGAGAGAATTGTATAAATGTGAGACCGCCACGTTTGACGACGGCAAGCAAACTGGAGCACGTGGAACGCACGGCGTCTATTGGATCTCCTGGTCGCCAATCCGCCCGAAATGCCGGAATTGGTTCTAGAAGATAATCGAAAGCAAGGAACTCCGCAAGCTCTTCGACACGAAGTGGACGGGATGCCACCGCGACGCATTGGAAGAGACGTCGGGCAAACTTCCAGTTTACCTCATGGATATCTTGCAAGATGCGCTCATATGTCCCATCTAGGTTCTCTGGCAATTCTTTCAAAGCATGCCGGATCCCCGCAGGAAGGCAATGACGGAGAAGTTTGAGCTGGCAGAAAACCCAACGAAACCTGAATTCAGAACGTGAGCGAGTGCGGTGGATACGTCGTGACAATGACGTCGTACATTGCATCAGGTTTCCTCGTGAGCACTTCAACTACAAGTTCTTTGTCCGCTGCTTTCCATCTTTTCATGTATGGATCTGTGTCAACAACAGACTTGACATAGTTGATGATGTCCTGCACTTGTCCAGTCTCGGCGTCTAGAGAAATTTGATTGAAAGGTAAACGGTCAAGGGAAACCTTGACGTCAGCCTCGAGTCGGCTCGTGATGCAGATGTGGAGATTTTCCAGGTGTAGGTCGACAAGCTCCTCCACAAACTTCAGGACCTTTTCACGTGGGGAGGGCATGTCAGATGTATTCGGACATTCGTCCAATCCATCAATGATTATATAAATTGGCGCTTGTCCAGGGTGTTCGAGTATGCGCCTCAGACATCCGATAAGTGCCTTGTCGGTAGGATGTCGCGATCCATTGTCGTGTTCCGAATAGAGGTCAGAAAGAATGGCAGAGTAGGTGTCGGATGCTTGACAAAACTGCACCAGCAAAGATGACAATAATCCACGGAGGCACTTTTTGTCGTCATCCCTGAAGTCACAGTAGAAAAACGCCAATGATGCTAGTCCGCTTCTGCGCTCGTGATCGATGTCCTCTATGATCGTAGAACTAGTCCATTCCATGAGTCTCGGAGCAGACAATCTGAAAGATAAATGTACCAGAGAATGCTCTTTCCCACACCGGCTACAAACGAAAATGTTATTATTCTTAGTAAAATGGAAGGATATAATGCTCAGCCACCTACGTTTTGCATGAATCCATAAATGCGCATCTGAGCCAGACGAATCACGAGACGATTTCCATTTCGTATAAGCATTTCCTTCGACAAACCATGTCGACGTTCCTCTGTGGTGTAATTCCCGGGCAGCGTCGTGGTTCTCCCATGGATCCGGAGGGCGTATCCACTTTCGAGCGTCTCGCAGTCGTTTCTCACCTATAACGTAGTCAATGTTTCCGCTGGATGATGTGATAATAGTAAGTGGCTCACGTTGCAATTTGTTGACTTTGTTTGCGATGTCTTGCATGGTTTCTATTATACAGTCAGACATGCTGAGAGCTTATTGTCTTGCTTATTCCAGTAGACGAACTTACCTAGAGCATTTCGTATACCATCCGCCGTTGCTTCACCGCCTAGAGGGGAAGGACGTTCAATAGTGAATGACGATTTGGATAGAGTCGCCTCACCGTCCAGGATCAACCTCATATTCGCAAAGAGACCGTATACAACCTCAAGGGTCTGTGCTCCCGTGTTAAGAGCCTCGTCCAGGGTCAACCTGTCCAACCTATGCAACACATCCTCGACATCTTTCTCTCCTAAAAGCTTCTTTATCAATTTTACTGCAATGCAATAAGTTAAATCTATGATGATCGATAGCCAAGGACGCATTCACGTGGTCGTTTCTGTTTTATCTGTTTGGTGACAAGAGCGATAGCGGAAAGTAATTCCACCATTATCTTGGCAATGATCTCTCCCATCGCTGATGTTGGGGCAAGAGGGAGTTTGATATAGATATCAAGGCGACTCAGGAAGCGTTCCATGGACTCGAGCAGGTCAACGAGCGCATCGTAGCTTGCGCTAACATCCTTAATTGCCTGATACATTCGTACGTCAGAAGGATAGCCGCAAAGAAACCGAGAAGTCATACGCAGAGCAGGTTGGCAAAGGCTATGGATATGGCTGTCGCAGGGGGAAGTGACTGTAGAAGCAGCGTCTGGAGAGATAAATACTTTCAGGTACTATCCGACGTACCAGACTGATGGCTTTGCAAAGAGCCTTGTTTGTAGAAAGCGTATGCAAGATATGGACTATACCCTTGAGCGGTTTCATCACTTTGCTTTCGACTCGTCGAAATTCATTGAAGGCCTGTGCTTGCTCTTGAAGGACTATGGTGATGGAGTCGACCGAATTACATTGTTCGAGTTGCTGGGCGAGAGGATGGTTGATCAATTTCTCCCCGGTCTGCTCTTCATATCTCTGCAGGGCATCTTGGAAGAGCGACTGCCAGTGAAGCGTAGAGCGAGAAGGGTCACTCATATCACAGGTCGGAGGAATTGGCTACTATAACTGGAGGGGATCTGTCCAGCGTGAGGAAATAATAGACAGAGGGAGATAGCGGTAGAAGGAGAAGCCAGGTAAGATGTGCACTGCCTCACTGCGGCCTCGAGGTGGTCCGGAGCGGCTCGGGGCTCGGAGCCATTAAGCCCTCAGATGACTTGGCCGAGTCGGTGGCAGCCACTGCGCGATACGGTGACACCGTTATAATCATTACAATGATTTCCTTTTTTTTTTGCGAAGAAACACGTCCACAACCATGTGACAACAGGGATGTAACCACTCGACTGGCAAGATGATTGAGCGAAAATTTGGAATTCCCCTACAACTAGGTGTCACTGTGGCCGCTTGCGTGCCCTACTTTCTCCTGCATTCCGAATTCTACCCTCGTGAGTTTCGTTCAAATTGGTACTGGGAAGTTCATACAGTTACTGTGATTGCACGAGGTGTTGTCAAAAGTAAGCCAGCAATTTCTTCCCCCCCGCGCCCCCACCAGTTCCTCACCTTCCTATCTTCTTAGAGTGCAGTCGCGCTTCCGATGGATACTACTCCCGCGGAGAGAATCATCATACTTCTCTTTTCCCTCCTCTTTCCCGAAAATCCCCTAGAAGTATCCAGCATTCTCTCTCCAAAGCCGTATTTAGGATGAATGCCGCCCTCGCTGTGCGCTTTCTAAGTGATACCTTCTCCGTTCTCCCATGGCCAAGGTCACCATCGTGGGGCTGGGATGAAGATCGGTTCGAATTCGGAAACTCCTGGCCAGCGAGGATATACTGTATGTTGTTCCTTCTCAGGCTCTTTCCACCCGAACCATTTCATGTTTATCCGAAGGAAATTTCATCCAAAGCCTCTACTAGCCACATGAGCTGCCTGCCATCAAGAGAAAGCGAAAAGAGTTGTATTTAAGCAACACAACACATCCACCATCATTCTACGATCAAGGTCATGGGGGCCTGTGGGTCACGGCAATTGCGGATGAACGGAATAAATTCCTGTTGACTGGTCATACAGCACAGAGTAAGGCAGGTATCGAATTCTGGGCCGTTTGGGGAGAGCTGCACTGCTCCGCATCAGTGGGTGAACCTTTTTCATCATCGATTTTTAGCTTCCCCAAACTGATGCCATGCCAAACAACAACTTTCCAAATACGATCCAGGAGTGCTCCCACCACCTTCGCCTCAACAACGCTGACGCAAGCGGACTATATCTATGAACTGCTTCGCAGAGCAACTCCATCGCTCGTACCACCTCAACGGGATATTCTTTTATGTTTGCGTCGCTGCCTGTTCCCAGGTGACAGTGGTGGGGTAAGTGGATCAACTTGTCCGAGCTATGGACACGAGCAGGGCGACCGAGATCGCTGTGAAGATCGTTTTCTCCACGACTACCTACTGTTTTTCGTCGATCTGAGTTAGCCCATCAACGTAAGCTTTTGATATGTATGTGGAGATTCGAGTCGCCCTCTTCCAGCTTACAGTAATATTCGACAATTCTTATCCGTAATTCGACGCTACTCGATACTATCCCATGAGAGCTCTTTACCTGGTTGTTATGTTTGACTTGTCAAACTACGTAACACATAGTTATCAACGATTGGGCAGTTGAGTTCAGCAGAACGATCTGGGTGACCACTGTACTCGAGTGCTGAAGCTTTGAGGTTGCGTGCGCAATTCGAAGCCCTGTGATGACTTGTGCTACAGTATTGACGCCTCGCGATCTGGTGTCCTTAGACGGACGGCAGGTTACCTTAAGCTTGCTGCTAGCGCCAGTTATATTATAATTGGTCTAACATGAACTGAGACGGATCACTCGAAAGCGAAGGACCACATAGTCATGAAAGGCATTTCTTATACTTCAACTGTGGCCTAAGGTCAAAGATCCTAGTGGAAAGACGGCGGAGATGGAAATGACGGCGAACACAATGCAGAATAGGGTAAAACGTGGGGTAACTGAACAGGCCAGGAAGACAATATAAGGATGGTACCGTGTAGAATTTTGGATATCACGTAGACAAGCATCGGACGAAATCGGATAAAGGTACGACGGTGTGGGCTTATTCCTCTACCTCCTGAACTTCCTCCTCATACTCGCCTTCTTCCTCCGCGCTGCAAAGAAAAATGAATCGCGCTCTACACAAAATGTATCAAACAAGACTTACGTTGCATCCTGGTATTGCTGGTACTCAGCGACTAGATCTTGCATGTTTGATTCCGCCTCCGTGAACTGTCATACAGGTGTCAACGACGTCCAAAGGAAGTACGCCGGTGAGTAACGCACCTCCATCTCATCCATGCCCTCCTGGGTGTACCAGTGCAAGAACGCCTTCCTCTTGAACATGGCTGTAAACTGCTCGCTTACACGGCGGAACAATTCTTGAATGGCTGTTGAGTTTCCGAGGAACGTAACAGCCATCTTGAGACCACGCGGTGGAATGTCACACTGCGCCGTGAGCACGTTGTTCGGGATCCATTCGACAAAGTACGCGGAGTTCTTGTTTTGCACATTCTGCATTTGCTCTTCGACTTCCTTCATTGACACCTTGCCGCGGAAGACGGCCGCAACTGTGAGGTACCGGCCATGACGTGGATCACAAGCAGCCATCATGTTCTTGGCATCAAACATTTGCTGAGTAAGTTCAGGTACTGTGACTGCACGGTACTGTTGACTGCCGCGCGCCGTGAGGGGGGCGAAGCCAGTCAGGAAGAAGTGCAGACGAGGGAAGGGTACTGTAATACCAATGAGCTAAGAGTCACCTATAGAAAGGACAGCACAAACCCATGTTGACCGCGAGTTTCCGGAGATCAGAGTTCAGCTGACCAGGGAAGCGCAAACAAGTCGTGATACCAGACATTACAACGGAAACGAGGTGGTTAAGATCGCCATATGTCGGAGTGGCAAGCTTTAAGGTGCGGAAATGGATATCGTAAAGTGCCTCGTTGTCAATGCAGAATGTTTCGTCAGAGTTCTCCACGAGTTGGTGAACGGAAAGCGTAGCGTTATAAGGCTTCACATAGCTGCTGTTGAGAAAATGCCAAACTGGGAAATAAAAATTACCCACCTCAACGACTGTATCAGAAACCTTGGGACTGGGGACAACGGAATATGTGCACATCATCCGATCGGGGTACTCCTCGCGAATTTTCGAAATGAGGAGGGTACCCATGCCGGCACCAGTGCCACCTCCGAGGGAGTGAGTGATTTGGAAACCTAAACACCGCGTCAATATTGGAACCAACACGTGACTCCGAACTCTTCGCAGACGCGACGCGTCTCAACTTACCTTGAAGGGCATCTGTACCCTCAGCCTCCTTCCGAACAACATCAAGGACGGCGTCGACGAGTTCGGCACCTTCCGTGTAATCTATAGGTACGTGTCAGAAACGAGTTCGAAAAGTGGACGAATGCCACAGAAAAATTGTTCACTTACGGCCCTTCGCCCAGTTGTTACCCGCTCCACTCTGGCCAAACACGAAGTTATCCGGGCGGAAAAGCCCACCCAGAGGACCCGAGCGAACGGCATCCATAGTTCCAGGCTCGAGATCAACCAAGATCGCCCGAGGGACATACTTGTTAGCGCCAATCTCGTTATAATAGACCGAGATTCGTTCTAGCTGAAGGTCATTGTTGCCTTTGTAAAGGCCGTCGCGTTCGATCCCATGCTCGTCTGAAACCACCTCCCAGAATTTGACACCTAGGAGTGGAAACGACGGTGGATGAGCGGTGTTAAGAAATCGAACGGTGAAGAGAACACCATACCAATTTGGTTACCGCACTGCGTGGTGGAGTTTTTTTTTAGACTTTTAGAGGGATGATAAACAACAAGTTGAGAAAAGTACACACTTGGCCAGTTTGGAGGTGAACGATTTCGCGCATTCTACGGGATGGTAGTCAGTAAGTATGATAGCGACGCGAAATGATACGATTAGAGGGACATGGTTCGAATGGGTGGGCGCGCTAACTTGCGACGACCATGCGAAAAGAAGGGATGAGAAAATAAGAATCGAGACGTACTTGGATGAGAATGGGAGAGAATGGGCAAGGGGGAGACCGAAGAGGCTAGAGGGAGGAAGTCGAGGCAAAGGGGAATCGACAAAAACGCACGGGCGACACAGTTCGGGTCAAGGGCTTATTTTGAGCGGAGTCCGAATCCTGTGCCAGACTCTTGCCACCTTTTTTTTTGCCGACTCACTCGTTAGACAGTTTTATGAGCATGACATTGGTCAAGCCGTGTGTTGTACGTCTGAATACACGGGGGCAAACCCTTCTGGAACTCGTGCAGCGAAGTTCAGAACCTCAATTGATTCGTGGCCGTGGGCCCGGTTCCTTATCTCCCTCTGCAGCTCTGCAGCATGACATGGGCGTTATCAGGCCTGACTATACTAGCATATATTCACAGACAATGATGTACATCATCTGGATCGTGAGCACGTAGCATAGCATAGCAGGACCACATAGGTGCGTGCGGAGCCGCAAGTAAGAATGCTGTGCAAAGTATGATAGATCATTCACATGCTCCGTCGCTCAGCTTTTTCAACGGATCACTAGATCACTGCTCACCAGCGCTCACCCCCACCTTCAACAGCACAACAGGGTGCTAGTAGTAGCCCTAATATCCACCTGAGCCTTTATCTTATCTGAATAGTGAGTAAATGAGTAAAGTGAAGATCAACTGCGTATTAGATATCAACAGTCCGCTACATCATCTAAAGTAATGAAACCCCCCAGTCAACTGTATACTCAGTTTAGCCCATCGAACTAGCCCTGAAGTTAATCAGTGCTACTATCCCTTCGTTCAGTGGGCGTGTCTTTCCTCTTAATAAGCGTCATCATCGTCTCGTCCCTGGCCGGCCGCGATGGTAGTTCCCCAGCATATGCGAAGGATGAATCATCCACAACGATCGCACCGGTACGACGGTCGAGACAGAAGCGGAGCGGTTCGAGCGCACGGGCTAGCGCCGCCCCATCATCGTACGGCAACATTAACTCGCCAAAGCCGGAATGCGCTGTCAGTGCGACGTTCGAAGCAATAGAGCCGGGGGGATGCGCGAGATAAATTTCACGTCGTTGTTTGAAATGCAGGTAGTGGAGGACGAGGACCACGCTGGATATTCCCATGCAAAGCGAGGCGAGAGCATGGGCAGCGATAGGTCTGGATATACGTCAGGGCACGTTAGGGGGTGGAACGTGCGAAAGTAGAAGGAAAATAACTTACTCGACGAAGAGGCGTGGGGCAAGTTGTGTGAGTATGGCATCGACAGTCTTATTTTCTGGTATAAAGTAGTTCGACTTCGTCGCAAGGGAGAGATGCTGGGTCTATTGGAGTCCGACGTCAAGGTCATGCCATCTAGGAAGAAGAGTGCTGACACACATAGATCTGTTGTGTATACGCCAAAAACCCGTCCGGGTTCTGGAAAACTGATGTTGATCCACCAGGTGCCTGCTGCGCCTGGCGAAAGATAGAATTGGGAATGCCAGTCCTAATAGTATTCGCGCGCGATTGCACATTGATGTCCGGAGAATCGTCAAAGATGAGTCTATTCAGAATTTGATAATGAGATAATCAAAGAGAAAGAACAAGGAAACGTGCCCATTGTACGGAATACCGTTCAAGGGGGCTCCAGACACGTTGTTCGCCGTCGGGTAGTTGTCAACTATTGTGACATTCGTGAGGGAATTATTGTTGAGAAGCGCATAGGCGGTCACGTCGAAAAGCTGTATGAGCGGTTGACAGAAAACGGCGGCCGAATTGTTCGGGCTCTGTTGCCAAAACCAGAAGAAAACCTAGATAGTACAGGGTGAATCTCTCATGTTTGCACTCTAGACTACTAGAGAAGGATCGACGCACGGGTTGAAACGCCACATCTGTCGAAGTCGTGCCGCAATTAGGCACATTCACCACCCCATACTGTTGTTCCGCATTATTAGGATTTAAGCTGACTTCCACAGAACAACCGTCAATAGAAGTCGCAGAGATGATAGAGTCGTTCGCATTGGATGTCGGGGTCACCGAGAGTTGATTCGGACTTCCACAATTTACATTGGTTCGGATGCCAGTGGTGTTAATTCCCATGGTACCGTTCAGATAAGAATTAGTAGGGAACTACGATTAGAACCGTCAAAAAGAAATGTCCCAAAATCCAGTTTATCAAAAGCAACTCTTACCTCAAACTCAGCAATTGCCCAGCCGCCGAGTATGAACGAAGGGTCCCCGATATTGTTGTAGACTAGAACATTGATAAGCACGAAGTGAAACTGGCTTACTCGCATGACGTACCAGCAGCCTCTGCGAACTTGAGGAACGTATATCAGAGTCAACGGTAACCACAAGAGGTACGATTTACTCACACCAGCAGATGAGACGAACGAGGTCAAGTCGGCGATGTTCGGAGAGAGTCCAATGCCTCTGACACTTTGAGCGGTGGAAGCTATGTACTCAAATTAAGATAGTTTAAAGATAGCGTTGTAAGTAGTTACGGGACGAGCTCGGAAGCTGCTTGATAGAGAATATGGACCCTGCCAGTGGCTGAAATAGCAATGAAACCAATGCAGTGGCACTTGACACAAGGATGAATCGATGCTTAAACCTCATCGCATTGTACAGGACAAATAGTCGACTAGAATCAAAGGTCCATCAGTGGGGACTCTGGAGACTTTGGTCGGAATCTATTCACCTATCCCCAGCCTACGTTGGCAATCAGTGACGGAAAAAAGGACGTGGGTTTGATCAACTCACATAGTTGATTAGGAGGGTCTCCCTTGCTGGAGCATTCCCTTTTGACAGAAGGAGATACGGCTGTGGGTTACTAATCGTAAGACGTGAGGCGCTCTAAAACGTAAGGATTTTTGCGTACATTCCACAGTCGAATAGCCCAGTCGAAAGCTTTGACCATGAGCGAAAGCGGAATAAAGAGCAGAGTGGGAAAAAATGACTTGGATCGTACGAATTATCAGCAACGCCCAAATGGCAGGTGTTAAACGCTCACAGTTAAAAACTGAACCGACGCGAAGGAAAATACATTTTTCTGGGCGACGTGGAAGCCTTGCATAGTAGGTCGGATCAGCACAAGGCCATGAGTCGAAGAGTCTAAGGGACACACCACCATTATCCTTCGATACTGCCGCTGCAATCTCTAGGCCAATCCCAACGGCGCCAAGGAGCACACAACCTAGGGTTACAACCCAGAAGCGCAATGTGATTAGTTCCTGCGCAAAGACGGATAAATCAGCACCCTGGAATTCAATCAGAAAAAAAAGAGGATGACGTACATAAGTTGGATGTCGTTTGGATACAGTTCCAGGTGTGGGCAAAAGAGGAACCGAACTGCGAATGCTGAGGAGTGGCGGTCGCGCTGGGTCTGCCCCTGACTCTTGGACGGGAGATGATTCATGGAGAGCTGGGGATCTAGCATCGTCATATTGTGGGGATAACATGATAGGGTCGTCGCGGTAGGACTCAAAACCGCCCTGGCTTAGGGGTTGTCTGTGGACAGACATGGTACGCGACGGATTTTGGGACGGGGAATAACGGGAAAACGTGAGAAAGCAACGACTAAAGGTGAGGCTGTGAGGCTGTGTTACGCGCGCCCGCGCGCCCTTAGCAACTAACTTCAGTTAGTACTCTAGGGAGGCCGAGCTACCCGACGAGTGAACGGCTCAACTCAACACACAGCGTCGGCGCTTCAGCCTTGGGCCGACCAAAGCCCGGCGAGGACAGCAATTCGAACATGAGACAAAAGTGGCTATTGTCACGGTTTCATGTTCCGCACATTGTTTCCTCACGCTCACTGACTCGGAAGTCTCGGATCTTACTGTAGACATGCTTACGCAGTTAAGCTCACTAATCTTACACAACCTGAGCATGTCCGAGTTAACGTACGTAATGCTTAAATGATGAGATGCCAACGCCCTTGACTTCATCTGCCAGTACTATTATAATGACCCCAATGAAGGCCCCAGCAGTGGGCCACAGGGAGGCATGAATTTCGAATCCTCTGTTTCGAACATCGCCTCCCTCAGCGTACACTGGCAGCCGGTGACAGGCGGCGATAAGACGATTCCCCGTGGCGATATAGAATACGTTTCCGATAGAAGATACATACTGTATGTTAGCGAAAGGTGAATATTCTTATGATGGTCTTTATAGTAATGCGAAGCTGGGGTCGTGTTTAGTCACTGGCCTTCCCGCGCCGCGAAAGCGGCGACGGACGTACTGTACTGTAACCCCAATGGCAACTAGTCACCGATTCTTCTTCACGCTTTTTGCATACTGTATCCGAGTCCATTTCGATTTCGGCTCCCATCACCAGTCCACCATCCCACCTCTGATGTCGATTCTCCGGGGGCGCAAGGAACGTACTGTATACGTATTCGACGTAGTGCCACGACGACTCGTGTAATATGACTTAGTCATCAATATTGCAGGACTGAGTGAGCAGTGAGCTGCCAGCGAACCGCAACTGACATCCGATCTCACTCCACCGAAGGCGGTGAGTTCGTCATATGACAAAGCAAGCAGTCCCCGGTGCCTGTAGAAGGCCAATCGAAGATGATTTAGTTTGTGGTATTGGCAATTTACCTGAGACAAACCAAATGCACGATCAAACTTTTCCACCAACGACGATCATTTTTTGTCCTGGACGCGTGCACCTCGCACACTCGCACGTAACAGCCTCCTCGCAGCCGGGGCAAGGTTCAGTGTCAGGGGTCACCGACTTGGTTCGAGTTCGGTGGTCGCAGCCTGAGGCATGAGATCTCCCACTCACCAGCCTCCGGTTCGGACTGTATTTCCTTTTTGGAACTACATCTCTAGATCTCTTAGTTACTGTAACCATAAATCTCCGTGCAATCAGATTCGTAGAGACATCAGAGTGATCTTATCGGTTGATCGTTGGACATGATGTGCGGTGAGTATAGCTCTTGACACGCCGCGCCTGATGCCAAAGCAAGGATCAGTGAAGCTCACGAATGTGAAGGCATGGCCGATCGATGGTCAGTTCTACTGTAT
Organism: Russula emetica; assembly: GCA_015178925.1. Lineage (NCBI taxonomy): Eukaryota > Fungi > Basidiomycota > Agaricomycetes > Russulales > Russulaceae > Russula > Russula emetica. Next base: position 256,487 of record WHVC01000020.1, on the reverse strand, counting down.
ACAGATATCCACAAGTTTCCTTCCTGTCTTACTTGGCCATGCGATTTTGCCTCGCTATTCGATCTTCCCGCACTACTGAGTGCGGAAGCAAAGGAAAGTCCTCATAATCACCGTGCTTCACGGTCGTCATCGCGGGGAGGAATATTCCGTGATCGATCCTCTGAGACCGGATCGGTAGCTGGCTTGGAAGCAGCCTTTTTGGTCAGCTATCAGCGAAAATGAAAACGAGTTGCGTTGAGATTAAAGAGGAGGATAGTACTGATGTATAGATAGCCGAGGTCATGATAATGATCGCCCCCAAGATCGAGAGCGGGGTAGGCGTCGTACGGAAAACGATGAATTCAAGCACAACCGCAAATACGACCTAAAACAGTTGAGATATTTTCACGTGAAAACAACAAAAACGGAGAAGGCACACTGAGGTATACATTGCGAGGCTGCCACGTGAAGCTGTCTCTCTTTGGAAACCCATGGCCAGATGTGTCTTTCGCGATTCAAAATACCAAGATCAGGTCAGACAGTCCATGAAAAGGGATTAAGAACGTACCTGCGCAATCAGGCCGAATATGCAGATGAGAAACATTATGAGAAGCCACAACCCGCGCGTTGGGATCACGGGGTGAACTTTGAACACGATCATGCTGGTATTGAGTGTCAAGTAGGTTATCAGAGACGAAGCAAGCAAAGGCGCGGAACGCACCCCGTCGTAGAAATCAATACACATTGCGAAGCGAAGAAAGAGAGAACATGAAGTGCATGTGCTCGCTTTCCAATCGCACGGAGGAGTGTGTCTGTGAGAACAGGAGGATAAACGAAGGAGACTAGGCGGGCGGCTACTGGACTCACAGCTACCGGTCCCTCCCAGGACACCAATCAGAGCTGCCCTATGAAACCCGATGAGTACAATATCTGCGAGACGAACAGAGACCTCCTAACGTTACAGAGATCATTCTTTGCCCCGATGTAACGACCTCCTCAGACGGAATCCCCTGCGGGCCACCGAAAAGAGCCTGAGGCCTGGCAATCAAGATAACTCCACAAAAACTGCATACTGAATCACGTAAATAGCGATCGAGGTCAAAACATTTCATGAAATGCTCACGGCCTGCGATGACTTCCTTGATCGAGAAGGACTCCCTAAGGAATATTGCCCCTGAGAAGCCCGTAAGAATTGGCGTGAGGAACTTCAACGCGACCGCATCGGACAAAGATAGGTATTGTAGAGAGAAATACATTCCGGAGAGGGCGGTAAACCTGCGATGACAATGAGGGGCAACATTCCCAAGAGCACAAGTGGTATTCTACCCTGTGTAGCCTCGGAACAATAGCAAAGGCCGGACACCTTTTGGACCAAGTAATGGGTTTGGAATTTTCCGCCAATACCTGATATAGTAAAGTAACGTTTGGTAACGAGACTCCGCCTAGGATAACAATCAAGGCGTACATGTACGCGACACAGCAGACATAAGTCCCGGCCTGATTAAACTTTCAGCAGGGAAAGTGCGAGGAAGAGGTTGAGGTACTCACCATCCGAACCCATATCAACTTTTACATTTGAAGTCGTCAGCTTACTAGAGTATCAATTACCCCCCAGAATATCACGCACCTCTAAAATTGGTACACGCTCCGATTCATCTAGACTGTTAAGCCATTTGACGCAAACATTCGATGCAGAAAAGAAGAACTGCGATGACGCGACGAGCAACAACCCGGCATTTTTGTCCAAGAATGAGGAAATAGCCGATTGACCCCGCTCAGTGAGGCTTCGCTGAGATACGAATACTCGCCCATCTGGTAGCAGGGCTGACATTTCATTCGGTACACTGGCGGACAAGGCCTCCTCGGTAATCTCGGTTTGCTCGGACAATGGCGTGATGACCATGATGATGGGGTAAGGGGAGTTACAATAAATCTGATTACGTGTGAGAGGGCGATAAAGCCCAGCGCCTCGAAGTATTCGTGTACTACTGTACACGACACATCTACATACAAGGAAAAACGAGTGGGTCACATCAGTTTTGGGTAACCGTGGCCAGATTGCGACTTCTAACTGAACCAGTTCCCCGAAAAGACCCGTCGTTCCGCGATTTCTGCAGTAATCGGTTGCCTCCGTGCAGTGTATATTCCAACCATATCCGTCCATGTAAAATACATCACGTAAATCTTTGAATGTCCGACTACGTAAAAGCTCAATTGAGCCTGTGCAGGATGGACAGATATCCAGTGAAGGTCTGTCGATAGCTTACCAAAGTTATCAAAGTATGAGCATGTTTTTCCGATGCAGGCGCCACCAGGATGACAAACAAGAGGACACCACATGGGGCCATCATGCCTGCGGATCCGAGCCGTCGCTGTGGCCAGGATCAGTGGACACTGGCCGCTCGAGGGTGGGTCCAGTGCCTGATTTGATGGCGATATTTTGGCGTATGAGCAGATGTCAAGGCGAAAGGAATTAGAGGACAATACAGAGGTATAGATAGCTGAGCTTATGATTATGGCTGCTCCAGCAAGTGACAGTCCATGTAACCGGCTCCTGGGACGAGGCTAGCTTGTACGCCTCGTGGACCGGGGTAAGTTCCTGAACCGGGCTAGTACTGTATGGATTGATCGGATCACTTGTCATTGATGCGTGTAGTGCCTCGTTTTGATGTGGATGGACAGCAGGCCAGCATCGTGTTGTTTCAGATTGCTGTGCCCCTCGTGTTTGGTTTCTAATACTTTGTACGCGTTTGTAGCCTTCTCGGTGTACTTAAGGACGACCAACTTGGCCAGGTAGCGGCAAGTTGAGTCTCCTGTCTAAATAACAGAAGTCTCTTCCTTCTATTCAAAGCGGGGTCTTATCGACGTATTGATAAGACGGGAACCCGTTACTCCCCAGTCTCCTAAGTCGCTAAGAGGACTTAGCTTATGACTCAGCGTCCCAGCAAGGACACGGTCTCTCTACCCAAGTACGCCTTCTGCCAGGAAGTGTTTCCCGACCTAGTGCACAAGGGAGGACGCTGCACGTGCTTCGATACGCCGAAGCCCAAGGAGGAAGCAACTACTACGGACACAACTGAGCTCTAATTGTCTCGTCCACACCGGCGGTGACATTAGACTCAACTTTGTTAAAACCACGGCTAGCAGCAGCAAAGACAGCGCAGATACCAACCACCCAAGATACCTAACAAAAGAGCAGCTGATCGTCACAAGACCTAACTCAAGGATCAGAATACTCGAAGCGCACGAGTCAGCCAACAAGAAAGGGAAAGCCATCCAACTGTTCTGTAGGAACAGCGACCTAGAAATCAAAGACGCTGGACCAGTGACCATACACAACGGAGTGTGGCACCGCATCCTACCAGGAGCAAACAGGAAGGAATTCGTACTCGGACAACCCGAACCTAGTATACATAACTTCGACGTCAGCATCGAAGCCAGTGACGCAACCACCCCGAGCATAGTGGTAGAAGAACCGGCCAAAGAGAAAGAACCGGCCAAAGAGAAACCGAGCAGAGACTCCTCAGACGAAGAGGACCACCTAATAGACGAGCAAATTCGCCGAAGCCCAATCCAACGAGGCACGTCCTTCGCACAAGTAGTAGCGATAAAACAGAAACCACAAATCGCCCAAACCACCCTGACACAACCCCAAAAGACGACCACAATGGCGACCCAAACCACCACCCAAACCACCACCACTGCAACGACCGCCGCCCAAGCCAATGTCACCAAAGCCTTCCAGAAAGCCCTCCAACGCGCCCCTCCATCAGGAGGCGGTGGCGGAGGAGGAGGTGGAGGCGGAGGAGGCGGAGGCGGCGGAGGAGGAGGCGGTGGAGGAGGAGGAGGCGGTGGAGGAGCGGGACCAAACCCACTCCAACCAGTGGCCGTAGCACAAGATGTGCGAGCCATGGGCAAACTCCCGGAGACGTTCGATGGCGACAGAACCAAAGCCGACGACTTCATCGAGGAAGTAAAAGGATACCTACGCCTCAACGTGGACGTAAGCGGCTTCAATTCCCCCATGAAAAAGATCGCCTTTACCCTCACCCACATGAAAGGAGAAGACGTCACAGGGTGGACTAGGGACATAGGAGCAATGCTCGACGCATTGGACCCCATCGCCGACAATATCCCCATACTATGGGACCAATTCTTAACGGAATTCGCCGCCCAATACCTCGATTCGGCCAAAGAAGACCGAGCCCGCACCGCCCTGCAAAACCTAGCCATGAAACCAGGCGAAATAGACCTATATATATCAAAGTTCGAAGAGCTGGCCCGAAGGGCTGGCTACACCACGGGAGACAACGCAACGACCCGACTCTTCCTGCTTGGTCTTACCCCGAAAACAATGACAGACGTCATGGCCAGCCCACCAGTAAGGGGATACGAGGCCATAAAACAAAGAGCCATCGAAAGTACCATCGCCCAAAGAACCATCCGCGACCTACTTGCAATACGGCACGATCCAACCAAGGCAGACAACAGGGCGAACTTCCCCTTCCAACAGAACAGGGGACAAAGACGCCCCTTCTTCCAAAAACCAGCAAACCCGCAACCATACCGGCAACCATACCACTCGTCAAACGCCCCGAGATGGATGAACAACCAAGCCGTGCCAATGGACCTTAGTAGGTCGAGAGCACCCAACTTCTATCAACAGAGAGGAGGACAACCGCAAGCACGAGGACGAAACAACTGGCGCTCCAGGGCTAACGTCGCCAACTTTCCTCCCAGGAACACCAGCAACGCCTGCTTCAACTGCGGGGAAATAGGACACTTCGCCCGAGCCTGCCCAAGCAAGGGAAAGGCAAGGGCGAACCTCATCGACTTCGACCCAGGCGAAGAAACCGTCTACGAGGGGAGCGCCCCCGAAGTAGACAGGGTCGCCTTCCTCAAAGCCGAGATCAACGCAATGACCTTCGACGAGAAACAACAGCTGGCGAAGGAAGTAGGAGAAGAGAGCCCGCAGGATTTTCCCACAGCTTAATCAGGTCGGCACTGATTAAGCAGGGGAGCGATAGCGATAGCGATGTATATATATCAGCACGAAAATCAATGACAGTCCGATGCTACATCCATTCGATCGCAAAAAGAGCCGAAACGATCGCCCTGGTCGATTCCGGGGCAACAGAAAACTTTATGAACCTCACCTACGCTAGATGGCTGAGGTTGCCAATCAAACAGTTAGCGAGGCCACGAAAATTGTTCAACGTCGACGGAACGGAAAACCGAAACGGCGAGGTCAAATTCTATACCGACCTGCAAGTACAAACCGGATCGACGCGAACCCAACTAAGGTTCTTCCTCTCAGACCTAGGCGATCATAAAGCAATCCTAGGGTACTCATGGTTCGCAGCGGCCCAACCAAAGATAGACTGGAAGAAGGGCTGGATCGACCACACCCAGCTACCGATCATCCTACGAGCCCACAACGCCAAAAAGGCAACCTTCGTACCAAGAAACCAAAACATTCCCCGAAAACCCAACCAAGATCGGTATTACATCGGACGCGTCACAGTACACCCGGCCCAACCAAACGAAAATCCGCCACATGCCATCCCAGCTGAATACGAACGACACAAAAAGGTATTTAGCGAGGAACAATCGCAACGGCTACCCAAGCACACGGTGTGGGACCATGCCATCGAACTACTACCCAACGCCCCCGCAACGCTCCCAGCGAGACTCCTTCCCCTCAACCAAGCCGAACGAGAAGAAATGCACAAGTTCGTAGCCGAGCACTTAAAAAGGGGAACCATACGAGAGTCGTGGAGTCCCTACGCCGCAAACTTCTTCTTTGTCAAAAAGAAGGACAAGAAACTACGCCCAGTACAGGACTACCGACCGATCAACAAATGGACCGTGAAAAACAGAAACGTCTCCCCCCTGATTCCCCAAACTATCGACCGCCTCAGTGGATGCACCCTATTCACCAAATTTGACGTGAGGTGGGGATACAATAATATCCGCATCAAAGAAGGAGACGAATGGAAAGCGGCCTTCCTCACCAGCGAAGGGCTGTTCGAGCCAACCGTTATGTTCTTTGGGCTCACCAACTCACCAGCCACCTTCCAGATGATGATGAACACAATCTTCCGAAGGGAAGTCGCACAGGGATGGCTATCAGTCTACATGGACGACATCGCCATCCACACCAAACCAAGGGAAGGCGAGACCGAAGAGCAACACCGACAGAGACACACAGAGTACACCCACCTCGTCCTCGACAAGCTCGAAGAAAACGACCTGTACCTAAAACCCGAGAAATGCGACTTTGCAAAGGACGAAATCGACTACCTCGGAGTAATCGTCGGAAGAAACAAAATACGCATGGACCCCACGAAACTCAAGGGGGTTGCAGACTGGACGGTCCCCCGCACCCCAACGGAAGTACGACAATTCCTAGGCTTCACCGGTTACTACCGATACTTCGTCCCGAACTACTCAAAGATCGCCCGCCCACTACTAGACCTCACAAAGAAAACCACTGACTGGCATTGGGGAGAAAGCCAACACCGAGCGTTCAAGGAACTAAAATCCAAAATGTGCTGCAGCCCAGTGCTCACGCAGCCCGACTTTAACAAACGATTCTACCTTCAAACGGACGCCTCCGCATACGGCGTGGGCGCCGTACTCTCGCAAAGGGGAGAAACTTCACCAACTTTAGCCAAACGCACAAAACCGGTCACACACCCAGTCGCCTACTACTCTGCAACATTCATCCCAGCAGAACGAAACTACGACATCTACGAGAGGGAGCTGCTAGCCGTGATGAAATCCCTCGCGCACTGGCGACCGTACTTGGGCTGGACGAAAGAACCGTTCACCATCCTAACCGACCATGCCAACCTCCAGTACTGGAAGTCACCTCGAAACCTGAACAGACGAACAGCCCGCTGGCACGCAGACCTCCAAGAGTACGACTACGAAATACAACACGTACCAGGAAAGGACAACATCCCAGCCGATGCGCTGTCACGACCACCGGGGATAGACCAGGGAAAGGACGACAACCAAGGAGTCACCGTACTACCACCGTCAAAATTCATAAACCGGTCAAACCTGGAAATGACACCATTCCCCGAGGAAAGGAAGAGAATGGCCATGATCCTCGCCCACGACCATGCCACTGCGGGACACCCAGGCAGGGACGAAACAATAAGACGAGCAAGACAAGGACCGCGATGGCCTGGGATGAACCAATGGATCGCCGACTACGTCAAAGGATGCGCAACTTGCCAACAAAACAAAATCATGACTCACAGGAAGAAGATTCCCTTGTTTCGCATAACAACTGACGAACAAGCCCTCCCCTTCCAACAGGTAGCAATGGACCTCATTACGGGACTCCCGATGCACAAGGGAAAAGACGCCATCCTCACCATCGTCGACCACGGATGCTCGCGAGCGGCCATCTTCCTCCCGTGCTCCACAACGATAACGGGGCTGGGGATAGCCCAGTTATACCTGGACAACGTTTATAGATGGTTCGGACTGCCTACTAAGGTCATCAGCGACAGAGACCCACGTTTCACCTCCCACTTTGGCCGAGAACTTGCCAAGAAACTGACCACCCAACAGAACCTATCGACGGCCTTTCACCCACGAACAGATGGAATTTCCGAAAGGAAAAACCAGTGGGTAGAACAATACCTCCGACTCGTGACTTCGTCGGCTCCCGAAGACTGGACCCACTGGCTAACAATAGCGTCGGCAGTACACAACAACCGGAGGAACGAAACAACCGGCCTATCGCCCAATCAAATCCTTCTGGGGTACGAACCGGAGCTATTCCCGACAGAAACGCCCCCATCAAAGAACGAAGCTGCCGAGAACCGAATCTCCGTCATGAAAGAAAGACGCACCCAGGCCATCGATGCCATCAATAGAGTCGCAAAAGGAGAATCAGTGATCCCATCACAATACAAGGTCGGAGAAGAAGTCTGGCTCGAGGCGACCCACCTGAAAGTCCGGCATCAGAAGACCAAACTGGCCCCAAAACGATATGGACCCTTCAGGGTCATCAAAGAAGTCTCACCGGTGGCGTACAAATTGAAACTCCCCATCTCATGGAACATTCACGACGTATTCCATGCATCCTTGTTATCGCCCTATCATGAGACGACTGCCCACGGACCCAACTTCTCCCGGCCGTCACCAGACCTTATCGACGGGGAAGAAGAATTCGAGGTAGAACGCATCGAGGATCATCGACAGCACGGGCGCACCAAACGGCTCCAATACCTGATCAAATGGAAAGGGTACCCCGATCACGACAACACATGGGAACCTGCTGACCAGGTCCACGCGGATGACCTGATTAAGGAGTACCACCAAAGGCGCCCGGCCAGGAAGATAAAAGGGCGACGAGGGATGCTAGGATCGCCATCCTCCTCACCCTGGCTCGCCGACCAATCAACCAGCCCCTCCTCGAACACTTCCGCGCCGACACAGAGGACTCCCGGCCACTCCAACAAGTCGTACTCCTGCATCTACAGTTCCACATCGTTCCCCGCCTACCGAAGAAGCCTCTCATCGAACGACTCCACTGCGTTGTCACCAGGGACAAAAAGCCCGCCTACTCCGAATTCGCCCCCGGACAATCCTTTCGCCACTGGTGCTACCTATACCTCAACAAGCTCCCCCAAAGCCACATCCTCCTACACTCCAGCTTCTGCCACGACCAGTACTGCGTCTTCCACGGGTAAGTCATGTCCGACGCCTCCAACAACCCCTCCATCTGCTCGCCCAAAGGGACGCCACCCCCGATGGCGCCGCCCCTCTCACCATCTACTGCCGCCGTCGGCCTCCAGCTGGAGCCGAACGACCCCATCTCCCTCATGCATATCGCCCAGGGGCTCCTGGCCACCATCCGTAAGAGGGAGGCTGACCACCGTACCGAGTCCGACACCTGGAGCGAGCAAATGGCCCTGCAGAAGCTCCGCTTCGAAGAAGCGCTGGCCCGCGTGCAGCCAAGGGAGGACGCACCAGAGGGGTACGTGCTCAACATCAAGGAGAGGGCCCCTAACTTCGTCATCCCCATCCAAGATGGGTACTACCAACCCGCATGGTGGGTCAAGCAACTCGCCGACGGTAGGGTCGCGGGGCTCCCCAAGAGCCACTCCCCGGGTGAAACTCCCTACGTCGCCGAGGTATACGCCGAGCGCGATATCGACAGCGAGGACGAAGACGTCGTCCTCCCCTTGCAACCCTGGCTGCTCGCCCTACTTAAAGGCAGTTCTAGCGTCTACAGCATGCTCGTCCAGGAAGTCCGGGACAACGGGGACTGGCCCCTCCAAGCCGAGGTCGCACGTTTCAGGGAGCTCGAGATCTCGCTCCTGGACATCAAGCTCCGCATCGACCACCTCCAAGCCGAGCAGCGAGGTATGCGGGAGGCCCAGGAGGCGTCAAGAGCGCGCCTCGAGATGGCCCGGTTGGGCAGCAAAACGGGCAACCTTCGGATGGTGGGACGCCCCGAACAGCGGACCCGGGGGTATCGAGGGAGGAGGACGGCCCAGTTCAGAGGGGGCATGGATTAGATGCGGACATCTAGTCTAGGCAGCGGTGTGATGTAACCGGCTCCTGGGACGAGGCTAGCTTGTACGCCTCGTGGACCGGGGTAAGTTCCTGAACCGGGCTAGTACTGTATGGATTGATCGGATCACTTGTCATTGATGCGTGTAGTGCCTCGTTTTGATGTGGATGGACAGCAGGCCAGCATCGTGTTGTTTCAGATTGCTGTGCCCCTCGTGTTTGGTTTCTAATACTTTGTACGCGTTTGTAGCCTTCTCGGTGTACTTAAGGACGACCAACTTGGCCAGGTAGCGGCAAGTTGAGTCTCCTGTCTAAATAACAGAAGTCTCTTCCTTCTATTCAAAGCGGGGTCTTATCGACGTATTGATAAGACGGGAACCCGTTACTCCCCAGTCTCCTAAGTCGCTAAGAGGACTTAGCTTATGACTCAGCGTCCCAGCAAGGACACGGTCTCTCTACCCAAGTACGCCTTCTGCCAGGAAGTGTTTCCCGACCTAGTGCACAAGGGAGGACGCTGCACGTGCTTCGATACGCCGAAGCCCAAGGAGGAAGCAACTACTACGGACACAACTGAGCTCTAATTGTCTCGTCCACACCGGCGGTGACAGTCCAGAAGGCGCCGTATGAAATACGATGAACTCAAACATGACAGCAAAGACAACCTAGAATAGTTGAGACACCTTGAACCCATGACCAATAAGTTAGCGTCTTCACAGTTTTGCCGGAATCAGCCACGGAGGAAGAAAGGTAAGGGTAAGGAAGAGCGCACCTGCGAGATCAAACTAAATATGTCGATGAGAGGTAACATAGCAAGCCACAAGGTGTGCGTGGGTATAACCGGGTAGATCTTAAATATTATCATGCTAGAGTGGATGTCAAGAGGTCCCTTCGAAAGCAAGGGAGTCTAGATAGACGCTTACCTTGCAGTGGAGCCTAACACACAACTGAAGGAGAAGAACAGGAGAGAGTGAAGAGCGTGCGCCCGTTTTCCAATTGCACGGACGAGTGTATTGGAGTAAAAGAGAAACGCGCGGAAGATAGTCGAGGGAAGCACACTCACAAGAAGTGGTCCCTCCCAAGACGCCAATTAGACCCACACTGCGTAATAATATGGAATGGGAGCCCGCATACGAGACAAGATGACCCCCTACGTGACGGATTGCGTCCTTTCTCTGGGCATCACTACCTCAGATGGATCTCCCTTGGGACCACCACTGGCAAAGAGAAACTGTGGCCGGGCAATCAAAATAAGGACAATGAAGCAGCATACTGGTAACTTGTGAGGAACGATCACAGAAAGTAGACCAACGTCGCCTACATCACGAAAGCATTTCCCTAAGAGAAAGGGACTCCTTGAGATATGCTGGCCCTGAGAAACCAAGGAGGATCGGAGTAATGAATGTCAATATGTTCGCATCAGATACCGATAGATGTTCCAGGGAGAGATACAACCCAGTAAGACCAATGAAACTGAAATGACTTCAAAGAATGTCCATAAAGCAACGTAAGATTTCCTACGCAGCAAAATCTCGAATCACCAACAGTCCCCGGTCTTCCTTTGGACCAAGCAGTGGATCTGGGATCTTCCGCCATAGCCTGATAATAATCGGAAAATTTGAAAACTTCGTCAAAAGAGATGCGCACATGTACAGTACTAGTATGCAACGGAGCCGATATACGTTATGGTCTTGTCACCACCTTCAGTGTTTACACGCACAACGATACATAAAGTACAAAACCCTACCATTCTGACCCAAATCAACTACTCAGAGCGATGTCAACTCAGAAAACAACCTTCTTGGAACTAACTAACAGTGTAACACGCACTTCGAGAATTGGCACAGGTTCGTCCAGGCTGCTGAGCCATTTGACACTGATGTCCATCGCAGAGAAGAAAAACTGAGAGGCAGCGATAAGAGATAACCCAGCATTTTTGTCGAGAAACACGGAGACAGATGATCGTGCAGAATGCCGCCGTTCAGATTGACTCGACTGAATTGCATGTGCGCGGTTGGTTCCGAGTTGGGGCGATATCTCGTCCGGATCAGCCAGACCGTCTCTACTGACAGGTAAATCAGAACCGGAGGGAGATTGCGGTCCATATACCTCTATGGTGTGGACAGAATGCACGGCGGTCATGGATGAAGTAGTAACCGCTATGGGACCAGAAGATGGCTGTAAATGGGAAACTGCTGGCCGGGCGTTTGTCAGCAACGGCAACTTGGGAACCGTGTGACCGTCCGAGTCCGAGTCTGTGTTCTGTTCACTGGCAGTTGACGCACTTCCTACTTCAGTCACTTGGGTGCATGGATCACATCACCGGTAGTATTTGGTGAAGGGTTCATTCAGTCAGCAGACCGCCGGAGGTGAACTGTGCCTGGCTTGACCCTCACTTACCCTAGTCAAATTCATCGAACCTTTTCGAGCTTTTCTTGCATAAATCCTCCAATCGAGGTTGAGTGCTCTCAGAATTTGCCGCTTCAAGTCGGTTTTTTACCTGCTATCTAATCTTCCCGCACCGCAGCTACAGTAGTTGTGCGGAAGCAAAGAATCATCGCAATAATCATCGTGCTTCACGATCATTGTGGACGGGAGTGGCTAGTGATCGACCCTCTGAGACTGGATCAGTAGATGGCGTTGTAGCCCTTTTGGTCAGCTTTCAGGGCATATGCATGACTTGAGCAATTTTTTTTTTAAATCTTTGTTTATTAAAAATAATAACAAAGACAATTATTAAACATATTAAACATTTCAGAGCAACAGCTGAAAATTTCCGCCAATACCAGAACTAACTTTGTAACGTTTGGAACGAAATTCAGAGATCGAGGTCGCTGCGGTGCTCACTATTTGGACCTTACAAAGTCATCGACTGAATTTCAACGCAGTCTTGATTGCCGCACCACTAGAAATGTTACAGACTCATCCAGACCGCTAAGTCACTTTACGCAAACGCTCGATGCAGCAAAGAAGAGATGTGAGGACACGACAGGTAACAAGCCGGCACTTTTGTCCAAAAGTGAGAACACAGCCGAAAGGTACTGCACCGGGCCAGAGACTCGGAGGCTTTGCGGGGATAGCTTTGGCATGTTTGCAGTGTTAGTGACGTTTCTCGGGAATTGGTGGATGCGTGAAAGCTATGACGATGAAGTAAGGGAGGATGCAACAACTACGGTTAAGTGCTGAAGTATCGGAGAAGAAGCGGAACGACTGGAAGAGCACAGATTACATACTGTACTAGGAAAAACGAGTGGGTCACTCTTCCATCAGAGCACGGCCATTACAGGAACCGCAGTGCTCCTTCCGGATTTCGACTTGTACTGGTTTCCGGTTTCCAGAAAAGACCCGTCATTCCACGATCGGTAATTGGCGCCTCCATCACAATGTATTTTCCCGGCCATATTCATACATCACAGTATGGCATCAAATTACTTCGAATGGATGACAACGTGAGAGCTCTGCCAGAAATCGAACCTGATACTTGGTGTCCAAAGCCTTAGGGGCTGCGGCAGACCATCAAGAAGGAAAACAGGACTTACGGGAGGTCATTACACCAGGCGACTGATCACGGCTGCGGACTGTCGTGGTTGCCAGGATTGGTGTGCAGTGGCCGCTCCCGGGTGGGGCTAGTGGCCGATTCGACGGCGGTCTTTTTTGTCAGCTGATGGTGTGTAAGCAGATGTCAAAGCCAGAGGAATGAGAGGATCTTACAGAGACATAGATAGCAGAGCTGATGATTATGGCTGCTCCAGCGAGTGACAGTGCAGAAGGTGTCGTATGAAATACGATGAACTCGAACATGACAGCAAAGACAATCTAGAATGGTTGAGACGCCTTGGAAAGAGTTGTGGTGTAGAATACATACTGAGGTATAAACAGCAAGAGTAGCACGAGAAGCCGTCTCCCGTTGTAAACCCATGACCAAAAGCGTCTTCACGCGGGATCAGCCACTGAGGAAGAAGGTAAGGAAAAGCACACCTGCGAGGTCAGGCCAAGTATGCCGATGAGAAGAAGCATAGCAAGCCAGGTAACATTCGTGGGAATGACTGGTGAGGTCTTAAAGAGTACCATGCTGGAGTGGGTGTCAGAGCTTCCTTTACGATAAGTGAATTCAGGCTTAGAGGCATACCCTAAGGTGGAAACCAGTACACAGTTGAAGGAGAAAAACGCAATAGAGTGAAATGTGTGCGCCCGTTTTCCAATTGCACGGATGAGCGTGTCTGTTGGGGTAAGGGAAATGCTCGGAAGAAAGCGAAGAAAAGCACACTCACAGGCACCGGTCGCTCCCAAGACGCCAATTAGACCAATACTACGTAATAATATAGAATGAGTGGCTACAAGTGGGACCAGAAACCGCCCTACGCGACAGATTGCATTCTATCCTTGGACGGCATTCCCTCAGATGGATCACCCTTGGGACCACCAAAAAGAAACTGAGGCCTGGCAATCAAAATTACGCCAAAGAAACTGCATACTATTATTTTGTCAGTAGCAACTAGGGCAAGTATGATGGATGTATCGCCTACATCCCGAAAGCAAATTCCTGAAAGAAAGGTCCTCCTTGAGAAATATCGCCCCTGAAAAGCCAGTGAGGATCGGAGTGAGGAATGTCAACATGGTTGCATCAGATAACGATAGACGTCCCAGGGAGAAATACATCCCAGCAAGACCAATGAAACTGAAATGACTCTGAGTAATGTTCGAAGGACCGTGTCGGTATATCCTACCCTGTAAAACCTCGAACTACTAGCAACCTCCGGACGTCCTTTGGACCAAGCACTGGGTCTGGAATCTTCCGCCATAGCCTGATAATCGGGAAACTCAGATAAGGTCGCACCATCCGATAAAGATGCGCACATGTATGCAACGGAGCCGATATACGTTATGATCTTGGCACCACATTTAACGTTTGCAAGCGCAACGATAGTACTTCTAAAGACTTACCATTCTGACCCAAATCAACTACTCGGAACGATGTCAGCTCTGAAAAACGACCATCCTAGTGCATCCAAATCATCCAATACGCACTTCGAGAATTGGGACGGGTTCATCCAGGCTGTTGAGCCACTTGACGCAGATATTCATCGCCGAGAAGAAGAACTGAGAGACAGCGACAAGAGACAAACCGGCATTCTTGTCGAAAAAGGTGGACACAGAATGCCACCACCGCTGAGAATGACTCGGCTGAAGTGCACGTGCGCTGTTGGTCCTGAGTAGTGGCGATGTCTCATCTGGGTCAACTAGGTCAGACTCTTGACCGTCTCTACGGGCAGTTGGCTCAGGACCAGAGGGGAATTGAGGTCCACGGACGGAATGCGCTGTGGCCATGACGAAGCAACTCAAAGTATGACGGCGATTAGCGTGGCACGAGAGATGTGCTGTAAATAGATTCCGGGGAAGTGCGGCATCAAGCCGAGTCGTTTGTCAGCCAACCTCTGTCATTGCCCTTAAGTTACTGTATGTCAATGCAGAGGAAAAGACAGCCTGACTCGGTAACAACCTTCTATACAGTAGTTGGCGATGCATGGAGAGACATGTGTCGAATTCACCGGTATCACTCGAGGCTAACTGTTGCCTGACTTTACCCTTAGTCGCCCGAACTCGTCGATGACTGAGCTTTCCTGCATGATCCTCATTTGAGGTCGATTACTCTCAAAAATCTTTGGTAAAAAAAATACTGTGCCTGGTCGTTCTCATACATGGGCCAGGTCACGTGATTCTGTCGCAAGTCTGATTCTTTTTCCTGCAGCTAGTCGTTGGAAATAAGGAAGAATAATGGTTATCATTGTGCTTCACGGACAGGAGTGACCAGTGATCGATCTTCTGAGACCGGACCAGTAGCTGGCCTTGTAGCAGTCTTTCTAGTCAGCTGTCAGGACATGAGCATCATGATGAGTTGCGTTGAGAAGAAAGAGGGGATCGTACCGATGTATAGATAGCGGGATCTTAAGTACGATCATGCTTAGATGTGTGCCAAGTGCACCATCAGAAAACGAAACTAGTCGAGATGGGCGCGGAACGCACCCTAATGTGGAAACCAATACACTTTGCGAAGCGATGAATGACAGGGCGTGAAGTGCATGTGCTCACTTCCCAATTGCGCGGAGGAGCGTGTCTGGGAGCGAAAGGACAAACGGGGAAGTACGCAGGCAGGTACCGCACTTACAGGTACCAGTTGCTCTTAGGACGCCCACCAGAGCTGCCCTACGAAACCAGATGAGTAAAGAGGGATAAAGGACTCCTTAAATTACAGAGGTCATTCTTTTCCCCGATGTAGCGACCTCCGATTGACACTTCTGCGGACCACAGAAAAGAGCCCGAGGTCTGGCAATCACCGCATCAGACACAGAGAGGTATTACAGGGAGAAATACATCGCGGAAAGGGCGGTGAACCTGCGATGACGATGAGGGGACATATTCACAAAAGTACGAATGGTATTCTACCCTGTGAAACCTCGGAGCAATAACAATGGCAGGACACCTTTCGGACCAAGCAATGGGTCTAAAATCTTCCCACCAATACCTATCCAGTGACGTTTCAATCACGAAACGTAGACAACAACCCTGAAAGGCTCACAAATACACGATATACGTCATGGCCTAATGGACTTTCAGCTTCGGACCGTGCGAGGTCGAGGTCAAGGTGCTCACCATCTGGACCCATAATAACTTTACAAGCCATTGACTTATTGTAATATCATCAGTTCAGAGTCTCAGTTTACCCCAGGGCATAACGTACCTCTATGATTGGCACATGCTCATCCAGACTATTAAGCCACTTGACGCAAAGACTCGATGCAGAAGGGAACAATTGAGACGCCGCGATAATTAACAAGCCGGTATTTTTGTCCAAAAACGAGGAAACAGCCGAATAGCACCGCTCAGAGAGGCTTCGCCAAGAAACAAGCGCGCGCCCATCTTACAGTATAGCAGCGCAGTGCAGTAGTTTCATTCGGAACAGACAACCCGTGTTGGCCATGATGAAGGACAAGAGAAGCTACTGTAACTCCGATTACTTTCTAGGGAGTAATTGAGCAAAGCGACTCAAAGAGCAGAAGGAAAACGAGTGGGTCACTCTTCCGAGTCCGTCAATACCAGGACCATGACATCAGTGCTCCCGCCAGACTTCGACTCCGGGCTGGTTTCCTGGAAAGACAGGCCGTTCCGCGATAAGGTAACTGAGTCCGTGACTCAGGATACGACGAGGAGTATTGCGACACATTATTGCGATCCATAAGCTTCGTGGTACCAACAGAATGTGCTGTGGCCATGACGAAGCAACTCGATGTACTGTACTTCAGATAGACGTCGGATAGACGCCGGAAACTGCGGCGTCAAGTCCGAGTCATTTGTCAGCAAGACTTTGCGCTGTGTTGGCGCACACGAAACTCGGCAACTCACAGCTTCCTCAAAAGTAAGAAATGTTGTTCGCCGAACCGAACAGCCTTTCTTATTTTGAGGAGTTGTGAGTTGTTGTTATGAAGTCACCACCTCCCACTAGGATGCAAGGGGTTGCCATGTGTTTAAATCACCGGTAGTACTCGGTAATGGAAGGGTTCAGTCGACCGACCGGAAGTGAGTTGTGCTTAGTATGACCCTCAGTCGCCCAAACTTATCGATACGTCGAGCTTCCTTCCACGATCCTCCATTTGAGGTCCTTTCAGATAACTTTGGTCAAACACTGTACCTGGTCGTTCTCATCCTCTGTGCCTAGAAGGGGCCAGGTGACGTGAGCCGGTCATCATCTGTGGGTAGCTGGAGGAGCTTACCCACCAAAAGTGGTCGTGGTTGCGTCTTTGTTCTGATGGAAAGCCCCTTGCGACAACAGGGTCCCGCCATCGTCGGCTTTGATCGACCGGGGTGCCTCCGCTACTGTACCCGGTTGTCAGCTGCCGTGAAGTAGGAGTGGGCGCTCGTATAGTCGCCCGGGGCAGGCGCAGGGCGACTACTACAGCACATCATGTTGTACTTGGAGCGCACGAACCGGACCAGTCAGCACGACGAAACGGCAAACATCTGGACAAATTTAGTGCGTCTGTTGAAATTCTGCAAGGATATGGACAATGATACCCATTTGGGCGCTCCAGCCCTGGATGTGTGCAAATTGACGCGCAGGGCTTGTTCTCAGGGTTTGGGGCTCTCCGAGCGCTGGCAGCAGAATGGAGTGGGTCCTTGTTAGGACGATCGTGGAATCACGGGCGAGGGTTCGGGTTCGAACTGTGGGAATTATAGCCATAAAAGGCAAGTACGCTACAACAACCCAGCTTGCGCAGTTCTTGAAATTTTTTCATCAACATTTTTCGGCCTTTATGAACCCAAGTTGAAAGTGCCCAACTCTTCTTTTTACAAACCCCCACCATGTTCCCCACTGTCGAAATCTACGAGGAGCACTCTGTCACCCCACTGCTCAAGATGGCCTTCTACTCCTAAGGGAATGCGCGCCTTTCTGTCGCGCATCGTGGCCACCCTCTCTCTGCGAGGCGCGCGGCTAGGCCCTATCTTATTCCATGATCATCTCGGACTTCCATTGGGAGTCCATCTCTGTCCAAACACTCTCTGTCACCGTCACCGGATCCAGCGTAAAACAGATGCCCTTGCATGCTGCGCAAGGGTCACCCCTATTACTAGACTCAGGGTCTTGTTGTGCTTGACTTCACGGGTTCACCGGGAATACTCATTCTTTTGTGTGAGTTTGACGGTCTCCGAGTCATCTGAGGATGTGCTTTGCTCCTATAGTGTGTATGTTCCGTGCCACACCATGCTCAGCATGTTTGTTCTGCCTCCTCCTCTTCATTTCCGCAGTCACCTGTTCCCTTGTCCCATCTATATGTAGGCTTCAGCGGTGAAATGTGATTGTAAGGATGACTAGGATGCATACCCGCCCACCCATCCCACGTGCGCCTTTGGTAAGGACCCGGGATACCGTTGCCGTTCGAGTCCGTCCGAACCAATCAGCTGAGTTGTATCCGAAGCACGTAATAACGTACTCGTTCTCCCTCAAACGCCCCTGGCTATCCCAGCATGGTCGATTACGGCTTGCCTGCATGCTCACACGCGTGCGGCGTAGCTTCTCTTGCTGTACAGAGCCACCCGAGGCTGTGCCGTCACTGCTGATCATTCCCCATTCATCCCACGTCTACCCGGTGCTGTGCATTGGAGCCACACGTTGCGCGACAATTGTGAGCCGTCCTATGTGCACTGCCACGAGCAGGCCCACTTCCGCAACTGCGCATGACGCATAACACATGGGGTACGTGGCAGAATTCGTCACTACTCATCATCGATTCATTCATCATCATCATCAATCAACTCTCTCGTCACCGGGATCTGGCGGGATGTGACAGACACCGTGTGTCAGGCTCCATGCCATACACGGCCTGTCATGCCGCTTCATGTCGCCGCACCATCACCCCTCATCTCCGTCTTCCCTACTCCGTGCGCCCCATTAGGCTTATCCTCTCCTACTTCCTACTCAGGGACTCTGAATCACCCCATTGTTCTGCTCGTCTTGCCCGTCCCTAGAATTCTGCAAAGACGGGACGTTAGTGTTTGTCCCGCTCCGCTTTGCACTCAGCGTTTCTCCATCGGCCGCCGCGTCCGACGAGCGCACTGGAGATAATCGAGGGCGTTATCAGTCCGTCCCTACATTCTTTTACCCCTTCATACAACGGAGTCCCTCCATTCTATGCCCCATATCTCTCCGTACATTTCACATATCAGAAGAACTGTATAAGCGGCGTGGCAGAACACTTTCTGAGAATGCAAAGCGCGCCACCGATTCAAGAATGAACTGTTGAACCAATCTGAAAGGGAGGTGATGAAGGCTGTCGATGTCTGTTTCGCAATGATCCCGGACAAGAATGTTCAGACGTAATCTCCCAGCACATCTTCCTAACATCACAGACACCGACGAAAGGACTGAAGATCTAGCTATTTCCTACCCACGGACTCACACACCGCTTACCGCTCCCCGCCCTCGGCGTTGTGCCTGGGCTTCTCTTTCGAAAATGCCAATCCCTTTTGCATGTGACAATGTTCCAGTGATAAAACGTACACGAAACGCGAGGGTGGCGGTGGCTCCGCGCCACCGCCATCGAGACAATGTCAAAACGCATGGCGACAAGTGGAGCGTGGGGGTGTCAATACCGTATGGCGTAGTATCGTGTGATGGGGAAGTTCACAGCGCGTGTTGTTGCGTTGCAAACAGTGGCATGATGGCATTGCGTACCTTTCGGTCGGCCCTCCGTCGGCTTTACGTTATGTCCCACAGGTCTACAGGTCCGTCATAGCGGACCATTTGTTTCCCCATGTGCCTTATACAGTACTTTGTAGGTAACCCCGTGGACCCCGGGAAAGGAATTCGAAGCCGCGGGAACAGTAAATAAAGAAAGGCCCTTCCGAACTCGGATGAGCCGGAGCGCCCGCATCATGATCTCTTCCTCGAAGGCTCGAACCTCGAAATATGCACGTGCCACTGGCGCTGAGATGATGACACTGCAAGATCGACGCGGAGCCCACTGCGGTAAATGATAAAAGGTAACTCACTCGATCGCTACGCACCGCACCGCACCGCACCGAGAAGAATAGAAAACCGAGTTAATCGCGCGATGGACACGCGTCATTCCACCCGTGGGTTCTGGGAGGGAAGAGGCGTGGCGTGGCGTGTCGTGGCGTGGCGTGGCGTGTCGTGGCGTGGCGTCCGAACAAACACGCCGCCGCCGCCCTCCTCACATCCCTCCCCCACCCAACCCAGACTCTTCCCACCTCTTTTATTTTCACGGTAGCTTTAGATGCTCAAAATGAATGAATTGGTTCGTATTATGGTTGTATGTATGCAATGTGTTCTGATGGTGGTGGTGATGGTGGTGGTGCCAGCGTGTGCCCATCTATCCTTCATTGTACACGAAGAACCATCATCACTAGTACTACACTCGCCGCGAGGCAAGGCAAGGCAAGGCAAGGCGAGGTGAGGGAGACTACTACTGTACTTGTGCTTTTCCCCTTTCCTTCCCTTATCTTCCTTCCTTCCGCTTCACTTCCCGTCCTTACAGTTCGGCAGCTTCTCGCTGGAACAATGGAACAATGGAGGATCTACACGCGCATAGACGCATAACGCACGCACAAGTACAAGCGCGGGAACGTGTGCACAGAACGTTAACCGTGGTTCCCAGTTCGGCAATCTATCAAAGGAGCCATCATTTATCATCTATACTGCATCATCAGACTCTAGAACCAGAACCAAGAGATCCAGCCCCTTTTCTAAATCTCCCGGAAAAAAAAATAGGGAAAAGCTTCGGAGAGAAGGAATTGAGACTTGTACGCTACGGTGGTACGGCTAGCTGGGGGACCACGATGAGATAGCGTCAACTCGTGTTTGAGATCCAAAAATACGTAAAACGTAAAAGGTTGTGGGCCTCGGGATCGCCTATTATGCTCGGGACTGCCATCCGGCTTCTGTACTAGCTATACTAGTACGCTGCTCTGGGCCTCTACCCCCCTTTGCACACCAAGGTTAGGTTCGATAGATAGCTAGCCGGGGGGGGGGGAGAGCCGTTACTCAAGAAAGTAACCATAAATTATTTGATCCTGATGCATGAGTCGATGACCGGATGGGATACTACTACTACTACTACTACTACTACTACTACTACTACTACTACTACTACCAGAGTCTAAGTACGTACGGTATGATACTGTACTTCTTTCCTGCAAACACGCACCTTTAGTCAAAACACATGTGAGGGGCCCCGACCGACCCACGACCCAAATTAACCTTCTAGGTTTTCCTTTACTCAACATGGCAGGATGGGTGGGGGAACAATGGGAAAGGGGGATGCGATTACGCTATGACATGATGTTATGATACACGAGAAAACCTATTTACTTTACTTTACTTTACTTTTACTTTTACCACCTGCTTTATTCATCATATCAACTGGCCCCGGCATTATCGTAATCGCTTTTAACAAACAAGATATGGATATGGCAAGAACGTGTCGTGAATATGGATCGGGTGGGTACCGAGTTACTAAAGTTATGTATAACCGACAACCGATAAAAAGAACAGCCACATTTCCATCTGCAGTGCAAAATGCGATGCGATCGATCCACAATGTAAGCAAGCAAGCAAGCAGCAACTTGTAAGTATAACACAACACGCAACACACGCACCGACCGGCACACGGCAAACACATCATATCCGAGTTCATTTATCCATCTCGTCCGTGGACACGTTTTCCGTCTCTCCCTTTCTCTCTCCACCGCGAGGTAAATCCCTCATCGCTTCATTGCCTCATGATGCTTGCTTTATGCTCCCTTTGGTAAAATGTGTGTGCTAAAGGAGGGTGGGGGGGGCTGTGGACTCGTGGTGGTTATGCTGCGGTGGCCCGGGTGCGCGGATATCGGCTTTCGGCTTTTTCGCTCGGCCCTTTCCTTTCCACCACCATTCATCCGTCCCATGCCATGATGCCAGAGAGATCCATCCGCCCTAACCACACCCACACCCCACTGACACCGCACGCATATCGCACCACCACCAACAACAACCAAACCAAACCAAATGCACACACGCAACACGCACATACCACGAGGCAAGGCAAGGCAAGGCAGAAAGCGTCGGTGGGTCGTCGGTCTCTCGGGTTTATCCGAAACGAACAGCGCGATATCCCGCACTTGCTACGTCCCCTCGGCCCTCCCTCCATCCATCATGCATCATGCATCATCCCATTCCATCAATATGGTTAATCCACCCACGATCCTCTCCCAACCCCATTCGTATTAGCTTCAGCCTCAGCCTCATCCAGCCAAACCAACCAACTCCTTGCGTCCAATTTCCCTTCTTCTTCAATTCCTTACGCGCAATCTCCCACTACTACCCAGATCTACTAATCTAGCTATCTTTATCATCAATCATCATCGTCATCAATCATCATCATCATCATCATCACCACCACATACATACATACATTACATACATGAAATAGATGAACGATGGGGGGATAAAGAACAAATAAGGAAAGGCGATTGACACTTTGATAACGAACGATCGAGGGAACGAACCTTGAGACATGAGGCCATGAGGGGAGGCCTAGGGAGGCAGAGAGGAGACATGTGTTGTGTACTGTACTGTAAACTGATTGAGATAGAGTTTTGGTTCGGTGCGGTGCGGTGCGGCGTCGCGCGGGCACCGGATAAACCACGCGTATATCTCGGTAGTTCCGAGGCTTGGCACGGCAGCGCAGCGCAGCAGGAGAAGGGGAGTATCCCAAGAGCCAAGAGTGCTGCATGCTGCTCTGACCAAGAAGAACGGCCGGGTTGCCAAACAAAAATGACGACGACCAAAAAGAAGAAAAAAGGAAAAACAGTTTACTGTTATATTATTATTACTACACAGAACCCCCCCGCCAACCCCCCAAAGAAGTATAGAAGGATTCTTATTTCAACACTTTATTCACACGAGAAGAAGGATGGGAAGAAGAAGAAGGAGGAAAGGACGTTTTAAATTATTATTATTATTATTATTACAACGTATATATATAGGTTTTTGAGTACAGTTACACAAATAAAGGGAGAGAAAACCATTGGGGAGGGGGCAAGGGGAGAGAAATCCAATGGCCAAAGAAAGGTGTTTTTGAAAAGATAATAATCATAATCAAAAAAAGAGATATAGATCAAAATGACCATAAACGGACATCGAGGGAAGAGAAGAGGGAAGGCACGATGCCTTAAACCCCAACAAGGCATCGAGCCGATTGGACGGTGCGGCGGGCGGGGGTGCACGGGGTTATAATAAAGAGCCGAAGAATTCCATGAGGGTTAGTTTGGGCAAGTCAAAAGTCCGGGATGCGCGGGCGGCGTGGTAAGCCAGTGATGGTTATACACAGATGGACAGGTCACGCGCGTCTGTCGTCTGTCAAACTTCGAGTTTACACATTCCCCCTCCACGAGGTGCGAACAGAACTAGTAGTAATGCCGTCACCCTGCATGTCTCTCCCCCCCCCCTTCGGAGGGGATAAACGGTTGGGGAGATGATCTGTATGTACAAGTAATTTTGCCCATGTGGTCCTAGACCCGGCAGATAACACAATACACGAGTAAGAAATGAAAGAAAAAAAGAGAAGAGATATGAAAAAAGTAAAAAGAAAAAGGGAATAGCATCACCAGTAGTTAGAAGTAGACGTAGGATAGCTCAATGTCATGCATGCGCGGAATGTGATTAATGTGAGTTAAGCCAGTCAACTACTTTTTGTCTGGACCCCTTCAAAATGGCGCCTGCTGCACGGGCACCTGTTGCCCCGTGTACTGTTGCTGCTGCTGTGAGAAAGACCGCGCCGAGAACGGCTGGGGCGAGTACTGGGACTGGGCATAGCCATGTGGATAGTTCCAAGACTGTGACGCAGCAGACTTGGTAGGTGACGACGGTGATGTTGGGGACGTCGCAGCACTCTGCGAAGGAGTCGATTGACGAGTCGCCGCGGCCGACTTGGAATGCTGCAAGCACTCGTGCTGCCCCGATGCGAGCAACTGAAGCCCAATTGCGCCGTGGTCGCCCGAATGCTGATAGTGATATCCTACAGATCCATGAGATTAGCCCAAATGGGGTAGTATCTAGGTGGGGGTAAGGACGTACGAAGACCGTTCATGTTCTTGTATCGCCGCTGACAATCGCCGACGCCACAGGCAAACGGCCGCAGTCGACGTTCTGCCTCACGCTCCACCTCGCGTAGTTCACCTTCCGTGATCTGCACTCCCGAACGGTCATTCCCATTTACGACGACTCCCTTCTCTGCGAGAAGTGCTTGCAATGCCTCCAAATCTTTGGGTGGGGCAAAATTGCAAGAGCCGTGCGTCATATGGTACTTGAGTCCATTCGCCTGCTTGTATGACTTGTTGCAATTTGCCTTGGGGCAACGGAATGGCTTGGAAAGGAGAAGTGAAGAGGCGGGGACGTGAGAGGGTCGTGCTGGCGCGCGGTGTGGAGGTAGGCGAGGGAGAGGTGGGAGATGAAGCGGAAGCCGGAGGTAGATGCTTGTGGTGAGAGTGGGTGGTATGACGCCTGCGTCTGACCCTGCGCGGCATCGGGAGACGCGACGCGTGAACTGGATGGTGTGTTGGCGGGTGTAATGGAGCTCGGACTGTACAGGAGTGTAGGAGGTACACAACCGTATGGACTGCCTGGCTGGCTGTTCGACGCGCTGGTGATCTCTTGGGAGGCCTGTAGAGGTGAGGTGACGGCACCGTACTCTGAGTAAGCCGAGAAGGAGTTGAAGGAGTCATGTTGTGACTGAGAAAACGCAGAGATGGAAGATGTCGAAGCCCGCGACGGGAGAACGGTGGTGGTGTCAAACGCGGAGACAGGCGAAGGGCACTCTGAAGATGGCTGGGACAGGGACAGAGGAGTAAACGACGCGTTGGCAAACGCTCGTTGAGTAGTGTAAGGTACCAAGGGAGTTGTCACGGGGGTGAGAGGGGGAGAGGATGCAGATGAGGAAGCGGGAGATGAGTCCATGTCGAGTTCCATGTCATCTGGGTCGAATGTACCTTGCTGATGTTGTTGTTGTGGGTGCTGGTGGTGATGTGGTTGAAGCTGGGGCAGGGGTTGCTGGTGCTGAGGTTGTGACCTCGGAACATGAACTGAGTTTGGAAGGTAAGAGTCAAACTTGGGGTTGGCCGGAGGGATACAAAAATTGGGGGGATAAGTTTGACCGGACATCGGCTGAGAGCACGGGTCGACAACGACAACATGGCACTCTTCGAAGTGCTCGACTAGAGCATGGAGATCTTGGAGGTTGAGACCGCAGCAAGTGTAATTGCGGCACTACGGGGAACGGCGATCGATCGCTTAGCAACGAGAACACCAAGCCTGGGGTGAAGACACTCACGAGCTCATCTTCGCGTTCCATGGCAGATATCGCGTTCATGATGGAACCTCTGTCCGACTCCATGGAGGAGGATATCTTTCCTGCATCGCGGAGGTCGGTAGGACTAAGGCAATAGAGGAGAGAGGGGTGAGCAAGAGAGAGAGGTGAACGGGGAAAGTATAGGACGCACTCTAGAAGTTGACTTGGGGATGAACCGGGAAAGTAACGATTGCCGTTACCGAAGGAGCCAGGGCGCCATGAGATGGGGGAGCCAAAGAAGGCACGGGTGTAAGAGGCAGGGTTGAAGGAAGAGTAAGAAGGAGAAGGCATTGGGTGGTCGTCTTGGACTGGGGGGTGGATGATAGGCTGAGGTTGAGCCATGGGAGGAGGAGATTATAAGGAGAGAGAGAGCGTGTCTTGTGTCTCACTGCCACTCCGCTGGAGATTTGGACCAAAGTGCCCCCCCCCGAACCACCTCTCCCGTATTTGTATTATTTGCTCATAATCGATCCGTGGGAATTCAATCCCCCTTCCCGGTCCGATCACCCCCCCTCGCCTCGCTCTGCACTGCTTGCCTCGTCGAGCCTTAGGCTGCCCTGCCACAACCTCCTTCCCCCGCAGTCCGGTTTCTCTTCTCTACCGGTATCCGTGCATCCCAATTTCATGCTCTACCCTATCCCCTCCTCCTCCATATACATAGATCTCCAGATCTCCTAGTCAATCCCATCGAGCCTGACCCCGGTCACCCTAGTCCACGCCTCTCCGGCGAACCGAACCGTCCCACAGTTTGGCTCCCTGCCTTCCCACGTAGGCAACGGTCACCCTCTCCAGATCTCAGATCTCGTCTCAATCAAGCTCTCTCGCATCTCTTCTTCCTATTACTCCCCCTTCCAGCTCCACGAGTTCCCAAAGACCGTCGGTCGTGCCCGCGCCAACTCCCCCTCTCCTAACAAAGCCCGCTTCGTAGCATGTCCCCCAATCTCGTCTACGAGCCCGCATTTCTGGTAAATATCTCGTCGATCACCCGCACAGGTCCACTCCTTCCCCCTCCGCCCTAAATTTGGTTCGGTCTCTTCCCGACCGTCCCCCCGGCGGCGGCAACCAACCTTTCAATTCCACCTCCACCCACCTAATGGGCCCTAGATCGATCTGGCACCTGATACGGAATTGCCTTTGGTCACCCACTATCCTTCCGCTTGATTGAGATGTACCTACTCACTAGCGTCTCTACAGTAAATAGACCCCTCAACTCGAAACCTATATGATCACTTTCTAGTGGTATATAGCACCCCTGATTGAGAGGCGCGCATAACCACTAAAACAGGCTTCAGCGCGTGACGTGCCTCGACCCTAAGAGTTGGTGCATTGCGTTACCCGGACACATGTTCATCCCTTCCATTCAGCGCGCCTAATCACCCTCCCAAGGATAAAGTCCACCCGTTTGTGGGCTCACTCCACGGACCGTCCACGAAAGCGCGCAAGGCACATCCTTCCGTTGTCATCGGCAACGTTTCTCTAAACCTGGTCACAGAAAGTGACCCAGCAAGGGTCGAGGAGACGGGCGCGAACACGTGCTGGCGCGCTGTCCCCGGTTCCCGCCATGCCTGTGATGCTAACCTCTGATAACTGCGGCGTATCAAGCAAAGAAAATAACGCGAGCTTCTTGAGCTTATTCTATCACAGCAAGAAGCTCTGAAATCACCCGACGACCACGCACAACATGTACGAACAAAACGCCATCTCATATCATATCTTTACGAATATCACTACGTTAGATGGACCCCACCAACAACTGATCATGGCAAATCCCAGGGTTTAACGGGTTTACAGCACAGGTAAAAGCATGCATTGTGTAATTGTAGTATATGGAAGCCCTTTGTTCTCATCCTTGACTTTACCCTCTCTTCGATCCAAGGACACGTGCACCCCCCATTACATGCCATGACAGTAATTCTCTCCACCATAACATACCACTTACCAAGTTTACCCATTTCGGCAACCAGTTTATTTGTCATAGGGAACCAACCTCGAGCATATTCGCGAAGAGGCCGATGAGGCACACTGATTCAGTGGGGTGGGAGGGGGAGACACGCCGGCGTAAATCAAGTGTCGCCTCCGGCGCTGCCTCAGTTGCGTTTCAGCCTCACGTTCTGACTGATAGTGGTGGTGGGTAGTGTACAGTAATAGACAGGGCTATCTCCATTGTTGTTCAACTTTCCGTTGCCTCATTTCGTCTCAAGTGGGACACACACACAGCACAGCCATGCCCCATCAGCCCATGTCAATGTAACTTACTAGTATATTGCTTTTCGGGTTCCGAGTCCTCCTCATCTCACCTGACCCGGCTGCGCACGGGCGTGTCTCTCCGAACCGAGTTCGGTATCACACACAAAGTACATGTACCGAAATCTGGCAGTGGCGTGGCGTAGCCATCGTCACGGTGGACATGCGTGATTTTGATTTGCTCTGGCTTGATTGTGCCAAGCTCTAGTGCCATTTGATTGCCAGGTGGCCGTGCCGGTCACGGTGCCGGTCGCCGGTGCCGATGAACTGATTAGCCTTTGCCTTGCCTTGCCATGCATGATGCATGGACGCGAACGCAGTAGATCATATATCAATATAACCGACGGCAAACCCATGTGTACCGCCTCAGACTGCCTAGCTGCTTTCCTCTGTCACCCAGGCTAGGCTATGTGTGTGATGGCCACTACGATACTGTACACTACTAGTAACCAGCCCAGCCCTAGTCCAGAACGATAGCCGAATCGGTTCCGGCTAGCACCCTACCCGGAAGCCGGTCACGATTAGCCGTCTGTCTACGTACCTCGACTCGACCGGACCACAGGGTTTGTGGGGTGCGTGGTGCGTGGCTTCAGGCTAGTAGCGAATGCGATGTGCGTGTTATCGTTGTTCCGTGCGTTCGGTAGTATCGTTAACTAACCCGCGGTCGGAAACTTGCGTATATGAATAATCCATGATCCATCATCGCTATCGCTCCGCTCTTCTCTTCATCCGTGGTTCCGTTCCGCAGTCAAACGGCTTTTGGTCTTTACAGTACCACAATATTGATAATGGGAATAATGGATACTTAGTGTGTTGTTGTTGTTGTTCTTCCCACGACAATGTGTGTCATTGTTTGTTTTTGTTCTTTTTTGTTGGGCAGGGCAGCAACAAGGTCGGAGTGCCAGCTGCCAGCATACTTTACGCCCTCCCCCCCCGTGCGCGTGGTCTTGTCACGGTCGGGCTGATAGGTCTGTTCTTGTCGGGCAGGCACGGCACGCTGCCAGGCGATGCTCCGGCTCCGGCTCACTCCACTTCATGCGCAACCCCCCCCCCCCGAGTCCCGTCAAGGCCCGCTGCTGTCGCCCCTTGTCCCTTGGAACTGATCGCCGTCTCTCTTCCTTTACTACAGTACTCCCTGTCCATCAAGTTACCTCGCGTAACTTGGGCGCCACCGAGTACAGTAAACGTTTCGATTGTTAGTGCGAACACTGGGTTGGTCCCAGTATATGAGTTGAGTTTTCGTGCGTGACATCCTTCTTCCAACTGCTATATTTTTATTAAGGGGGGGGGGGGGGGGGGCAGGTTAAAAGTGAAGGGAGAAGAAACGTGAAGCACAATCAATGCTGCAGCCGCCATTCACTCTCACTCACACCGGCGGAGATCGGTGTAGCGATGTCTCTTGGTTATAGGAGAGAATTAAAACAACTCGGAGTAGGAGAGGAAAGGCCCTCGATCTGTTACTGTATCAAACTGTATCAAATACACCCAAGGACGGGTATGACCATAGCCAGCTCTAGTCAGCAAGTTCAGCCCCAGCTCAGTCAGTCCCGACCAAGCCCAGCCAGGTATAGCAACACCCGATCTCGATTCTGTCATTTCCATCAAAAACAGACATGGTTTGTTTTTAGTTTGTTTATTACAATCTGTCTTTCCCTCCGCTAACGCCACACAGTTACACATTAAAATACTACTACAACAGTACACCAACAACCGCCCAAAGTGGTGCGGTCGTTAAGAGTGAATTGGCTTGGCGTGTTCACATGAGCCAGATTCAGGGCGCACGTGGCGCATTAGTCGCGCGACGACACTTGTGATTTCTGTAGTGTATCATTTGTATGTGTCCGATCCTTCCAGTATCGCGTATGCGACGGGTATAGCGGAGCGCACAGGGTCGGCAAGTCAACGACAGGTAATGTTGTTGGTACTGTAATGTTGTTGTGTGGGTGTTATCGCTTACAGTCGAGGTTCTTCAGTACGATACAGTATATCTGCAATACTTCTGCAATACTTCTTTCTTTGGTTTCCTCGTTTTCGTCACCGGTACCGGCCGCCGCAAAAGCTACTGTAATTGATCTCAAACACTTCAGGGATTGGTCATTCACTTTTTCCCCTAGTCTTTTAAGTTACCTTCGCTTGACTTGACAGGTGTTACTGTAAGAGTATCCACACTACACACTAATACAGTACAGGACATGTACATCCTGCTTGCTTGCAGCTAGTGCAACTCGACTGAGGCAGCATCTTGCCATGAGCACGATTACCTCCGGACTTCTCTCGCTCCGGGTCTTTTGCGGCGTACTGCTGCCGCAGGTACAGTAGTATTTGACGTCGCCTCACAGTAGCATGTTGTCTCGATTATTATAGTCGTGTGGTTGCCCATATTTCATCCCGCCGTCGGGTTGCGACAGCAGGTTGTGACCTGATGACAAAAAAACGATTTGTCGAAAGGGGTACTGTGTGTAACTCGATTACAAGTGCAATCGAGCCAGCATCTCCATCCGCCTGCTAACCATTTTCGCAAGTCACAGTTTACGTAGAGAATATGCCCTATGCTTCTTCTGTGAGTGTGCGAGCTGTTGACAGTTAGACATTGATGATTACGAGCGCTCTAGTAGTACACTGCCAGCGGAGCGCAGTTGAGGGTTCGACAGGATTGGGGTTCACTGTACAGTAGTCACGGTACCGGCACGGACACGGATTCGGGTTGCACACCCCATGACAGAAGTTAGGTCTCAAGTCTGAACACCGTTAAATGATGCATACGCATATGTGGTATGATGCATGATGGCGTCGATGCATGATGATCTATATAACATCAATGCTTTTTGGACACTCTACTTCATGCGGGTAGATTACGGTTTGCCCTCGGCAAGTGATCTCCGACTTCAATTGAAGTTCAAGTTGGCTCTCGCCGCTCGCCGCTCATATCTTCAATACATACTTTGAACCACTTAGTATCCAACACCATCTTCTGCTCCCAGACCCCACAGAAAGGCCCGGTCTGGTTCGTGATGTGTGGTTCTCGACTGCTCGTGGAGTTCGCACACCGGGAGAGCTTCGCGAAACTCCTCAGTTTCCGACTCCGAGTCCCGAGTCCCCTCCGCCGACCGTGTTCGATCCACGTGGCTGCGGAGTGAGCACACCGTCCAGAGAAGATCCTGTTCTAGTCATGTCGCATCTGAACGTTTGTTATTAGCGTCGAGTAGACCGCGTACTTTTCGAACCGGATCGGACGACGAGCAAGACGACGAGATAAGTTTATGCGTCCATGGTCACATGCGTCCATTGGCAACTGCTTACATGGTCTCGGCCCGGTTTTTGTTTTGTTTTGTTTAAGCTGACCCACTCTGTGCCGACGACGACCACTCTCGGTTCATATGTTTTTCCATCCTCTCTCACTTTCTCACTTCACTTTCTCCCACTCACTCATATAACTAACTCATATATCCTCGCATGCTTTTTCGTTCCAAACTCTATCTAATGGGCCAATTTAAAAACCTTATCATATTTAACCAGATACGCGTTGCAAGGTCATGTTGTTACGCCGCAGCCGACGATTCCAAAGGAACATTATTATTGGGATTTGATCCCAAAGGGGTGGCTGCTATAGCGCGCGCCAACTGGAAGGTTCAAAACATGACTACCTAGAGGGGGGTAGGTGCACATTTTCCAATTCGCGGTTTTTGGCAACGCGACATGCTAGGGATCAGACAGTGGCGGGGCTTGCGATGATCGTTCTGTCACCCCATTATGAACAAGGGCGACCTACAATTGCTAAGTTATGGATCGACCCACGCTGCTCCCGGAGGGCTGAGTTGATTATTAGTGCGGACTTTCGACTTTCAGAAGGCAGCCAAGGGTACGGTGCGTATATTATTCAAATTCCATATAGTGAATCCTGTTGTCTCATAGTGCGTTCTCCTCGGTTTGACATCTGGTCGCAAAATGCCAGAGTATGCCGTTTAAAGCCTAACTTTTCAATGATAACCGACTGGCGCTGTAGCGTACCTTTCCTTTTTCGAAAGGGACAAACGTGCACGATTTTTCGTTTCTGCCATCCCAGACACCATACCGGACTTCATCAGCGATGTCCGAGGTGTTTCTGGTGCATGGGTTCGAACATGGACTAGACTTCAAGCACTGAAGAGTTCTCTGATCAGTCGTCGCCTCCGCCGTAAATTGCCGATCGGAGGTGAATCTCGGAGGCTTTTCGAACATAACGTGAAACGGAACTTTCCGATAATCACGTGATCACTTACCCTTTCGGGATTAGAACTGAGGATCTGGTTCTGCGGTGCTCCCCAGTTGAGCCTCTTCTTGATTCGATGATCCGCATTGTCTCCAACCTTCTACTATGTCCGATGGGTAACCGTCACCGTCACCTCACAAGTACACCGTTTTTGTTCTCGGCATAGACATCCCATGAACAACAGACCGACCATGACGGATCAGAACGATCAGTCGTTATGCAAGTGCGTCTATTAAGGTATCGAATTCTGATGCCGGTCCTAAGCACGTTCAGCTTCACCTCCCGTCCTTTACTGTCTATCAGAAAGGACAAGCAGCCTCGCAAGATATCCGCCGCGCCACTGGTGCACCGCATGTTCAGGCCCATCTTTGTCCTAGTGGGTATTTCGCGAATGCATAATGGATGCTTGAATGTCGGGGGCACGCAACCGAAGGTCGGACGGCGTGTCTTGGCCGGTAAATTTTGAGTTTGTTGTTTCGTTTCAACATCTGCACGTTCTCGTTCCTTGTTGTTGTTGCAATTCCGCAGCCGAGTTTGTGTGGGGCGTGTACAGTATGCCATTTAGAGAAATTGTTCCCACCACGTGGCGCGCATATGGCGCTCACGGCAGGAATCTTCGTTGCAACTTCTCCTGTTGAAGGCTAACCACCGCGGAATGCTGCTATATCTACCTCTGTAAGTAAGTTATAGACGTTCTTCACGTGTGAGTTACGTGGCATGGGGTCCTCGCCCGACGACAATGGGGTCAGAGTGTGTTGTGGGGTTATATGTCAGGCACACCCGGTACCGTCTCTGATGAGTTCGATTATTGAGTGCATATGGGATAGGATACTGTAGGACCTGTGATCTAATGACACGCCAACAGTGCCCAACACCATATCAGTCTTCCAAGAGATCATCGCGGCCTGGTTCCCCATCGCAGCACTCCCCCCCAACCGGCGCGGAATCAGTATACCGCGCTCAGGTGATACACTACACTACCGTGACGCACGCTACGTCTGAGAGCACTCAGAGCGGAAACCGATTCTGATCCTTCCTTTCAGTCAGGGAGAGACAGCCGCGGCAAGAAGAATGATAGGGTCTAGGATTGTTTCTGAGCCGGACAACGAAACGCTCCTCGTCGTATTGCATATCGAGTGTAACGGGGCATGCCCCAAGTGAAAGAGCGACTGCACCGCTGCTGTAGACATGTGAGAGATGCGAGGTGGCCATGAAATTTGATCTCAATTTACATTGCTGTGATCGCGCGGTGCCGATCCGATCAAGGAAGGATCAACGGATCTTCCGGTACAGTAGTTCAACTGGTTGGTTCCACATCGGCGGACCACGAACGACCCACTTCACTCCATGGCAGGCAAGGTACCGACAAACTAAAAAAGTAACGAAAAGAGACAGTTACAAGTAGGACGGAAGTAAAATAAAATAAAAAGACATTGAGAGATCTGGGCAAAAGCGATTCCGAGTCTCTGACTCTCTACTAACGCTTTCCCCGCTCTCAACTCTCAACTCAATGAGGTGGCATCCAACCTGAATAAGGGCAAAACGTTTCTTCAAGTTCGAACTATACAATACAGTAATACAGGATGACCAATTTTGAGCCGAAAATGTATTCGAGCTCGATCTTATGATTCTTATCTGAAGAAAAGACACGGATCTCCCACCCAAACCCCCCCCCCTTAAAGGGGAAAAACACGTCGTTATAAGAAAAGAGCACACACTTAAAGTTAGTAGGTCCGTGATGACATCGCAGGTGAGTATGACGGTTCGAGAGCGTCGTCAGCGGGCTGCGGCGAAGGTGGGAGGGAAGAGGGTGGCCACTGGCTGGGTACATGGGGAAGGTTTCCATAAAAAGAAATTACGATTATAAAGAGCGTTCCGAACTGGGCTTCTAAAGGGTTCGAACGCCCGCGTAAGGGATGAACGACTCGGAGCCTCTGGCGTAGGCAGTTTGTGTCCATCCGTCCGTCCGCTTGGGCGACGGCTACAATACTGTACTGTATCACTTTTGCCTTGCCCAGCAGCTCAGGTTTCAATTCGCCACACAAGTTTTTATCACGCGTTGCCAATCTCCAGAATGTCTGTCTGTCTGTCTGTATGAAATCTCCGCATCATGGGCCGCCTCAGCGTCTTTTTTCGAGAATTGGATTGATTTTGATTTGTAGGGGAATCTAGGGACCCCGGTGAAAACAGGGGATATATACTATATTCATTCTCTCAGGACGAAAGTGGCTGAAACTCTTCCCGGGAAAATCCGTTTTTGAATTTCACTAGTACAGTACAGTACAGTAGTGAAGGCAAGGCAAGGGCAGGGATAATGAATATGCTGACAAGGTTCGATGCGGGCGTAATATTCAATGTTCCGTTAGAAGCCCAACAACAAGGGGAAGGGCGGCATGACATCACCGTCGAGTACGAAGATTCCACAATGCACTAGTAGATCCCCAATTGTAACGCGATACAGGTACTATGCCTTCCGCAGTACAGCAGACGATGAAAAGAAGATACCTTGCTGGTCGTCGTCATGCTCATTTCAATACGCGAAAACGAAGGGGATAACTGTATTGGCTTGGATCCACATCCCGTTCGCTCGCTCTCGAGAATGGCGTGTCATGACAGGAAGGGAAAGTGACGTGCTGGTACCATTCATAACGAGTCACTAGTGGTCACTGCGACTACTGAAAGC
This sequence comes from Russula emetica, assembly GCA_015178925.1. Taxonomy (NCBI): domain Eukaryota; kingdom Fungi; phylum Basidiomycota; class Agaricomycetes; order Russulales; family Russulaceae; genus Russula; species Russula emetica. Next base: position 221,896 of record WHVC01000020.1, on the reverse strand, counting down.
GAGTGTATCACGGTCGAGGTATTTTTGCCCCCGAAAGCCAATCCAATCCAAATAGAGTGGGGTATTACAGTAACAGTACCCAGATCAGATACAGACTCCGTCATAAGTGCGATGTGTTTGCGATTGATTGATCGATCAGCCCAAAAGAGGAAGTCCTCGGCCGTCGATCACCGCTACTGAGTACGCTGAGCCCCTGAACCCACATCTCTCCTCCATATACGCGTTCTGAATCGAGATGATCCTATGATCGTCACAAATGGTAAATGTAAATGTCTCTCGTGAAGTGAGGGCTCTCTGGATCGAGTTGCTAATTCACCCTGATCGCCTAGCCCCACATCCTGATATCAACTAGCCTGCCTACATGCCTGCCTTGCAGCACGCTAGTTGTTTTGGTATGGTATACAGTTGTTAGAACAATACTACCGCTGGACGATCATACGGAAGTTGTCAAGCAGGTGACCTTAATGTAGTAACTAACTAAATCATGTCTAATGCCAGGCAACCTCAACTGGTGGACAGGCACCTCTTGAAGGATAGTGCCGTGGCAGGTCAGCTCAATGACCCGCCTTTGGTTTCGAGAGAGACTGTTTCAATGAGTTCTCGCTAGACCAAGAACAACACATTGTGTGTGCGTGGTACTTTTCTCACTCCTCGCGTCCGACGTCCGTGGTACCGAAGTCATTTAGAAGTTCGCGCGATCATACGGATCGCAAAAGCTGTTGTATTTCCACTTCATATCAGGTAATAGGCTGTCGTGATGATGATGGATGATCGGCATGACCCGCCATTGCGGTCATGACGATCATGAGACCCGTACCTTGTGTTTTTCTTCTTTCGAGTTGCTGCGGGTCGGATGCTGTAAATGTGAGGGGGGGGGGGGGCCGATCCTCGTACTACTTACTGTATGGGATGAGAAAGGAAAAGAAACGAGGAGGATAGGTCCGTGGCAAGCGCCGCCGCCGCCGCCGCCACATTGATGGGGAAGAAGGGGCGGGGGCGCCTCACGGCGTGAAACCCCGAAAGCTGGGTCGCAACCTTGCTGTCACATGCCATATGCCATACCATGCCATGCCATACCATGCCATGCCATACCATGCCATGCCATACCATGTCATTTACCTTTCTTTTTCCCCGAGTTAATTCAGTCGGAATTGTTCAGGGACAGACGCGAAACGATGATAAGGACTGCGCATTCCTGACACTTACACTGACGCTGTCAGAAAGGCGTACTGTAGTAGACTGAGACTTGGCTTGACAGTATGATTGGCGACGAGATGCCGAACAGACACGTAGTAAGTTATAGTACAGTACGTAGTACGTACGTACATGTAGTACTGTAGGGTGAGAAGAAGAGACTCTGAAGCATGTGGTACAGTACGCTCTAAGTCGCACGTCGCACGTCTTATCGAAGATTGCGCCCGCGCCCGGTACAGTACGCGCTCTGGGAAAAGTGTATTAGCTTACAAGTACTACATCTACAGGTATTTGTCCTTCGAGGACCGGCATTGCACTGTCACCGACCTGTACATGTGTAGCACATGTAGATTGGAACGGTGGCCCCATATATACTTTATCGCTCTTCTCCGTTCCCTTCCCACGATCGAATCACACCTGTCAAGACGTGCTATCATAACACAAACACTAGGACAAAACTTGAACTCGGAGGGCTGTATGGCGAAAAGACCGGTAACCGGAGATGGAGACATGTGCGCCATCAACTTAGTTCTAGTTCTTAGTAAACAACAGTGTGATTGACCCTGCATGCATCTGTATGTACCGCAGTCATCATACGATGTTCGGTACTGTGATGTGTACGCGCGGGCCCCACCCCCCACACACGTTAATTTGTTATGGGCTACCCGTTGTGTCTGACCCTGGCGGGGGCGGTACTGTATTGCGGCTATTATCATTATCCGGGAGTCCGTTGACAGGCTCGGAACAAAGTTTCGAAACAGGGCCAATGGTGTACTGTATTGTGTACAGTAAGTTATCTCGAGTAATCATTCAAAAGCGAGGCCAGGACCGACGCGGCCAAATGCGGGGGCGCCGCTGGTACACACCGTACACACTGAGTTCTGACTAACGCCGTGACGCGCGTCCATTTCTGCAACGCATGGTCGAGAGCGTGGCCGACTCGGACGTTTGGGAGGAGCTATGTGTACGTATGTCCGTATACATACTGTATGTATTGCGTTGTCAATGTATGTAAAAAAAGTTATTTTAATCACTTACACCTTTCTTCCAGCGCCGGCCAGGAGGTGTTTTGTTTGTCACCGCGTTCAAGCCTCAAGGCTTCAAGTCCCAATTCAATATTGTCCATTCACACGGAATTGAGCGCGCGTTATTGCGCCACTTACACGACTTGTAGTAATCGTGTTAACTTACTGTATTTGTATATGTAGCGTGTATCCTCCTCCAAGGCTCCAACCCGATTTTCAATTCGGAATTTGGGTTTTGGAGAGACAATAAGTTCAGAGACAATGAGTTCAGGGTCTTGCCGATGCGGCCATCATCAGGATATAGCATATACATACTTAAAACAGTACCGTAGGTTTGGTCGACCCGTTCACAGCGTTCAGCGTTCAGCGCGGCGCGAGAGGGGGTTATCGGGGGAATCCAACTCGGAGCCGGGTCGATGCACGGTGATGCAGTCAGAAACAGACGTATGGGTCTACGTGTACGATTCAACGACCACGAGGTTGGGAGTTTGGTTTGGTTCATAGCAATCAATTGATTGCATGATGATGAGGTGAACCGTGAACGGCGGATGAGGTGGGTACTACGGCCATTGCGAGGTCCCTGTCGTTGCTCAGTTCCATGGGGGGACGCGGTATCAGTGCGCTTTTTCTCTCTCTTGACGTCAACGATTTAGTGTGTAGTTAACGTACTCCGTGATCCGATGATGCCAGATGACGATGATGATGATCTTTTGCCCTTCTTGGCACCTTGGAAGAACCGGCCGGGGGTCATCGCTCGCACCACCTGAAGTTGCGACGTTGGCTCGTTCAAGTTTGATGGGGCATGAAGGGTGCCAGGTGCCCCCCATCACGAACACGAACATGAGCAGCCTGGGCGGGCGGCCTGGCGCGCGAAGACCGGGGCAAAATGGTTATTTGGTTATCGCCTTCCCAGCGCCGGTCGAGCGTCGAGGGATTGGTTGAGGATCAAAAGATTTACAGTTTCTGAGGTCGACGGATGGCGATAACTGTGAGGAGGTAGGGAGAGTCGGCACTTGAATAGCATGCCGAATTACGGAAAACGACGGAGTTGTTGTGTACTGTCTACTAAATTGTTTACCCCGAGAATTGGCCCTGGCGCTGACGCCTACAAGTATCATACAGTACAGGATTTGGTCTTTGCGCCCGGCACATTAATTTGCTACCGTCGAGTACACTCGTGTGTGTCTAGATGTCCGGAGTAAGGTAGAGAGAGAGAAAACCACGGAATATTATGTGTCTGGCCTGCCAGTGGCGCACACCCTTATGACAGCCCCATTCACATCGATGATAACGATGACAGGCGATTGACATCAATGTCTTGTACCCAGAATAGGGAAGGAGAGTTGAGTACTTCCCTCGGGGTGTCAAAAGGCCCACCCACACAGTCCATCCCAAACAAAGCACTGACTGATTGACCTAACTGACCGCGGTTTCCGAGTTGCGTTACATCACAGCTCGTTCATTCCCGATCCCCCGTAAGGCAAGCCAAAAGCGAGAGAGAACTTTGAACAACAAAGACAGTTCAGTTCGGTCTTGTGGTCGTGGTCAGAAATAGCGTCGTCGTTACTACGAGGTTCTGTTCTAAAAACTAAAAGGCTAGCTTCCGGAGGCCGTGTTCATGATGCTCATCAGTGATAGACACTTGTTGTCTGAGCGACAGGGATATCAAAGGGCTTCAAGGTCTTCTTTGCGGTGGTCGCACATATCTGAGAGTGTCAGACACGGGTGCAATTCAGTTACTGCGCAGCAGCGCCACAAGACAACTTCGCAACATTTCGATGATGCCCAAGCCGTCCGCGGGAATGTACGCCGTAAGTAAAAAAGACTGCGCTGGGTCCGTCCGTAGTAGGAAGCGGAGTGTGATTGAGGTCGTTAGCGCTCAGACTGCGACGCACAATGAGGAAAAGCGTGACTATAAAAGTACATGGAGCGAAGAAGATTCTTTGGAGAATATACTGTATATATGTAACATGTATGCAGCATGCTGGCGGTGTAGCGCGCGGCTACCCAGCTTCCAGGCGGGTAAACAAATGAAACGGCATCACCGGCGAAGCAGGAAGGGCACGGTACAGTAAGAAACGTTGTGCGTTGCCAACGGCGTAGTGGGGCGTAAGCTTAGTAGACAGATGCACAACTCAATTTACTGCGGCTGCTTGCAATGTCCGTGACGGAGAGGTTTGGTGAACATACGTGCTTATCGTGTGAAGAGCCTCTTGCCGCGTAATGGCCGCGCGGAACCAACACGCCCCGTCTCTTCCTGGTACATGCGGTACGCCTCGCGCAGGTGGTCTGGAGACAACGGTCCACTTTCACCGCGACGCTCCTGGACTGCACGAGCTATGGTTGCAGAGTCGGTCAAGATACGACACGTGATATTGAGGGGTGATTATCTACCTTTCTCCACAATTTCTCCAACGAAGACTTTGGTGAACCCTGCCACGATCTGGGCGACAGGCATGGAGACTTGTTGACCGAGGCTTTGTTGAATTACCTGCCAAGACGCCGAGTTCGGACATGGGCGTTAAGGGGATGGATTGGAAGTTGTGTCATACCTTTCGAACGGCCTGCTTCGGGAGGGCATGACGGCGATATGCCTCGAAACGCTCGTACTGCTCCGGCGTGAAGTTGTCCATGAGCACCCTGAAAAGTGTCGAGTTTAAGCTTCTTGAAGGACCAAGTAGAAAAAGGAAGGAACTAGAACGCACTTGAGGTTGTCTTTGGATTGGCTCTGCCAAGAGAGTTGCGCAGAGTAATCGTCATCGGCCATGGCAGGAAGTAGCTCGTCTTCGCCTTCGACCTCCTCTTCCATTGCACCTATGGGCCGCTGAGGGCCCGAAGGCGCAGAAGTCGCGGAGCTCGGACCAGCGACTGGTCCATCTGAAGCAGGGGTTATGGGTGTTGCTGCAGGAGCGACAGGGGCGACGGGAGTTGTTGCCACTGGCTGGGCCCACTGTAATGGGGTTGTGGTGGCAGTGGCAGGACTTGCAGCGGCACTTGTAGCGGCGGAGGGGTTGGAAGGGGCGTCTGGGGATGTTGGAAGCGGGGAATCGAGGGTTCCAGAGCGCGGTTTCCTGCCACGTTTGGCGGCCGATGACGGCGCTGGGCGTTGTCTACCTCTGGTGGATGAAGAATTGGAAGGATTTGCAGGAATGAAGGTGCGCTCCTGGAAGGGGGAAGGCGAGGCCATGATGGCTGTTGTGTGGCAACTGGCGAAGTGACGGATTTGCCGTGTTTGGACAAGTCGACCCGCCCGTGTTCTTGAAAGCGTTGACCGACCATGGCTCGCAGTTTATCTACCATTTCACCTTCACCCGGCCCTCTCTCTCCTTCCTTCTCAGACGACTCTTCATCTCAGGACGGCGCTCCGTCTGTCTTCCCCGACGTGCACGACCCCGCCCAGAATGCTCCTTCGCGTCCCGGTTCTCCAACAAGGCCCGGCCAGGCAGTCCATGCCCGTCCGCCACCCGACATCGTCACCTGTCAATGGGAAGACTGCGGCGATGTCTTCGACGACTTGAGCACGTTTATACGCCACCTACATGAAGGTGCACCGGACTTTTCCTCCAGCTTGGCTTCCTTGTTCCGTCCGGAGCGCCCTAACATTATTTTTCTGACCTCCGCAGATCACATTGGCGTGCACAAATCCAACTACACCTGTGAATGGGCCACGTGCACTCGTCGTGGTCTCCCTCAGACTTCTCGCTTCGCACTTATCTCTCATCTCCGGTCCCACACGGGCGAGAAACCCTTCACTTGCGAGCTCCCCGGTATGCATTTCCCCCCCATTTATCCCGTTGACCTGTGCCAACCTTGCGCCTGTTCTCATAGAGTGTGATAAATCGTTCACACGTTCGGACGCTCTTGCCAAACACATGCGTCTTCAACACAACGTCGAAGCCAGCGCACCAGGCCGAGGTGGCAACCGCAAGCGGAAGCGCGACCGTGAAGAGCCCTCTCGCCCCACCGTCACCACTGCATCCGATCCAGCCGGCTTCAGCATCTTCAAAGTCGAGCCGCACACACCATCTGAGATGCATATGCCTTCTGAGGCTGGCGGCACCCCCGCCGCGGACGATTATTTCAACGGTGGACGGTCACCCAGCCCGGCTGATGAGGGCATTCCTTCGTATCTCGCTCAGGACCTCGACCCTGCGACAGGTCTTATCCGTGGGCGCGCACCGGACATGGTCAAGTACCTCGTGATGAAAGCCAAGTTCTCCTTCGCCCTCGAGCAACATTCCACACTCTTGGAAGAGCTTCGCGTGCTGCGCGCAGAGGAGTGTGCGTTGCGTCAAGGCAAGGATGAAGCACTTGACTCCGTCATGCGTATGGAGTTTGGGTGGGCGCCGTCATTTTCTTCTCTTGTTCGTAGGGGTTGACGTGACTCGCCTGGACGTGCCCAGACCGGCGGTTGACCAGCTGCTATCAACGGCCGGTGATCCATCTCCACAGACTAGGCCCTACACCCCAGAAGGTCATGCGCCGCCGGAAACGCATTTATGAAATACTAATTTGACACCGGCATGTGGGCGATTCATCGCTGTATTCATCCTAAGTCGCCGTCGGCTATGACCCTGTGGCCATATTTTATATATGTCCGGCATACGTTCGGCATAAAGCTGCGTGGAAGCGGTTCTTGTTGGGCATTATTTATTTTATTAGCACACAGCCAGGTCGAAGCGGCCTCCACCTGCCTGCATTTCCTGACGCTTATCTGTTTACCTCGATTCGATTACTCGATCCTCACTGTAGCCAAAGTCAGTTGTCCTCAATCCTACTAGTTCTCTTCCCCTTTCTGTGATTCAAATAATGAAGCATCATCATTCCTCATCACCGCGCCACAAACACACGGCGTTTTGGACACCTGACATGCGGATGCTAAGTTGTCGTACTAAGACATCAAAAGGTATTCATAACCTACACGCGGTTCGCTTGCCCTCCTCCATCTATTACTATTACTGCACGTGGTGCGTGTTTTTTTTTTCAAAATCATAACTTCTCATGATCCGCATGTCCACAGCTAAAAAATTTGCTTGTTGACTTGTGCTGCTGGGGTTCTGGTCTACAATTGCGTATTCTCGGCCCATTTCTCCAAACCCCGACCGGAGTTTGGGACTCCACAATCACGCAACTAACCGCACCGCCTCAGGGTCGAGACGTGATATATGAACATGTGGCCGCGCCATCAAGTGGCTAACCCCCCTCCCCCAGACAGCTCCCAGACAGCTCCACTTTCTAAACCTTCTGGCTAAAAGAGCCTGATCAATACTGCGCTGTGAACACTTGCTCATTCTTTCTAGGACACCTAGGGGAGCGCAACAACATCCATCCTCCTCGCGGTGTTTTCAGTGCAAAAAAAGTTAGTGCAGCGCAGGTGCGTCAGGTCCCGTGCCACCACCACCACCGTTTCAACTTCAATTCTTCACGTCCTAACCTAGCGCCGATTATGATTGGTTCAACCTCAACTAAAGATAGAACAATCACGCGTGGGCGTGGGGACGTGGGAACCATCTCTCAAGACTTCTTTGTCCAGAGATGGATACGAGTACGACGCAACGCAACGTTCGGCTACTAGTCCCAAATAGGGAGCGATTGGGATATCTCGCTGGGCATCACACTACCACCGTGACGGTTCTGTCACCCCCACAGCGTAAAGCAAAAGGGTTTAAAATGGAGCAAGACGTGGTTGCAAATACCGTCCCCATTTACAATACAAAATCGCGTCGCGTCGCGTCATGTCACGTTGATGTCCCCAATTATAAGTTAGCTGCGTTATCCCCCTTCCAGACTACACCCATAACTCGCATAACATCGTAGCGCGCACTCAGAATACTTTTTTCTCACAAACCTAGTAACGCTTGACATCGCTATTGAGTCGAGTTTGTGTTGTGTTGAACGTGACTAGCTAGGCACAATGATCGTGATGCCGAGCGACTAGGTTCCCCATGAGAACGTCCCAAGACGCAGCAGACGCAGGGAGGTCTCCTCCTCCAATTAGCAAAGTATCGGCATACCTACACTACAACCTGTGGAGGGGTAATCCTCAAACTGCGTCCGTCCGTCGGCCAAGGAGGAGCCGATGAGGACCACGCTGGGCAGGCAGCCCACACAGTGCATGACCCTTGTTCTCGGCTGTGGCGCACATCAGTTTACCCCCCATACAGCCATGCAGGAAAGAACTAGCTCTGGCAGCAAGGACAGACTCAGCGGCTGCTGGTTGAAGTAAGTATTGTAGCAACAACACCTCCCTTCCGCAGATGCTATCAAAATGTAAAGTGAAGAGGGAGCATCTTGTCCAATCAAGGGGCGGAACCACCATCGGGAAAACTTTCTTCTTCAAAACGGATTTTTTTTTTTTGCAACTTCTTTCCCTCACACCTACATATTCTTGGTCCCCCGTCACCATTTCTGAGTCCGAGGACGATGCACGCAGTTGGGAGCGTGTCTCCTCGTAGGTCCTGTTGATATCAGCTCAACGTTCGGCAGACTCCCCATCTACAAAGCGACGTCTTTTTTTAATCTATATGCCTGCTAGTACACCTTTTTTACTTCACTCAAATGCTACCATTGGAACCGGAACGCGCGTACACTTCGTCGTGATCCTGTAGCGCTTCCCGCTGTTCCCTCCCCCCGCCCTAACGGACGACGATCAGTGGGTGAGCTGGCCGGCTGCCTGCCCGAGTCTTCCAGCGGTATAATATGTGCGGTCTCTCTCTCGCGCGGTCACTATCTGCCAGTGGCTATGGGTTGTGAAATGCACTGGCAGTCTTTCCTGGTGGCTGCGACTAAGACAATCGCCGCTGTTGCTTGCTCCCAAATCGATACACTCAGCGATTGAAAGGAGTGGGACAAAACGTCTTGAGGCTCGTGTTCAGGCAACCCAATAAAAATAAACAAAAATAAAATAAAAGATGAGCTTCTAAAGATGGCCAACACAGCGAGCCCGTTCTGGGCGCCCTCGGGCTTCAAGTCGGCTTTTTCGGTGAACTACTCTTTTCGAAGGTTATGGCAAGGTATCTATCCCCTCTAACTCGGAGTTTTTTTAAATGTCAAAGTCGGCAGTTATTTCATCCAAATAGACTCCATTCGCGGGGAATAAAGTGGGACCGAATAGACTCCGAGTCCTTTCGCGAGTAATGGGTCCGAATTGGACCTCAATTTGCACACTTCTGAGTGGGCGTCCGAGTCGTGTGCTGTATTGCAAGGCTTTTGCAAGACCTCGGTTTATTCTTCTGACGGAATGTATCTCATCGTCCGTATTTTCTCAGCTCGTACTACGTGGGACACTGGCAGTCATGTCGTCAAAGCTATTAAAGCGCAATCCTTTACGAGCTTGATCAGCTAGCATTCGTTCCACCTCTTCACTCCATCATACACATTCTCTAGGCATGTTATCATCTTTCTCCATCCGTTTGTGTGCTTTATATCCTTAGACACACCATCAGATTGAGTCACACTGGCAATGTCCCCGAATGCGGAGTCCCAGGAAACGATTGCAGTGAGGGCACGTGTAACCCATTTCAGGATGTATATCAATGAGGAGATTGGGATATCACGCTGAATCTTGGCCGCTACGATTTAGGTCGTATCGAACACGGGAGGGGCTATACGTTTCAGAATCAATCGCTCGACGAAACTTTCTAAGCTCTGGGTCGCGTACGCGAGTAAGATTGGAAAGGCTCAGGCTCCCGGCGTTGGCAACCTCTCTAATTTTTTTCTTATCCCTGCGTTGTAGCGAATGCCGATCATGTTGATTGAGCCAACTAATCTTTTCTGTGTGCGGGAATGATAGATTTTATCATGACGGGAGCAAGAATCGATGGCAATGATACGCCTGTGTCGTTGGGAATGGATGACAATGGTAGTCACTTCCTCTCTTTGTGTACTACTTCTCCACGTTCAACTCTTGACAGGCCGAATTTTTTAAAACCCTTTTGACAGACACTATCAACATCGAGGTCTGACTTGAACATACTGTCGTGTTCCAATCGTTTCTTCTCCCTTATTTTCCCTTCCGAGTTCCGATCTCTCTCTCTGATGTTCGGAACGACGTTTTGTAGAGGTGTGTGGATTCAGGTGGCTCTGACAGTGACGGCGCAGTCTTTTCGCAGATTGGGGAACTTGAATTCTGTCACCCTTATATTTTGTTGGCCTTAGTGCACGTACTCGTACTGTAGTACATCCGTACGCCTCGAAAAACATCCTGCGTCATTGCCGCACCTGTATATTCCTCAATTCTATCACTGAACATGAGCGATCCACACTCGGGCTCATTCGGCCCTCACATGTGTGCCAGTGGTATGAGATGAGATGAATGAGATGAATCCTCGGGAAAAGACGTACTGTACTAGCTATGGGACAGTTTCTGATCTGTAATTAAGGGGGAAATATTCTCGCCATTCACTGCACAAATTAACGATGTTCCGCGAGTGAATGTCCATATTGTAGTAGTAGTAGTAGTAGTAGTAGTAGTAGTAGTAGTAGTAGTAGTAGTAGTAGTAGAGTAGTGGACTCGGCGGACGGCTCACTGGCAAGCACGGCCCGGCAAGACACCAGCCCAATCCTCTTTCACCTCTACATCGTTGAGCCCGCGTCTGACGCCGGCAGTTGTCCAGGCTTACTAGTACTACAAACAATAAGTTGATTGAAACTGAATAGGGGCTAGCTCATGGGAGGCTGACTCGGAGAGTGCAGCACAAGAGCCCATCCCAGGAGTCCCCGTGCAGAAGTGTATTGTGCCCCCCAGAACGGCAAGCCGTCTCCCCCTTTTTTTTTTCACCTGGCTAGATGCTCTCCATCATTGCACAGGATTACAGAGGAAAACATATGGCTGAAGGATAGGAAGTGTGAAGGATACAGATGGATACACAGGGAAAGGATAATGACTGAACCTTCAGTTCGCCCACATGCCCACGTTTATCCCATTTGCTCAGAGTGGTGCTGATCATAATAGGGCTAGCGCAACGCCACAATTCTTGCACATGCGCCGCGGCTCCTTGCATAAATATCCAATTGTTCCCACCAGACTGCTTGGTCGCACCAACCCTATCATGCACGGCGCACCGTCCCAGTAATCCCACAGTCGAAGCACTATACCATGACCACCGGCCCGGAGGCGTCCCCAATCACGCCCGCTGCTCACCTCCTTCCCACAGGCCCGTTCCCAGCCGCGTTCCGCAAGCGCTACGCGTTTTCGCTCACCGTATCGGTCCTCTGTTCAGTAATATCGCACCCAGCCGCCTGCACCTGCTTTCCCTTACCTGGCTCCGAGTCCACTCAAGCGTCATCCAAAGATCTGAGAGGAATATCATATCCATTTTGTATTGTGTTATCACGGCGGCGCACCACCCCGACCGTTCCTTGATGGCTTGATGGTGTTTGTCATTTTCTGCAATTCATAATGAGCGTTTAACGGTGACAGGTTCATGCGTCACTTTAACCTAGGACACACCGGGCACGCCAAGGTTGGATCATAATAACAGAGAACACCCATAAACACACGCATAAATGAGCCACAGAAGCGGATTGTGTTTGCTTCATATTCTGAGGTCAACTACAACGTCATATATCAGCGCTCGTTCTGACGCAAGCCCTCGGACCCTGCATACCTCTAGCTGGGACCTCGAATATTACGTCGCTCTCACTCGGAACTTTCATGATTGCGATACGTTGCAAATGCTCAGTTTCCTGATGGGTTTGTGTAACGGTACGTGATGTATAACTTGCTGATTACTCGGTTTTGTGTGTTTGGTTCCTTGTGGCGATGTTCTCTGTTGTTCTGGTCCAACCTTGGCGAGATGTGTCCTACTAGGCGTTCCCCAAATACTACTTGGGGGACGCCTTAGTGTTGCCTGCCAGTGGTTCTCCAACTTCTCCCTCTTGATAGAATTAGGCATGAACTGAAGGCATGAACCCGTCACCCTCATCATTAAAGGCATAGTAATTTACGAGCCAGGATCAAACCGCCAAGGAACAGTGGCGCGACACCGTGATAGCACAAAATGGTTAATATCGTCTTTATTCGTTCAGTGAAGCGATATCAGTATTGCCGCCTTTCCTAACCTAATACGCTCTTCATGGGCGCGCGGCGATGCTTTCTCGGGCTGCTCTCCATTCTTTCACCGGCAACAGACCGTGACACCGACGCTTCTCAAAGAAAAGCAGCATGTGTTTCCAAGGATATTCAATAGAGTGACAGAGGATTGTGATGGTACTGATATTCTGCATCACGGAACCCCAATGCAGAATTTCTGTACCTGCCAGTGTGATCCCCTCCCAGACCACTCCGATCAGACAGAGCTTCAGCTAGCAGCAGGTCGAAATGGAGTTTCTGTACCATCGAATCACACTACGTATCTGTTCTAGACTGTCTTTGTTTCAGGGACATTTCTTTCCTCCAGTTCTATCCGACTCTCTGGGGTGAGCGCTCACAACATCTGCATTGCCAGCTTATGGGTCTCTGCCCTCTATTATACCACAACCCCTCAACTCGACAAGGTTGAAATGGATTTATTGTACCGTTTAATCACACTACGTCTCTGTTCTAGGCTGTCTTCCTGAAACATTTATCTCCTTCAGTTCTATCCGACTTTCTGGTGTGAGCGCCCACGACATGTGCATTGCCAGCTTATGGGTCTCTGTCCTCTAACTATACTGCAGCCCCTCGACTCGACAAGGTTTAAATGGAGTTCCTTTACCACTGGATCACACCACGTATCTGTTTTAGATTGTCTTCCTGAAACGTTTATTTCCTTCAGTTTTATCCGACTCTGGTGTGAGCGCTCACAACATGTGCATTGCCAGCTTTTTATGGTCTCGGTCCTCTATCTATACCGCAGCCCCTCATCTCGACAAGGTTCAAATGGAGTTCCTGTGCCGTTGAATTACACTACGTATATGTTCCAGGCTGCCTTACTGAAACATTACATTTCTCCAGTTCTATCCGACTCTCTGGTGTGCGCGCTCACAACTCTGCATTGCCGGCTTATGGATCTCTGTCCTCTATTTATACCACAGTCCCTCAACTCGACAACTTCATCCTTGCAGCCTGACCTGCCGTGCCATGCATCCCTTCGGATTAATGACTCTCCTCGAATTTCTTTGGGAACATGGAATTCCTTCCTTGTTCATTATGGTCCTTGGTTTGCTTCTATCAGTCATGTTTCTCTGTCGCCGCGATCAAAGCAACCAGGATGCTCCTGCAACCCTCCCCCATTTTTCGCTCTCTTATATCATGTCCTCCTTGAAGCAACGCCACGACTTTTTCGCTTGGGGATTTAAAGTCACCAATCAGCGGCTGTTTCAGTTTAGACTCCTGCGCGTATGTCAGACCTCTGTTGCTCTGATGGCCGTCCTTAACTTTTCATTGACGGCGGCACTCCTCCCGTGGATATAGACTAAAATTGTTGTCGTCTCTGGGGAACAAGGGCGGAAAGATTTCTTTAGTGCAAATGGGCTGGACGTTAAGGGGGGCTTCAGATTTTTCTCGGGAGAGGTAAGCATACGAGATCACCCTCCATGGCCCTCACTCATCAGAGTTACTCTCTGTCCTAGCTTCCCGTCCTCTATGGCCTGACAGCAGATCGTCAACGGATGGTTGCCAGAATATATAAGAGCCTTTCGGACGTCCAACGTCACGAGCGCATGTCGGAATGTACGCGGCCTGGCCTGTGTCAAGCCAAGGTATCTCACCTTATTTCCGCACAGTAATTCCCGAAATTCTCAACGACGGCCAACGGCTCTTACAACTATGGGGAAGGGCTGGATCACTTGACCCCTTTGAAAAGATATCCGAAGTAAGTCAACGACTTTCTCCATCTTTATCCTTTACCGGAGATAGCATCTGTCCAAAAAGGATGATGCCGGTCCTGTAATGCCTGCCAGCTCTGGTCAATTATACAATGGCGTTGACTCACTTCCTTCCTATTTCAGCTTATCTTCCAAGCCACCGTACGGTGTCTGACATGCACCGAGATAGCTGACGATCCTAAAGTTGTAGCTCGCTACAAGCAGCTTTTCAATCGAGCTGAGCGACTATCGCCGGCGGTGGTGCTCTTCCCATGGTTCCCTAGCCCTTCCATGGTCATGAGAGCTTGGGCGACAAAACAAATGTACGACATCATAGTGAGGGCAATAAAGGTTAGGAAACAGAGCGGCATCCCCCAGAATGATGCCCTACAGATGCTTTTGGACTCCGGAGAGGACAATATTACAATCGTGGGGGTAAGTATATTGCTTTTGAAGCTTCCGCGTTATTCACGCCGATATGTATCACTAGTTTATGATGGGTTTCGTATTGGCCGGGGCTCGAGCGACTGGTACCGCAGGTGAGTGAGACACCTGATGCCACGCAGCTACCGAAAGAAGCTGATCCATATGCCAGCTTCCTGGCTGGTCACATATCTTGGCTGTCATCCGAACTGGCGCAACGAGGCACGCGCAGAGCTCAAGAAATTGATCACGTCACACTCCCTGAAGACAGTATCTGAGTGCAATTCCTCGTCCACCGCATTATCTTCTATCCCCCTCTCCGCGTGGGAGAATGAGGCCCCAGTCCTTGACATGCTCGTCCGTGAAGCGGTCCGCCTATCTCAGGGATTTGTCTCGTTCCGTCGAAATGTCGGCCCTGAGATGTACATCGATGGCAAAGTCATCCCCACAGGCGCACTCGTTGCATATCCAGCCGCAGATGTCCACCTCGATCCGGCCTTATACCCGGATCCATGGAAATTCGATCCTGCGCGTCCGCAACCCAAAGGCAACCTCACATATCTGGGATGGGGTGTAGGTACGGTGTTTTGCGCTTTGCATCTCCTTACCAAAAAGGGATCGTTGATGGTATATACTATTCGCCTTGGTGCATGGGTTAGGGAGGACGACTTGCATCGGCATGCGACTTGCGCGACTCAATACCAAACTCGTTGTCGCAATGCTGCTCATGGATTTTGACTTTGATACTGTAGATGTGGGCGGCCAAATTGTCGACTCGGAGGACTCGGCTCCAAAACCCAATTGGAATGATCCTTTGGGTTGTGGGCCAGTCGAGGGTCAGTTCTTCCTCCAGTACACGAGACTGGATAACCCCGAGTCTCGAGTTGCCGGTTGTCAGGAGTCTAGCCCGCTCTAGTCGGGCCCTTGCCAGTGTAAGGTTGGTAGCATAGCTGCGCTCGTACAGATCGCCCCGGCCCCGCCCCCTAATGTACACTTCGACGCGTCGGCCGACTTTTTTTAAATTTCTTTTTCGATTCCATTACCGTGCGCCTCGGGGCCGGGTAGAGAACCGTAGTACCGTCTGTTGTACAATACAATATATGTGTTGTGTGTTGTGTGACAGTATGTGCTCGCGGAATTATTCTGAGCTTTGTTGCGCATGAGTGAATTGATGTGTTGCATTGATGAAGTTGGCTAGGCTGAAGGAAGTGATAGTGCCCTTGCACAAGCCGGATGACTCCTTGTTGGAGGATTAAAATAAAGTACAGTCTGGCCATTGAATGTTGAACCGCGGTATACGCGGCCCGGCTATAATATTCCGACTCCGACTGTGACGTCTTGTTAACGCATTGCGGCGTTGAACGTTGACCCTCAGGCATCTCTACTACATCTCTGAATCTGCAGCCGATTATTTACTGTAAGTCCACATGTCTCCAATTGGGAGCGCCGTTCGCAATAATCTCTGCAGCTGATTAGAGAGTCTGAGGGCGGCCCCGTAGGTAATCCATCCAGGAGGTTTCCCCGCGCAGGGGGGGGGGGGGCTGACGTCTTTCTTGTGCGTCCAAATCACATATTATAGTAATGATATTATACCACCCACCATTTTTTCACCTGGCTCGATGGCCTCATTACAGCCGTTGTACAGGATATACGAGGGCAATCTCTACTCGACTAGTGGCAGAGATGCGAAGGATACGGACGGACGGATACGCACAAGGGGATAGGGAAGAAGTCGTCGGAATAGCCCAACTGAACAGCCTTCTCAAGTCCAAAGTCAAAAGGGTCCAGTCCAAGTTCGCCCGCGCAGCCCGCGCTCCGAGTCTGTCCCGGCAACCGTCTCATAATGCTTCTTCTTCGACTGTGAGATGGTCGGTACATCGCCGTGCGTGCGTGATAGGGATGGTGCGATAAACGGACTGGCGAGGGGACAGACAAACAGGATGTTTGTGTGTAAGGAACTGCCGCGGCGCGCGTGAGGCTGTGTGTGCGACTACGGGAGAAGCAAATTTTCCTTCAATGCCAGTGGAAAGAACGGGCCTCGGCCTCGGCCTCCGAGCTTTTGACTCTCAGCTGACTTGTCAGAAAGGTCAGAAAGAAGCCTATCATAGCGTGGCCGTTGCGTTGCGCAGCAGAACGAAGAAAGACCCCCAGTCAGTCAGTCCCACGCGATCCCTCGGATGGTTCTGGGTTCTGGGTTCTAGCTTTTTGTCCATACTCGTCACGGTCTCGCGATGATAAAGAAGTACGTAGCATAAAGTTTTCTGGTGTGTACTTTCTCCAGTGGAAGGCGCCGCCTTCTGCTCCGAACCGAGGTGGCTACACCGCCGTCGTGTGTGTGGTATGCATGGTGTAGCCACAGCGAGCGCCTCGGTCAAGATACTCTGCGCCACTTTTTCTCCCCTCCCCTCAACATCGGTTTGGGGATGTGGGACAGTGACGGTGGCGAAGCCGGCGAGTCTTGTTTGGTCTTGTGGAATCCCCGGGTATCAACATCAACAGTAGCAGCTGGCTGTCCCCTGTGATGTGAAGTCTGAATAGATCTGACTGTCTGACTGTCTGCGTGGCCGAAGCGGAACGTTCCGGGTTTGTCTCCTAGAAAGGGGGGTTATGACGCGCGGCGCTTTTGGGACGACACAAGACGGAGGACCTATTCGTTTAAGCGGATGATTTTGGATCCTTTTTCAGCGCGCGCGCGCTTTCTCCATCCTCTCCCCGCCACCCACTCCCCTTCGACACTCCCGTCCAATGCGAGGTGGTATGAGAACCATCTTGTCCTTGCTTTCATGAAAAAAAAAAAAATCCAGAAAATTCAACCAGTCGACGAGCGCTTCGGCCATGGGATATTGTTTCATGATCTCCAGTCACAGTCACCCATTTCTGCGAGCGCGGTTAGTGCACTGCACGCTATGGTATCTTGTAATGGGAGGGGGGGGGGGGGCATCATACCTCTCCTTTGGTACTCTGGTCGCGTCTCCTCGCTGGGTACTGTAACCTTTATCCGTGCCAGCCGCTTTGCGGTTTACGTATTGTCTCCACTTACAAGTTCAGAACTGGAAATCCTCCTACTTCAATCGGGGGACAGCTGCCTCATTTATCGGACTCGCTAGATCTACCATGTATGTATAATCTAAGCAAGTGGAAGACTCTCGGAAACGAAACGCCAGGATCCGCCCACCGCCTTCGCAGAAACTGCCCATAGAGAGATATACTTACACCCTGCCCCGCCCCCGCCCTCCGTTGAGTTCGGTCTCAAAAGCTCAGATACAGTAACTCCCCCGATGTTCTAGGAGTCTCTATCTTCGCGTCGGGGTCCGCCTTTTCTTTTCATCCGTTTGCTGGCCATGGATGCATGTCAGCGCCGTGCCGCCGCATCGTCAAGGAAACTTGGAACTTCTAGTTCTCTATACGAATTTTTTGCAAAGGATATGATTGCTCAAACTATGCATGCGGCCGAATGGTGACTCGGATAAAATTTTCTTTCTGACTGCGTTCATGAATTCGAACCGAATTATTATAATAACAAGAGTGACATATGTCTCTTCAGTTGCCCGCGTCGACACGACGGTTGAGTGTTCTTGATATATATACCTCTACCGTGATGAACAATCAAATGTCACTGTAACTTGTACTATATTGCCATTGTTGGTATGTGGGTGATGCGCCCCCGGGTGTCAATGGAACTCCGAACGGCGTAGAACACAATATAGAACCCCCCCAACGATTGCTTCCCATCCAAGCAAAACTGAAAGGCGGAAGTGTCTGTCTGTCTCTCTCTTCATGATGAATGACAATATGGAACAGACGGTTTCAGGGTGATAACGTATACCGAGCAGTAACATATATATATATGCCACTGGAATGACAGTTTTGTTGCGTGCGGAGATGAAGAAACTGTGATTGCAGGGGTCAGATGGGGCGAAATCAATCATCAGAATGTTCGTAGCTACCCAGCAGCAGGTCATCTGTCTACTGTAGTCATCATCTAGTATCGCCAGACGGCATAGAGGCGGTTCTCGTTCAATGAACCGCGCCCGTAGTAACGTGAACAATCCTTCGCCCGTGGATCGAGGATCCTTTGACCACCGTATCGTACCGTCCTTTGTTCAAGCCGAGTCTGTTGGAACTCGCGAGTTGGAACGCGAATCTCGGTCACATTCCATTCTTCTCCCAAAAAAAAAAAAAAAAGGAAAGGAAAAAGGAAATCGAGCCAAAAGGATCTGGACCACGTGATTCGCCCGTGTTCCTCCTTCCCGTCCCCGCTGACCGCTGACACGACTGACTGACGTTCTGTCATGTCATGACGTTCTAGCTATCTAACTTATCATGTCCATTGGTTGATATCCGATGATCCGACTCCCATTTCGAGTCGAGTTCAGTTAACGGGAAAAATGGAAGGAAGGGGTAAGTTAATTTTTTGTACGTTTTTGCCGGGGGTTTTACGACGACGACACGTATTTTTAGCGAAAACGCAGCGGCAAAAGGTGATGAGATGACATCAGTGAGCCTGCTCTGCTGTAAAGCCTGTAATTCTGACTTTTTTCGCTTAGTATATCGCATACTAGCTTATCGCGATTGAAAAGACTTAAATTTGTTTTGCACGGCGTTGAGTAGTCATTAGTACTGTAAGTCATTGGTTGTGCATACTTACTTTCCTTAATATTAAGTGACATGGTATTCTGCGTTAAGTCCGCAGACGGACGGGACAATTTGAGCTATAGCCGTACGTAGAGTGCAGTAACTTAACTTAGTCTGTTGACTGTCTTGAAGGAGTCGGAGGTAAGTTTAGGCACGAGAGACGATATTAAATTTTGATCCGTGATGATGGCAAAATAGAGTATTACTCTTTCGGGTTTGAGAAAGTTTCAGACTCATACAGTATGTTCCAATGCGCCAGCCTCGTTCTCGCGCGCATGCTCAGTACAGTACCGCACAGTATTCCCTTCTATTCCAGTCATTACCTTTCTCGACCAGTATGTAGAGAGGTCCACTCGAGTAGTTCCATTATTGGCACCCAGATCCAGATGACGATGCCAATTGCCAAGTCCGCTGAGCGTCTCGTTCGAGTTATATGGTTACCTTTTTGGGGGTGTTCCTCACACCTTCTGCGTTGGGACATGTCCGTCATCGATTCTCGACCGACAACCCTTTTTATTTCTCAAAAGTTCTCGTTCAATCTGCCTCTCTTTAAACCTCTCCTGCGGACTGATGAAGGGGGGACAGGCACACTTGATGGCCGATATTGTATCTAAAATGTCTTGGCAGCTTCTTAGGGAATAGCGTTAGGGGAGAGGAGTACTAGTAGGCGCCCGTCGATTCTACCAAACCCTACGGCACTCCTTGTTCGGACGAACTTGAGATACGGGATCTTGGCAAGTCCGCCCTAAATTGCGACCTGGGAAAAGTATAAGATACCCTCGACTTTTTCTTTGGGTTCCACCTTTGCCCCTTCCCTTCATATACCTTTGTGTGCGAAGACTCCAGTCCCTCCCAGCCCGCGGCGACATGCGTCTCTTCTCTGTCCTCCCTGTTCTCGGTCTTCTCCTCGGAACTCGTGCTTCCTCCCATGACTCGCGTGAGCCAGCACCCTATCGCCTCGATGTGCGCAGCCCCATCATCGACATCGACGTCTGCGTGACCCTCAACGCCGATCTCGTCGTTCCCAACCTACTGAATACACTGACCGCGGTTGGGGCAATTGGTCAGTCTATTTTTTCTTCATCATCGATATGCCCAACAGTCGTTCCTGTGTGTTCCTGCTGAAACGGATCAACAGACGCATGCATCTGTCTGTCGGCCCTTCCCGTGTTCCTCGAGACCAACGTCGTCGCCGCCCTGGCCGTTACGATTGCAGGAAAAGATGTGGTATCAGGTATTTTGACGGCACTGGTATGTGGTCGATGATTCAATTTATGTTTTTGGGAATTCTGCCCTGACCCTTTATTCTCTCCCAGATTAACAATCAGGCGGCCCAATCAACTTGCGTCTACCCGGAACACAGCAAACCCGCCTGCGTCGGGGGAAATCCCTGCGGATTCACCTGCAGTGACGGATTCACGGCTTCCTTGGACAGCAACCCGCCTGCATGCGTGTGCGCTCCGCCCTCTGTCCTCTGTAACGGTAAGTGCAAGAAAGACGGTCCATGCCCCTCGGCCCGCGCAAGTACCGATAACAAGAGGCGATGGGCTGGCCATGGCAGTGGCTCTTGCTCAGAAAAGGGACTGGGATGGGCGGCCTGCGGCGTGTATGGTGGTGGTTCCCGTGCATGGGAATGTGTCAACACTGCTCGCGATCTCGAAAGCTGTACGTGCCTGTCTAACCCACCTCTCACACTCCGCGTGTTTTGTTTCCGTAATACTGACTGCATCCTCTTTGCTTGTTCACCCGTGCTGCAAAAAAGGTGGTGGCTGCACTATTCCGCTCACGCCCTACTCTCCTATTGGCAAGGACTGCTCTGCGCTTCCCGGCGTCGCAGACGTCGCATGTCTGTATGGCGAATGCGTTGTCTTTCGCTGTCTCCCAGGATACGGGCCCGCGCGCGACGGCCATAGCTGCGTCCGCAAGTACTCTCAATTCGATGATGCGGAGGACGTACCCGCGAGTGCCTACGGACTCGAACACGTTCCCCTCGGGAGGCACTGAGAGAAGTTCAAAAAATTATTCCTTTTCTGCGCTGTCCTGTCCGCAAACCCCTTCTATAATTATTAGATACCATTCCGACGGACTTCTATCAGACTATCATTTCGGACAACCGTCTTTCCTTTTCGTGATTAGCCTGTCCTTTGTTGTCGCTGCTTCGGACACCCCTTGGGCTTTTGTCGTTTGATGGGCCGTCACCCTGACCTCCTGACCGTGACTAATTAGGGCCTCTGTTCTCGTTCTCGTCGTTGATACCGATACCATGTCGCAAATGACAATGCCTTGTGCCGTTTAATATATCTAGCCAAGTACAGTAATCTGTATCTTTATTCCAGCTAGAGTCTAGATCCCCATGAAAAACTCCTGGTAAACTCGTGTCAAAAGTTTCAAGAGGACGGCTGGCCTTCTAGGTTCCAGTCCTTTTGGGATGGCTCCAAGATTAATTAAAAGACAGGGAGGGAATGCCAACTGAAAAAAACATGATATGACTCAGATAAATTTCGATCCGGATCCGGATCCACAGGCTGCGCATGAGAAGAACGTGTTATTGTACAAGTACAGTACGTACTGTATTTTGCTTTCGGCAACAAACTGTGGCTTATTATATCAAAATCTGTCATGATCATGGATGGCATCATGATGGCATGATGGCATGACGGGGGGGTCCAACTGTCCAAGGCGGGCGCAGCGAATCGAATTAGTAAAAATACGTTTTTACCGATCCACTCGACTAAGTTAGACAGATAAGTATGGAAGTCCAAACTCGGCAGTTAGTTATTAAGTTCACAGGGATATCACGTGACCTCTTTTGAAAGCCCTTGTCCCTTGCTCCTGGAACGCCGACGGCGAGGGATCGGGCAAGGTCCGCCAGTTGAAACGGATAGTACTGTAACTCATTATTCTCGCTCGCCCGACCAAATCTCTCAACACTGCCGTAGATAGTCTGGAACGTCAGCGGCGTTATTTTGGTCGAGTATGGCTGACGAGCATGTCTTATCTCATCTGTTCAGTCAGCCAGGGTTTTACGGTTATGATTTCCTCAGAGACAGGATTACCAGGAACGCACTGTCCCGGACAACACCGCAAAAGCATTTCTGCGCATGTGTTCTTCGAATTCCGAATAAATCATTGCTACAACACACGAACCGAATCAGTAGCAAAAAAAAGCGTAGAAAGAAGAGTAACAACGTCCACATAACACACGAATGTAAAAGTATAGGAATGAGGTGGGATTGGATATCGTAAAAATGTCTCCCCTGCCTAGTATGTCGCACCCGTCCCGCTCACCATCTGCTGTTGATGTAACGAAGGCGAAGCGGTCGGTGTCTGGCCACCACGAGGGGGGGACACCTGGGGTGTCGGGACTGTGAGCATGCATGTGCGGGAGAGAGCGATTGAGCGATATTTCGTTGAGCTGTTGTCCAAGGCACTACCCGTGAGGGTTGAAGTTTCAGGTTGTTGGTCAGATTCGTTCCGACGTTGACGCCAACAGCTCCCACTGGGAGGTTGAAATTAGACCCATTACTGACGATATATGCCGCAGGCCGGGAGCCATTGACTGCTATGGGCATCTCTGGTTGGCCATTGGTAAACGCACCCTTCAACTGAATTTGTGGCACTGTAAGGCCGTTCTGCTGTGCACCTGGGTGAAGGTATGTTGTAGTTCCATTTGGCATACTAGGCGCAAAGTTATTTTGTATGTGATAACCATTAGGAATTGAAATTGCGGCGTGCGGTTGTGTCGGCTTTATCGGCATAGGGGAAGCAGCGGTCACGCCAGCGGGTGTTGCTTCAGCAGACGGTGTGGCAGAGTCTCGTTGTGGAGCAGGAGTGGACGATGAGTGCGATTCCTCCGATCCGTTAAGTGACGGGGGGACTGGGCTAGTCTGACCATTAGTAGCTGTCGGCGTGGGGGACGACTGGGGAGAAGCTAGAGGCGCGGTTAAAACGGGGGTAGCAAGTGGGCGCAAATTGCCGTTTGAAGATATCCGCATTTGCGGTACGTTCAGCGCCGAGGGCAGCTTCTTCAACTGCTGCTGCATTGAGATCGGTGTCCCAGTTGTCTGCGGCATCCCGAGAGCGCTTTGCTGCTGCTGGGCCAGCTGTTGTTGGTGTTGCTGCGCCGCCGTGGCCTGAGAAGGTGTCTGTGGATGGGGACGAGGACCGACGATGATGGCGTCACGGCGGAACGCGGGTGCAATACCCGTCCTGTAGGGAAGAAACCCAAACAGACGCCCATCGGATGACGGAGTGTAGATAGTAGGATCAGTGGTGAGCCGCTGGTGATCATCCTCTTGATACAAAGACATCCCCTTAAGCAAATATCTAAGCAAAGCAGTTAGCGATGAAAGATCTTGGCTACCAAGGAGTGCATACTTGGGATGGAACTCATCCACGAGGACTCTATCCTTCTCATCAGGGCCGTCGGGTCCAACGGAGGGTTCATCGTCTGCATCGAATAGCCAACGATCACGAATGCGCCATGAAACCTCCTTCTCGGCAGTTGACTCTTCTTCAGGCATCTCTGAATCCGCTGTTGTTGACCTTGTTAAGCGCCAAGGGTAACTCTGTAACTCATCGCGAGGTGGAGACCGACGAGTGGTGCGACGATCCACACGTAACACGCCTCCGCGACCACGACGTACCCGGACAGCACGCCACTGTGGAACAGAAGAGTCCTCATCCGGGCTGGCAGATGACGATCGTAACACCTCAGGTGGTGAGTACCACTTGAAGTGTCGTTGCGCTTGGGTCACAGGTGGGGGCTGATATGCGTTCTAGTTGGCGGTGAGCAGAGCCGGGGGTGGCAGTAGGCAGACAGCTCACCTCCATTCCATCTTCCCAATGATGATCTCGCTCTTTGATCCGGGCCATCTCCCGATCAACTTGGGCCAGGATCACGGCTGCACGCTCCTTAGGACGCACAACGGTGTCATGGTGTGATACCGGAGACATAAGATCACCATTGTTGTCGCGTGACTTGAGCTTGACTCCCCCAGGGCGCCTACAAGGTCCGTCTTTAAGTTCATACATTCTCAGGAAACAGTAATGGACGTACACTTGGTCTGCTGGCCTGGCCTTCTTGACCACCCGCTCCTTATCATAGAACAATTCTTCGTCCTCCTTTGCATTGAGTAACGAAGGAAACTTGCGCTTGAGGCTTGCAAAGTCTTCACGCTTCTCCCACACCGCTTTTGCTTGCTGCGACGCCTCGCGCTTGAGTTGTTCACGCTTGAGAACACCGCTGACTAGTTCGGCTGTGGTGGCGAGCTCTTGCTTCAAACGCATGAGTTTCTCTGAAGAAGATGCCTGTGAGGCTCGGGTCTTGCGCATTGCCTTGACATCACGCCGCCTAAAGCAGATGTAGGACTCATTTTTGACATCTGACTCGTCAAACTAAGGCGGAGAAACCTAAGTACCATAGAGGGCACAAATTAATAGGACTTACATTGAGAGTGGGTATTATTCGGTGGCCACCTCGCTCAACTCGACGCTCCTTCCAGTAAGGGTAGATCGCCTTTGCGAAACGAAGCAACTGCGGTGGTTGCGGAATCCATGACGGGACAATGAACGCAGCAAACGTATCAGGTCTCAGCAAGCTGGAGAATGTTTCTTGATAGTCGGAGAATGGTGGGAAAGGAGAGCCCTGCTCAAGGCCCTATGACCGGGACATCAGTTTTGCACTGTAAGACATGTGAACGAAAGTAACATACGTGATGCAGGAACTCGGTCTTCTCATGGGTCACCTTTTCAAAAAGCCCCATCACAAGTTCAAATTCATCTTCAGAAATGACGATGGGTTGGGCGACATCTGGCTCCTTGCCCTTCGCTTTTGCGCTGCGCTGAGAGGTCCTCGTCGTACTGGACGTTGAAACAGCCCCTTGAGCAGATGTTCCCTCGCCACGAGCTTCCTCGTTGTTCTTGTCGAGCCACTCTTTATCGCGCTCATCCATGAAATAGGTGAAGCCATGAGCGAGGGCGTCTTGTGTGGTTTCCTCAGTCGTCTCGGACGTCTTGAAGTATGAGACTGGATCACGCCACCTGTTGGGTGGGTAAAGAGACTCATAGTCTTCCACAAGTCCGGCATTATCTGGGATTGGGATGTAGGCATCCTGTTGTTTGGGAGGCTTATCCCCGGAACCACGGGGTGTGCGGGAAGTCGCGTGGCGTTGCGAGGCAGCTGACAGGACAGCTTGGAGGTGGTGTTCCTATAGAAGGCTAATGAGTCAGCATTCCGCGGGATGAAATTCTCACGGTAGCAGCCAATCAGAGAACGCCACCAGGCGCCGCTCAACATGAGGGGCTGAAAGGCATGATGGAGCAGAAAATGTGGGCTCACATTGGCGTCCTCTGCATCAACTCCAGCGGTGGACACAATTCTGGCCTTCTCCTCGTCCTCGTCGAATGCCAGAGGGTCCGCATCGAGGCTGCCGTGAACGATATGGAGTCGGGTCTTGTTTGTGACACGATTACGGTTGCGAAGGGTAGAGGGACCGGGGTTGTGTGCACGGGGCATATCATGGAGAAAAAGAATGGGGACGATGCAGGATAAATTAGGGCGGGGGGTTGTCAACGCAGGATGTGTCGGCTTTCGTTCTCTTTGGCGGGCCACGGCGCTGCGGGGGAAAGAACCGAGCGTGGGAAGTTGTCCCGATGTTCCGGCCCGAAAAAGTAAAATGTTGGCCGCCCGTTGTTGTTTGGTCGTGTGGACGCATTCATTGTGGCGCTTACCGTAAAGACTGGTGCCTCTTCCTGCAACTAATCTACCGTGATAATTAATCTACGTTCGACATTCCAGTTCGACAGAGCTTGTGAGCTTGGTCGAGACTTGTCAGAGTCTTGAAATTAGCTACGAGTGGCTGTCTGCTCGTGCGAAAGACGAGCAACTCACGGCTGAACAAACTGATACCACAAAAAGACTTGGCCGGCTATCAGAGTGAAATCATAGAAGATAAAGTGGACGTAAAAGGTTAAACGTAGTTGAGCGCTGAGCATTACTGTCAACGGTCACATTATCCAAGACTCTACAGTTTAATCACGTACCTGTCAATTCCATCATTCAATTCTCTGTTATTGATCATTTCGACTTCTGGGTACACACACACGTGCAATCGGCTACTGGTCGCCAACCATCACGCACCATCACGCAGGTCAGGGCTGAGGTAAATGCAGCGCTGAGTGCGACGCATTGTGTGAGCGGAAGATCGGTCAAGTTGAGCTCTGTCAAAGAAATGCGAGTATATGCGTGTGATGTACAATCGAAGCCTCCTTAGAACGTACCTCTGTCGTTTTCCCTGCCCCTCACCAGAGTCCGTGGCCTATTCGGAAGTAGTCATGACTTGTGAGATCGGTGATGAGTCGTGCGTCCTGAGCAGCCACGTTTGATGGGGGGAGAGCGTGCCAAACGAGCGCTAGTAAACTACTGGGCGTGCATCAGGGATACAAGGTGGCCACACTGAATCGCGGAGGGTGGCAATGAGGTCAACTGCGGATGTCCAAGTTATTGAATGCTTGCTCGTGCATTGTGGTTGACCCCAACCCACGAGGCCAACGCGAACACATGGTGAAGGGCCATTGCGGAAGTTGCTCTGGAGTCGACTCCATCTATACAAAATAAAATATTAGCATATAGTAACTCCGGTTGCTCTCGGAGGAAACAGACAGAAGCAGCAGGAGAGCACCGACGCTAGGAGGGGAAGGGTCCGAAGGGAAGAGAGTGGGAGGGAATGTATGCTTGATACCCACATTACTATAGCCGCTTCAAATGCAAAGGATGTTGGGGATGACAGTATTTCGAGAAGAAGGGCGGATTCAGAGAGGCTGAGCTCCGCAGTGTGTCCTCCCGTCCCCGACCGGATTCGTCCCATCAGGCCACCCATCTGGACTCCGTACACCTCCTTGGCTTACAAGTGAAAGTATTAGATTCACATGAGATGTAAGAGTCACGATGAAGCAAGGATGCTGTCGCGCGGGGTTTGAGAAGGAGGAGACCATGAGGGATGGTGAAACGGGACAAAGGCGAGGAGGGCGGGGTGACGTCCAGTCGCACGCTACGGCCATTAGCGCTCATGGACCCTATTGGGACGGAAGATCTTATCTTATCTGTCCATCGCACGATTCGTTGACAAAAAGTGTCTCATCTTTCTTACATCTATTTACAAATCCTCCCAATCGATATTCACCAGGAACCTAGCATGCCCCAAGCGCAAGCCGTGATTACTTTCAGGCGAGAGACGATGGTACCATCCCACCATCACATGTCACAATCTGCACATCATATAAGGAGCAAGAACACAAACAGAAGCCCACGAACCTTGTCCGTCATGTACGAGTTCGTAACCAATAACTCTACTACTTGTGCGACCTCCTCTGGTTGGCCAAAGCGGCCCACAGGAATAAGATCCTGTCATGACAATTAGAATACAACGTCAAACTAGTTGAAAAGATCGGCTCTACATACACGATGCGCAGGAGTGGGTTCTTTGAACATAACCGTGTTGGCAATTAGGGCTGGGGCAACGGCATTGCAAGTCTACCAGGGCAAACCAGCTCAACATGAGATGCTGGGATTGTTACCATGGTGACACTCACAATTCCCTTCTTACTGTATTGTCTGGCGACCCAGTGCATGAGGCCATGTAATGCAGCCTTTGAAGAGGAATAGTGAGGACCAAGAACCCCTCCAGTGGCTGTACGTATCGTCATCATCTCGAGACTGCAGATAGCGAAGAAGAAAAACTCCCCAGAAGCAATACTGGAGCAGAAGACGATTCTCCCATACCCTTGCTTTTCCATGTGCGGGACGCACAGCTGGGTCAGCTGGGCACGACACTCACACCGTCAGCATCCCCGTGTCAGGGTCTGTA
Source organism: Russula emetica (assembly GCA_015178925.1). Lineage (NCBI taxonomy): Eukaryota > Fungi > Basidiomycota > Agaricomycetes > Russulales > Russulaceae > Russula > Russula emetica. The sequence goes on along the minus strand of WHVC01000020.1, from coordinate 193,965 downwards.
AGCGTGCCACTGACCAGGAATGCGCCGCCCGTATTTGCCCGCCAACATTTCTCAAATTCTTCGATACTGGCGTTTTCTATCTTGGCCTTGATACCGAGCACAGACCCGGTCATGGCGGCATTACTGTAAAGGATGTCCGGGTGCCCGAGCTCCTCGACGACCTTCGCATGCATGGCGCGCACAGCATCGAATTCAGCGAGATCTGCTTGGAACGCGGCGACGCGCACACCAGTAGCGCGCAGTTCCTCGACCAGCGTCATAGCTCCGTCATGCTGCGTGAAATAATGTAGCGCAAGATGCACGCCGCGTGAAGCGAAAAGGCGTGCTGTCGCCTGGCCAATACCGCCCCTGTATGACGATGACGTTTTTTTAAACTTTTGAGTGCGAAATTGTGAAAGAAATGGGTCGTGATTGGAACTCACGTTGCGCCGGTTATGAGAGCAAGTTTACCCTTGAGGGGTATTGGGGTATATGTGCCAGCCAAGGACTCAGACATCGGTGGGCAGGGGCTAGATGTGTTATCGTTATCCGTAAAGATCGGAGGGGACGACTTGCTTCTTGCGATGATGGGGATCAGATTAGCAATGGCGAGGAAGCGCGCAAGCCAGTTTGACGGTCAGATGGAGAAGGATAGGCGATGCGCTCGGGAAAACATTACGTTCAGTGGAACAGCCGAGGTCAGGGCATCCTCAAGATCGACTAGAGGTCGACTGACTTGGTTCGTCGCGAAAAGAGGCGCCCATAAACCCGACAAAAGGCGAGAAGGGATCTTCTGCCAGCAACAGTCATCCTCCGAACTTTCACCTCACCTCACACAATGCTCCACTACGATTTCCCCCTCGTCCCTTTCCTCTTTGCCACTGCCCTCTCAGTCAATGGCCTCCGCAAGCGCTCCCTCTCTCCTTCCGGTGGCGCAGCAGCATTCCTCACGGGCATATCCATGCTCTCCCTGCCCCTACGTACCCCCGGCATAGTTCTCATCGCTTTCTACCTCCTCGGCTCCAGTGCTACACGCGCGGGCCAGCCACGCAAGGCCGAGCTTGAGGATGGACACGATCATACCATGACGGGCTACCGCACCGCCGCGCAAGTGTTCTCCAACTCTGCCAGCGCGCTTGTCGCGACTCTTGCCTGGGGGGCGCTGCATGCCCCGGGGTACCCTGGAGTCAAAGTCGCAGAGGCCCTCTTTGGCGTTCGTAGCTTTCCGTACACGAATGAAACATGGTGTCCACTCGACGCGGGCATCACGCATGGATGGAGTCGGGCGCTACTATTCATAGTCCTCGGGTGCGTTTTGATCTCCCCCCTCCCTTCTCGTCGGCTCCTCACACTTCACGCAGGCACTTCGCATGCTGCATGGGTGATACCCTCGCGTCGGAGCTTGGTATTCTGTCAAGTTCACCGCCCATCCTTCTCACGACCCTCAAAACCGTGCCTCCAGGCACGAATGGTGCACTGTCATTAGTAGGAACGGCGGCCTCCATCGGCGGCGGCATGGCTATGGGCTGGATGATGTGGGCTGCGCTTTCTGTGGAGAACGCCGCGTGTCGCGATCAGACCGGCGATCTGTTCTTATTGCTGCTTGGATGGGGTGCAGTGGCTGGCGGTCTGGGATCCCTCGTGCGTATTAAGTTCAATCGGTCATCGGACCTAGGGTGAGCCGTATTGATACTCCTTCGGTTTTGGGGGTGCACAGCTTGATTCGCTTCTTGGAGCCACGTTGCAACGAACACAATATTCCAACACGAGCAAACGCATATTGACTGACACGTCGACGGTACCACAAGACGGTTCCGATATCAAAGTCGTGAGCGGTCTCGATGTGCTCTCGAATAATCACGTACGCACATCTGCATCGACTCATTTGCTTACGTCGTACTCAGCCAACTCATCTCGTATTTACTACTAGGTCAACCTTATCTCCTCGACTTTGACCGCATTGGCGCTAGGATATCTCGCCTAGCTAAAAAAAAGGGGAATTCCTCCATTTAGTATCCGCTTCTTTCCCCCCTCTTTCTCGGTGTACCTCCGAGCGCAGACATTTCGACACGTTATTGTTACGGTAACTGTATTTTTCAGCACGATGACCTACTTTGTATGACTAGAGCTTACTCGCTTCTATTCGATTACTGACTCATGTCAGAGCAGAAATGAGCTGTCAGCATGACACTGGTATGCATAAATACCGCTTGTGAGACCTGATTCCAGTTCGTGTACATAACCCTAACCCTAGGGTCATTTTGCTCTGCTACTGGCCGGGCCAAGCGGCTCTAACCTGACCGGCCTGACCCGCCAGGCTTTGGAGTCGGGCTTGCGTCTTGATGTTGTATCAACGATATAACTAACAATCACGCGTGCGAAACCGAAACCACATTAAGCACAAATAAAAACAGTCACTCTGATATTATGCCCAAACATAAAAATACAGAATTAGTAATCAGTCCTGCCCGGAAAAGCTCCAATAACCAAATATCGTCCAGCGCGTGATGATATCCGAGAACCTGCTACCTATAGGAGAGAGTACCTGCTCATAAACACTACAGACCTGGAGTTAGGAAAAAATTTCATCAAAACGAGACGAGACGTCAAACACGGGGGCAGAGAGGGCCTTTCTGGATACGTACAGTACGACGCACTTCGATAGCTTCGATAGCGTATGGGATAGGCCGTCTTATCCTCGAGGACTGACTGACCCAGCACTCGTACGTGCGCGGAGCTTCATTGCAAGAGTTGACAATATTTCAGTTGTCCCCTTCCTGAGTCACCGATTTTTCAACACGGCAACAATAGATGCGGATGCGGTAGCAGATGCGGCGGCACCAGATGCGGATGCGGTGGCAACAGAGGCAGATGCAACAGGAGGGATCACTCGAGGGCTCACTCGAGGGTTCATTCTGTATCCTCGACTCGGATTGCGGCGGCGACAGATTTACGTTCGTCTCGGAGTAACTTTCTTGGCTTCTTTGACTAGAACAGAACATCGTACGATCTAATTAACTTATGGGAGGTTGACTGCTTTGTAATGACGTTGACGTACCCTACAGCCGTCACTTCTGTATGCGTGGTATTACTCGGTAATGTAATGGGATGCGTAGATTGATTTGGTTGGTCCCGCTCAGTTGAAGGAGTTGAGGAAGGAGAACGGGAACGGCTATGGGCCGCTCCAGTGTGGGTCTGTTCATCCCATTCCAAGACTCTCGAAGGCCGGTCTCCTGAGCTGTCTGTTCTTGACGAGGGTTGTCCGAGTCTAACAAGAGTGTTCCTGCCATCGTAGCGGCCCTGCTCCAGGTCCGGATATCGTGCAGAAGAGCAGAGGGTGTGCGGATGGTCCTGCTCCAGGTCCGGATATCGTGCAGAAGAGCAGAGGGTCTGCGGATGGCCCTGCTCCAGGTCCGGATATCGTGCAGAAGAGCGGTGGGTCTGCGCACAAGCTTCACAGGACAATAGGGAAATCAGCGACCTGAATATACGACGACTTCCGTTGCAGATATGTCGCACTCTATCACAAGAGCAGTTCGCCATGAACCCGCTCCTGGATTCACTCGGGGGATTATCCGGTACCCTCGTTTTAGGCGGCACCGGCAGATCTACCTTCGTCTCTGAGTAAGCTTCTCGTCTAGATCGGCTTCTTCGTCGACTAGAACAGAACATTGTACGACTTAATTATGGGAGGTTGACTGCTTTGTAATGACGTTGACGTACCCTACAGCCGCCACTTCTGTGTGAGTGGTATTACTTGATAATGTAATGGGATGATTTGGTTGGTGCCGCCCAGTTGAAGGAGGAGAGGGAGGAGAACGGGAACGGCTACGGGTCTCTCTAGGGTGGGTCTGTTCATCCCGTTCTACGGCTCTCGAAGGCCGGTCTCCTGAGTTGCCGGCTCTTGACCAGAGTTGTCCGATTCGAACAAGAGGGTTCCCATCATCGTCGCGGTCTGAACGCACTTCATAACTACATAAATGATCGGATGGGAAGGGCTTAGCAGATGGTTGAATGGAAGCAATTCGATCAGCTTGCTCTGCGTGGGGTGTATTCGCCCTTTCGCTGGACGGGGAAGGTGGGGGATAAGACGTGGAGGGCCTAACAGATGGCTGAACGGGAGCAGTGCGATCAACTTGCTCGGCGCGGAAGGTATTCACCCTTCTTTCGCTAGACGAGGAACGTGGGGGATGAGAGGTGGAGGGCTTAACAGATGGCTGAACGGAAGCAGTGCGATCAACTTGCTCGGCATAAGGCCTGATAACAGTTCTTTGGCTGCGCGAGTCTTCCTGGGGATGGGGAGATTCATTTCTCTTCTTCGTTTCTTCTGGTCCAGGGGCCACCACTGGCAGAGAAATATTGCTGCTATTCTCTCCCAATGTCCGAGAAGGCAGCGCGTTCCGAGATGGGGGAGAATTGGTTACGAGGTGCACTGGCGGTTGCATAGAACTCGCCGACACGGTGGTCCCAGAATTTGTTATACCCTCACGTTGCGCAGCTCGAGTTTCCTTTGAAGCAGATATGATAGATGACTTCATATACGCAGAATCGTTTTGCGTGTTGTCTGCATCGAGAGGAGGCTGTAACGGAGAGCCACTGGTGAGGATCACGAGCAGAAGTATGACGCCAATATGGGATGCTCACCTTGCCAGCTCGAGAGCGTGCATTGAGCTCAACGTCAAACTGCTCCGTTGTGGCTTGAGGACCCTTTGAGGCTGCCGCTGGATGGGCAGTTGTTTGATTGTCTGTGGCACGGGGTTCCCTCCTGCGTGAAGCCGCCCCGGGGCTGGCATCTGCGGCATTGTCGAGGCGCTCATCCGAAAGTGCCTTCCCAGCCATAGTTGGATAAGACGGTCTCCCTTGCAGTGTCGGTCCAGTGGTTGCTCGATGAGATCCACTTTGGGAGATATTGGTGGATTTTGACATGACACTCGACGATGAGGGAGACTGTTGAGTGTCATCGTCTTGTCTTCCGGTGCCACTGGCAGTATTATCCATGGAAGAGAAATATGGAGATCACGTTGGGTGAATAGGGTCGCTCGAGATGGGGCAACATTACGGTATTGTGTTTCTGGTTAGTCTTGCGCTTGAAGGACTCACCAACGTCTCACGGTATAATAAGATGGCCCCCGCCGCAATTTCGCGGACAGTTCTGAACCACTCTTTGCCATGTACTCCGAGGTTGCAGAGGAACAAGACAACAAGATGGTCGAGCGCTGGCGAAACGATGCCAAAGAGATACTCATTTTCGTGCGTAGTCCTGGGCTCACGTGTCTCCTTACATAATAACCTGGAACTAAGTTACTGTAGACGGGTTTATTCTCCGCTGCCGTTGCCGTGCTGCTTGCCGTAACAGTTCAGTTCCTGATCCCCAACAGTTAGGATACCTCTGCATTCTATCTCGGAAATATTTATCAGCTTCTCGCCGACCAGAATGTAACGCGCACGCCCATACCTTCCCCTATCGCTAAACCACCCCCGTTCTCTCCCCCGAGATACGCTATCTGGGTTAACTCACTCTGGTTCTTGAGCCTCGTTATCAGCCTCACGTGTGCGCTTTTGGCATTATCGACACAGCAATGGGCTCGTCGATATCTTAGGGTTACTCAGCCAGAAGGCTGCACTCCAGAGAAGCGAGCCCGGATGCGTGCACTCTTTGCCAATGGCTTGGATATTTTGCCCCATGACTGGGTCGTGGAAGGATTGCCGACCCTGTTACATCTCTCCGTGTTCCTTTTCTTTGCTGGACTCGCCATCTTTCTATTCAATATTAACCAGGCGGTCTTTAGCTCAGTGTTCTGGTGGATCGGGCTATTTTCAATCATTTATGCATTGATCACACTGCTCCCATTTGTTCGGCACGACAGCCCATACTATTCACCACTGTCCCTACTAGTGTGGTTCCTGTATACCAGGATGTCACATTTCTTCTTTACAGCCCTCTTCTCTATGTCGTCCAATATGCTTGTTCCCGTTCAAGTCCGGGTGCTTTTCGTGGGCTTGAGCGTTGTTTATGGCAGCAGGATCACAGGCGGTGTGGAGATGGCAGCCGAGGAAATGGTATCAAAACGGTCATCGGATATCGACGTCCACATCTTAGGCTGGATAATAGGTGCTTTTACCAACGATGGCAGAATGGAAGAGCTCTTCGAAGCCCTCCCCGGCTTTTTCAACTCGATATTGGTGAAGGTTCTCGACAGCGACTTGCCCGATAGCCTTTTAATAAGGTTATGCGAGGCGTGGAATAAGTTCTTCCTTCGTACTCTGCAATTGAACTGGGTCGGCGAATCCGACAGGTCTCGTCGACTTGACGTCGGGATGGGCGCATTGAGCGTGATAAGCGCTGGACGGATCTCACCAATCCTTAACGACATTCTCTCCAAGCCCTGGGATGAAGTGCCACAAAATGTCGAGATTGGCCACGCAATGGCACGTTGGCGTTCTAGCAATAATGAAGTTGTTGCTCAGTATGCGCAATGCATAGCTACCAGGGTCCTTGCGAGTGTGCGGGAACACAATGATCGTTGGATTATACTTGCTACTAGCGTACTTGGCTTATCGGTCGACAAAATTCTGGCTTACATCGATCACGGCGATGATAGTCTATCCCTTGCCATCCTGATCTCCGTGGCTCGCCAACACATTCACTCTGATTTCTATGATTGGGACCTTCTGTCGACACTTTGTAGACTTCACATAGGCAATACTCTTCCTGAACTGCAGCATGACTTTTGTATGCTGTGGAACGATTGCGTCGAAGAAGCGACGAGGCAACCGCCTGGCACGCTTCCTCTCGAGGTTCTTCGTTTGACTCGCTTTCTTTACATCGGTTTACATCAAGGCACCGATGCTGCCCCGACGCATTTTTCTGCTTCGACCCCGGATTTCTACCACATACTGTCCGAACCACAGTCGTATCCATTGTGCAACATCCAAGATCATCGCCCGGACTCGATCCCCTCAACTTCGTCACCCACCTTACCAGGTAATCCAATCGCAGGCAATCCCATCGCACATCCCGTAGGTGGGTCCCGATCAAGTGGTATAGCTCCTGCGCCGCAAGACATAACCTCGACCGCTACATCGTTCTATCCTCTGGGAGGTAACAAGCAGGAAGATATAATCTCATCATGGGTAATAACCGACATCGGTCGAATCTCGTTCACCGTGTCCACATCTTCCCTTGCGCTAGCATCCGCCGCACCTGTTCTTAACAAGCCCTCGGCATCTCACGATGTATACTCCCCCTCTACCTCCAAATACTCGCTCCCTGCTTCGTCCATCATCTCCGTCCCTCCACCCTCGCATATCCCGCCCATGCCCAACGCGGAACTCCTTTCCCTCGGCGGCACTTCATCCTCCAGCCCACTAGACAATGCCATGCCAAACCGGTTTCGTGCTCGTGGACTAATTAATGAGGGAAACATGTGCTTTGTCAATGCGGCGCTGCAGCTGCTCGTTTACTGTCCCCCATTTTGGGATCAGTTCAGGGACAAAGGCCGGCTTATGGATCAGCACGGGCAGGGAGGGGGTCAGCGGACTGGTGGTCGCACGACATTGCTAATGGATTCCACAATTAGATTGCTGAATGAATTTCTATATAAGAAGCCGTTGCTGACGCAACAGTCGCTGCAGCTGGCTAATAAGAGGAAGGCAAGGGAGGATGAAAGGAGGATTGAGGACGAGGACACGGATCCGTTCCTACCGAAATATGTGTATGACGCGATGAAGGAGAAGAGGCAGCTCAAACGTATGCTGGTGCGTACTTGCGCATACGTAGCGCGATTCTGTTATTGATCTCTGCTGGCCCATTGTGTTATAGGACGGCCGGCAACAGGATGCAGAAGAGTTTTTCTGCGCGTATCTCGACGCGCTCGACGAAGAGTTACTCGGACTACTTAATTCTATAAGCACGCACAGGACAACCTCTGCTGCACTCAAGGTGGAGGAAGTCAAAGAAAGGTCTCAGTCGGACGAGGGTCAGACTGAGGTGGAAAGGCGAGACTACATTGTACGACAGTCCCTTCTCTCGATGAGCTTGCCGTTGTTGACGTATGCACGGGCACAAATAGGTTGATGCAGTCAAGTCTCCCTCACGCATATTCGATGGAAAATTCCGCACGACCGTGTGCACGGCAGGCCAGCCCGACATTGTCACGGTCGAGGGCCGGCGATCACTCCAGCTCGATATCCAGGTCCGTTTCCCTCGTTAACTTCTGCCCGCGTAAATATTCTGGTCAACTTACCTCGAATTTCTTCCTACAGCCCGATTCAGTACATACCGTTCAAGACGCACTCGCGCACATCTCTCGACCACAGGTCGGTCCATCCGGCCCGAGCACCGGTGAAGTCACGGTACTCATTGAAGCGCTTCCACCTGTACTCGTCCTCCATCTCAAGCGCTTCTCCTACGACGCGGCCACTGGTGGCGTAGTCAAGAATAGTAAGCCTGTTCAGTTGTCCTCGGAGCTCGAAATCCCTCCAGGTACGTTTTCCTTCCTCCTTCCTCCGCGGCAGTCAGGATTGAGATTCTATCGTGGCTCGGTCGGTCCAGATATTATGGCACCCGGTGCGGGACAAGCCGCATGGCCGGCGCGATACACACTGTATGGAGTGCTCTACCACCATGGAAAGTCCGCAGGTGGAGGGCATTATACTGTGGACGTGCTCCACCCAAATTCATATGGTGACAACGGAGATGTTTGGCTGCATATCGACGATGAAACCGTGAGTACGTTACGGCACGAGGACGTGTTTGGGAGACATGACGATGAGCGGGCGGACGACCGATGTGCTTATTTACTCTTTTATCGTCGGACTGCTTTTCCCCAGACATGATGACCTAGCATTTACCTTTTCTACTAATTATCTACATACTGTGGAATCGCTACGTCAGAAGTGCGTTTGGCATACTACATTCAACGATCCCTCGTTTCACCCCTTTGTTGGCTTTCAGAGAACCCAAGTACGTAATTTGCATTGCCAAGCGGCCCAGGCCGATTGAAGCATTTGCAGCTGCTGGAACCAGCCTGGCAGCGCACCAAAGGTCCATAGAAATAGCGGGCTAGGAATCTCCACAGCATCACCAGCAACGGGGACAAAAACTCGCTCTGTCTTCTTCCTCCGAGGGTGATCCTCGTAATCCAGGTGGTGGCGGTCCACGTTCTTCTGGCGGTCTACGTCTTGGTTCTCTACGCATTGGTTCGGAACGCGGCTCACTCGCACTAACTTCTTTCTCTTCCTCCGAGAAAAACATTTCTCGTATTCCAGGTGGTGGCTGTCCATATTCTAGTGGCAGTCCGTATCTTGGTGATGCACACTGGGCCTGGGCGTACAACGGATGGTGTAGCATTAGAGGAATAGGTTGGGCGGTAACTGACACATCGTGCGCCTCATTAGAGATTCTCGTGCTTGGCCCTGGTCTTGGGAGCGGCGTGTGCGGTGCAGCAGATGGATAATTATAATCCTGCCTAGAAGGGAGCTTTGTCGTAGAGGGGATATATTCCGGTGGTGCAGTCAGTCCATGTGGCGGAGCGGAGTGGTCCTTGTGACCCACCTCCTTGGGACGCGCCTTTCCTCTGTCTTCACCAGGAGGATGTGGTGATTCGAAAGGAGTTCCGCTAGATGGTGCCTGTAGTTCATATGGAAGTGTGTTCCTCGGTGTGTGCATCCGACTGGATGTCGTCTTCGCTATTTCTGGTGCTGGCAGAGACTGCAATGGTGATGTAGAGGTGCTCTGTTGCTTCGAGGAGGGCTACCGGTGAGGATTACTGACAGAAATGCTACAGTACGCCAATATGGGGTTCACCTGGTAAGTTTGAGACTGAGCATCGAGCTCAACGCCATACTGACTTGCATCTCTGAGCTCCGCTGTGGCCTGATGTCCCCTTATGGTTACTCCTGGGACTGTGATTGTTTGAATTTCTGTGGGACGGGGTTCTGCCCTCCGCGACAGTTGACGGGAAGACTGTGCGGGGCTAGCGCCTGCGACACTGTCGAGGTCATCGTTTGGTCCTCCGGTGCTATCCATGGAAAGTAGGTATTGATTCACGTCGGGAGATAAGGGTCACTGGGATATGTGGTTAAGAAGGCCAGAATAACACAATAGTCCTGTGTTGTGCAGATTGCTCGTTGCGCAGTGCAGCGCACTGTGCAGGTTTGTCCCAAAAAGGGGTAATTCATCACGTGTTTCCGTTACAATTCCGTGCGGCGCTCTGTTTCGAAGCTCCTCTCAGGCTCTCACTGGCAGGCCACAACTTGGCAAGTTCTACAATACAGTACGCTCTACACCCGTTCATGTCTCAAAATGGTGTCAATGATCCCGAGGTGGGGGAAGATACTGGTATTGTATCTCTACTTTGCCTCACACTTGGTGCATTCGCCAACGTGTATAGCAGATAGTTCTCGCAACCAGCCAGTGTCAGTAACGAATCAGCAGTCGCGGCCATCGCAAGAAGAATCCAACTTCGGTGACAGCTCTGGGCCGCTCTTTTCCATGTACTCCAAGGCTGCAGAGGACGAGGATAACAAGATGGCGGATCGATGGCAAAAAGATGCTGATGATCCTCATTTTTGTGAGTCTTCGTGTCGGCATTCATCTGTCCTTTACTACATATCCTAAGACGCTATAGACCGGTCTATTCTCCGCTGCAGTTGCTGCGCTGCTTGCCGTGTCGGTCCAGAACCTGATCCCCAATAGTCAGGATACCTCTGCATTCTATCTCGGAAACATCTATGGGCTTCTCGCTGACCCGAATGCAACACGCGCATCTACCCCTCCCCTTGTCGCTAAACCAACCCCGTTCTCTCCTCCGACGTCTGCCATCTTGGTTAATTCGCTTTGGTTCTTGAGCCTAGTTATCAGCCTCACGTGTGCATTGTTGGCCACATCATCGCATCAATGGGCCCGTCGATATATCAGGGTCACTCAGCCAGCACGGTGCAGTCCAGAGAAGCGCGCGCGGATCCGCGCATTCTTTGCAAATGGCGTGGAGGAGATGCATATTGCCTGGGTCGTTGAGGGATTACCAACCCTCCTACATCTCTCCGTGTTCCTTTTCTTTGCCGGACTAGTCATCTTTCTATTCAATATCAATCACGCGGTCTTCAGTTCTGTGATTTCGTGGATCGGGATTTTTTCATTCGTTTATGGGTTGATCACACTCGCACCAATTGTTCGGCATGACAGCCCATACTTCTCACCACTGTCTCTACCAGCCTGGTTCCTGTATGCCAACATATCACATTTCTTCTTTAAAGTCCGCTTCTCTATGTTGTCCAATAGGCTTATTGACTTTAGGATCTGGCAGCGTTTGCGGGCCTCGAAGGATCGTTATCGCGGCTGGATCTTAGGCGGCGTGGAGAAGGCAGCCGAGGAAACAGCATCGGAACGGTTATCCGAGATCGACGCCCACATCTTCGGCTGGACACTAGATGTTGTTGAGGACGACGACAGACTTGAAAAGTTTTTTTCGGCCATCCCCGGCTTTTTCGACTCGAAGCTGGTGAAGGTTCTCAAAAACGACTTGCCCAAAAGTGTTCTCAATATGTTCTGGATGGTGTCGGACGGGTTCGTCGACCGTACTTTGTTATCCAACTCGGTCATCGGACCCGTCAAATCTCGTCGACTCGACATCGGGATGACTGCAATGAGCGTAATAAGTATTCCAGGTGCTTTATCAATCCCTTGCGACATTCTCTTCCTGAAATGGGATCAAGCGCCACAAGACGTTGAGATGGGACACGTTCTGGCCCGTTGGTGTGCTAACAAAAATGAAGATATTGCTCAGTACGCACGGTGTATAGCTACCAGGCTCATTGCAAGTGTGCCGGAACGCGATAACCGTTGGATTGAGCTTGCTAGTCGGGTGCTCGGCCTATCGGAGCTTAACGTTCGGGACTACATCGCCCATAGCAATAATAGTATCTCCCTTTCCATCTTGATCTCCGTGGCTCGCCGAGACATTCACTCCGATTTCTATGATTGGGGTCTTTTGTCGAAACTTTCGGAACTTGATATACACGGTACTCTTCCTGGGCTGCAGCGTGACTTTGTACGCTGTGGAACCTTTGCGTCCAAGAAGCGTGGAATCAAGGACACGACAGCTATCCTGTCGGTATTCTTCGTTTGACTCGCCATCTTTACATTGGTTTACATGAAGGTACCCATGCTGCCCCGATCGAATTCTCCGCTTCGACCAGGGATTTTGAGCAGATTCTGTTCCAACCCTCGCCGTATCCATTATGCAACATTGCTAGTCATCACCCATACTCGACCATACCCAATTCCCTTACTGTTCCCCTTTCCGACCAACCCGGTGATTCTCCCAATGCCACGCCTCACCGGCCTTCTTCTCGCGGTAGCGCCACCCCACGACTGACCGAGGAAAGAAACATCGTCGCAGGAGCCCCTTTGCAGTCTGACCAGACTCGGACAACGATCAGCGAAATAAGAGAGACCCCTCAGGCGCCCGCGGCCACTTCACCCGCCTTACCAGTTCGTACCATCACACATCCCACAGATGGATCGCTATCCAGTGATGTAGCCACTGCGCCGCAAGACATTGCATCGACTGTTACATTGTTTCATCCTCTGGAAAGCGCAAGGCAGCAGGATGTAGCCGCACTGTGGGCAGTACCGTACAGCAGTCAAACTTCATCTACCGTCCCCATGTCTTGCCCTGCGCCAGCATCCGCCGCACCTGTTCTCAATCAGCCGTTGGCATATTATGATGCAGACCCTGCCGTCGCCTCCGCATTCCAACGTCCTGCTTCGTCCGCCATCCTCGCCTCTCCTCTCTCACATATCCCACCCTTACCCAACGTAGAGCTCCTTTCCCTACTTAACGACACGTCACTCTCCAGTCTGCCCGATAATGCTACCCTATCGCGCTTACGCGCTCGCATACTTCCTAACGAAGGAAATGTGTGCTTTGCTAATGCAGTGTTGCAGTTGCTGGTTTATTGTCCTCCATTTTGGAACTTGTTCAGCGACCTCAGCAGGTTGACGGCTCAGACCGGTCAGCGCGGGCAGGGAGAGGGTCAGCGGGCCGGCGATATCCCAATTCCGCTGGTTGATGCGACGATTCGATTGCTAGGCGAATTCGTGTACAAAGAGAAGCCGTCCCTGACGCAACAGTCACTGCAGCGGGCCGAAGAAGGGATGGCGAGGGAGGATGAAAAGGAGAAGGAAGATGGTGATGGCACAGATCCGTTCTTACCAACGTATGTGTATGACGCGATGAAGGAGAAAAGGCGGTTAAAAGATATGCTGGTACGTTCCTGTGCCCACGTAGCGCCATCTGGTGTTGATCTGTGCTGGCCTATTTATTGTGTACAGGATGGCCGGCGGCAAGATGCGGAAGAGTTTTTCAGCGCCTACCTGGATGCGCTCGAGGAAGAGTTGCTCGCACTAGTCACCTCTATTAACCCGCAACAGGCAGCCTCTGCTGCACTCAAGGCGGAGGAACTCAGAGTAGGGTCTCAATCGGGCGAGGGCCAGACTGAGGGAAAGCGAGATTACATCGTGCGCCAATCCTCCTCTCAATGCATTGAACTTGCAGTTACTGACTTTTGCCTGAACACAAATAGTCCAGTTCAGTCGAGTCACCCATTTCACGGATATTCAGTGGAAAGTTTCGCAGGACGGTGCTCAAGGCAGGCCAACCCGACTCTGTCACAGTCGAGAGTTGGCGGTCACTAAAACTCGACATCCAGGTTTGTTGACACTCGTTTTTTTACTTTCCTTTCACGGATGTATCCAGATTAGTACTCACCTCGAAATGCTTCTTACAGCCCGATTCAATACGCACTGTTCAAGACGCACTCGCCCGCATCTCACAGCCCCAAGTCGTGCAGGTCGGCCCTTCCGGCCCGGGAAAAGCGGGCGAGCAAGTCACGGTGCTCCGATCCATCGAAGCGCTTCCACCTGTACTCGTCCTCCATCTCAAGCGATTCTCGTACGATGAGGCCACGGGTGGTGTAGTCGAGACTAGTAAGCCTGTCCAGTTGTCCCCAGGGCTCGAAATCCCACCAGGTACGATTTCCTCCTTCATCTTTCCCCCGCAGCAGTAAGGCTGAGAACCCGTCGTGGCTCGGTCGGTTTAGATATAATGGCACCCACTGCTGGACAATCTGAGGTTCCGGCGCGATACACGCTGTATGCAGTACTCTACCACCATGGCGGGTCCGCAAGTGGAGGGCATAATACAGTCGACGTGCTCCACCCGAACGCACACGGTGGCAGTGGAGGTGAGAGACTTGGTTACATATCGACGATGAAGGCGTGAGTACTGTGCGGCATGAGGATGTGTTTGGGAGAAATCAGAATGAGTGGGCGGACGATCGGTGTGCTTATTTGCTCTTTTATCGTCGCACTACTTCTACACAGACATGAATGACCCATTTACGACGCCTTCTCTCTTACTGTATTTCCTGATCCACACTGTCCCTTATGACAGCGTGTGTTTCCCCCTCCGTCGGCTACGTTCTTTCTACGAAAGCACGGCCCTCTTTCAAATATTACTTCCCTGAACCCTGAACCCTCCAACACGTCCTCCCTTCTTGTATCATAGCCGTATGCTTTTCTGAAAGTTGACGTTACTACAGTACCTACGAAACGTTATGGCAACTGATGAAGTACCTAATGGCTAATTAGTTGCTCACTTACAACCCAACCAACCCTTGCCTGATTCAGATCGGATGCTTTCTCAGCCCCTCATATTTTCTCCCTCCTTCGCACGCGTCTTATATGAAACAGCAGCATAAATGAACAATGCTAAATTAGCGTATGTATAAGTTGGTGGATTTTCACCGCGTCGAGGTTCGTGCACTGCACAACCCCTCGCAACGCCGCGCCCCGGGGCTCCGTCTGGAACGGCCCCGAAGCCAATTTTTGGACCCCCCTGTGGGCTTCGCGCCCACCTACTGTACTATTTGTTCTCCCACTCATTATGCTCTTGTCTCTCTGTCTCAGTACGACACACTACTATACGATCGACTCACAATCGTCCCCTCCTAATGGACGCGTGACCCTTTTGGTGCACAAGCCTGTGCACGCGGCACAATAGCAAACGTGACGGTCATTACACCCTCACGTGCTCCGCCTCTATTACCCTGTCTCACTCCTTTTCTCTTATGGACGACGCGTCTCACCTACTTACAGTTATAGTTACATTGCCTGGAGCTTGTAGTACAATAGACTGTAAGTAGATAAGTAGTGCGATGTGCACTGAGCGAAATGTTATCCGGTTGTTCTCGAAATCCCCCTGCGTGTTCTTCTCCGTCTCGCCCCTTGCTCGACCCTCCCTGCCTGCTGCTCCATCGTTGTTCGCGTACTACCCCGCTCCACCCATATCTAGTTTCACTATAAGTTCCCGCAGAAGCCTGGGGGGGAGATCTGAGCACTGGGGAGTGGGTCAAGCGCCAAAGCAGCACGTGCCAGTGGGCGTCCGAGTCGGCGTCTACCAGCGGCACGAACTCCGAGTCCCCAGCCCCTTTACAGTACCGTAATTAGCAGCATCGTCCAAGCCCGAGGTACCCACTAGGAGTACAGCAATACTCTAGTGGGCTTTGATGTAAGTTATTGCAACCGTAATATCTGCAACCGCAATAATACGTCAAGCTATACAGTACCAAAACCGGCAATCTAACAACTCACGGTCTGGTTCTGCTCCCGAGATTCTGCTCCCGAGCGCGCAGATCAAGAAGCGGAAGCAGTTACTGTACCGTCGATCATGAATTACAGCGTTATTAGTATTTAATCAGTAGGTGCAACTTGGCTAGTGATGCAACGAAATGGCACTATGTAGTACTGTACTGCTTCTTTACCATCAAAACGGACTTGTGGCGTAGCCTATCACTGCATAGATGGGCGGACAACGCGCACATCCACGAAATAACTTACAGCACGCAAAATCTGATCTTGATCCACCATTTATAATCCTTGTCCTACAGCAGCTTACATGGGAAAATCACAACCTCAGCCGAACACCCAAAGAAAAACGGAAAGGAAAGACCTATGGTTGGGTACAGCACTGTATTTTTACTATGAATGCTCCCATTTGCCTTCACTACCCGCAAACCATACCCGGCCTTTTGGTAGAATGATAGTCGTTAAGGTTGGGCACGCACGAGCCCACTGCTCCGCGACAGTCGCTTCATCGTCGAGCTCGTAACACGACGCGCCACTAGCGATGAACGTAAGAAATCGCAAGTCGGCGAAGGCTTCAAGTAGCGGGGCGGACGCGAGTAGCGTGTCCTGCATATACACACCACATTCAGCACCACAGGTGGGTGGGTGGTTGGAGAAGAAAGGATGACGACGTACGAGGTTGTATTGCTGAACGAGGGCGACGATATGTAGCGCTTCGAGGTGTGGCAGGCGCGCGGCAAGCTGCGGGAAGAGCTCACTCGGCGCGGACGCGTCGACGATGAGGATCGTTAGGCGTCGGACGGGCGTCGAAGTTCGCGCAAGCACTTCGAGCGCGCGATAGCCGTGCTCTGAGAACAGGGAAAGGGAGATGCCTTGTACGGGGCGCGTTGCTATTACCTGGGCCCGGCAGCTGTCAATCTGAGAGGACAGACAATGGACAAGCGGGCTTACCTCGCCAAGGGTATCTGGGTCGACATGTACTGAACGGAAGCTCTCGAGGTGCGGGAGTGCAGATCGTGGGATCGTGAAGGGGTCCGAGGTATATGCGGGTATACCGCGTAACGAGAGGTCGCGGATCTCTGGTTGAGACTCGAGGAAGGTAGCTAAATCTTGGTCGAGCCTACCATAACATAAGTAAGCTCAGTCAGCATGCAAAAAGAAGACGTAGGGAAGACACAAACCTTATAGAAGTCGCGAACGAGAGCAGCCGGAAGGGGGCATCTCCCGGGAATATCCATGCGAGGGCGCGGTGTCTGTTTTCGTGGATGGACACCTCGACGTTGAGAGAGCGGAGACGGGGCAGAAGCCTGAGCACCCTGGCTATGAGCAGTTCGAGGGCAAAAAGCACCCTGTTATCGCTAAAGTCAAGCGAGAGGCTCTTAACAAGTGCACATCTCGCCGCAGGGGCATTTGCAAGGGAGAGCAGGAGCCGCACGGCGCGTTGGGCGGGAAGGTCGCCGATATTGCGGTACAAAGTGCGTTCGGAGATAGGACTGAGGAATTTGTTGACGAAGAGGAGGGAGTGGAGGTCATTTGGCCAAGAGAGAAAGGATAATATGTGATCGATGAGTTCGAGAGGGATTGTTGTTAGCGTTGTTGGATGTTTAAACATGGCCAGTACGTGGATAGATGGTCTCCCGCGAGGCTAATTTGTACTGCCACGTGGCCGTGACATGGCCAGGCCCAGTGTAACATGACGGTGCCAAGGGAATCCCATCACTTCACTTCGCGCCCGACATGTTCCTGTTCTTGGCGCACCGAACGAGGCCAATGTATATAGCATCACTTTCTCCTTGTCACTCTCCCCCCATCCCTTCTCCGAGTCTCTTACGGGCCCTCTCAATCCTCTGCGCTCATGTCCCTCGAAAATCAAGTCCCGTCGAACAGTACTGCTAGCGGAATCTTACCGCGCACCGCCACTCAAAACTCCCGTCCCTTCCACCATCGCGTGTGGAGTGGTCTGTCGGGAAAGGACAGACGGTGGATTAGCTGGAAGCAGAGTTTATATGCCATTGTCTTCTCTTCCTGTCAGTCTTCGTTTGACGTCTGGCACGGATATATGCGCGAATACTCTACTCACCTTTCCCAACGCAGGGCTCAATGCTATGGCCGTCTTCATTCCTCTTGCCTGGGTATCCCACTTCCACGAATGGACACATGGGCTCACCTTTGCACGTATGTCATAACCCTTTGCAGTCCCTCTGTGCGTTCACAGAATCTCTTTCCAGTCTGTTTCCTCGCTATTGTCTCACTCGAAAAGATGTTTGACTTTGGCGGAGAGCAGCTTGCGATGTACTGCGGTCCAGACCTGGGCGACTTGATCATAATCACGTTGAACAAGTATGTCCGCCTTATCAGCCCATGATTAGACCACGCTGACTCCTCATTCCCAGCGCGGTCGAAGCTACCCTTGCAGTCATTCTCCTTTTTCGATGCGAGTATGTGTCCATACAAATTCTTGCGTCTGCACGCAATAGGTTATAGCTGACTCAAATAGGCTCAAGCTTCTCCAATCCACAATCACGGGTGAGCACCCTATGTCGTGGCTATGTAACATCCGCGCATCCTCACAGCCGGTCGATCATAGGCGTTGTTCTTCTCCACCTACTGCTCATTCCGGGAACTGCCTTCCTAACTGGCGGTGTTAGAGTATGGGAACAGCAACTACATCCTCATCGCTCCCAGTTAAACCTCACTCTTCTCACAATCGGGTCCGTGTCACCTTCCTGGCTTTATCTTTGCAGGCAGAGCTCAAACTGAAAGTAGTGTCCTTGCCTTAACCGTTCCCGCGGCCTTTTTCGCTGCAGTTGACACCCAGACCGCCAACGGTGCTGAGGGTCCCGCGAGCGGCCCATCAGATCCTCTCCGGCACGACATTCTCCGTATGAGTCGTGGCTTTGCTGTCATCCTCCTCGCCATGTGCGCCCTCTCTCAACGTTTTCGTCTTGATCTAACTCAAGTTACTCTCAGCTACGTCTGCTCGCGTATCTACTTGCATCATCCTCCGGGAGAGGACACCGACTCGGATGCTTTCATGCCGCATCCTGAAATCCCGGCTGAAGCACTGCGCAAAGAACAAGAGCTAGCTGAAGCAGAGCCCGACGTGAACCCCTGGGCGTGTATCATCCTCCTAGTTATCACCGTTGCGCTCATGGGCGTGACAGCTGAATTTGTGCGTTTAACTCGTCTCTCCCTACTCGCGCGCGACATCATCTCATCTCTCCCCGCAGCTCGTCGACAGCATAAATTTCGTCCAAAGCGAATCGCAGATCAAAGAAGAGTACGCACTCTCTCGCCCCGCTCTCATATCTTTGCAAGCGTGCTCACGGTCAGCCCCATTCACTCACGTATCACAGATGGTTCGGTATCGTCCTCCTCCCAATCGTGTCCTTCTCCGCAGACGGCGCCGTCGCGATCGTGTACTTCCTCCGTTCCTTCCTGCGACGGTTCTTCTCGGCGCCACAGCCTCCAGATCTCCTCGCTGAGGCGCGCGCGATCGACTTGAGCATCCAATTTTTGCTTTTTTGGATGCCGTTGGTCACCCTCCTTGGCTGGTGGCTGAACAAGCCGATGTCCATGCTCTTCGGTAATAAAATCGTTGCCTCATTTAGCACAGAGAACTGACCTTTGCCGTTAAGATCTCTTCGAAGTCGTTCTCCTCGTCGGCGCGTGCTTCCTCGTCAACTACGTTACGGCAGATGCCAAGACAAACTGGGCCGAGGGTTGGGTCCTTGTTTCGTTTTATATCATGATCGTGAGTTTCCCACAACTTTTTTCTTTGTACTCGCGCGTGTACGTGCTAAAAAAAACTATGTAGGGGATCTCCGCGTGGTATTATCCTGGTCAAACCGAAAGTCGGATTATGAACGCGTGCGAGGGTATCGCGGTGGCGATAGTGAATGGCACGGGCCAGGACGAGTGAGGGGGCCCTAATCTCTTGCTTGCCACGTCTTTTCTTCTTCTCTTCCTTCCGCATGTTATTCATTTGCTTCTCGCATCTATCATCCACGCACGTCGACCTGCGCCATGCCTAGGACTACCAGTACCAATGACCCTCTGACGTTATGATTACCGTACCTTACCGCACCATACCATTTGTTCGTTGTCATGTCAAACTCACGCTCGATAGAACACACCATGCTCACTCACACATCACTCTCCTCTTTGTCGTACAATGTCTACTCCAAAAAACTTGAAGCTGGCATCATTCATGTACTATTTCTTTTTCTATTTATCATGGGGTTGCCTTTTTTTTTCTGCGGGCCAACAACGCGATCATATGATGACGTTGGGGCAAATTTAAAGCAAAGTCGTAATTTGAGGAAGAGAAGATTCCGCTCGAGTCCGTGTGTCCTTCTTTGATGAAGCCGGCAATCGCCGACGCGCAGTGTTCGGCTCGGGTATACAGCAGCTCCGTACTACAGTAACTGAAGTTACGCCCCATCGTTTTTGGCATACTGTAACTTGTTCTCGTGAACGTTTGTAATATCGATAAGCAACGTGGTCGGTGCACGGACCCTCCATTTCAATTCAACCCTCTACCACCGTGACCCCATCCTATTATCTCCCCGCCATTTCCCCCCAGCGAACCAACTCCCCCTTCCAATTTCTTCCCCCGCTTTTGACATGAGTGGCCAGTCAGGATCGTCACATTTGCGTGTGCTCTTTGAGGCCGCTTTGGAGGACTACAAGCAGCAGACAGGCATACAATTGGCCGAACATCCTCTTGCCGAGCGCCTCCAGTATTATAACTCCGTCGAGTCCGTTACCGCCATTCTTCGTGAACAAGCCCAAGACTTCAAGGAATTCCGGGAAAAAGACAAAGTCTTGAAGCCTCTCAAAAAGGTTTTAACCGTTTTGCATAGCCTTCCCTCCGGCGCCAATTTTGCTCAGCATGTCGGCTTGGTATGTCCGTAAGCGCCAACAGCGTGTTTAGCGTCTCTGACCCTCATCCTATAGCATTTCCCGCCCGTGAAAGCAATACAGACTGGCCTCGGTATTTTACTCTCTGTATGTACCTATATTTAGTCTCTGAGCGCGCACCTTTGTAACATTTAAGCGTATTAGGCGGTCAAGGGCGTCACAGATGACTACAGTGCCCTGGCCGATTTGCTCGAGTCGATTGGACATTTCCTCAATCGCCTCGAGATTTATACCGAGATCCCTCCCACAGAAGCCATGAATGAAATGATTGTCAAGATTCTCGTGGAGCTACTCTCCACACTCGCGTTGACGACCAAAGAGACAAAGCAGGGAAAACTTAGTGAGTCCATCGACGGTGGGGGAACTCATTACCTGACTCATGAATGAAGAAAAACTTGTCGGGAAGCTCGTTGGCGAGAAGAAAATGGAGGCGATGGTCCAGAGGCTGGACCGATTGACGCAGGATGAGGCTCGGCAAACCGTAGCACAGATCCTCAAGGTCGTCCATGGTCTTGTCGAGAATATGAAGGTGGTAATGGACGGTGAGCAAATCCACCAATCTTGTTGCCCGCTGGGTGTTGAGGATATTTCCCTGCAGACGGCGAGGTATTGGTCGGCCATCTTAAGGAAACCCTCGGTATGTTTTTTAGGCCACAATCAAGTGATCGTGTATGATACGGTGTATCTGACTGGGCATCAGAAATTATGCATCAAGTCGCGAGTGATTTGAACAAGGCAAAGCGTGAGCCATTTTTTGATTTTGTAGTAGCTGACCACCGAGATTGTCCAACAGGTGACAACTTACAGAAAGATGTTTTCGGGTGGCTATCACCACCTGATCCGTGGAAGAACCATTATGCTGCGTGCAAATCACGCCATCGCGGGACTGCAGAGTGGTTCATTCAGGGCAACACGTTTTCAGAATGGAGAACGTCCGAAGTCCCGGGTTCACTTCTTTGGGTCCATGGGAAACGTCTGTCAATCCCCAGCTTTTGCGGTTCAACAGAGACTAATTTTTTTTTATCGGTTTCGCAGCGGGCGCTGGAAAAAGCGTTTTTTGGTACGTGAAAGTTTTATAATTTTGTCTCGGGAACTTATCGCGTTCGTCAGCTCCACAATCATCGAAGACATCCGTGCCATGCGGAAAGCTGGACTAGCGTCATTAGCATTTTTCTACTGTGATTTTAGGGAGGACCGAAAGAAGGAATTACGCGAACTGCTCTCGTCCTTCCTGGTCCAACTTTATCACCAATCCGACTCCTACTTCGAGATTCTTTCCAACTTCTACTCAGAACATGACAAGGGTTCGCGTCCTCCCAGCGACGATGCACTTGCGGGATGTTTAAAGGACCTACTTAAACTCCCCGGACTGGCCCCCGTCTATCTCATCGTGGATGCTTTGGACGAATGTCCAAACCCATCTGTCGTCCGATCTCCCCGTGCCGAAGTCCTAAGCTTCATAGAAGAACTTGTCACAACACAAATTCTGAAGCTGCGCGTATGCGTCACTAGCCGACCGGAACTTGATATCAAGGATGTCCTCGATCCTTTAAATTTCCGCTCTGTTTCCCTGCATGACGAGAGGGGACAAAAGAGGGATATCGAGGACTACATCAAGTCGGTCATTAACACGCGTCCAAAAAAGGGAAGGTGGAAAGAAGAGCACAGGAAACTGGCCATCGACGTCCTCACGGAAAAATCGAATGGGATGTAAGACGTCGATAGTGAACTCTTGATGACTCTCGCTCATTTCTGTGATGTAGGTTTAGATGGGTGGATTGTCAGGCGGTCCACATTTGCGACTGCATCCCAGCACGTATCCGGCATGCACTGGCCGAGTTACCAGAGACGCTGGACGAGACATATGAGCGTACCCTGCGAGGGATCAATAAGGCAAATTGGGAATTCGCCCATCGCATGTTTCAGTTCGTCTCAGTGGCTTCTCGCCCACTTCGCGTCAAGGAACTAGCCGACTTGCTCGCATTCGATTTCGAGACAGGAACAATACCGAAATTTCATGAGGATTGGCGCCTGGAAGATCCAGCGGACGCGGTACTTTCTACATGTTCTACTCTACTTGCCATTGTCCACGACTACTACGATTATGACGACTACTACTACGACGACGACCGATTCCGCGTCGTACAATTCTCACATTTTTCCGTCAAGGAATTCTTGACGTCCACCCGCCTTGCCGAAGCAACCGACATTATTTCCCGCCGTTATCATGTTTCCATGACACCTGCGCATACCCTTGTAGCACAAGCCTGTTTGGGCATTCTGCTACATCTCGATAAGGATGTCACCAGCGACAATCTGAATGATTTCCCTCTCGCTCAATATGCTGCGGAGCACTGGGCTGATCATGCCCGGTTCGAGGACGTGTCGCGAAATGTGGAGGATGGGATGAAACAACTATTTGACCCGAGCAAACCACATCTTGCGATCTGCGCCTGGATATATGACCCATTTTTGCCATGGGAAGGAAACATAACGCCACTGCCACTTCCCCGAACCTCCTTGCATTATGCGGCTTCTTGGGGCTTACATCCCGTTGTAGAGTTCCTCATCATCGAGTACTCACAGGATGTGTGCTCTCGAGACTCCACCAATAATGAGACTCCATTGCATCTAGCCTCGCGAAACGGACACGCGAAAGCTGCCCGCATGCTTATTGAGCGCGGCGCGGATGCGACGGCCCAGAATAAACGCGGGGAGACACCATTACATCTGGCGCTGCAGGAGAGACAAGTAGACGTCGCTCGCATGCTTATTGAGCGCGGCGCGGACGTGATAGCCCGGAGCAATGAGGGGTCTACTCCATTACATCTCGCGTCGCAAAGGGGACAAGTAGATGTCGCTCGCATGCTTATTGAGCGCGGCGCGGATCTCATAGCGCAGAACAAAGACGGGTGGATTCCATTACACCTCGCGTCGAAAAGGGGACAAGTAGACGTCGCTCGCATGCTCATTGAGCGCGGCACGGATCCGACAGCCCGGAACAATTACGGGTGGACTCCATTACATCTTGCGTCGGAAAGGGGACAAGTTGATGTTGCTCGCATGCTTATTGAGCACGGCGCGGATCTCACAGCGCAGAACAATAAAGGGTGGACTCCAATACATCTCGCGTCGTATTGCGGACAAGTAGACGTCGCTCGTATGCTTATTGAACGTGGCGCGGATGCGACGGCCCAGAACAATTACGGGTTGACTCCATTACATCTCGCGTCAGAATGGGGACAAGTGGACATCGCTCGCATGCTTATTGAGCGCGGCGCAGATCTGGCAGCGCAGAAAAATGACGGGTGGACTCCATTACATCTCGCGTCGTATTGGGGACAAGTAGACGTCGCTCGCATGCTTATTGAGCGCGGCGCGGACATGAAAGCCCGGAGCGATAACGGATCTATTCCATTACATCTCGCGTCGCAAAGGGGACAAGTAGATGTCGCTCGCATGCTTATTGAGCGCGGCGCGGACGTGACAGCCCGGAGCGATGACGGGTCTACTCCATTACATCTCGCGTCGTATTGGAGACAAGTAGACGTTGCTCGCATGCTTATTGAGCGTGGCGCGGATCTCACAGCCCAGAACAATGACCGGTGTACTCCATTACATCTGGCGTTGAAAATGAGACAAGTAGACGTTGCTCGCATGCTTATTGAGCGCGGCGTGGATGTGACAGCCCAGAACAATGAAGGGTGGACTCCAATACATCTCGCATCGTATTGCGGACAAGTAGACGTCGCTCGTATGCTTATTGAGCGCGGCGCGGATGCGACGGCCCAGAATAAACGCGGGGAGACACCATTACATCTGGCGCTGCAGGAGAGACAAGTGGACGTCGCTCGCATGCTTATTGAGCGCGGCACGGACGTGACAGCACGGAGCGATGACGGGTCTACTCCATTACATCTCGCGTTGCAAGGGGGACAAGTAGATGTCGCTCGCATGCTTATTGAGCGCGGCGCGGACGTGACAGTTCGGAGCGATGATGGGTCTACTCCATTACATCTCGCGTTGCAAAGGGGATATGTAGACGTCGCTCGCATGCTTATTGAGCGCGGCGCGGATCTCACAGCCCAGAATGATGACCGGTGTACTCCATTACATCTCGCGTTGAAAATGAGACAAGTGTTCGTCGCTCGCATGCTTATTGAGCGCGGCGCGGATCTCACAGCCCAGAATAATGACGGGTCTACTCCATTACATCTCGCGTCGTCTTGGGGACAAGTAGACGTCGCTCGCATGCTTATTGAGCACGGCGCGGATCTCACAGCGCAGAACAATGACGGGTCTACTCCATTACATCTCGCGTCGTATTGGGGACAAGTAGACGTCGCTCGCATGTTTATTGAGCACGGCGCGGATCTCACAGCGCAGAACAATGACGGGTGGACTCCATTACATATCGCGTTGTATTGGAGACAAGCGGACGTCGCTCGCATGCTTATTGAGCGCAGCGTGGATGTGACAGCCCAGAACAATGAAGGGTGGACTCCAATACATCTCGCGTCGTATTGCGGACAAGTAGACGTCGCTCGTATGCTTATTGAGCGCGGCGCGGATCTCACAGCGCAGAACAATGACGGGTGGATTCCATTACATCTCGCATCCGACAGGGGACAAGTGGACGTCGCTCGCATGCTTATTGAGCGCGGCACGGATCCGACAGCCCGGAACAATTACGGGTGGACTGCATTACATCTTGCGTCGGAAAGGGGACAAGTTGATGTTGCTCGCATGCTTATTGAGTGCGGCGCGGATCTGACAGCCCAGGACGGCAGCCGGTGGACTCCATTACATCTCGCGTCGCAAAGGGGACAAGTAGATGTCGCTCACATACTAATTGAGCACGGTGCGGATATGGCAGCCCAGAACAATTACGGGTTGACTCCATTACATCTCGCGTCAGAATGGGGACAAGTAAACATCGCTCGCATGCTTATTGAACGCGGCGCAGATCTGGCAGCGCGGAACAATGACGGAGAGACCTCATTACATCTGGCATCAGCTCCATCATCATGGGACCGGACTTCACCACTGGCATATGCAGAAATTGCTCATATGCTTCTCGAACATGGTGCATACGTCAATGCCCGGAATAAAGATGGATTGACTCCATTTGTTCTCGCAATGCAACGTGGGCTTGCAGAAATCATACATGTCCTTGTCCAGCATGGTGCTGATTCTGGTGCCCACGACAACGCGAGTAATATGTACGTGTACGAAGTGATATAATCATTATTTTATTTATTTAACTTACTACCATCAAGCTGGTAACATAGGTTGCATGATAAGATAAGATAATCTCATGAATTTTGATTTCATTTTAATTTTGACTCAGCCCCATGTATCATGAAAACGATGGATTTCCATTTAAATTTATTTATTATAGAAATTTTGTTTAAGCAGAAGCCATACTAGGAGCTAGACTGCTGTTGCCAATGGCGGCTTGTCCAACTGCGGCCAAAAAGATCACTGTGCCCGTTCAGGGTTTCATCGTACGCTTGAGAGGGGTTTGACCTTGACAAAGAGGGACAGATATGTACGACGCAACTAGACTAGCTGCAGGTGATGCTTTGAAGAGTGGTTGGGTGAAAGTGCGGCTGGTAGTGGGCGTACAGCTTCTGAGAGCGCACCTCGCAGCTGGCAGCTGCTAAGCCGCACTCCTCAGTCTGCGAGGTACGGTGTGGACTGTGGACTCAGACATTGGTCATGATTGGTGTGCAATAGCTTTACAAAGGAGTGTATTGGGCTACGACAAACCAATGACTCGGACTACAGTAGGGACTGGATAGAAAGAAAATATTGAGAATTGAATTGTAAAAGTAATATGCGCCCCGCCCGCCTGCGCGTCCCAAAGAGCGGTACCGCTACGCTAATAAGTTACTGTTGTCGTGCCTCGGGCCGATCCCCGGCAGAGAACACCAAAGCTTTTCCCTTCAAATATACGGGTGACGTCGAAGCGGACGGAGTTACCACTTGGCTTAGCCACCACACACAACACTCTGCACCTACATGAGACCGTGATGTGGCTCATTTTTCACTTCATAAACGAATCCATTCAGTCGCTAGCTGCGCCCATTTAGTTAGCAGCTGCCCTCATCCAACCGTTAACAGTTCCTGGGCACACAAGCCCTCCGCCCTACGATATACCACCTGCGCTAACTTCTCTGCCAGTGGGCTTTGGTGCGCCGATGTTCCTATACTGTATACTGTACAAGTACATACCAGTTACATTTGATAATATTTGTGCTTCCAAAATTTCAATACACTTCAGTATCAGGGATCCAGCAGCAGTAGGCTTCAATGCCTCGCCGGGTCAACGACATGTCAGGGAGAGGAATTTCAAAAAAAAAAACATAAGGGGAAAAAACCCACTAGATACGCGAACTTGAAGAAGGGGACGAAAATCATAGACGACATCGGACAGCAGGTCTACATGAAGCACGTAGTAATGGACCTACATTGGTGCGTGGTGACGGTGAGTTCTATAGGAAGGGCGAAGTGCATGGGGAGGAGGCGGAGGGGGACCTGCACGGAGGGGAACTAGACGAGGAGAGGGAGGTGCACGAGGGAAAACTGGACGAGGAGAGGGAGGTGCACGAGGGGGAACTGGACGGGGAGAGGGAGGTGCGCGGGGAGGGTAAACTGCAAGAGGAGGGGGAGGAGGGGCTGCTCGATGGGGAACTGGATGACGAGAGGGAGTTGCACGAGGAGGGATAACTTCACGAGGTGGAGGAAGTACAGGACTCGGACGGGGAATTGAATGGGAAGGGGGAACTACTGCATGCGCGGAGGTAACGGGAGGAAGAGACGGAAACACCAAGCACAATTTGCCGAATACTTCGAAAGCGCCTGGAGGGTCATATCGTTCTATCCGTCCAACTTCTTCAGAAAGCCGAGTTTGCCAGTCAGGGGTAGTGAAGTAGTCGTGGCCATCGGCTCTCACCCCAAGGAGAATTGCAAGAGTTTCGTTGAAAGATGTAGCATCCTCGTTCGAAAGGTCACGTTGCGGCGAATAATTCGTGAGTGCTCCGTTAACGAAAGATTTGAAGTTCATCTGATCCAGCACGGTAACGTCGGCTTTGAGTATCGAGTTCGATGATTCCCCAATAACTTCTTGTAGCCAACTTAGGACTTCCCCTTTGAGCCGTTGTTTTCTGATCGCTTGTCTTGCAACCAATGCGCAAATGGAGCGAGAAGTTATGCGGATGGAATCGTCCATATCACCCCACAACGATCGCATGAGACCAGTATTTGCGAAGTGGGCCCGCATGAAATTTAAATCGGGGATCGTGGGTACCTTGGCCTTGACAATGTGGCGGATAGTATGTAAACATACTAAGAGGGACCGCTCGAGTATGTCCTTTTCGGGCCAAACTGTATGTCTGCTTGCTACACAGCTTCGAAGGAGAACAACAAGGGATTCTCGGAAGGAAACGGACTCGATAGATAGAATGAGTTCGGGGATTTTGTGTCTCGGTATAGCGGCCGCAAACTTGAGAAACCTGTGTTTATCACCCAGCGCGAGCCGGTTGAACAACCAAGTGACCCTCCCGCGGTCCCCATCTCTCAGCGTTGCTACGGCACGATAGACGATGCTCTTCTCCAAGCCATCCGTGAGAAATTGCCAATGATTTGAGACAGAGAATCCACGTGACTGTAGCCAACGGAAGAGTACGCCTTGTCCGCGTGACAGAACTGGTCGATTCAGAAGTATATGAAGTCCCAATATACATCTATGAAGGCAAAGTGCTGTCAAGGAGAGAAGGGCGTGACATGGATACCACAAGATCTTGGATATCGGGGTACGATACGGGCACTTCACATCAAGGCAAGGAAGGATGCTGAGTGCAATGTATGCCAGTCCCGAAACTCCAACGGCAGCATCGACAGCGATGGCCACCGTCTTGTTGATCGTATGAAAAGTTATCACGAGGCCACCCAAGAATAAGTAGACAGAGAGGTGAAGGAGTGTCGGAAGTATTTCGACTATAAGGGGGATTTTGTACAGCTTCGTGCCAATGAGTAACAGCGAGCGGACGCGGGCGCGGTGCCTCAGCATGTTCGTAGATTTGGCTGTTTCGGTGTATCTGCGTGCCCACTGTTGAAGTAGCGTCGCAATTAAGGCACATGTAAGGCTAAGCACAAGGCTTATCAACCACAGTGCGTTGACCCAGATCATGGCTGTTCCGGGAGGTGATGGTTGATTCGCCGTACTGGAATAAGCACTGTTTGGGGAATTGGGAAGTTGGTGTGAAATCTGTTGAAGGAGAGCTACCGTCTGATTGCCAGAATCGGGGGATAACGTTTTGTAGAATTCGATGATGAATGCGCCAACAATTGCGGAGAAAAGACCTGTCTTGGAGCTTGTCACCGAGATGAACACAGTGACCCAGTAAATATGACTTACGAACGTAACAATACTATTTGCATCCTCTTTCCAGGCATCGGTGAACCGACTATCTTCCTCGTTGACTTCATCCAAGAACATATTCCACATCTCCGAGTCGTTCTCTAGATCTGTTTGAGCAGTTACCGGTGAAACTTGGGCTGCAGTTGGAATCAGCATAGTGATGCAAGGACCAGCAGCAGCTTTGAAGATCAGCCACGCCCCAACTCACCATCAACATGGCGTGGGTATATGTTCTGCTGATGGATTAAGGGGGGCAGGACGGCGGGCTGCGGGACGTAGGTTGGGTTCGGATCGTGTGAAATGAGTACATTATCCGCCATCTTTTAATGAGAGTTAAGTCCAACTACACCGGCGCTCAACTCTGCGAATCAGGAAACTTACAAGGTAGGGTATATTCCGACTCCGACCCGGAGTCTGCCAGTGTGCCCCCGTGAACCGTGAACGTGTGAACCTCCGCAATCTCTCCAATACTGGGTGTTGGTCCAAAGTCCTCTTCTCTGAAGGAGTTGATAACTTCAATCAAACTGAAACATGTGATTAGCAGTGCTGACCACATGGTCCAGTTTGATTTCACAACGACTCGTTCTTGGTCCTTCACGGTTCTTGACCCGGGACGATCCTCCTTCAAGTCAATCCCTACATGTGGTCCTTTGAGATCCTCATTCTCATGCTTATTCGATAGGTATTCTCACCCGCAAAGGTGATTTTCGCTGGATTCGGTCACCTTCAAATGTGTATCCTCCTTCCTAAATACATTCGTACGGACCATCGTGACACCTTTTTTTCCCCACTAGCGTTCCCCACCGAGCTCGGCCCACAATACGCCGGGTATGGTCATTAAGATAATGACCCGAGTGCTCGCTGTTCTTGGGATTGCGACCAAGGAGATCAAACGTGGCCTGGCCACTGGCAAATAAGTAAGTAATTATTCCTCCATGAGTACTACGTGGCCATATACTGAAGTATGTTCAGAAAAGATACCTGACTTGACGTTGTGAAGACGAACTAAAGACTCACTCCACGTGTCAACCTGTCCAGCCTCTGACTCAGAAGCTGGACAAGCTGACACGTGAGGAGGTTCTGATATCCTCTGCGCAAAATTTAAAGGCTACTACGCGGAGAAGTGAGCAACGTCGCGGATTCGCTGCTCAGCGTCGATATCACGGTCGCCAGCCTCGATGATAGAGTGGCCAGTGTCGATCGACCATCTACTGTAGTTGCCACTGGCAGCGTCGACAACAGAGTGAAGGGCAGGGCATACACACCGGGCAGGCCAGTGTTGATGATAGAGTAAAGGACTGTCCACGACAAGGTCGCGATTGTGTCGTGCTGGCGGCTGCCAGAACCAGAACCACTGGCAGCTGCAGCGCCTATCCGCGGCCCGCGGGAGACAAAAAGCAGACGCATGAATTAAAATATAATCTATAATAACTCTACTGCTTCTACTGTAATTTGATAAAATCATAAAAATTCGAAAAAGTTATTCCAGATTTCATATCCGATGGTGGTCATGGTGGGGGTGATGTGGCAACCCGGTGAGCGAATCCCCAGATACCTGTCGACCAAGAACTTCCACAGTGTGCTGCATGAGCTCCGTGAGCGCGATGCGCACCTTTACCTCCGCCTCTGCATCCATTTTAACCGGCATGCCAGTGTTCTGCTCCTTACCCTCTCCATCATCATCGCACCAAGGTGCTGGTGCCACCCCTGACGCCGACGCCATCGTAGCGCGCACAACCGCGGGCGATAATGGCGCACCGAAGGTCACGCTTAAGCGCGCGCCTTGCCGGGGGAGGAATTTCCATGGTGCACGACGTCCTTCTGGCATGAACTTATCGAATACTGTGTATCGGGGCGGTGCGGCGCGGGATAAGTAGATTGTGGAGATGTTGGGGCGGGGAGGAATCATGGGATCTTTAGAACGTACCAGTGATCCACATAGGTATGATTGTCGGCAGGCAATGCGTCTCCATCAAAATACGACCACTGCAAACGTGCCAAAAAAAAAAAGGAACGAGGAATAAGATATACGGTTGCTGCGTGAAAGGGAAATTTTACGCACATGCCCCACCTGAAGGACTGCAATCGCGCAATCCCAGTTTGTGGATCCGCCTTGTGAGTATCGGATTGACAAACTTTACCCTCCGAAATGAAATACAAACGCAAGCGTAACGCACCCACGCGCCAGCGCGCAGCTTCTCTATAGCTAGATCAACGGCAGGTTGATATATGCCCTCACCGCGAAACGTCTCTATAACCTGTCCCTTTCGAAAAAAGCCCGAAAAGACTCTGGTTTGGTATGCACCGTGAGCGAGGCGCTGTTGGACGTGGGACGTGGGAGGCGCAGGGAGCGATGGGGACTTACGGGTTTGTGAATATGATGTCGGACGCGCCGAGTGTCCAGCACGTTAGATGTGAATGTAAGTATGTTCGCGCAGGGAGGATACCCCATGTAAGTGGATCGTCGAGCCTACAAGTACACGTATGTTAACTTTTGTACAGAGCACTGGGGAGACAAAAGACAAAGGTCGAGGTCGCTCAGTTTACGGCTCTCTTCGCTGTTGTTGGACTCTGACCTATGAGGATGCCCTGCTGTCCGTTTCGTCTCTTGGAGCTATGGAGCGCGTCTAGGAGGTATGGAAAACCGCGGACGGATATGGAACAGAGGCCGGAGTGGAGGTATGCCTTGAATGTGAGCCCAACGGCGGTGACGGTTGCCGCAGAGAGAATCTGCTGCATGCGCGAGTCCGAGTTGCGTTGAGGTGAACTGAATGTGCCGCAGCATCAGGCCCGGGCCGGTATTGCCGCATGTTGCCCTCCGTCGTATTTAAATTTAAACGCTCGAAACACTCGACGAGAAAGATGGGACACAGATAGAAGAGATGAGATGCATTTATCAAATGAAAAGTAGCAGAGAGCGTGTTCGAGTTTGTATTGTGTCGAATAAGGAATAGACATTGCATACTGTAATCTGGTGCGCGAGGATAATAACAATGATAAAAGAAAAGAAAAACTTGAAGAGAAAAATTACAGACCATTGAAAAGTGTGTGGGGTGGCAAGTGTGTGACAACGACTTTAAGGAAATAAACAAAACGCATATGAAAAATGGCGCATCGTTCGTTCTGCCCACCCAGAACGGAAAACAGGGATATTCTTCTTCTCCTTGTGGTATCCAGGAAACTAAAACAAAAGAGAACGAAAAATACGGGGGGGGGGGGATATAGGCAAGACCAAACCAGAAATGGAAAAGAAAATCGGGTCAGTACATGACAAACACAGATAGACATGTTGTGGCAACGGGGCTTGATAGTAGCGCTCAACGAGAACGATTGCGGCGCTCATCGACCACTACCGATGTCCAGCGCAAAAGTTTGCGCTCAAGCATGTCTTCCCAACCGTCATCTTGACGCATGACGACGCGTGCATCAAAGAAGACCGGCATCTCCGAAGACTTGGCCGTCATCGTCCGAGTCGACGGCGATAGTGGCGGCGCGAGTTCAGCAGTTGCCGCTCCCATAGGGCTCGGTTTCGATGTCGGTACATCTGGTGTGGCAGGGGAGATGATGGGGAGCATATACCGAAGCCTCAAAGCGCTGCAGAACAGATCGTCTCGTGAGCAACATTTATATTAAAATAGAAAAGGTGATGGGATGGGACGGGACTTGACTTACGCGCCCCACAGACGCAGATTGTCCGTGCGTTTGAACGTCCAGCCTTTGCGGTCCTTCTCCGCTTGCGAACCGTCGTCCGCGGACGCCGAAAGCGCATCTTCTAAAGCGACTATATCGTCTATCCAGTCATCATTGATATATCCCCATGGCTTTCTTAGACTGTCTGACCCTGATGTTGTGCGCGACGCAGAGCAATTGGCCAGATGAGGAAGTGTTCAGAAGTTCAGCCCGGTCTGGTGAGGTGGACAGGTGGGAGAGAAGGGATGCGGGAAGAGTAGTGCGTGAGTGCGAGGGACTCGGAGCTCGCCGTCCAGGAATGCGCTCCGCCGTGCCCAACGTGGGAGATTTTCGTCATCTGACTTACTAAGTCGACATTGCCATGTTCTTTTTCTGCAAGGGTCTCGATGCCTCGCATCCAAGTGCCTCTGTGGGAGACGCACTCAAGTCCAAGTCAGGTAATGGCGCACTCGACCGCCGGCCCTTCTCCCTGCGAGCAGGCGCTCCTGCTCGGACGCCCACCCCCTGAGAAGGCTGAGATCACCCTTCCTCCCGCCAAACGACTTCGTCAATGGTATCGAGATACTGCACAATGGCACCCTGCTGCTTCCCAAGGTCCTCAATCTTGATACTTGCTTGTAGAGCCAGCCACTGCCAAGTACGAGCCGTTCGTCCCATCGTTCCCGCGCGTTCGCTCTCTTCGTCGACGTTAAAGTCGTCCTCTTCTTCGTCCCAGACGAGGATAGACTCACGCCGACCACCCACGCGCATAACCGAGACGGAAAATGATGCGTCGGTAGGGACATCGGATAGCTCTGCAGGCGACACGGTACGCGATTGTAAGCTGCGATCGCTGCTCGCGTCATACGTGTCATACGACAACGGAACACGCGCACTTTTCTCGAGCTCGCGTAAGACGGTGAGCACGTCCAGCGCTGCGCGGCAGATGCGCGCTAGCGGGTTCGTGACTCCGTGCGGTCCGTTCCCGAGGAGACGCGCCGCCGCTTCTGCGGCTCGCTTGTGGAGAGCGACGCGGGCTGGAAGGTCTGCCGGTGCTGTGATCTGCTGACGCCGTATTCGTCAGGGAGGGAGAGCAGTTAGTCCCGGACAGAGCGGATAGCGTGCGTCGTAACCTTCAGCACGCGCAGCACGTCAAAGCCGCCAATGCTCCCCGGGTGTGCATGCGGGCTCAGTAAGCTTGGATCTGGCGTTTGCGCGGTGTCATCTGTGCGGAGTCTCCATACTTCCTCGACGACGGTCAAGCCTTGTGTGATGCCAGGTCGGAGATTCTCTGGATCTATTTTGAAGGTCTTCACGTAGTAGGGTGTGAATGTACGGAGGGGTTGTGAGGGTAATGCGGGTGAAAGCGGCATCTCGAGTTCTGGAGGGTTACCCAACGAGGGGGTCCCTTTGGTGTGGGTGTCATTCAACCATTGACATAGTTCCTGGGCACACAAGCCCTCTGCCCCACGATATACCGCATGCAACTTCTCTGACAGTAGGCTCCGATGTTCTTATATACTGTACAGTACGAGTACATATCACTTACTATAATATTTGATGATATTTGTACTTCCAAAATTTCAATACACTCCGGTATCAGGGATCCAACAGTTGAAGGCTTCAATGCCTCGCCGGGGTCAATTACATGTCAGGGAGAGGAATTCCAAAAAAAGAAAGAAAGAAAGATAAGGGGGAAAAACCCGCTAGATACGCGAAAAAGGGGACGAGAATCATAGACGACATGGGACAGCAGGTCTATATGAAGCACGTAGTAATGGACCTACATTTGTGCATGGTGACGGTGAGCTCTATGGGAAGGGCGAATTGCACGGGGAGGAGGCGGAGGGGGAGCTGCACGAAGGGGAACTGGACGGGGAGAGGGAGGTGCGCGGGGAGGGTAAACTGCAAGAGGACGGGGAGGGGGAGCTGCTCGATGGGGAACTGAACGAGGAGAGGGAGGTGCGCGGGGAGGGTAAACTGCAAGAGGAGGGGGAGGTGGAGCTGCTCGATGAGGAACTGGATGAGGAGAGGGAGGTGCACGAGGAGGGAGAACTTCACGAGGTGGAGGAAGTACAGGACTCGGAGGGGGAATTGGATGGGAAGGGGGAACTACTGCATGCGCGGAGGTAACGGGAGGGAGAGACGGGAACACCAAGCGTAATTTGTCAAATACTACGGAACCGCCTTGACGGTCATATCGTCGTATCCGTCCAACTTCCTCGGAAAGTCGAGTTTGCCAGTCGGGGGTGGTGAAGTAGTCATGGCCATCGGCTCTTACGCCCAGGAGAATCGCAAGAGTTTCGTTGAAAGATGCAGCATCCTCGGTCGAGAAGTCATGGTGCCACATATAATCCGGGAGTACTCCGTTAACGAAAGATTTGAAGTTCATCTGGTCCAACATGGTAACGTCGGCTTCGAGTATCGAGTTCGATGATTCCCCAATAACTTCTTGTAGCCAGCTTAGGACTTCCCCTTTGAGCCGTTGTTTTCTGATCACTTGTCTTGCAACCAATGCGCAAATGGAGCGAGAAGTTATCCGGATGGAACCGTCCATATCGCCCCACAACGATCGCATGAGAGCAGTATTTGCGAAGTGGGCCCGCGTGAAATTTAAATCGGGGATCGTGGGTGCCTTGGCCTTGACAATGTGGCGGATAGCATGTAAACAAACTAAGAGGGACCGCTCGAGTACGTCCTTTTCGGGCCAAACTGTAAGTCTGCTTGCTACACAGCTTCGAAGGAGAACAACAAGGGATTCTCGGAAGGAAACGGACTCGATAGATGGAATGAATTCGGGGATTTTGTGTCTCGGTATACTGGCCGCAAACTTGAGAAACTTGTGTTTATCACCCAGCGAGAGCTGGTTGAACAGCCAAGTGACCCTCCCGCGGTCCCCATCTCTTAGCGTTGCTACGGCACGATAGACGATGCTCTTCTCCAAGCCATCCGTGAGAAATTGCCAATGATTTGAGACAGAGAATCCACGTGACTGTAGCCATCGGAAGAGTACGCCTTGTCCGCGTGACCGAACCGGTTGATTCAGAAGTATATGAAGTCCCAGTATGCACCTATGAAGGCAAAGTGCTGCCAAGGAGAGAATGGCGTGACAAGGATACCACAAGATTTTGGATATCGGGGTACGATACGGGCACTTCACATCAAGGCAAGGAAGGATGCTGAGTACAATGTATGCCAGTCCCGAAACTCCAACGGCAGCATCGACAGCGATGGCGACCGTCTTGTTAATCGTATGAAACGTTATCACGAGGCCACCCAAAAATAAGTATACAGAGAGGTGAAGGAGTGTCGGAAGTAATTCAACTATAAGGGGAATTTTGTACAGCTTCGTGCCAACGAGCAACAGCGAGCGGACGCGGGCGCGGTGCCTCAGCATGTTCGTAGATTTGGCTGTTTCGGTGTATCTGCGTGCCCACTGTTGAAGTAGCGTCGCAATTAAGGCACATGTAAGGCTAAGCACAAGGCTTATCAACCACAGTGCGTTGACCCAAATCATGGCCGTTCCAGGAGGTGATGGTTGATTCGCTGTATTGGAATAAGCACTATTTGGGGAATTGGGAAGTTGGTGTGAAATCTGTTGAAGAAGAGCTACCGTCTGATTGCCAGAATCGGGGGATAACGTTTTGTAGAATTCAATGATGAATGCGCCAACAATTGCGGAGAAAAGACCTGTCTTGGAGCTTGTCACCGAGATGAACACAGTGACCCAGTAAATTATGGCTTACGAACGTAACAATACTATTTGCATCCTCTTTCCAGGCATCGGTGAACCGACTATCTTCCTGTTTGACTTCATCCAAGAACATATTCCACATCTCCGAGTCGTTCTCTAAATCTTCCTGGGCTCCAGTTGCCAGCGGAAACTGGGATGCAGTTCCCGGTGGAACTTGGGCTGCAGTTGGAATCAGCATAGTGACGCAAGGACCAGCAGATTTTGAAGATCCGCCGCCATGCCCCAACTCACCATCAACATTGCGTGGGTATACGTTCTGTTGGTCGATTACTACCGGGACGTAGCGGGTTGGTTGCGGATCGTAGGCAACGATTACATTATCCGCCATCTGTTAGTGGGTGTTGAGTTCAGACACGAGGCAGAGTGTACTCCGACTCCGACTCTGACTCCGAGTCGGGGGCTCACCCCGTGACCGAAATCGCAAGAGTGATTTTCGCTGGATTCGGAGGAGACCAAGTTTGTGTCCTCCTAAATACCTTTCGTACGGACTATCATAACACTTCACCGAGGTGCTCCTCGGCCCACATACGCCAGGTATAGCCATTATTATAAGATAATGGTACAATGCTCTCTGTTCTTGGTATTTCGACCAAGGAGATCATCAAATGTGGCCTGGCCACTGGCAAATAAGTGAGTAATAGTAACTCCTTCATGAGTAACGTGGCCATGTACAGTACCGAAGTATGTTTTTCAGAAAAGATACCTGACTTGACGTTGCGAAGACGAACTAAAGACTCACTCCACGTGTCAACCTGTCCAGCCTCTGACTCAGAAGCTAGACAAGCTGACACGTGAGGAGGTTCTGATATCCTCTGCGCAAAATTTGAAGGCTACTACGCGTATCTGTTAGGGAGAAAGTGAGCAACGTCGCGGATTCGCTGCTCAGCGTCGATATCACGGTCGCCAGCCTCGACGATAGAGTTGCCAATGTCGAACGACCATCTTATTGCCACTGGCAGCGTCGACAACAGAGTGGAGGGCAGGGCATACACACCGGGCTGGTCAATCTTGATGATAGAGTAAAGGACTGTCTACGACAAGGTCACGGAGGTCAGATTGTGTCGTGCTGGCGGCTGCCAGAACCAGAACCACTGGCAGCTGCAGCGCCTATCCGCGGCCCGCGGGAGACAAAAAGCAGACGCATAAATTAAAATATAATCTATAATAACTCTACTGCTTCTACTGTAATTTGATAAAATCATAAAAATTCAAAAAAGTTATTCCAGATTTCATATCCGATGGTGGTCATGGTGAGGGTGATGTGGCAACCCGGTGAGCGAATCCCCAGATACCTGTCGACCAAGAACTTCCACAGTGTGCTGCATGAGCTCCGTGAGCGCGATGCGCACCTTTACCTCCGCCTCTGCATCCATTTTAACCGGCATGCCAGTGTTCTGCTCCTTACCCTCTCCATCATCATCGCACCAAGGTGCTGGTGCCACCTCTGACGCCGACGCCATCGTAGCGCGCACAACCGCGGGCGATAATGGCGCACCGAAGGTCACGCTTAAGCGCGCGCCTTGGCGGGGGAGGAATTTCCATGGTGCGCGACGTCCTTCTGGCATGAACTTATCGAATCCTGTGTATCGAGGCGGTGCGGCGCGGGATAAGTAGATTGTGGAGATGTTGGGGCGGGGAGGGATCATGGGATCTTTAGAACGTACCAGTGATCCACATAGGTATGATCGTCGGCAGGCGGTGCGTCTCCATCAAAATACGGCCACTGCAAACGCGCAAAAAAAAAAAAAAAGGAACGAGGAATTAGATATACGGTTGCTGCGCAAAAGGGAAAAATACGCACATGCCCCACCTGAAGCGCTGCAATCGCGCAATCCCAGTTTGCGGATCCGCCTTATAAGTATCGGATTGACAAACTTTACCCTCTCCAAACAGGTGTATCTGCCACACAAAGAAGGGTTTTGCGTTTGCGTTTGCGTCGCGGTGCGGTTCATCATCAGCGCGCGCGTGAAAGAAAGAGAGAGAATGAAAATGAACGAAATGAAACGTACCCACGCGCCAGCGCGCAGCTTCTCTATAGCTAGATCAACAGCAGGTTGATATATGCCCTCACCGCGAAAAGTCTCTATAACCTGTCCCTTTCGAAAAAAAGCCGAAAAGACTCTGGTATGATCGTTGAGAAAGGCGCTGTTGGACGTGGGAGGCACCGGGGGGTGCTTACGGGTTCGTGAACATGATGTCGGACGCGCCGAGTGTCCAGCGCGTTAGACGCGAATGTAAGTATGTTCGCGCAGGGAGGATACCCCATGTAAGTGGATCGTCGAGCCTATAATACGTAAGTTTTAAAAATTTTTGTACAGAGCACTTGGGAAATGAAAATGGGACGAACGTCGAGATATGGTTAGAGACTTTTGTGCGCGCGCGCGCGCGTGGGGTGGAGAATGGGGGAAACAAAAGACAAAGGTCGAGGTCGCTCAGTTTACGGCTCTTTTCGCTGTTGGTTGGGGTACAGTACTCTCTCACCTGTGAGGATGCCCTGCTGTCCGTTTCGTCTCTTGGAGGAGTTCTGGAGCGCGTCTAGGAGGTAAGGTAGACCGCGGACGGATATGGAACAGAGACCGGAGTGGAGGTATGCCTTGCATGTGAGCCCAACGGCGGCGACGGTTACCGCAGAGAGAATCTGCTGCATGCGCGAGTCCGA
Organism: Russula emetica; assembly: GCA_015178925.1. NCBI lineage: Eukaryota > Fungi > Basidiomycota > Agaricomycetes > Russulales > Russulaceae > Russula > Russula emetica. Next base: position 154,904 of record WHVC01000020.1, on the reverse strand, counting down.
GAGTCTGACTCGGAGTTGGTATGAGGTGAATGTGCCGCAGCATCAGGACCGGGCCGGTATTGCCGCAAGTTGCCCTCCGTCGTATTTAAATTTAAACGCACTAAGAGAGAGGATATGGGACAGATAGAAAAGATGAGATGCATTTATTAAATAAAAAGTAGCAGAGAGCGTGTTCGAGTTTGTATTGTGTCGAATAAGGTATAGACATTGCATACTGTAATCTGGTGCGCGAGGATAATAACAATGATAAAAGAAAGAAAAACTTGAAGAGAAAAAACTACAGACCATTGAAGAGAGTGTGGGGTGGCAAGTGTGTGACAACGACTTTGGGGAAATAAATAACAAAACGCATATGAAAAATGACGCATCGTTCGTTCTGCCCACTCAGAACGGAAAACAGGGATATTCTTCTTCTTCTTGTGGTATCCAGGAAACTAGAACAAAAAACAAAAATACGGACGGGATATAGGCAAGACCAAAACAGAAAAATGGAAAGAAAATCGGTCAGTACATGACAAGCACAGATAGACATGCGGTGGCAACGGGGCTTGATATTAGCGCTCAACGAGAACGATTGCGGCGCTCATCAACCACTACCGATGTCCAGCGCAAAAGTGTGCGCTCAAGCATGTCTTCCCAACCGTCATCTCGACGCGCGACGACGCGTGCATCAAAGAAGATCGGCATCTCTGAAGACTTGGCCGTCGGCGTCGACGGCGATGGTGGAGCCACGGGTTCAGCAGCTGCCGCTGCCGTAGGGCTCGGTTTCGATATCGGCACATCTGGTGTCGCAGGGGAGATGATGGGTAGCATATACCGAAGCCTCAAAGCGCTGCAGAACAGATCGTCTCGTGAGCAACATTTATATTAAAATAGAAAAGGTGATGGGATGGGACGGGACTTGACTTACGCGCCCCACAGACGCAGATTGTCCGTGCGTCTGAACGTCCAGCCTTTGCGGCCCTTCTCCGCTTGCGAATTATCGACCGCGGACGCCGAAATCGCATCTTCGAGAGCGACTATATCGTGTATCGAGTCATCATTGATATATCCCCATGGCTTTCTAGACTGTCTGACCCCGATGTTGTACGCGACGCAGAGCAATTGGCCAGATGATAAAGTGTTCAGAAGTTCGGCTCGGTCTGGTGAGGTCGGCAGGTGGGAGAGAAGGGATGCGGGAAGTAGCGCGACGAGTAGGGCGTGAGTGCGAGGGAGCTCGCCGTCCGAGAATGCGCTCCGCCGTGCCCAACGTGGGAGATCTTCGTCGTCTAAGCTTGATGTACCATCGCCGTCGACATCACCATGTTCTTCTTCTGCAAGGGTCTCCAGAACATCTGATTCATCCGTGACAGAGAGGCCCTGCATGGAATCCACCATGCCCGCGGATCCAAGTGCTTCTGTGGAAGACGTACTCAAATCCGAGTCAGGTAATGGCGCACTCGACCGGCGGCCCTTCTCCCTGCGAGCCACGCGCTCCTGCTCGGACACCCACCCCCTGAGATTACCCTTCCTCCCGCCAAACAACACTTCGTCAACGGTATCGAGATACTGCGCAATGGCACTGTGCTGCTTCCCAAGTTCCTCAATCTTGATATCATGCCTGTAGAGCCAGCCACTGCCAAGTACGAGCCGTTCGTCCCATCGTTCCCGTGGTACGCGTTCACTCTCTTCGTCGACGTTAAAGTCGTCTTCTTCCTCGTCCCAGACGAGGATAGACTCGCGCCGACCACCCACGCGCATAACCGAGACGGAAAAGGATGAGTCGGTAGGGACATCAGATAGCTCTGCAGGCGATGCGGTACGCGATTGTAAGCTGCGATCGCTGCTCGCGTCATACGCGTCATCCGACAGCGGAACACGCGCGCTCTCCTCGAGCTCGCGCAAGACGGTGAGCACGTCCAGTGCTGCGCGACGGATGCGCGCTAGCGGGTCGGTGCGGTCCGTTCCCGAGGAGACGCGCCGCTTCTGCGGCTCGCTTGTGGAGAGCGACGCGGGCCGGAAGGTCTGCCGGTGCTGTGATCTGCTGACGCCGTATTCTTCGGGGAGGGAGAGCAGGTAGTTCCGGACAGAACGAATAGCGTGCGTCGTAACCTTCAGCGCACGCAGCACGTCAAAGCCGCCAAAGCTCCCCAGGTGTGGATGCGCGCTCAGCAAGTTTCGATCTAGAGTTTGCGCACTGTCATCCGTGCGGAGTCTCCATACTTCCTCGACGACAGTCAAGTCTTGTGTGACACCAGGTCGGAGATTCTCCGGATCTACTTCGAAGGTCTTCACGTAGGGTGTGAATGTAGGGAGGGGTGGTGTGGGTAGTGCGGGTGAAGGTGGCAGCTCGAGTTCTGGAAGGCTACTCAACGAGGGGTTCCCTTTGGTGTGGGTGGTGTTAAAGGATCCATTTGCAGGAACAAGGCCCTTTCTCTGCTTGGTCCTGGATTGCAGTGATTCCGATTATATAGGACAATCACGATAGAGATGAAGAGGGTGACGTACTCCTTCTTAGTGATTAGCCCCGTCTTTGTAAAGTAGTGTTGGAGATGCTCTATGCTGCCCAATGCCATAACGCTCCCTCGCTTGGCCGCACTTCGGCTGAACGGCTTTTGCTCCTTGTTCACGGCATTGACGTTTGGGTAAAAGGCGGCTTGAGGGCGTGATTTCCCGCTTGATAAAGGGGGAGAAGAATCCTGTGTTCCCGTTGATTGGGGAGTGAGGTAGGGAGTGGATGAGGATCCGTCTGACATGGTGGGCCAAGTGGCCAAGAGTGCTAGTTAGTGGCTCTGATCAAAAGTTGATGACAAAGCCAGACACACAAATTATCGTCAGCCGCCAACCCTCTTTGTTAGGCTAAATTTGTTCACGGCATAATAACACGGATCGTCTGCCACACTAAGCGCTGGTTGGTACGTACAGTACATCGAAAACGTCGCTTTCGGCCCTTGCTGCACTTATGACTCTGACGCCCGCTAGGCCACGTCGCTGGGCTCCTCAACAATTGCCGAACGCGCTCTTAACACCCAGGCAGGCCCTTTTCATGTTGGGTCCTTACTGCCCACGCGATGTAAAGCCACCCTATCCTAGCATCACCCAACTGTTGAATAGCTACTCAGATGTCCCACAGCTAATGCCTCGCTGCCACCTCCCATTCCCACTACCTCTGCGGCCCCCTCCGTCATACCCTGTTTAGTATATGCAACCAATCTTGAATCTTGAATCTCACTGGCAAAAAAGGCCTCGGCTGGATCCAAGATGCCAGTGGTTCGAACCCCTTTTTTCCGACTACTAGCAAGGTCTGCCGCACCTTGCTAGGCCCAAGTTCTTGCCCAACTGCATGTGGCCTTAGTCCCTGGCTCCCTACCTGCACTTGATCACGAGTATGGCTGCATACACACCATCCACTGATCGAGCCACACTGCGTGAACGGCGACCAAGTCCCATCCTTGGGGCATGATGTTACCACGATGCTTCTTGTTGTGATTCTCTGCATCTGGTCAAACTCGTGGTCATTTCGAAGGTCTATGTTATCGTGCTACGGTGTGTATTATTAGGGCTCGGTACATTCTGCATGTCACAGAAATTATCAAGATTACTGACATCGAAAGACCCCATGACGAAAACACCCCTTCCACTTCTGAGACTTGACATTGTTTTATACTGCGGCATCGGGAACTCAAAGACAGGCAAAGACTTTGCCCATTCAATAAGATTTTGAAGAGCGCACCTCGTACGACTCCGGACATACTCTCTGCCTCGTGTTTGATGCCTTGATCATCAAGATTCATACCTTCCTTCGGGGGATTCCCCCCAGGGAATATTGCGAGCGATAGTCTCGATATATCACCAAATCGGTGGCGGACTCTCAGATCTCAGACGTCATCAAAATCGCACTGGACAATATTTACTCAGAGATCTTCTCTTCGTACACACGAACCTCTTTAAAAAATGCCCAATGGGATAACGTGTTGACCCTGATGATCTGTACTCCGACACGGGTAATAGGCTGGTTGGGCAGCGTAGTCCAAACACTGGGCTACCACTTGCGCACTCAGCCCAGTGCCCCGAGGACAACCATAGCGCCGCCAGGGATTCCACGGATCATGTCAGTGTCGCGTGACAGAGAATCAGTGAGGGTAGAGGGGACACCCGTGCGCGACGTGAGTACATCTTCTCCCTTTCTCGTGTTCATGTTGTTACAAAAAAAGGACTGATCCGATGTCACTACTTACGTCCAAGACCATAATTCTGGACTACATGCCATATGAGCCGTCGGCAAAAACGTTCTCTCCAGTGGAGGATGGAATCGGTACAGCATGGATTCTTCCTTCCTCCCTCCTCTAGAGAATGTCCACGTGACGTGGACTCACGCCGTGAGCCATGTTGGCTAAAGCTAGCATACAAGGTGCTTCTTGAACAAATCCGGACAGGGGTGTCCGGGAATGGTATCGTACCCAGGGTCCGGGCCAAGAGCCAAGAAAATGATCACACTTCTAAGAAGCATAAACGCATACAGTAAGCATTTAACGCAAACATCCGCTTTATTTAACCCTTGGCCCATTTGGGGTTGTAGTAGAAACGTAAGGCCATCGCTTGCGGTTACGGTTATCAAGCGTTTGGGGGTGACGCAGACATCCGATCGCTTTCTATTCTATATAGCAATTGTTTCAGTCGAAACGAAACTGGAACAGATGAAAAGATACGAGAACCAGCCGTGTGTCGGTATCACCCGGTAATGTAATGAAGGAGGACATGGATCGACGATCGTAATCGCCCTCACATCGTCTTTATCTGATCTCATGAAGGTTCGATCGGGGGTCGATGCTCGCCGGTGGAGGCCTGGGGGAGACTGCCTGCGGACGCGCGCAAGTTTGCAGCTCGAATGACGCCACGATGGGCACGGGCACCCGGAAGAAGCTTCTCTGGTGACGTCAAGGTTGACGATCGGAAGGCCACTATTGGTTAAACGAAGGTAGATTATTGATATCATGTACCTTTGGCATCGGGCATCGACAAGCGAGTTTTTTTGGGGGGGCACGCGACGCGTCGAACGCGGGAAAACGAAAGCAAATTTCTATTTTCAGCGGGCAGAGTTTGGCAAGCGCATTTTTTTCGCTGGGGTTGGGGTTGACGTGTTGACGTTGAGTGTTCCGACTCGCCGGAAACGCTGATCGGGTAACTTATAGTAACGCCTTCTGTCCTTCTTTCTTCCTTGTGAGCCCGGATTGAAAATTCCGATCAATCAAGGTGAGCAACGATAAGACGACGCTGACTCGTTTGCTCGTTGATCACCATCACCGTGATAAGGATTAATGACAGAGCTAGAGGAAAGGTTGAAGGCAGACTGACTGACACCTAGCGTGCAGATAAGGGTACCCAAAGACATCCGCATCGCGCCGGGCACTTTGAACGAGTAATATATTCATTTTTTTTTTCGGATTTAAGAGTGGTCTGGTGCGTCAAGGGTCGTACCCATGGACCCTTCAGGCATCAGGAGAAAAATGGCGTCTACTGAGTGGTGTGCACAAGGGAAGTAGAAAGGGGCGCGTATAGAAATCGTTGGGCGGGGTCACAAACAGATATATTAGTCCGAGACTCGATACCACGACGCAGAGAGAACCTCTTCGGATGAGCTTGGGGTATGGATGGCGTTGCTCGCCATCTACCATATGATCGTCTCTTTCGTCTACATGAATCCGAGAAGCCGTGTTAATCGATGAACACTTTCTTTCGAAGTAAGTCATGATGTACACGCGCGTGCAGAATCACAGAGTCTCATCAAGAGAAGAAAGGTCACAAGGACTACAGTAACTTACACCATAACAGCCAACCAGTTTCGCTCAAGCTTGACCGTCCCCTACAAGACTAGCCACGAGTTCGACCAGGTTCAAAAAGTCGCGATAGGATGCCTCGTCGTGTGTAACATCATGCCACTCGATGAGAGGCCTCGGATGCCCTTCCTGTATTTCGCCGTAGATCCAGCGCGGCCCGATCGCCCCAATCCAGTATATTTTTTCTCCTGCCGTGCGCAACTCGGAAAACGCAACGTCCGCTTGGTGCCCGATATGTTGTATAAGGGCTTCCTTCTTCCCACATTCCACCCAGTGGCAGGAGCTCTTGATTTCAAAGATGAGAACCGTTCTATCAAGGTTTGGATTGTAGCCATCGATGACTTTAACGATCTCCATGATCAAGTCGGAGTGTCGCCGGGTGCCGAAAGCATCTCTTTCGATGTGACGCATGAGGAGAGACCATGTAGCGTTCCATAGCAGGGAATAATGTGTTGAGAATAGCGTTCCATGGACCATACCAAATGTCCGGTTCCTCGGTATTCAGGGTCTGAGTCGTGATCTGCTCCAGCCAGGAGCACACCAAACCTGGAAAACCCATCTTCACAACAGGATCAAATGAGTGCAGCAGAGATCACGAATGTCAACGTCAACTCACACTGTGTTATCGGGGTTAGTAGAGTTACAAAGGGCGTCTACGGGCGATGTGGCTTGTGTTCTAAAGCCCGCTTTGATGGAAGTTCGTCAAGGGCGGTAAACAACACTCGAGGCTGAGATCGGTCCGAAACAGCGTTTGTGGGGTGTAATAAGATACCGTATCCGAGAGGAATATGTGTAATAGAGCGCTCTATAGCTAGAGACGCGTCGGGTATGGGAGTGAGTGCGATGCGAATGGGACTACTGTAATGGTACACGTCATGCATGATAGGGATGCATAATTTGTGAAAATGTGTCGTCGGAGAATCGCGAGAAATGAGGAGTGCTTCCGAGTCACCGATCGGATCGGTCAATTCATAGTGCCACATTCGCCACCCCTTGTCATCGGGATCCGGGACGGAATATTGCAATGTAGAGATAAGGGAGCGTTGCAAGGTATGTTGGCCAGCCTGGAGGGCTGGGTTAAATGTGTAAGGCGTCGTCGCATCCATGCGTCAGCAAATGATGATCGGGTCGATCAGGCGTGCTCACAATCACGATACGATGTCGACATAACGCCTCCTTGGGCTGCTGGCCATATTCCTATGTGCACTGAGCACGCATGTGCCAGACTGCCAGGCTGATGGGCCAGAATATATGACCAGCGCTTGATGTCGGCCTGGTGGTTGATTCAACTGTCATTCATTCATTGGTCTGGCAGTTGCCCAAGTATTACTAAATATGTTTATGTACCGTGTTAAAAATACAATGCATTCAACAGGGATTACGTTTTGTTGGCGTTGCCTTGCGCTGTGATATTGAGGACAAGCTTTAACAACGAGATTCAGGAATTAATGAAATGACATGCAAAACTAGAAAAATAAATATTGAGACCTGTAGGTCTACCACTCTGAAACAGCGTGTCATCCTTGTGCAGGGGCCATGCTAATCTTCTCTGTAATGGTTCCAATTTTTCGTATGCATCCCCGAAGGGAGCAGTAGTTATCAGTCGAGCTAAGATGCCACAAACACAAGTTTCAATTTCGTTCAGGACGCGGGCGGGTTGCCGTTAGGGAATTAATTCGAAGGACTAATTAATAAAGCGAGCGGCTATCATACCAATCACGTGCCACTTAAACTTACCATCCATCCACCTTATTACACGCCCAAACACACGCTCAAACGGATACAAAAATCATTATGCAGACAATATGCGTATGGTTACTTCGCTTGTGCCAATTGTTCCAATAAGTGCAATTGTCGTATAACATGTAGCCCCCAACTGTGAATATATTTTAGTCAAAGCAATCTACATGATCTGGCCTGACGCCAAGCCTTGGCTGTTTGGCCGGTCAGGCTGAGGATAGTCACGGTCTGAATTGAACCAGTGGAGCTCAAATCAAACAAACGAGAGATTAGAGAGGAGTTAAAAAAACTCTTTACAGTATGTGATGGAACACGATTGATAATGACGAAATTTGAAAGCCGAATACCTAGCTTCAATAGCCAACTTCCTCTTTCAGAGGCTCGCTCTTCCTCGATAACATGCGTCAGGTTTTCACGTTAGCCTTCCCAAGGCGGCAAGCTAAGCAATGCGAAGGTGTTGAGCTTTTCGACTGGACCTTTCCAGTCGAAAAGCTCAACACCTTACTGCTGTGCAATACGAGGAAGAAGCCTCGCGGTGCCATCGTTAGGGGCGCAGGAAAGCGGTCGAGGATGGCATCAAGAACCTTTGTTCTGATTGAGGTCAAAGTATCCAATGAGCGTTCCAAGATGCATGCGTTCTGGGATGATAAAGTATTGTATAGGTCCGAGCTAGGCTCCGCAGGGAGGCCGGAGAGGGAAAACGGTAAGCGAGTGTGGTATGTCGGTGGGTGCAAAGTCGCGGTCTTTTCAAGCCTGCGGGTACTATTACTGCCCAATGCCTATTTCTTGGTTGTATCACACCAGCAGCAACCACGGGGGTAATCTACAGGCAGAACACGACCCATCTTACATCCTGACCCCATTTCGATGCAACTCTCCACTGGCAATTGTCGAGACGGTGAAAGGATTATTACAGTAACGCTGGCTCGCTTAATGTCCTATGCTCTTTCGCTGCAAGTCATGCGCACGCGTGTACGACTGCAAGATTACAAGGTAGGACGTAATATACGCCATAACATCATAACAGCCTTTGACACAGAGCGGAATTGTACTTGTGATCACAGGATGTGACCATGGACTAGCCACGAGTTCGACCAACTGAAAAAAGATCACGATAGGATGCATCGTCGTGAGTAACGTCATGCCACCCCAATGAGCCTCGGTGCCTGTTCGTCATTCATTTTCTCGCCATAGATCCAATTTGGCCCGATCGCTCCGATCCAGTAGACCCTGTGTATTGCCGTACCACAAGTGCCATAAAACGCCTGCCTGTTCTGCCTGGTGTCCGATCTGTTGTATGATAGCTTCCTTGCCGTGATCCCAATGCTGGGAGTTCTTGACTTTAACAAGAAGAACAGTTCTGACTGCAGTGGGTGCGGTGACCTTTTCGACCTCGACAATAAGGTCTGAGATCTGAATGCGGGGGTTTTCTACAAGGCGAGGAGTGACGATGTAGCCTTGCGTAGGAGGGAACAGCGTGGTGAGGATAGAGTTCCACGGCCCACAAGGTGTGCCGACGGATGGTGAACACTAGACCGGTAACCGTCTCTCGGCGAGCCCTAAAAGGGATATCTCGCTAGAGAGACCGGTCGATCTGAGTTTAAACTTGGCGTGAACACGGAATTACCGTATAAGGTTATGCCCAATAAGGGAATTTGTCATGTGATCACAATAAAGATGTGTTCGCTCTGCCTTCGAGCAAGAAGAATATCTGAGTATGGCTCATCCTGACACGCCTTTGCTTACAACTGAACTTGAGAACATTCAGAATCTCACTGGGGACTTGCTTTTTTCAAGATTCCAAGAAATCTGCTCTAGTAAACGACCAGGACCTGAATTTCTGGACACCACCGGTCCACCACCCGCCGGGACTCTCACTCTTGCTCACCCTCATCGTGCACGCCATCTTGTTCCTACCATAGTGCGTCATTGATGGCACAGCTATCACACTCAGCACCCTCGCCCCTCATGTACGCAGGTCCACCGCGCACGCCACTCCACCGCCACACACACTTGCCCATCTCGGCATCTTCCTCGGCGATCCCCAGCTGGCACCTTTGTGTCCGAGGCTCGTCCTGTTCGGCGCGTCGGTCATGCGCTCGCATCTGGCCGCGTTACAAGGAGTGTTGTGTGGAGAGGTGAGGTGAAGGGAGGGGGGAGGGCGAGTGGGTGGGTGGCGGAGGGGGGAGTGGGTCATCCTGATGTGTTTCATTGTTCTGCAGTCAATTCATCTTGAGCATGTCGTGAATCGTGATCACATGAGTAATTCCCTTATTGGGCATAACCTTATACGGTAATTCCGTGTTCACGCCAAGTTTAAACTCAGATCTACCAGGCCCTCTATCGAGGTTTCCTCATTTTAGAAGGGCCGGTCACGAGGCTAGGTGAACACGCAATCACAGGGGCCGACCAAATATGGATTTCTTCGGCAGCTGACGATATATTCCCACGGGGTGCCACGCGCGCGCTGAACCGCAAACCGAAGGTCAACCCGCCCCCAGCTTTGCCCATGTCTTCCGACGACACCGTCCTAGACCGCATCTCGTCCTTCATCTCAGAAAATAAGCGTGGCGTTGTTATCGGTGCTGCCGCCGCCGCCGTTGCCGTCGGAGGAGTCGCATACTATGTCGCGTCATCGCGTGCCGGACTTGTGAGCGGTGACGAGGAGAGTCTCAGAGGCGCAAAAAAGAAGGAGAAGAAAAAGAGAAAGCACAGAAAGACCGCAAAGGACAAGGACGGGCCCATCTTGGAGGAGAAGAAACCAAAAGCGACCGAGGAGTCCGATGACGGTCAGCCTACCTGTTCCCACAACCCACCTTCGACTTCTGCTCGCTCACTGACTTTTATTGTTGGACCAGACCAATCACTGACGGAGGAACAGATCCAGGCGCTCGACACAAGCGTAAGTATGCCCCCTTTCTTGCCCTTCGGCTCTGCCTCTGGCTTTTCGAGCCTGTGCTTATTCCAATTAATAGGAACGCAAGTCGCTCGCGGCCTCGCTGAAGCAAAAGGGCAACGATGCGTACCAGGCTCGAAATTTCACCGTCGCCGCTCAATACTACACCCGCGCCATCTCCATGTCGCCTCAACCAGAGCCCGTTTTCTACAGCAATCGTGCCGCGTGTTATGTGAGCATGGAACCGCCACAGCACGAAAAAGCGGTAGCGGACTGCGACGAGGCACTCAAACGCGACTCGCACTACGTCAAAGCACTCAACAGAAGGGCGACTGCACTTGAGGCTCTTGAGCGTTATGAGGAAGCTTTGCGAGGTACGTGTGGTCACAAGACCAAACACAATAACAATAAGAAAGGGCCGCTTAACGATTTTTCTCAGACTACACTGCTACAACGATTCTGGGTAAGTTCCAGAACGATGCCGCAGGTCGTTCTGTCGAGCGTGTGTTGGAAAAGTTATCGAAAAAAAAGACAGCGGAGATCCTCGCTGTGAGCTCTTCCACCGCGAGTCTAGGTTATCGCGTCTTCTTACCTATTTAACAGAGCCGCGAGCGCCGTCTCCCTTCCCACACATTCGTTTTTGCCTATTTCTCTGCCTTCCGACCACGTATGTCTTCCCTCTCATCCCGTCTCCTTTCCTGTAATTTCCAACTATCTCCACAGGCCCACTTCCCACACTTCCAGAAAATCCGTCGATTGGCGACAATACCCTTATCACAGCTTTGGAAGCACTCGGCGCATCGGACTACGCTCACTCATTCAGCTTTGTGAATGAATCCATCGAGCAGGGTATAACATGGGAACAAGGGAGGGCGGAAGCGCTTAATCTCCGGGGCACTTTCAAGTCTGTCTTCTCCGTTACACTTATTGTACCAGAGCTAAGGACTGCTGTAGGTTCTTGATTGGAGATACCGATGGCGCCAAAGCAGATCTTGAGGAGTCTCTGCAGCTGGTACCCTCTTTGACACAAACCTGGGTCAAGATTGCCAGCGTGCACATGGAACGGGGTGACCCATCCAAAGCGTTCGAGGCCTTCGATGAAGCCGTCAAGCATAATGCGTCCGACCCCGATACTTACTATCACCGAGGGCAAGGTAACATACCGATAGCTTCTACCGTCCTCTCCGCTTATTTTGTCGTAGTGCTGTTCATCCTGAACGACTATGCTCAGGCAGCGGAGGACTACACTAAATCGACTGAACTGGATGATACGTTCGTGTTTTCACATATCCAATTGGCAGTCGCACAGTACAAGTCGGGAGACGTTCAAAAGAGCATGGCAACTTTCAGACGGACATTGAAAGCGTTCCCAGATCGTAGCGAACCACAGAACTACTAGTGAGCTTCCTCAAAGCCGCACGTTGCAGGGGTGATTGTTGACGTTGGTTCCGTGTAGCGGGGAATTACTCCTGGACCAGCAACGATTCCAGGATGCGATAGAGAAGTTTGATCGGGCTATTGAGTTAGAACGGCAGAAGTGTGTTCGAACTTTGATGCCACGCTATCTGTACTGATCACCGAATAGGAGCCCGATGAACGTGTTGCCTCTGGTGAACAAGGGTTTAGCCCTGTTTCAATGGAAGCAGGATGCCCAGGCGGCAGAGAGATGTTGCAATGAGGCATTGCGCACCGATCCAGAGTGCGAGGCTGCGGTTGCAACTATGGCACAACTCAGCTTGCAGCAGGGCAAGATCGATGCGGCAGTCCGTATGTTCGAACGTCATACCGAGCTTGCGCGGAACGAGGCAGAGCTAGGGAACGCGCTTACGTACCAATACGTAAGCATGAACGAGGTTTGAACTGGCACGTGCACTGATAATGAGGACGGTTTGGACAGGCATCGCAGGCGCAGCTCAGGTTTATCGAGAACTACCCTGACTTGGCAGGACAACTTAGCCAGATGGCTCGCTCGATGGTGTAAAAACCGGATGAGGATATCGCATCGTGCTTTCGTACGTCACGTTGAGAAGGACCGATGGTGGATTCCTGGGCGGCACATGGGCGGGGATGGGTTACATTCGAATGTTCACACTTGCACGATTATCTACAGCTTGCATTAATATTAATGCTACGTCATCCTGATCTCCAAACTCCCACATACGGCCCAAGGTCCGTACCTATTTCGAATTCGGGGAGCGACTGTGGTGAAATTATTCAAAGACGTCATTGGCATTGCCTTTTGATCTCCACGCCTCCCACCGAGCCGCAATGCTTCCACCAGCCCCGCTGCGCTTTGTATTCTATTATCCGATCCGAGAACATCCACCTTTCTGATGCAACGAGGCGTCCCATCCCGCAGATGGGCTCAAACATATGATGTCGTTTTCAGGCAAAGGGCAGGCCGCGGCTATGACGTCCCAAAGCCTTTATGAAGGAGGCCGCGGGGGGGCAGAAAGGCACACATTCGCCCTCCACATCCAGATTGCGCCCCCCCCCCTTCCCCACTCAGGGACTGCAGTACTTGGAGAGATTGTCAATTGACTCCCACACTACCGCTCCACACCCCCGCTCCCCTTCGTCACTAAACGCGGTTTTTGCCGCTACCCTCTTGCATATATCTTCATTCCATTGGACGTCTTCTGTCGTACCTAGCCCCAGCCGTCTCCCTCCCATCCGAGGTAATTCGCCGCTTACTCGGTCCCGCTTGCGAACAGTGCTAATGTCATTTCTCTCTCCGCCCCTCCCCTTCATTACAGTATCCTAACAGCACCTCCCCCTCAAATCCCCATCCAGCCTCATCCGCCCGCTCTTTGTCCATCCTCCCCGGCATCACTCCAGCGCCCGCTCCCCCACATTTTCCCAAATCCGGTTTTCAAAAAGAAGTATTTGAAAAAGAGAAAAGAAGGAAGAAGAAGGATTGGAAATTTTACAGTGAGGCAAAAAGGAGAAAGTTTTTTTTTTTTTGAAAGGAAGAGCAGAGCAGCACTACGCAAAAAATGTCAATGTACCCAGCAAATTTCTATGAACCGCACAACGGCATCCAACCTGGGATGAAACCGCCCCAGGGCCTACCCGCCGGCTCGTTCCCGGAGCCAGACGGCGAACAGGTAGTTCACATCGTCGTATCAGGTTACCCAGCTCCCACGCGCCCACTCCCTCGAGAGCGCACCTGGGCGCTCTGCTGGTCACCCGCGAACGGTGTGGTTCGTATCCTAGGTACGGTGCGAGCCGCGCCGGAGAAGGAGAGTTACGTTTATTGGGGCCCGGTCACCCAGGCGTACGACTTTTCGCGCGAGTGTAGATTGATACCGGTTGCGAACTTGGGACGGGGGAAACGCGCGGCTTTGGAACGGATCGCTAATGGCGTGGGCGTTATGCGCCCGAATGGATGGTGGAATGGCCAGAATTGGGTCGTGGAAGTGCTTAAGCGCGCCGTTGAGCATGACTTGATCAGCCCCGAGGAACGCGACAATGCCATCTATACCGCAGCAGAACCTTGATTTGGATTTTTACTCACTACTACTACTATTGTACATACTATGTTTGTTTTTCATCCCCATCTCACTTACAGTACGTCTCTTTTTTTCTTGTTGTAGTGGTAGGGCTCCTTTTTTTTTTCTCTGGCTAGGTTTAACGAACATGGGATTTCGGATACCAAGAATTCACCAGGTAACTGTAGCGCTGTAGTAGTTAAAACTCTACCTGAATCCAACGTGTAATTACACGCAATCATGACTCACGAATCGGAAGATGATAGGAATAGAACGGGTGATGCGTGGGTGCATCATGGGCGCGTGATGCCGAAAGACGCCCAGGCCCCGGAGATCCTGGGTCTAGACTAGACTCGGCATTTTCCCAACCAATCAAATGTGCAAAACAGCCAACCAAACAGCCAGTGACTATACAGTAATTGTACGTGTGACTGCATGCAGGTTTGGCGGATAATTGAAATTGTGAAAAGACATTGTGCTCACAACTGGAACATCTTGCGCATGTTGTGCTGATGCGACAATGACGAAATCATTGATGATCTCGGATAAGACGATGGATGGCACATACGGTACCGGCAAGTCACCACCACTACTGTACAGTAGTCCTATAGTTACACATTTTTTCGGCAGCTCTGCTGCCGCGTGCATATACAGTATTGCCCGCATGTGTATTCGAGTGGCACACTCCTTTCCTTTCCCTGTATGTACTGTATGTGCCTACCGCACTGCAATGACTGCATACCTATTTATTAAGTGCAATGTTCGTTTTCAAGTTTTCTTTTTCCCCTTCGCATACTTTTTTTTTCTTTTCCGATAGCAACACCCAACATGTCTCCGGTTCATTCAAGTTGAGACCTCAAATGACGGGTATCCAATCGATGGCTCGCAGACAGGCTCAGAGCATAAAGACGATCAGTGAGATATACTGTACACAGGACGACTCACCAAGAATGATACACCTGTCCGTTTTCACTTTCACAAAGGGTTACTGGGCCCCTGGTGGAACTCCGATGAACTGAAGAGCAGGTGAACGCAAGGGAGTGGAATTGGCATTGCTAAGCCTACCTAAGATTTATGTAGAGCACATCCGAGTCCTGAGCCGTTGTGAAATTCTTTCAATCGCAATTCTTGAATTACTGAAGGAATTCAGATCAGGATACCTCATGCCCTGCTAAGTTACTTGCATTTCTGTGTCTACGGGCCGCTTTCGACTCTTTATTTTGCGATTATTTAGTCACATGCTCAGGCTGTACCTTATAACATGCGCACACATGAGGTAGTGCAACTCTTCCCACTTCCCATAACCCACGAACCTATACTGTATCAATTCCCATATGTCTCACACTCAGCCTACTTCCACCTCATCCAACAACTTTCAAGTAATTTTCAATAATGCCTTGAAAGCGTACGAAAGACGCACAAAGAAGGACCTTCTCGCGCACCCGCTTGCCGCCCAGCTACAACGCTGCGACTCGCCTAGTAGCATTCTTACTGTGCTTCAACAGCAAGTCCAGGAGCTCAATCGGTCTCAAAGCAGCGATGAAAGGTTGACGAAATGGTTGGATCCCACTGTGAACGTTCTTTATACCTTATCGGAGACCCTCGGAGAAGGTGTCAGCCTGGTATGCCCCGTGATATCAAAGTGTGCGAGATCTGCATTCTCATAATTATTTTACAGGTATTCTCGCCCGCGAAAGCGATCTTTGCTGGAATCGGTGCTCTCCTTTCAGTGTGTATCCTTCTTAATACCCTCGTTCGGTCCATCGTAATACGGACGGCTCTCAGGCAGCCAAGGATGTTCGCGCGGGCCAAGACGCTCTTTTTGAGGTCTTTGAGCGCATAGAAGCCTTTTTCCAGCGACTCGAGGTTTACACCAAAGCGGCATTTAACCAAGAAATGGTGGATATAATCACAAAAATTATGGTCGAGGTCCTCAACGTTCTTGGAATTGCAACTAAAGAGATCAGACAAGGACGAATGAGTAAGCCGCTGCTGTACAAATGTGGTGCCGTTGACAGAACCGTTCTCAGAAAAATATCTTAAGAAATTGATCGGAAGGACCGATATCGAGGATGCGCTGAAGAGACTAGACAGGCTGACGCAAGAGGAGGCTCGAATGGCTGCTGCGCAAGTCTTGAAGGTCGTCAATACCGTCGATGACAACGTCCAGGGAATTGCGAATAACATGGTTAGCGTGGACAATCGAGTGGCCGGCATCGACGATAGGGTAGCTGGCATCGACGACAGAATGAAGGACGTCCATGACGGCGTAGATCAAATGAACCGTTCGTGATCTCCGAATAACG
This sequence comes from Russula emetica, assembly GCA_015178925.1. NCBI lineage: Eukaryota > Fungi > Basidiomycota > Agaricomycetes > Russulales > Russulaceae > Russula > Russula emetica. Next base: position 138,655 of record WHVC01000020.1, on the reverse strand, counting down.
TTGATACTGGATACACAGGCTCAAGCGTCCTTACAGGGAATCAACTACGACAGGATCTTCGTAGATGGCTCTCGCCACCAGATCCGTCCACGAACCATAACATTGCGTGTAATGCTCATCACGAAGGAACCGCGACATGGTTCTTCCGAGGGAGTATTTACCAGGATTGGAAATCAACAAGTTCTGAACCGCTCCTCTGGATTTATGGAAAACGTGCGCCCCTCTCCCACTCCTGCCTGACTCGGACACCACCTGACAAGATCTTATATGTGTAGCTGGCTCAGGCAAGACCATTCTTTGGTTCGTGGGCCGGATTCTCTATTTCTCGAAAGTGACTGATGTTGTTTGTCGTTTAAACTCGTTTTCCAGTTCCACGATCGTCCAAGACATGAAAGTTATGTGCGATGCCGGTCAAGCCTCCATGGCTTATTTCTACTTTGACTTTCGGGACATAGACAAACAACACTGGCGCGATCTCATCACTTCCCTTCTCACCCAACTTTCTTCTCACTCGGGTCCTCGTTGTGATATTCTATCACGTCTTTATTCCAACCGCGACAATGGCGCGCAGCAGTCTAGTGATGACACTCTGACATGCTGCCTGAAGGAGATGCTCACGCTTCCCGATCAACGTCCAATCTACCTAATAATCGACGCCCTTGATGAATGTTCCAACACCTCGGGGATTCCATCACATCGCAATCGGGTTCTTCAGCTCGTAAAGGAGCTCGTCGACCTTCATCTACCGAGTCTTCATATATGTGTCACAAGCCGCCCTGAAGTAGACATACGGGAAGTTCTCGAGCCTCTGACCTCTCGTCGAGTGTCTCTTCACGATCAAAGCGGACAAAAGAAGGATATCGAGGACTACGTCAGGTCCGTTGTTTACTCGGATTCGGAGCCAATCATGCGGAGATGGAGGAAGGAGGATAAGGAACTCGTGATTGAGACCCTTTCAGAACGAGCCGATGGCATGTAAGTGAATCGATTTGCATTCATAATACGAGTTTAATTTGTCGGATAGGTTCCGTTGGGTGTTCTGTCAATTGGAAGTCCTACGTGACTGTCTTCCACCAAGTGTCCGACGTACGCTCAAGGAATTACCGGAATCTCTGGACGAGACGTATGACCGTATATTGAAGGAAATCAAGAAGCCGAATAGGTGCCTCGCTCAACGAGTACTGCAATGCCTTGTGGTGGCCATCCGGCCTCTTCGCGTTGCGGAGCTCGCGGAGGTCCTCGCAGTTGACTTGGATGATTCGGAAGGCATCCCGAAGTTGAAGGTAGATTGGCGGTGGGAAGACCAAGAACAAGCACTTCTGATCGCCTGTTCGAGTCTGATTGCTATTGTCAAAGCTGGCGATGGCGACTCGGATATTGAAACTGGCGATTCGCGGGTCGTACAATTTTCGCACTTCTCAGTCAAGGAGTTCTTAACCTCTTTTCGCCTCTCTACTGCAAGTGAAGAGGTCTCGGCTTATCGTATCGATTTGGAGAATGCACATACGATCCTGGCGCAAGCTTGCTTAGGTGTTTTACTACAAACGCACGACGAGATTGACGGGAATACATCCAAGGATCATCCGCTGGCTCGATACGCTGCCGAGCACTGGACTACTCATGCCCAATTTCGGAAGGTCTCGTCACGCTTAAAGAAAGGGATGGAATATCTTCTCAACCCGGACAAACCACACTTTAGGGTGTGGCTCACGCTATACGATATCGACACCGATCCCGGCCCAGGAGCGACCTTTCTTTGGTTCACACTAAACGACAGATACGCTGCGACACCCCTATATTACGCGGCACTCTGTGGATTCCACGATCTCGTAGAGCACCTCATTGCCAAGTATCCGCAGGATGTGAACGCCAATGGGGGCCGCTATGTGAGACCACTAATCGCAGCATTGGCTGGGGAACACTTCCAGACGGCAGATTTACTCCGTCATAACGGCGCAGACCCGCATGTCCAGGGCCATCTGAAGACTACTCCATTGCATTCCGCAGCCTATGTTGAAAATTTTGAGGTGGTCCAGAAATTAATCGAGTACGATGCCGACATCGATGCTGGGGATAGGGAAGGGTGGACTCCGTTAAGTTGGGCATCAAGAGGTCATCATTTCAAAGATGGTTCTGTCCTTCGATTCCTGCTGGAGCATGGCGCAGATGTAAATGCGCGGGCAGACGATGACGGCTTCACCCCGTTGCACCGGGCGTCGAGTTATGGGGCGCTGGAGGTAGTGCGCCTGCTGCTCGAGCACGGTGCTGACGTAGAGGCGGTCAGTGTTGATGGTAAGACCGCTCTGCAAGTTGCGGGCGAGGTAATGTACCCAGAGTTGGATCAGGGACGACGTGACGAAATCACAAGATTGCTGGTAGAACATGGGGCGAAGTGAAAGCACCTAGTAGGACTTGGTACTTGTCTTATCTCTGAGTCGATGGAAATACCATACTATTTCTTCTCTCACATTTGTTGTAAGACTACGTGCCAATACACGAATAGCTACACGTCCACCCTACTATGGACGTCACTTGTAACCGGAAGTCGCCAATACATCTAATTTCGGAATGAGTTGAAACTGACTAGGGAGTGTGCTAGCAGCATCATGCGCTTCTACTCTTCCAATTTCTCAGTTTCAGACCCACAAATAGACCATCATTAATTTGCGTGAAATGTATTTCTTGCATGCGTACTTACACTGTGGACTATTGGAAACACGGAAGCTGATCTGGTCGGATTAAAAGAAGAACTTGAAAGTCTTGTCCCGTAGAATTGAATCAGAATCAGGTGGAGGCGCCCGCTTGTGTGCGTGCCAGTCACTGGCGGTATGCTGACGCAGTATATAAAAGAATGAATCTCGAAGCCGTTTACTCGCTAAAATGGTACTGTACCTACCAGCGCACAAACTTAATTAAGTGTCAAAATTTTACATGATTTCCCGTCAGGCTGTCACAAAATCGAAATTTTTCGCACTCTCTCCGTCCTCGATGACAGACATGACTCGGTCCCGGGCGGTACATACAGTACTACGCGGTAAGATTCGGGACCCAATCATCGGAACTCTGTACTGTACGAGGTTTGGCGGATAGTTGAAATTGTAAAGGGGTTGTGCTCGCCATGGGACTAACGGCGCAATGTGGGTATTTGGGTATGTGATGATGATGATGATGATGATGATGATCGGATAAGATGATGGCACTTAATAGCGAGCTGCCGTGCTCGTTATGCATCATTCTGCAGCTCCGCCGCACGCATATACAGTACTTAGTATGTCATATGCCTAGTACTACTACGCACCTATTTACACTGGCAGTTCGTGTTCGGTTTTTTGTTCTTCGCAAGTTTCTCAAGTTACTTCCAATCCTTTTTCTCCGTTTTCCGATAGCAACAAGCAAAAAGTCTCCGATTCATAAAGGTACAATGAAACGTACCAATGGGCTCGCGTACTTACAGTACGTCTCTTTTTTTCTTGTTGTACTAGTGGTAGGGCATCTCCGAGTCATTTTTTTCTTTGGGCTAGTTCCAACAAACGTGGGATTTCAGATACCAAGAGTTCACCGGGTAACTGTAGTAGTTAAAACTCTACCTGACTCAAACGTGTAGTTACACGCAATCATGACTCATGAATCAGAAGATGATAGGAATAGAACGAGTGATGCGTTAGGTGATGCATGATAGGGTCGAAGAGGGGCAGCATATACAGCGCGCGTTGCAGGCTGATGCCGAAAGATGCCCAGGCCCCAGAAATCCTGGTCTAGACTAGACTCGGCATTTTCCCAACCAATCAAAGGTGCAAACAGCCATAATTGTACGTGTGACTGCAGGTTTGGCGGATAATTGAAATTGTGAAAAGAAATTGTGCTCACAACTGGAACATGTTGCACATGTTGTGCTAATGCGACAATGACGAAATCATTGATGATCTCGGATAAGACGATGGATGGCACATACCGCGATACCAGCAAGTCACCACCACTACTGTATATACAGTAGTACTATTGTTACACATTTTTTCGGCAGTTCTGCGCCGCGTGCATACTATATGTGTATTCGAGAGGCACACTCCTTTCCTTTCCCTGTACCTACTGCAATGACTACATACCCTTTTATAGTGCAATGTTCCAATAGCTTCCCTTTTCCGGTAACCACCATCAACGCGGCTACAAACCAGTAGACCAACTTGAAAAGTGGAAACTTGAATAGAAATAGGTTTTTTTAGAGAGATAATCTCCACATCCACCGCTTTCTAAAAACAAAAAGAAGAGGGAGAATCTCTTCCCCCTTCATACACACGGCTGATGGTTGACCGACAACCACCACCGACCCTAAACCCTAACCCAACCATCCCCGACCCTCCAGGAAAACCGCCCGAGATCCTCCTGCCTGATCACCCCCCCAGCGGAGGCTCGAAACGAGTCCTGGACAACCCTTTTAAGGGTGAAACGTCGAGGGCAATAAAAGAAGCCAACAAGTCATCAGGAAAACGTCAATTTACTTAAGTCTGCTTAGATGCACTTATGTTTCTTAAACATGCATGAAGACAATTAAGAGAACTAAGAACTCTTAGTTTGACTTAATATTTTTAACATCAAAGTGATTTTAAGGTAATCAAGTCATAAAAACTCATTAAGATGCACTAACTGCTGTAAGTAAAATTAAGCAAACCAAAGATACCTTCCCTACTTTATGTTTGCTAACCGCCATTCCCTAATCCAGTACCCGGCCCGTCACCGTGCGCAGGACTGATGGGCCGCCCGATGCTAGGCTCCAGCTGAGCTGTTGTATACAGTTGAAAGTTGATTCGAACTATGCCTTGTCGATGTCCATCAGCACAGTTTCCCAAGGCAAAAAGAACGGTTACTCACCGAGCCGGAACGAACGCGGCCAGACATAACATGCTCTGGAAGGTCCATAGTGTTGGCTACAGCAAGTATGACTAGTTTGCATAACCAAGGGTCCGTCTCTGTCGACTCTTCAATGGCTTTGTCGATGTTGCCAAATCTCGCATACATCCCGATGAGTTCCCGCGTGGCCTCATGCCCATTCACATCGGCGAGGATAGACCCCCAATTCTCACGTGGACTGAGGGCGGAGAGGGCTTGGTCTAGAAGAGCAACCGCTTGTTCTACGCTGACTTTGTGTGAGTGTAGATATCAAATATTGGCAAAGTATGCGATACGGCGCATGGCGTTTGGGATCTGACCAGGACTATCCAAACGAGTGGCGAAGCGCGCATACAAGCGGTTCATATCATCGACACGATCCAAATCGCCAAGTTGATTGAGGACATGTCGCCAGAAGTCGATGGTAGGCTGTGGTGGTTCCAGCGTTGGGGTCCATTCGTCTTCCGTATGTTTGCCTTGGTCGATCAGTCGCTCGAACCACGAAACAGCGCTAGTGGGGTCGCCCATCAGGCAGAAGCCACGCACGATGACGATGTAGGTAGACATTGCTGGTGCGGGGACATCCTTCAGGCCAAACTCTACTCCAGCTTTCGTGCCGAGCATCTCACCAAGCAGGTCCAAGGCATCACCAGGCCAAGAACGAAGACACTGGATCAGTTGTAAGCTGTGGCGGCTCACTGTGAGGAAATTCCGCTAAGTCCAAAATTGTTCCACGGTTCAATTTGTGACGCGTCACACATCAATGCATCAACTTCAACTTGAATACTGCTGACAACTTCTCATATACCCAGCACATCCACCCCCACCACTGGCAAACATGGCTGACAATGACACATCCCGCCGCATGGTAACACGGCCGAAGAATACATCAATGTGTCGTCGGAGTGCCCAACCTTTTCGGTCAGCGCACGCCTTGCTGACTATAACCATCACAGGTCCCATTGTCATTTACGAGCAGTTCAAGTTTTTCTTCGACCTCTATTTCCTCCTCATCGCCCTATCCCAATTTGTTCCTGCCTTCAGAACTGGTGCGCTCTCATTCTTTCTGTAATATTGTTGCTCTGAGTCGATCTGACATCCTTATCCCCCTTTCCTACATCCTTGGTAGGTTTATAGCATACATCACCCCGCTCACCTTCGTTCTCCTCGTCACTATGGGCAAGGAAGCCTATGGCGACTATAAGCACAATCTACATGACCGCGAGGCCAACTCAGCATGGTACCTTGTCCCTGCCTCGGGCGTTTCATCTCCTTCTAACGAGGAAGAGCTATCGCATTCGTTGCTCGAAGGCGATTTCCCGCCCAAGCGCTCTGTCCAATCTTCTTCCATACACGTCGGCGACCTCGTCCTGTTAGAGAAGAACCAGTGGGTACCGGCCGACCTCATCCTACTGCGCACGTCTGACTCGTTAGGAACTTACTTCATCCGCACCGACCGACTGGATGGCAAGACTGATTGGAAGCTGCGCGTCGCTGTACTAGCGACGCAAAAGCTGCCCTTCGACCATGAACTCCTCAACCTTGACGCTGAGATCTACAGTGCGTCTCTCAAAGCCGATTGCACCCCATTCCCACCCTGTCTGCTCATACTCCTCCCGTTCCCGCAGCGGATGCTCCTAGCAAGGACATCCATACATTTATTAGGACATTTATGATTAAACACCGCCCACTGCGTCCTCGAACGAGGTGCCCATGGTCCAAGTACTAACAACCGAGCCGCTCTCTGCGGAGAACGTACTATGAGCGATTCCCTATCAGGTGGGCCATTACAGTGAAAAGAGGAGATAATTGGACTGAATTCTGAACAGTTTACAGGTCAATTTGGACATGGACGAAACTGTCCACTGACTCAACGCCACTTGGTGAGCCAGGCCGATACCCCGCACTTCATTCCTTCCTCATTGGTTCTTTCTTGAGGTACGACTCATGCCAGACATGGTTGATTGTCGACTGGCGTGCAGTTGGCCACTCGTGGTCGCCGTGGCATCATGTGTGTGCGCATAGTACGTGATGTTGTTCTCAGCCTTGCCCTCTGCCATGACTTAAGTTCTAGTCTATTCTTTGCCGCACGCCTCCCTCATGATGAATGACCCGGTCTTAGGTCACTCCTGTTACCAACGACGATGGGTCCGTCACTTGCCAAGCATCTTCACTGGATGAAATTGCCATCGTAAAGTGGACTTCATCAGTCGGTTCGATGGTTACATTCCATGACCACATGCGCATTGAACTCTGCACACCATCCGGCACCACACTCGCCTACGATGTCCTCAAGATCTTCCCCTTACATCCAAACCTAAGCGTATGGGCACCGTTGTGCACGATACAGTCTCAGGTGAGTTTTCCTTCCTGCAAAAAGGTGTAACTTCGTCATGGTGAAGATTGTGCAGCGTAACGACTGGCTCAAAGAGGACATGGCCAAACGAAGGGCGACGCGGAGTCCATACAGTGCGGGTCGTCAGCGAAAGGCGGAGTGTCCACATGTATACACCTGATCTTGTCAAGAGTGTCGCGAGGTGCACCTCTCGGCCTCTGAGTGGAGTGATGTCCACCCCGAATACATTTGCGCAAACTGGTTGGGTACAGTGGCTGGGTACGCGTATACGGGTATACGAATGGTTTGCAGCATTTGATGTCACATTTTGTGCCTTAAACATCCTTAGGTGCTTAGTTGCCTTATTTGTTTACCTAGTTTAGATGTTGAAATATATCATTTTCACGAAAATCTTAATTCCCTGAAAGTGGCTTAGTGTCTTAATATACTTAATATACTTAATTTAAGTGCATTAAGTGAGGTTTCAGAAATCGACTCTACTGAAATTAAGTAATGTCTGTCTTAATCAAATTTTACTTAAATTTACTTAATATGCCATTTAAGACAATTAAGATGGGGTTAAGACAAAATAAGTAATTTGACGTTTTCCTGATGTCAAGCGTACGCTCAATGACGCTGTAGGCAAAGCACGAGCTTCTTTCAGATACAACCCAAGTGAGCCCTTCGTTTTTGATGGGACTGCCCTCGGGAGCCCTATCTCCGCGGATGACTTCAACAGAGCGGTCAACCTGGTGATCTCCTCCCTGGACAAGGGATACGTCTCATCGGCTTACTCCCTACCACTACGCCCGGCGGAATGGGCCAGACTATCATGTAAGCTGCTTACGGCAGTTGGTAGAGGATACCGCAGGACAAGCGACCTCGAACAGGAGCAAGTGGCAGAAAAGGCCAAGACGGAGTCCATTGACCCGTCCCCTTTGGGCCCAAAATACCCGACGCTCTTTCACCATATTGCAGTTACGGCGTCCGACATCGAGACTCACGTTGCAACAGACCAAGACGACTACCATGATTGGTACGTCACGCTCAAGCAGAGCTTTGACCAGAAGGCAGCCAGATCCGCGGCTACAGAAGTCGAGGAAAAATGGCGCATCTGGAAGACAAAGCAAATTGAAGAGCGTGCTGCGTCCCAAGAGGCCGAAATATCGGCTGCGGTACGTAGCAGAAATGCCAGGTACCTTTTTACTGCAGCAGAGGAACTTGGCCTCGCTTTCGCCCCTCAAAACCCCCAAGTGGACCTTTTTTCTACTCCTACAATGGGTAAGAAACGCACGGTCTCGGGGTCAGCCCCGATAAGGGCCCCTGATACCCCAATACCCCTCAGGATCAGCCTGCCAAGGGCCGCCAAACGCACCCCTTCACCTGTGGAGACGCCGCGAGGACGTGCCACAAGGCCTACAACCCTAAGGATAGTGCGAGCAGAGCCTTCCTCCTCGTTGTCGCCGTCGCACTCGGCGTATACCTCAGCGATATAGGGGGTCTCGTCGGGGGAGTGACTTTTGGGGAGCCCCGCGACCCTACCGTCGGGGAGTTGCTTGACCCACCATGCGGGTTGGTAGTACCCGTCTTGGATGGGGATGACGAAGTTCGGGGCCCTCTCCTTGATGTTGAGTACGTACCCCTCCGGTGCGTCCTCCCTTGGCTGCACACGGGCCAGCGCCTCCTCAAAGCGGAGCTTCTGTAAGGCCATCTGCTCGCACCAGTTGTCGGACTCGATGCGGTGGTCAGCTTCCCTCTTACGGATGGTGGCCAGGAGCCCCTGGGCGATATGCATGAGAGAGCTGGGGTCGTTCGGCTCGAGCTGGAGCCCGACGGCGGCGGTAGACGGTGAGAGAGGTGGCGCCATTGGGGGTGGGGTCCCTTTGGGCGAGCAGACGGAGGCGTTGTTGGAGGTGTCGGACATGACTCACCCGTGGAATACGCAGTACTGGTCGGGGCAGAAGGCGCGGTGTTGGAGGATGTGGCTTTGGGGGAGCTTGTTAAGGTATAAGTAGGCCCAGTGACGATAGGATTGTCCGGGGGCGAACTCGGAATAGGCGGGCTTCTTATCCCTAGTGACGGTGCAGTGGAGTCGCTCGATGAGGGGTTTCTTCGGTAGGCGAGGGACGATGTGGAACTGCAAATGGAGGAGCACGACCTGCTGGAGTGGTCGGGAGTCTTCTGTGTCGGCGCGGAAGTGCTCGAGGAGGGGCTGGTTAATTGGTCGGGGAGCCAGGGTGAAGAGGATGGCGGTCCTAGGACTCCTCGTCGCCCTTTTATCTTCTCGGTCGGGCGCCTTTGCTGATACTCCTTGATCAGATCGTCCGCGTGGACCTGGTCAGCAGGTTCCCATGTGTTGTCGTGATTGGGGTATCCCTTCCATTTGATCAGGTACTGAAGGCGTTTGGTGCGCCCATATTGCCTGTGACCCTCGATACGTTCTACTTCGAATTCCTCCTCCCCATCGATAAGGTCTGGTGATGGTCGGGAGAAGTTGGGTCCGTGGGCGGCTGTTTCGTGATAGGGCGATAACAGAGACGCATGGAACACGTCGTGGATGTTCCATGAGATGGGAAGTTTCAGCTTGTACGCCACCGGCGAGATTTCCTTGATGACCCTGAAGGGTCCATACCGTTTTGGGGCGAGTTTGGTCTTCTGATGTCGGACCTTCAGGTGGGTTGCCTCGAGCCAGACTTCTTCTCCGATCTTGTATTGTGATGGGATCACTGATTTCCCTTCTGCGACTCTATTGATAGCCTCAATAGCCTGGGCTCGCCTATCGTTCATGACGGAGATCCGATTCTCGGCGGCCTCGTTCCTTGATGGGGGCGTCTCCGCTGGGAATAGTTCTGGTTTGTACCCCAGAAGGATTTGATTGGGCGATAGGCCGGTTGTCTCGTTCCTCCGGTTGTTGTGTACTGCCGACGCTATCGTTAGCCAGTGGGTCCAATCTTCGGGGGCTGATGAAGTCACGAGTCGGAGATATTGTTCTACCCATTGGTTTTTCCTTTCGGAAATCCCATCTGTTCGCGGGTGGAAAGCCGTCGACAAGTTCTGTTGGATGGCCAGCTTTTTCACGAGTTCTCGACCAAAGTGGGAAGTGAAACGTGGGTCCCTGTCGCTGATGACCTTGGTAGGGAGTCCGAACCATCTATAAACATTGTCCAAGTATAACTGAGCTATCCCTAGCCCCGTTATCGTTGTGGAACATGGAAGGAAGATGGCTGCCCGCGAGCACCCGTGATCGACAATGGTGAGGATGGCGTCTTTTCCCTTGTGCGTCGGGAGTCCTGTAATAAGGTCCATTGCTACCTGTTGGAAGGGGAGGGTTCGTTCGTCAGTTGTTATGCGGAACAAGGGGATCTTTTTCTTGTGAGTTATGATTTTGTTTTGTTGGCATGTTGCGCATCCTTTGACGTAGTTGGCGATCCATTGGTTCATCCCTGCCCATCGTGGCCCCTGCCTTGCACGTCTTATCGTTTCATCTCTTCCTGGGTGCCCTGCGGTAGCGTGGTCGTGGGCGAGGATCATGGCCATCTTTTTTCTCTCTTCGGAGAACGCTGTGGCTTCCAAGTTTGACCGGTTGATGAATTTTGATGGTGGGAGCACGGTGATCCCTTGGTTGTCGTCCTTACCCTGGTCTATGCCTGGTGGTCGTGATAACGCATCGGCCGGGACGTTGTCCTTCCCTGGTACGTGTTGTATTTCGTAATCGTACTCTTGGAGGTCCGCGTGCCAGCGTGCCGTTCGTCTGTTTAGGTTTCGAGGTGACTTCCAATATTGGAGGTTGGCGTGGTCGGTCAGGATGGTGAACGGTTCCTTCGTCCAGCCTAGGTATGGTCGCCAGTGTGCGAGGGATTTCATCACGGCTAGCAGCTCCCTCTCGTAGATGTCGTAGTTTCGTTCCGCTGGAATGAACGTTGCGGAGTAGTAGGCGACTGGGTGCGTGACTGGTTTCGTGCGTTTGGCCAAAGTTGGTGAGGTTTCTCCCCTCTGTGAGAGTACGGCGCCCACACCGTATGCGGAGGCATCTGTTTGGAGGTAGAATCGCTTGTTAAAATCGGGCTGTGTAAGCACCGGGCTGCAGCACATTTTTGATTTTAGTTCCTCGAACGCTCGGTGCTGGCTTTCTCCCCAGTGCCAGTCGGTGGTTTTCTTTGTGAGGTCTAGTAGCGGTCGGGCGATTTTCGAGTAATTTGGGACGAAGTATCGGTAGTAGCCGGTAAAACCCAGGAATTGTCGTACTTCGGTTGGGGTGCGGGGAACCGTCCAATCCGCAACTCCTTTGAGTTTTGTGGGGTCCATGCGTATTTTATTCCTTCCGACAATCACTCCTAGGTAGTCGATCTCGTCCTTTGCAAAGTCGCATTTTTCCGGTTTTAGATATAGGTCGTTTTCTTCAAGTTTGTCAAGGACGAGGTGCGTGTAGTTTGTGTGTCTTTGTCGGTGTTGTTCTTCGGTTTCGTCTTTTCTTGGTTTGGTGTGGATGGCGATGTCGTCCATGTACACCGACAGCCATCCTTGTGCGACTTCCCTTCGGAAGATGGTGTTCATCATCATTTGAAAGGTGGCTGGTGAGTTGGTGAGGCCGAAGAACATGACAGTTGGCTCGAATAGCCCTTCGCTCGTAAGGAAGGCTGCTTTCCATTCGTCCCCCTCCTTGATGCGGATGTTATTGTATCCCCACCTCACGTCGAACTTGGTGAATAGAGTGCATCCACTGAGGCGGTCGATGGTTTGGGGAATCAGGGGGGAGACGTTTCTGTTTTTCACGGTCCATTTGTTGATCGGGCGGTAATCCTGTACTGGGCGTAGTTTCTTGTCCTTCTTTTTGACGAAGAAGAAGTTTGCGGCGTAGGGGCTCCACGACTCTCGTATGGTCCCCCTTTTTAAGTGTTCGGCTACGAACTTGTGCATTTCTTCTCGTTCGGCTTGGTTGAGGGGAAGAAGTCTCGCTGGGAGTGTCGCGGGGGCGTTGGGTAATAGTTCGATGGCGTGGTCCCACACCGTGTGCTTGGGTAACCGTTGTGATTGTTCTTCACTGAATACTTTTTTGTGTCGTTCGTATTCGGCTGGGATGGCATGTGGCGAGTTTTCGTTCGGTTGGGCCGGGTGCACCGTGACGCGTCCGATGTAATACCGATCCTGGTCGGGCCTTCGGGGAACGTTTCGGTTCCTTGGTACGAAGGTTGCCTTTTTGGCGTTGTGGGCTCGTAGGATGATCGGTAGCTGGGTGTGGTCGATCCAGCCCTTCTTCCAGTCTATCTTTGGTTGGGCCGCTGCGAACCACGAGTATCCTAGGATCGCTTTATGGTCGCCTAGGTCCGAGAGGAAGAACCTCAGTTGGGTTCGCGTCGATCCGGTTTGTACTTGCAGGTCGGTATAGAATTTGACCTCGCCGTTTCGGTTTTCCGTTCCGTCGACGTTGAATAGTTTTCGTGGCCTCGCCAATTGTTTGATTGGTAACCTCAGCCACCTAGCGTAGGTGAGGTTCATGAAGTTTTCTGTTGCCCCGGAGTCGACCAGGGCGATCGTTTCGGCTCTTTTTGCGATTGAATGGATGTAGCATTGGACTGTCATTGATTTTCGTGCTGATATATATACATCGCTATTGCTATCGCTTCCCTGCTTAATCAGTGCCGACCTGATTAAGCTGTGGGAAAATCCTGTGGGCTCTCCTCTCCTACTTCCTTTGCGAGCTGCTGTTTCTCGTCGAAGGTCATCGCGTTGATTTCTGCTTTGAGGAAGGCGACCCTGTCTACCTCGGGATTGCTCCCTTCGTAGATGGTTTCTTCGCTTGGGTCGAAGTCGATGAGGTTTGCCCTCGCCTTTCCTTTGCTTGGGCAGGCCCGGGCGAAGTGTCCTATTTCCCCGCAGTTGAAGTAGGCGTTGCTAGTGTTCCTGGGAGGGAAGTTAGTGACGTTGGCCCTGGAGCGCCAATTATTTTGTCCTCGCGCTTGTGACTGCCCTCCTCTTTGGTAGGTGTTGGGTGCTCTCGACCTGCTGAGGTCCATTGGTACGGCTTGGTTGTTCATCCACCTCGGGGCGTTTGACGAGTGGTATGGCTGTCGGTATGGTTGTGGGTTCGCTGGCTTCTGGAAGAAGGGGCGTCGTTGTCCCCTGTTTTGGAAGGGAAAGTTTGCCCGGTTGTCTGCCTTGCTTGGGTCGTGTCGTATCGCGAGTAGGTCGCGGATGGTTCTTTGGGCGATGGTGCTTTCTATGGCTCTCTGTTTTATGGCCTCGTATCCTCTTACTGGTGGGCTAGCCATGACATCCGTCATCGTCTTTGGGGTGAGGCCAAGCAGGAAGAGTCGCGTTGTCGCGTTGTCTCCCGCGGTATAGCCGGCTCTACGGGCTAGCTCCTCGAACTTTGATATGTATAGGTCTATTTCCCCTGGTTTCATGGCCAGATTTTGCAGGGCGGTGCGGGCTCGGTCTTCCTTGGCCGAGTCCAGATACTGGGCTGCGAATTCGGTTAGGAATTGTTCCCACAACAGGGGAACATTGTCGGCGATGGGGTCTAGTCCATCGAGCATGGCTCCTATGTCTCTGGTCCATCCCGTGACGTCTTCTCCCTTCATGTGGGTGAGGGTGAAGGCGATTTTCTTCATGGGGGAGTTGAAGCCGCTTACATCTGCGTTGAGGCGCAGGTATCCTTTCACTTCTTCGATGAAGTCGTCGGCTTTGGTCCTGTCGCCGTCAAACGTCTCCAGGAGTTTGCCCATTGCTCGTACATCTTGTGCCACGGCTACTGGCTGGAGTGGGTTCGGTCCTGCTCCTCCGCCGCCTCCTCCACCGCCTCCTCCACCGCCTCCTCCACCGCTGCCTCCTCTGGGCGGAGGGGCACGTTGGAGGGCTTTCTGGAAGGCTTTAGTGACATTGGCTTGGGCGGCGGTTGTTGTGGTGGTAGTTGCTTGGGTGGTGGTCTGGGTGGCCATTGCGGTTGTTGTTTGGGGTTGTTTTAGGGTTGTTTGCGTGGTTTGTGGTTTCTGTTTCGCTGCTACTACTTGTGCGAAGGATATGTTTTGTTGAATTGGGCTTCGACGAATTTGTTCGTCTATCTGATTGTCTTCGTCGTCTGAGGAGTCTCTGCTCGGTTTCTCTCTGACCGGTGCTTTTTCTTTGGCTGGTTCTTCGACCACTATGCTTGGGGTGGTCGCGTCGCTGGTTTCGATGCTGATGTCGAAGTTGTGTATGCTGGGTTCGGGTTTCCCGAGTACGAAATCCTTCCTAGTCGCTCCTGGTAGGATGCGATGCCACACTCCGTTGTGTAAGGTTACTGGTCCAGCATCTTTGATCTCTAGGTCGCTATTCCTGCAGAATAGTTGGATGGCTTTCCCTTTCTTGTTAGCCGACTCGTATGCTTCGAGCCTTCTGATTCTCGAGTTGGGTCTTGTGACGAGTAGTTGTTCTTTTGTTAGATGTTCTGGGTGGTCGATGTCTACGCTATCTTTGCTGCTGCTAGCCGTAGTTTTTAAGAAAGTTGAGTCTAATGTCACCGCCGGTATGGACGAGACGATTAGAGCTCAGTTGCGTCGCTGGTAGGTGGTTCCTCCTTGGGCTTGGGCGTGTCGAAGCACGTGCAGCGTCCTCCCTTGTGCACTAGGTCAGGGAATACCTCCTGGCAGAAGGCGTACTTGGGTAGAGTGGCTCTGTCCTTAGCGGGACGCTGAGTCATAAGCTAAGTCCTTTGCAGCGACTCTAGTGTTCTATGGAGTAACGGGTTCCCGCCTTATCAGTTCGTCGATAAGACCCCGCTTTGAATAGGAGGAGAAGAGGCTTTTGTTATTTAGACAAGAGACTCAACTTGCCGCTAACTGGCCAAGTTGGTCGTCCTTAAGTACACCGAGGAGACTACAAACTCGTACAAAGTATCACTAAGCAAACCAGGGGACACAGCAATCTAAAACAACACGATGCTGGTCACCTGTCCGTCCACATCACAACGAGGCACTACACGCATCAATGACAAGTGATCCGATCAATCCATACAGTACTAGCCCGGTTCAGGAACTTACCCCGGTCCACGAGGCGTACAAGCTAGCCTCGTCCCAGGAGCCGGTTACAGGTGGACACGTGGACCCACATGTAGAACGATGTGTCCAGGCCTGCGTGGCGGATGCAATAGTACGCGAAGTAAGGCTAAAAATGGCGAAAGCCGTGGCCAAACCAATACCTCTCAAGGCGGGACGCTGGAGTATCAACCCACGCAGCAAAGGGAATTTCGTCTATTCCTTTGACGGCTGCATCCCGTTCGACATCATCTCCTCATACGAACATATTCTACTCGGTCCTTTCCAGGGGTCAGGACAACTTCGGCCCTCGCTAGGATGGACGCGTCTCCTGGCACATGGGGTCCCGACTAGGGACCACGGGGAAGTCATCTTCGGCCAGGAAGCCCTTCTGAAGGAAGTAAGAACCATGCCGGGTTTAAAAAGGGCACACCTCGCCATGGAACCCAGGTGGCTGAAGCCGGTTGGTGATATCAACTCGGCATACTCCACCATCACTTTCGCGGTCTCAGACCCGGATGGAACTTGTTGAAGTGGGCGCGGAACGGATCGACGGAGCGCCCGTCGGAGCGCCCAGGTATGTGACACCCGTGCGCACACACTACAGCATGCATTGTGGATGCCACCTTTGACAGCACCACGCGTGCACCTATTCAGTAGTTAGTACATAGACTTATTTAGCACTTACCGTAGTCTCGGGGCAGTGTGCCCTCGCCGTACATATAGAGCACAGGAGTGGGCGAGCTCCCTCAGTCATCGTGCCGCACGCACGATACTGAGGTGAGCAAGCCATCCGACCCAGTTATCATTATACTATACTCACATAGATTAGTTACATTGTCCCTACAGGTAAATACAGATATAGTCATCGTGCCGCATGCGCGATACTGAGTTACATTGTCCCTACAGACAATCGCGCGCGTCCGCTTTAACTCACCCTAGGTTTATATACTTGCATCAGAACTATCACCAGCGCTCTCATCTACGAGAGAACAGCCCTCTTCGGAAAGGAGGTCACGATCAGAAGGTGGATCGACAAGCCTGCTTTGGTGCAGTGCTCACGATGCCACGCGCTAGGACACATCAAAACTTCCAGGGCATGCCCGCTTGCGAGGAACTCAGTCAAGTGCTTCATATGCGGTGGGGCGCACAACTCTGAGGAGCACGGCTCCCTGTGCCCTCGCAAACACGCAGTAGCCGGAGTCTGCGACTGCAGAAACTACAAGTGTCTCAACTGCCAACAGACGGGACACCACTGTAGGGACTCGGTATGCCCTGCCCGAGAGCGCTACCGCCCGCAGAACCCACGGAAAACTGGGAAAAGCAGGAACAAAGGCAAAGAGAAAGAGGTAGGCCCTCAGAGGTCAAGCCTCCAGGAACTGGAGGACGTGGACCTAGCTTACCGGGAGAAATACGGACTCCTGCCTCTCCCCGGTCCTCCACTGCCCGACCTTGACCCAAACGCGCGTGCTTCGGAGCTTCAAGACTTTGTTGTAGTAGGCGATGATGGTGAGGATCTTTTTGGGAGCCTCACCGAAGAAGACATCTGGCCTGATCGCAGACCTGAGACACCCTCGGCACCAATAGCTAGCGGGTCCGGACCTCGGCCCACTCCCACTCCCCTGGTTGAAATGTTAGTGGATGGCCCGGAGGACCACCCACAGATGCCTGCCCAGGCCGCCTCCTAAAGTCAGGAGGAGTACTCTCTGTCGTGCCCTCAACCTGGCGCTGCCCACCAGTCCGTGACTTAATGGCGGTACACCCACCCCTTCGCATAGCGTCCGTAAACATGCATAAGCGGAATGCAGTCACACATGCACTACTAAATAGCGCAAACGACTCTCATTTAATACTACTTCAAGAACCCTGGTTCGACACCATCGGCACTGCAAGAAAAGACACCGCCCGGCAAGGGATAGATGTTCTCGGGGGAGTAGCCTCCCCGAAATGGGAGATTCTATACCCAGGCCACCAAGAAGGTAAACGGCCCAAAGTCATGGCGTACGCACGAAAGAGGCCACACCACAACCCCACAACTCCCCCTTTCACAATAGTGCCGCGACTTGACGTCTGCGCGCATCCATGTGTACAAGTACTGGACATAGTTTATGACAATGAACAATGGCGAGTCGTACACTTCTATCATGACGTGCGGGACATTACATGCCTCCAGGCCCTTACAGCCCTCGACATTGACGCTATTACGCCCACGCTGGTCGTAGGCGACTTCAACGCACACTCACAAGCTTGGTCCCCCCCGGACATCCCACGCTGCCACCGTGCCGGGCGCATCGAAGAATGGGCGGCTACCAACTTACTCACACTGGCGAACAATCCAGGTGAGATCACACAAAGAGGAGCCGAACATGAAAGGGATTCAGTTATCGACCTGGCCTGGTACAATGAGGCTGCCATCCAAGCTGGCACTTTCTCCGGACTAAGAGTGGACTGGGCAGGCAGTTTAGGCTCGGACCACGCTGCGCTCCACATTGAAGGTCACACCAGAGAGGCCCCAACCGAAAGAGGCCTGGAGGATAATCTGGGTTTCGTGGTCGACCCGGAAAAAAGTGAAGAATGGACCCGTGTGTTCAAGGAGAAATCATCCAACCTCCCCTTCCAACTTCACCCTTCCCCAGACGAGATCGAGAAGGCAGCGGAGTCGCTCATGAAGGACATTCAGGAGACTAGCGAGGAGGTCTTCCGGAAACGCCATGCCCCCCACCCAAAAGCTTCCCCGTGGTGGAACGCAGCGTGTAATGTGGCTGTTCAAAACCTACGTGAAGCTCAAACCAGCGAGACACGGAAGGCAGCCCACGGAAAGCTTAAAGGCACAGTACGTGACGCAAAAAGACTGTGGGCCAACGAGTATATTGAGAAAGCCCAACTTTGGGAAGTCGCAGCCTGGAGGCACGGGCGCAGACTTACCAAAGTCCCCTCACTACAAGGACCAGAAGGACTAGTCCACTCACACGAGGAAGTAGCCGACAGCTTCTCTCAGCGTTTCTTCTGTAACCGGCTCCTGGGACGAGGCTAGCTTGTACGCCTCGTGGACCGGGGTAAGTTCCTGAACCGGGCTAGTACTGTATGGATTGATCGGATCACTTGTCATTGATGCGTGTAGTGCCTCGTTTTGATGTGGATGGACAGGTGGCCAGCATCGTGTTGTTTCAGATTGCTGTGTCCTCGGTTTCTGCTTAGCGATACTTTGTACGCGTTTGTAGCCCCCTCGATGTACTTAAGGACGACCAGCTTGGCCAGGTAGCGGCAAGTTGAGTCTCTTGTCTAAATAACAAAAGCCTCTTCTCCTCCTATTCAAAGCGGGGTCTTATCGACGCACTGATAAGGCGGGAACCCGTTACTCCAAAGACTACTAAGTCGCTATAAGGACTTAGCTTATGACTCAGCGTCCTAACATCAACAAAGCTACTCTACCCAAGTACGCCTTCTGCCAGGAGGTATTCCCCGAGTTAGTGCACAAGGGAGGACGCTGCACGTGCTTCGATACGCCGAAGCCCAAGGAGGAGCCAACCACCAACGACACGACTGAGCTCTAATTGTCTCGTCTATACCGGCGGTGACATCTTCCCTCAAAACCCACCGAAAGTGTCCACCCACTTCCCGGACGACCCTGCGCCCCGACCAACACGAACACTAGCCCTCTTTGACAAGGAGCTGGTTGAAACTCTCCTCGTAAAGGCCACCAACCGCTCAGCGCCGGGCCAATCAGGCCACACCTGGGCACTCATCAAGTGGGCTTGGAACTAGGGTTGCCGCAGTTCGGTTCAGAACCAAAGTTCGAACCTGAACTTTTCCGAACCTGACCGAAGTTCGGTCCAAGGTTCGATGGCTGTGCCGAACCGGACCACAAGTCCGGTTCTGCGTTCGAGAAAGGCAGAACCGCCTTGAACCCGGTTCAAACCGAACTTTTAACTTCTCATGACTCTCATCCAATTTGGTACTGGCAATGATCACAGTCTCACTGGCCTTCATGCTCATAATAGAAAGATGAAAGGAAGACTTTTTTGAGAGACCTAGAGAAGAGTCAGCGGCGATGCAGCGATCAGATCCGTGTGTTGGCTCGGCGGTTCGGATCAGCGTGAGGCGTGAGGCTTCGTCGGGTGGGCGGCAAGGATGCAAAAGACAGGCAGAAGGGGAGGGGAAAGCGTCCGCCGTCCTGAGACGGCGAGCACACAGAGAAGAAGAGATAGAAATGAGAGCTAAGATTCAAGGATCCGCGTGGTCGCTCTCTCCTTGACTAGCAAGGAGGCTGCTTAAATACATCATGAGTGCTACAGTACTAGAGGTCCGTGTCCAGCGAAAGTGATGTCCGGACAACTGTATGAAATATGTCAAAATGTCAAATAAGTGGTCAATAGCTAGGATACAGGGCTAAGGAATAAATTCGAGCGATGCACTCCCGGCGTGTGGTTTCGGCTAGCGTCGATCTTCGTCGTCCAAAGGCCGAAAGGGGAGGGCGAAACTGGAGCGAAAAGGGTGAGGAAGGGCTTTTGATTGCAGGAAAGCATCATATCCACTCGCTGTTGTCTTGCACCAGAGGTCGAGGGAGAGGTGATGAGCGTGAAGCGATAATAAAAAGGGAGTGTGTGAAGTGATGATAGACAAGCGTGTGAAACTGTACAGTTGTGGCTGGGCGCTCCGGTGTGGGCTGTTCCGTTGCTCTGTTCTGCACAGGGCGCTTGGACGGTGCACGCGCAGCCGCACTGCACACCTTACAAAATCAAAATCGATACCGCCCACAAACCTTCAAAAGCCACTGAACTTACTAAGCCCCACATCTCCCCTCTCACACCAAGCCCGCCGGCCTCAGCGCCCACAACCTTAGCTCTGAGCCTAATGAGCCTACTAACAGCATCGCGCATAGCAAGTTTCTCGCACGCACACAAATACACACCCAATTTCGAGCATATGACATGGAAGGACACGGTCGTCATGGATGAGGTGCACTCGAGGCACAGTGTCGACGCACTTGGGGTGCATGCCCACATCGTTCGGCTCCGATCAACACTCATCTTTTTTTCATTCCCTTTTGATTCCTGCTCGCGCTCATCGTCCTCACACATCAAATGCGACTTGCCCTATGCACTCGCGCCCTCGCTTAGTAGCTTTACCTTTGTACCTGTTTCACTTTCCTTTTCATCCTTTGTCCTTTCGTCCTCGGCATGCTTCACTCTGATCATACTATACCTCCTGATGTGTACATACAAAGAGTCCTGTATGTACTTAAGTCCCCTGTCTAGTGCCCGGAATGTTATTGCCATCGTCTCCAGCTCCTTCTTCCTCCCTCTCGTGTGAGTGCAGCTGCACATCAGCCCCATCGCCGTCTTGTTCTGGTGCCACCTCATCGCCCGGCCGTGTCGTCTTCGCCTCTCGCGCCCCATTCCCGTTCGCTAAGGATCTCCGAGACTCGGGCAAAGAGTTGATGGATGATATCATGATATGATCTGCAGAATCGTCAGTATACACGTTGCAGTGCTGGGAGAGTGAGAAGGTACACACACGACGCGTGGTAGGCTGAGCTGCGATGAGCAAGAGTTCATCCTGAAAATACTTGAGTAACTTCGGTCCGAACCTTGCTGAACCTGAACTGGACCGTCCCGAACCTGAACCGATGGTCCAGTTCAAGGTTCAGGAAATTCCCTGAACCGAACCTGAAGTTCAGTTCAAGGTTCAGCAAAATACCTGAAGAACCGGACTGAACCGGACTTCGGCAACCCTACTTGGAACGCGGATTCAGACCGGATCTATGACCTACTGACAGCCTGCCTGAAGGCCGGCCATCACCCACACCTCTGGAAGGAAGCAGTGGTCTGTGTCATCCCCAAACCCGGCCGCGCGGACTACACACTAGCAAAAAACTTCCGACCAATTTCCTTACTCGAATGTCTCGGCAAGCTCCTGGAGAAGGTAGTGGCGAAGCTTATCTACCGGGACATGACGAGATACCTTCTAGTCCCTACCTCCCAGTTTGGAGGGAGAAACGCCTCCTCCACCCTGGACGCAGGGCTAACGCTCCTTCACGATATCCAATCAGCCCACCAGGCGGGTCTACGAACCACCATACTCCTCTTTGACATACAGGGATACTTCGACCACATAAACCATGACAGGTTGGTCCAAGTATTCGCGGACCTAGGTTTCGCACCAGAGCTAGTGCGCTGGTGCAAATCTTTCCTAACCGACCGCACAGTCAAGCTGAGGTTTAATGGTAAGACATCGGACCCTTTTGACTTCGACGTTGGAACCCCGCAAGGCTCCCCAGTTTCCCCAGTACTTTTGACGATCTACACCTCCGCCCTCCTCCACAAGATGAGGAATTGGACCAACTCATCGCTGGGGATGGATATCGACGACGGGGTCATATTCGCGTGCGGACACACCTGGCAGGAGATAGAGACCACGATGCGCGGTGGATATAACACATGCATTGAATGGCTGGCGAGAGCAGGACTAAGCGCAGAGCCAAGCAAAACGGAACTTCTTTTCTTCAAAAAGAAGCGGGAGAGGGAAGAACCACCGACGCACATCCACCTCCCCAATCCCACCCTCAATGCAAACTACCGAGTACCAGCGACGGCCACCCTGCGATACCTAGGCTTTTTCTTTGACTCCCGGTTATCGTGGACCCACCATGTGGATATAGTCTGCAATAGGGCGCGAGCCTCACTCAAAGCATTGCAACTCCTCGGAAACTCCGTTCGAGGACTCGACCAAGCTAAGTGGAGACTCGCCTATAACGCCATCTGCCTACCCGTGCTCACATACGGGTGTCAGCTTTGGTATACAGGCAAACAAGTCACACTAGTCAGAAAGCTTCAGACAGTACAAAACGACGCAGTTAGAATAATGTCAGGCACCTTCCGGACCACGCCCCGAGAACCCCTACACCAGCTGCTGTCTATCTTGCTGATGGACTTGAGACTTATGATGCTCACCCAGAACACCGCACTCCGCCTCTACAAAGCCCCAAGAGACAGCCAACTCCTCAAACGGCTCGGAGGAGCATGGTATATACCAAACCCGGACGACCTTCCACTCCCTACGCCAAACCGAAACGGGTCGAAAACGGCACTGCGCTCCCTTGCGACAAGGGTCCCAGTCAAAGGCCCCCGCATAGACCCTTTCCCCGTTTCTCCGGCAGGTGCACCACACTGGAACGGCCAAGTCCAAATGGTCCCCAAACAGAAAGATTGGGACTATGCCCAGATCGCCAACGCTCTCTCTGGTTCGTGCCAAGAAGGAACAACAACAAACATTTTCTGTGAAGGCGTGGTCTCAAACAGGAACCGAGCAGACAGTAAGCAGGTAGGGGCAGCCTCCGCGGTCCTATATCACAAAGGTCGGGAGTACAAACACCTGGAAGCAACCTTTGGAGAGGCGGTCACGGAAGCGGACGCCCCGGTCCGCTCCCTAACCCCAGCCCTAAGAACAATAACGGCTTTCCTGGCTGCGGAATTTAGCCAGACACACATACCAATCAATGTCCTCATGCCCTCGGGAGCAGCCTTGAATAAAACACTGGATGCCTCCCCACACGAAGAACAAGAGGTGGCCCTCCAGCACCTCAAAAGTCTAGGTGAGATCCTCACTACATACCCCGATGCGCACATTAGGCTACAGTGGCTCCCTAGGAAGGGGCCGTTTGGCTTCAAAAGAGCCAAACAACTGGTGTTTGAGGCCATCCGAACCACCAACCTCGCCGCGATGGACGAACCACCAACGATCAGGCAGCAAAAAGAGAAGACAAAGGAGCAAGTCATGTCCCTGCTCACTGAACGTTGGTATCAAAACCCGCGTACATCACACGCCTACCGAACGGCACTCTTAGAGCTGCCAAACGGGAAGCATCACCCCACTTTCCAACCCACCCAACTGAAACCCCACCCGGACGCCAACGCCAACAACCCTCCCACACACCCCAGTCAAGGGGAAAGACAGGCCAAAGCTAAGTTCTCTAGACTTACGCACTCAACACTTTACCGCTTCATCACAGGCCACGCTTTTACCGGGGAGTACACTCAACGGTTCTTTCCTCAACACACACCAGACCAGGTAGCCTGCCCATGCGGCTCACCGGTCCAAACCGTCGAACACGTTCTCATGTACTGCCCCCTTCACTCCGACGCGCGCCGGAGACATCTCTCCACCAACGGCCGCCCCCAACTATTCCACCAGATCTTCAACCACCCCGAGCACGTCCACGACGTGCTCAGTTTCTTGGAAGAGACTGGCACCTGCGCGAAGCCGCGGGCGATTTGGGAACCGGGATGAAAGGACATCTTTAAATTATTAGAGGGGTTTTTAGCCCTCGCAGACACACCAGACCACCCCCAACCTCAGATCACACGCTGCCCAGAACCAGTTCCCACTGGTTATTTCTGTATCCACCACACATGTTTGAGCATAATACGTAGCATATTTTGTACGTGACCACTTCTGTGCCGAGTTGTACGCGCGCGGAATAAAAATTCGGATTCAAAAAAAAAAAAAAAAATTAGTGCAATGTTCGTTTTCAAGTTTTCTTTTTCCCCTTCGCATCCTTTTTTTCTTTTCCGATAGCAACACGCAACATGTCTCCGGTTCATTCAAGTAATCAAGTTGAGGCCTCAATGAAGCGTATCCAATCGATGGCTCGCGCTCGCAGACAGAGCATAAAGACGATCAGTGAGATATACTGTACACAGGACGACTCACCAAGAATACACCTGTCCGGTTTCACTTTCACAAAGAGTTACTACTTAGTACTAGGCCCCTGGTGAAGAGCAAGTGAACGCAAGGGAGTGGAATTGGCATTGCTAAGCCTACCTCTTTATTATAGAGCTTATCCGAGTCCTGAGCCGTTGTGAAATTCTTTCAATCGCCATTCTTGAATTATTGAAGGAATTTAAGATACCTCATGCCCTGCTACTTGCAGTCCACCAGAGCCATTGCGCTTTGCCCTCGGATTTCTGTGTCCCAGGGTGCCCGGCCCGCAGCCGCCCGCTTTCGACTCTTTATCTTGCGCGCTCTTATTTAGTCACATGTGGCCGTACCTTATACTCGTAACACGCGCACACATGAGGCAGTGCAACTCTTCCTCCCACTTCCCATAACCCACGAACCTATACTAGTACTGTACTATTATCCTTCTCTCAATTCCCATATGTCTCACACTCAGCCTACTTCCACCTCATACAACAACTTTCAAGTAATTTTCAATAATGCCTTGAAAGCGTACGAAAGACGCACAGAGAAGGACCTTCTCGCGCACCCACTTGCCGCCCAGCTACAACCCTGCGACTCGCCTAGTAGCATTCTCATCGTGCTCCAACAGCAAGTCCAGGAGCTGAATCAGTCTCAAAGCAGCGATGAAAGGTTGACGAAATGGTTGGATCCCACTGTGAACGTTCTTTATACCTTATCGGAGACCCTCGGAGAAGGTGTCAGCCTGGTATGCCCCGTGATATCATAGTGTGTGAGATCTGCATTCTCATACTTATTTCACAGGTATTCTCACCCGCGAAAGCGATCTTTGCTGGAATCGGTGTTCTCCTTTCAGTGTGTATCCTTCTTAATACCTTCGTTCGGTCCATCGTAATACGGACGGCTCTCAGGCAGCCAAGGATGATCGTGCGGGCCAAGACGCTCTTTTTGAGGTCTTTGAGCGTATAGAAGCCTTTTCCCAGCGACTCGAGGTTTACACTAAAGCGGCATTTAACCAAGAAATGGTGGATATAATCACAAAAATTATGGTTGAGGTCCTCAACGTTCTTGGAATTGCAACTAAAGAGATCAGACAAGGACGAATGAGTAAGCCGCTGCTGTACAAATGTGGTGCCGTTGACAGAACCGTTCTCAGAAAAATATTTAAAGAAATTGATCGAAAGGACCAATATCGAGGATGCGCTGAAGAGACTAGACAGGCTGACGCATGAGGAGGCTCGAATGGCTGCTGCGCAAGTCCTGAAGGTCGCCAATGCCGTCGATGACAACGTCCAGGGAATTGCGAATAACATGGTTAGCGTGGACAATCGAGTGGCCGGCGTCGACGATAGGGTAGCTGGCATCGACGACAGAATGAAGGATGTCCATGACGGCGTCGATCAAATGAACCGTTCGTGATCTCCGAATAACGTTGATACTGGATATACAGGCTCAAGCGTCCTTACAGGGAATCAACTACGACAGGATCTTCGTAGATGGCTCTCGCCACCAGATCCATCTACGAATCATAACATTGCGTGTAATGCTCATCACGAAGGAACCGCGACATGGTTTTTCCGAGGGAGTATTTACCAGGATTGGAAATCAACAAGTTCTGAACCGCTCCTCTGGATTTATGGAAAACGTGCGCCCCTCTCCCACTCCTGCCTGACTCGGGCACCACCTGACAAGATCTTATATGTGTAGCTGGCTCAGGCAAGACCATTCTTTGGTTCGTGGGCCGGATTCTCTATCTCTCAAAAGTAACTGATGTTGTTTGTCGTTTTCCAGTTCCACAATCGTCCAAGACACGAAAGTTATGTGCGATGCCGGTCAAGCCTCCATGGCTTATTTCTACTTTGATTTTCGGGACATAGACAAACAACACTGGCGCGATCTCATCACTTCCCTTCTCACCCAACTTTCTTCTCACTCGGGTCCTCGTTGTGACATTCTATCACGTCTTTATTCCAAGCACGACGATGGCGCGCAGCAGCCTAGTGATGACACTCTGACACGCTGCCTGAAGGAGATGCTCACGCTTCCCGATCAACGTCCAATCTACCTAATAATCGACGCCCTTGATGAATGTTCCAACACCTCGGGGATTCCATCACATCGCAATCGGGTTCTTCAGCTCGTAAAGGAGCTCGTCGACCTTCATCTACCTGAGTCTTCATATATGTGTCACAAGCCTGCCCTGAAGTAGACATACGGGAAGTCCTCGAGCCTCTGACCTCTCGTCGAGTGTCTCTTCACGATCAAAGCGGACTAAAGAAGGATATCGAGGACTACGTTAGATCAGTTGTTTACTCGGATTCGGAGCCAATCATGCGGAGATGGAGGAAGGAGGATAAGGAACTCGTGATTGAGACCCTTTCAGAACGAGCCAATGGCATGTAAGTGAATCGATTTACATTCATGATACGAGTTTAATTTGTCGGACTAGGTTCCGTTGGGTGTTCTGTCAATTGGAAGTCCTACGTGACTGTCTTCCACCAAGTGTCCGACGTACGCTCAAGGAATTACCGGAATCTCTGGACGAGACGTATGACCGTATATTGAAGGAAATCAAGAAGCCGAATAGGTGCCTCGCTCAACGAGTACTGCAATGCCTTGTGGTGGCCATCCGGCCTCTTCGCGTTGCAGAGCTCGCGGAGGTCCTCGCAGTTGACTTGGATGATTCGGAAGGCATCCCGAAGTTGAACGCAAATTGGCGGTGGGAAGACCAGGAACAAGCACTTCTGATCGCCTGTTCGAGTCTGATTGCCATTGTCGAAGACGGTCATTCACGGGTGGTGCAATTTTCGCACTTCTCGGTCAAGGAGTTCTTGACCTCGTCTCGCCTCTCTACTGCAAGTGGAGAGGTCTCGGCTTATCATATCGATTTGGAGAATGCGCATACGATCCTGGCACAAGCTTGCCTAGGCGTTTTGCTACAAACGCACGACGAGACTGACGGGAATACATCCAAGGATCATCCGCTGGCTGAATACGCTGCCGAGCACTGGACTACTCATGCCCAATTTGGGGAGGTCTCGTCACGCTTACAGAAAGGGATGGAATCTCTCTTTGACGTGGACAAACCTCACTTTAAAGTGTGGCTCACGCTATACGATATCGACACTAGTCCCTCCCACCCTTCGACCTTTTACGGGTTCACACCGGATGACAAATCCTCCACGGTTCCCCTATATTACGCGGCACTCTGTGGATTCCACGATCTCGTAGAACACCTCATTATCAATTATCCGCAGGATGTGAACGCTGATGGGGGCTACTATATGAGACCACTAATCGCAGCATTGGCAGGGGAACACTTCCAGACGGCAGATTTACTCCATCATAACGGCGCAGTCCCGCATGTCCAGGGCTATCTGAAGATTACTCCATTGCATCTCGCAGCCTATTTTGAAATTTTCGAGGTGGTCCAGAAATTAATCGAGTACGATGCCGACATTCATGCTAGGGATAAGGACGGGTGGACTCCGTTATGTTGGGCATCAAGAGGTTTTCATTTCAAAGATGGTTCTGTCCTTCGATTCCTGCTGGAGCATGGCGCAGATGTAAATGCGCGGGTAAACAAGGACGGCTTCACCCCGTTGCACCGGGCGTCGAGTTATGGGGCGCTGGAGGTAATGCGCCTGCTGCTCGAGCACGGTGCTGACGTAGAGGCGGTCAGCGTTGATGGTAAGACCGCTCTGCAAGTTTTAGACCGACATGTGGATCAGGGACGACGTGACGAAATCACAAGATTACTGATAGAACATGGAGCGAAGTGGAACCACCTTGTAGTATTTAGTACTTGTCTTATCTCTTGGTCGATGGAGATTATCATATTTCTTCTCTTCCATTTGTTGTAAGACTGCCAATACACGAATAGCTACACGTCCACCTTACTATGCACGTCACTTGTAACCGGAAGTCACCAATACACCTAATTTCGGAATGAGTTAAAACTGACTGGGGAGTGGCTAGTAGCAGCATCATGTGCATATCTACTCTACCAATTTCTCAATTTCAGACCCATAAGTATAGACCATCGATTTGCGCGAAATACATTTCTTGCATGGGTACTTACACTGTGGACTATTGGAAACACGGAAGCTGATCTGGTTGGATTAAATGAAGAACTTGAAAGTCCTGTCCCGTAGAATCAGAATCAGGTGGAGGCACCCGCCTGTGTGCGTGCCAGTCACTTGCGGTATGCTGACGCAGTATATAAAAGAATGAATCTCGAAGCCGTTTACTCGCTAAAATGGTACTGTACCAGCGCACAAACTTATAGTAAGTGTCAAAATTTTACATGATTTCCTGTCACAAAATCGAAAATTTTCGAACTCTAGACATGATTCGGTCCCGGGCGGTACTAAATACCGACATGGTCACGTGTATATACCCACGGACGGAAATGAATTACCGAAGACTGTTCATTTCCCCCGTCTCCAATATCACTGCAGCAACTTTCCTATTCTCTACCATGCTGGTTCCTCGAAGGGCCTTCAACGTTTGATTGGTCCCTGAACAAATTATGATCGGGTGAGCCGAGAAAGAAAAGTGATCACGGTAAGTCCTGCCACTCACAGGGATTTTGCGGGATGTACTAGTGCGGGTGCAGTAGGGTGTACTAATGCGCCGTCGGACGGAATTTTCGGTAAAATCTGGAGCCTGTCCCTGCCGCGCAATAAGTCAATCCTACACGGGCCTTTGCGATGCTCCTCATCGATCTTGCATCTCTCTTCGAACGCGTCCTTAATCGCAGCTCGCTCTTCAAGGCCTAATAGGCTAAATTCGTGATTGCGAAGTGGCATCCTCAGGTCTTCATGTATCTTCCTCAGAACATCTTGAACAGTGATACCAACACGAGGGTCGCTGGAAGCTTCGATGCTGATGATTTGTGAACACCCTCGGAAGTACTCCAGTTTTAGCGACTGTATGTGTGGGTATACAGCGGGGGAAGTTATATCTTCCTTTGGGAGATCGTAGTCGTGATCGAGAGGCCCGTTAATCTCGAGTTTGAGAAAATACTTTGTCAATACCGGGTGTATGTCGAGTGGTACTGACTCTCCCTTGTATTGAGATCATTAGTACTTTGATTTTAGCTTCAAGAGAAGATATCGCACATTTAATTCGGCTGCTGCGTAAAAAGTTACCACTTTGTCATCATCGGAAACCGGGGACCTGTCATCTGCTGGATCGCGTAAAATCGCGACTATCGAAACTAACATTCAACCCTTCTTGCATTTCTCGAAGTGTTACAAGACATACCGCCATTCTCGATGAGCAAAGGCATTTTCTTTTCACGTAGGAACTTCTCTATTGCATCCGCAGTAACGGTTTCCTAGGCGAGCGCATTACTAATTGACTTCGGTTATAAATTCCAGTCATATGACTTGTGCGTACTAATGTCTTCGAAAAGTTGAAGGTCATCATCATGGGCGATTGCTATGATGTCCTCTATGTCCTTGACCATGGCGTCCTCCAGACATTTCTTTTGGGGCCCGCTAAGTACAAATAAAGCAGGGGGTTATGTTCAGGAGAACGAACCTCTTCGATATAGTCCAAAATCACGACGAGTGGGTCGCGATACTGACACTGAACTTGAAGTCTCAAGCTTTCTTTCTCCATCACCTCACACAGGAAGAATTACTTACTTTTGAACCATCTGGAATTCGTGTCACTTGTATCTCATCGTCTCTGCGGTTGTCGGGGTCGTCAGGAAGAGGTTCTGCTGCAGCTCGCATTGGTCTGATCCGGAAGAGAATACGCCTTGCTCGGAAGCCCCTGACGAAAACGCATTGATTCCGGTGCAGAGGCCCTTCAACAGTCTAGTGCGACGAAGGAAAAATTAAAGTCCACGGCGAGAAAACATAGCCAGGAAAACTGACTGGATCGAAATCACTGTTGTGATAATCTACGTTGCCACGATCGTTGCGCCAAAAAAACTGTGCCCCACCGCGATTGGACTTCTGGATATCCAGAGATATTGTCGCAGAATCCGAGCCCGCCGACGACACTTTGTTGTTATCAAACACAGCAGCCGCCCATGATGTAACCATAGTACAACCAGTGACAAGAATGAGGTCGTCCATACGCTCGACGGGAAAACCGCTCCTCTTTGACCAGCGGAACCAGCTATCTGCATTGTCTCTGATGTAGTCCTCGAACACTTTTGTGCGCATAACATCTTCAGAATGGTACCCGTGAGGAAGGGATAAGAGTGCTCCATGAGTCTGAGCCTGGCACTCATACATTTGACCCATGCCCCTACCAAACAAAAATATTAGTAGTTTGAAGCTGGACAGGACCATGACTCACTCGCTGTGTGTGTTAGCATGAATGTTATCTACTTTGGAGACATGAGAGCAGTACTCTCTTCGGAGCATTTCACTTCTCGAACGGACATTGACGAAATTACCCAGTTCGAGACGCTTGTATTCCTCCGTTACTTCGAGTAATCTGTTTGAAGGATCATCCCAAGGAAGCGTCACATTGAACAAACGCATGAAAGCTCCATCTTCTAGTAGATAACCAACGTCGCCGATCGAAATGTGGTTGTAGACATTCTCGACTGGCTTTGGGTCCCACAATGCAAGGCCCTGATTTAGGGACGAGAGTCGCTCCCGGTAAATATTGGATGGCTGGTGTACTGACATGATGGGAGGAAAAGTGGAGGTGTACTTGTGGGCGCAACCTCCGGCAGAAAGCGGTCCAGAGTCCAGACCTGGGCGGCAAACGCAATGCAACTAGCGCCGCATTGACAGCCTGATCACGAGAACGGGGCTCACCCTGACTGACACGAGGCCCAGGCCCGCCAGAGTTTATCTTCAACTACATCATTATCAACTGGGGATTCCCTGGTATCTATTATCTCTCATTTCTACATACCACCCTTTCTACTTGAATCCACCGAAATAGTCAACCAAAGCACTGGACCATGACGGATGAATCACAACGTTGGACGTACGTCCCTCAGGCTCCATCTCCCTCCTTCCCACCTCTTGCTATGCTTATCGGTCTCTGAATAACATGTCTTACGGGTATAATTCTATATAGTACACCTATTCACATCCTGGACGATGACTCGCTTCTCAACATATTCTATCTCTATCGTCCGGTTTATCAAGGTGGAGAGGAGATTGACGAAGTTCGTATCTCAGACTGGCGTTGGTGGTATACACCCGCCCAAATTTGCGGAAGATGGCGACGCCTCATTCTTGGATCAGCATCCTACCTGGGTCTTTGCCTAGTTTGTACAAACGGCACCCCCGTAGCAGACATGCTGGCGCATTCACCTCCCTTCCCCCTTATTATCAATTTCAGTCATATGCTTCACCACCGGGACATCACCGCAGAGGACGAAGAGGGAATAGTTTTTGCCCTCCAGCAGCGTAATCGAGTGCGCCACATCCACTTTCGAGTGCCCATTCGGAGTTTGCAGAGGTTCATCATGGCCATCGACGAGGAGTACTCAATGCTAGAAAGCCTGGTCATGGTACATCCGACAGGGGACAATAGTACGAACGTGACCCTTCCCCAAACATTCCGGGCACCGCATCTACAGCGCCTCGTGCTGAGCGGCTTTGCCTTCCCGACAGGATCTCCATTACGAACGACTGTCATAGGCCGCCTCGTCACACTCCGTCTTTATCTAACTCACCCATCCGCCTATTTTCCGCCAAATATTCTGCTCCAATACATTTCAGCCATGCCCCAGCTGGAGAAGCTTGTGATCGGCTTTCTCTTCCCTGTTCCCAACCGCGATGTCGAGAGGCAGCTGTTACTTACGCCGATCAGGACGCACGTCACACTTCCTAGCCTTCGCTACTTTACTTTTCAAGGCGTTGGCGCTTACTTGGAAACACTCGTTTGTGGGATCACTACTCCCCGCCTCGAGAAGCTTGGAATCACGTTCTTCAACCAACTGATATATTCCCTGCCACATCTCCTGCAATTTATGAGGACAACAGCGAGCCTCAAGTTCTATGCTGCCGAGATCGAGTTCTCCAGCGTGGCCGTTCGTGTGGGATTGTATCCTCGTAACAGGGGCGGGAAGTGGGCCTTCCGCATGGATGTGGATTGCGAGGACCTCGATTGGCAGGTATCATCCGTGGCAGAAATTTCCGACGCTCTCAGCCAAGCGTTTTCCGCGGTGGAGCGTCTTACTCTTGTAGTGGGAAGAGGTGATCTATCGCCAGACACGGGGCAGGGGTGCTATGAGGTTGACTGCACAGCGTGGCGCCGACTACTTAGCTCGTTTGGCAACGTGAAGACCCTTTTCGTCGATTCTCCACTCGTGGCAGAACTCTCCCGTTATCTCCTGTCGGAGGATGAAGAACCTTTTTTTGGGCTGTTACCCGAGCTGCAACAGCTCATATATTCCGGAGTCGCTGGTGGTGATACATTCAGACCATTCATCGATTCCCGTCGGAATGCAAGCCGTCCCGTAACCTTGATCCGTGATGCCTATTACTCACCCCTACCCCCATGGGACCCACCCCGATTCCCATCCCCACCCCGATCCCCATCCATACCCACATCCCGATCCCCACCCCCGTCTTCATTTCCCACCCCGTTCGCCCGCTCCCGCTCCCCGTACTCAGTCCCCGTCCCGTTCCCACTCCCTTTTACTTCGCGAACCAAGCAGCGAGGCCAGGAGTGACCACACTTACGAGTTGCTACTGGGCTGTTCATTCATCGACATTGACCACGGCCGGACCACGCACGCCCGTATGTTGAACGACCATGGTCGCACCGCGCGCACCCGCACGTTTTACCTGCCTAACAAGGATAATGTTTGATCATCCAGCACTGCATGTGAGTAACCCATAGATAGTGTTGAATCAAGTTTAATCGAGTTTAATCCGACTTTTCAACAGTGCTTGAACATCGTTTAATCACCTCTTAGTACTGCATGTAAACTACCTTGTAGATGGTGTTTACACGAGTTTAATCTGACTTTTCAACAGGGTTGAACATTGTTTAATCTGACTTCAGTTTAAACAAAATCCGTTTAGTTACGGTCATCCGCAGCGGGAGCACCCCCGGCCTCGGAGGATATACGCATCTCGGACGGTATGTGCGGCTCGACTTTGAAGATGCTGAAGCTGGCTGGATCGGATGCGGTGCAGACGGTTGGACGAGACGGCTCTTCAAGGTGGTGACTTCGCTTGCGGGTTGCCATCTCGACCTCGGCCTGGTGCGCCGGCTTCGACGTTCTGTTGGAGATGCATGTGTTTGGCAAGAGCGTCCGAGCTTGGGAACGATTTATCACACTCTATGAGAACAGGCGCAAGGTCGGCACAGGTCAACAGAATAAATGGGGGGGGGATGCATACCGGGGAACTCGCAAGTGAAGCATTTTTCACCCGTGTGGGATCGGAGGTGAGAGAGAAGTGCGATACGAGAAGTCTGAGGGTGGCCACGACGAGTGCACTTGGCCCATTCACAGGTGTAGTTGGATTTGTCCACGCCAATGTGATCTGCGGAGGTCAGAAAATAATGTCAGGGCGCTCCGGGCGGAACGAGGAAAGCCAAACTGGAGGAAAATGGCCGGTGCACCTCGATGTATGTGGCGTATGAACGTGTCCAAGTCGTCGAAGGTATCGCCGCAGTCTTCCCATTTACAGGTGAGGTCATTGAGTGCAAGTTTCCCCCGCATGATCCTGCGCTCCAAGTACCGTCCACCACCAACGTCAAAACTTAGTTGAACATCTGGCCACTCAGCTGTGGTAAATGATAGGTCAACAAGGCAACTTGAAGAAGGTAACAAAATGAGGAGAAATATGTACACATAAATGAGCCTGTAGACTTGCTGTAGGCGAGCTAATCCAATGGGGTAGTCTGCTATCTTTGGCCAGAGCCTGAGATCGGCGCGCCAAAGGAAATTGTACAACTTGCGAGAAGGGTCGATTCTGAATGCCACCATCACGACTCGGAAAGGAGTGAGAGCTCGGTTAGTGACTAATAGTATTCCCACGCACTGGCCCAATTTTTGCTTACGCTTTTCTCATTATCACGACCTTTGCATACTACCCAAACCAGGAGCGGGCTGCATCAGTATATCGCAGCGGACTCTGCGGAGAGTGAGTTCATCCGAGTCATTACCGTAGGAGCGCGGCGCTGCACGAGGAATTAAAGGTAACAGGCCCTTGGGTCCGAGTCCTCTCAAAAACGCCGTAACTTACAGTAATCGCGTCACGGTGCGAACATCTCATGACATGCGGAAAACTCATCATGGGTTTCATGCGGGACGGTTTGAAGTCGGTTTCGGAGGACATGTGGGGTACAGCCTGAGAGTGATAGACTGTCAATTAACTGTAAGGTGGTTCAGTCTGGCTGCGCTCGCATACTAGACCGCTTGCCGATGCAGTCATACCATTTCACATTCTGAGCCCGGCGGCCTCCAGAGCGCCCCAGTCTCGACCCCTTCCTATCTCACTCGCGTCACTCCTTCGCTTGGTACTTTACTCACTTCGGACACTCTCTTATTCCCAGTTTGAGCTAGCATTTTGTTTATATTGCGCTACACGTGCGCTCGTAGTCGTAGTTTTAGTAACCTCGCGCTCTGGTACATTCCTGCTGTCACGTATCAGGCCATATCAGGTGTCATCACACTACAGTAGTGTCACCGCGGGTGACGCGCGTTGATCTCTTTTCATCTCGTCAGGTGTTAGGAATCGCGACTATCGTAGTAGGTCCACCTTGACTGAGCTCTCCGGCGAATGGAATATCGACGATGGTAGCAAGGGTGCGATGAGACATGGAGCAAACACAACATACAGTACATCGTGACCGACCTGTGCCCGTCTGCTCGCGTATTGAACGCACTGTGTTGATACATACTGTAATAGGTGAGAAGTAGTACAAAAAATTGAGCGATCGACAGCCTGAGCGGGACAATAGTAGTAATGTAACATTCTGTAAGCCAGATACGACGGATTGCCAAGTGCGGAAAACCAACGAATGCACATGATTAATACCCGATTATCAACGAAAAAGCCAAGAACGTGGGAGGGAGAAATGAGTCCGCGGATGATGATGATGATGATGATGATTGCCCATTGCGCAATAAGAACCAATACTTCCTTTCGTCTAGGTGGTTGTATCGTCGATGGCGAAAGGTTAGTCAAGAGGTGATGAGATGACTTTCATATCCTATGCACAACAAGAAAAAGTCCGCGGAGCAAAAGCGACAACATCCATTCAAATCAGTGATCAACGTGTCAGAAGGACGAAGAAGAACGTGACTCACTCAAGAAGGACCATTCCAGTGGCGCCCAACGCGACGCTCACCAACGCCACCACCTGTCGTCGCTTACTCGCTCGCCACAATGTCGGATCCAGCACGATATCAGCCGCGAGCATCTCCACGCACGCAGCGTAGATCAGCATACCCGCACTGATAGCGCACAACACGCCCTCCGCGATTTTTGTTCCCACACCGCCACCGGTATTTGTGTAACCTTCACCAAACACGTAGAGACCGGAGAGGATACCCGCGGGCGCCGTGATTGCAAAGAGGAGGGCAAGAACAGGGCGGAGCCAACTGAGGATGAGTTGTTGAGGATCGGTAGGCGGTGGAAGGGCGGCGATGCGTATGCCGAGGGAGAGGCCTTCGAAGACCTGATGGAACAAAATTGCCGTTACGAGAGATTCGAAATCAGCGCCTGAGGCAAGCGCGAGAGTGAATCCGATGACGAGCGAGTGAATCATGATACCTAGTTGTAGAACCTGTGATTGCGAAGTTAGGGTCATCTATTATTAGGAAGAAGAGTAAGTGGGTTGAATCGTACTAAGATGCCGATTATTTGTCTCTTTCTCCCTATCTTTATTTCAGCCTCATCGGCCTCCATGTCAGTCTCTGCTTCTAATTCTGGGGTCTCAGGTAGGCTCTCCATATCACCGTGACCATGGTGAGAATGTCCGTGAGAGTGCGACAGATAGCGCCGATGCTGCTGATATTCAGCCACATGATGGTCCCTTGTAGGTGGCACTTTCGCTATCGCGGCATCCTCGGCCACTGTATCCTCGGGGGAGAAAAACTGCGTGAGTCCACAGCGCGGGTGGTCGATGTAGTGTCGCTCGTGCTGTTGTGGTGCTTCATGTCGGTGGTGACCTAACATTAGATTATGGGCATGTGGGCAAGTAATTGTGTGGCGACGAGGTTGAGCGCTAGGCTGCGAGAAAAGCGGGGTAGTTTCGTCGGTTGCTTGGTGAGTAGGGAGAACAGGGGGAGGTGATGAAGGCGGGAGTTGTGCAGCTAGTTATGGAGTCGATTGGGATATAATCCCGAACAGGAAAAGGTCTGTAAGACTTACGCTTGATCTTTGGGGTAGAGGGTACGGAGGGGTACGATTGGAGGTTGTCCACATAAGCCGTTGAGATGTCTGTGTACCCGATTGTTACACGATAAACACTATGGAGTGCAGGGTAGCTCACACATACATTCGATGAGGAAGATTAAAAGCAAGGAGGATAGGCTGCGAAGATCATCAATATATCTGTAGACCCGATAAGATGCTGTACTTGCACGATGAGGCCGGTCCAGCGGCCGATGTCAGTATACTGTTTGACTTGGGGATCCTGGAGACGATCAAAGGCATCTTGCAAGAGGTGCACAAACGCTGTGGAGAGAATGACGCCTTTGAAAGAGTCAATAGGAGGGCCATTAAACAGAGATATGCGGGATGGGCGGACCTGTACCAAAGTGCTTTCCGACAAAGAAGACGATGGAGGGGATGTGGAGATAGCGAGACTTCTTCGAGATGGCGGGGAATGAGACAGCTGTGGGGCATTAAGGTTAGATGTGGGAAAAGACAGGCAAGTCGGGGAAAAGGATACCGAAAAGAGAGAGGCAGAAGATCAATGCCATAACTACGAGTCTGGTTGATGTTTCTGTTGTCCTGCTCTGGATCGGATGGAGGAGTGTAGACAGGCCATCGAATGCATCGATAGGGAACATCACGGTCGGGTGATGGAGCGGGGCAAGCCAACTCGGGTCGTTAAAGTAATCATCGGAAACAAGTACCGCATCAGTCCCGACGGAAGTTTCCTTTCCTTACTCACCCGACTCATGACTGGCCTTTCTTCGAGTCTGAGCAATGAGCAATTCAATTCTCATTCTGTCTGCTCAGGATGTCGTAACTCTCACCGCATCGTTTTCTTCCCAAGACCTCCAAGACCTCATGGCAAACGTGTTTTACGCCGTCTCGCATGACCATGATCGCCACGTGCGCGTCACGGCACCCCACCGCACAGCCATAGATATGGCGTCCCATCGCGCACTGTTCATGCCTGCCCGCATCGCCAACATGGGTACCGCAATAAAAGTTGTTTCTGTCCCGTCAGTATCTGGCGACGA
Source organism: Russula emetica (assembly GCA_015178925.1). Lineage (NCBI taxonomy): Eukaryota > Fungi > Basidiomycota > Agaricomycetes > Russulales > Russulaceae > Russula > Russula emetica. The sequence continues at coordinate 101,361 of WHVC01000020.1, read as the reverse complement.
TCGCGGACTTCCCGCGACAACTCTCGTACTTGACGAGAACACCGGTGCGACCAAGGCGGTCATCAATGCCCGCACCTTGACTTCCCTTCGTACCGCCGCCGGTAAGTCGTAAACCGTTTATTTATTCGGTCGCTGATCTTGTCCTCTTAGGGTCCGTTCTCGCCACAGCGCTTTTGTACCCACCAGCGACCGCTGATATGACGTCTCTAGTCGCTTTCGGTGCTGGCTCTCAAATCGAGTCACACGTCACGCTGCTCCTAGCCACGTACCCTTCCATCGCCAATGTCACTATCGTCAATCGCACTATCAATGACCGCGTCACCGCCCTCCTCGGTAGTCTGCGTGCTGATCACCCCGCAGCGCGTTTCAACGTGATATCTAGCCAGGACGATCTTCGGGACCAAGTCGAGTCAGCTGTCCGTCAGGCCGACTGCGTGTGCTGTGCAACCCCTTCCACCACACCACTTTTCCGCTCACAGTGGGTGCGTCCCGGAACCCACATCATCCTGGTAGGCAGCTACAAGCCGGAGATGGCCGAAGTTGATACCGCACTCATTCGCCGTGCGCGCATTCTCGTTGACTCACGCAGCGCGTGTGCCCTAGAGGCTGGGGAGCTTATTCGTGCGGGACTCGCAGCCGAGGACATGGTGGAGGTTGGCGAGTTGTTGCGCAGCAAGCCTGTGGGCGGGGGTGTGGAGGCGGACTCGGACAGAGTTGCAGAGGTATTGAGTGGCAGGGATGTGACGGTATTCAAGTCGGTAGGAGTGGGAGCACAAGATGTTGCGATTTCGATAGCCACGGTAGAGCGAGCGACGGAGCACCGAATCGGGACACGAATCTCCCAATTTTGATTACAGATCTGTCACACGCGTGATCCTCGGGATAAGCCACCCCGCCACAGTCACACCTGCCAGTGCCCGCCATCCTTTCATTCTGCTCGTCGAACCGTAGCAGGTTTGCTGCACGACACAAGCGGATTTCATTACGAGAGAATTAGGCAGGTCGCCTTCTTGGTTTTGAAAGGCTTTGCGCCTTGGCTTGTTCTCAAATTATTTTAGATCTCTCTCCTACACACAAGTCGTGGCAGTGACTCGAAGGCCCCCAATATTTAAGTCTTTCAAGACAGCGCAGCACAGCACACGACAACCTCTTTTTCACCTCCCATCTTACCACCACTACCACCAGCTACACCAACTATCAGCTACAATGAGCCACCAAAGAGGACGCGGAAGAGGTGCCACTGCAGGAGCAGGAGCAGGCCGTGGCCGTGGCGGCCCTCCTTCTCGTGGCAGCCACGGTGGAGGTGGACCGCTCATCTACAACGCGGGCCAGCGTCCCCAGCCCGATCTTAGCTTGGTTTCCCCGAACGAGGTCATCGTGCGCATGCGCAAGTCGAACCCAGGACCTGAACGACCCGCACGTCCAGGGTACGGCACAGCGGGGCGAGCGGTCGCCCTGCGGGCCAATTTTTTCGCGCTCGAGAGCATGCCCGACATGATCTATGAATACATCGTGCAGATCACACCCGAACCCAAGTCACAGAAACCCCGCATGAAGCGTCGCGTGCTCGCTCTTTTCGAGCAGACATCCGAACTTCGCCCTTACATTAATGACATCGCCCACGATGGCGCGCAGCGCCTCATCTCTTCTAAACCCCTTGACGACGAAATTACAGGCAAGGTCTTGTTTTATGAAGAGGGCGATCCTCGGCCCCCGCGTGACGCAGACGAGTACAACGTCGCGATAACTTTCTTCAAGGAGCTTTCTACCGAGCCGTTGAAACGGTGAGTGACATTTTGTGGTTTGTGCTCGCGGCCGTTTCTTGAGGTTTAACGAGGAGCATCTCGTCAGGTTCCTTAATGGCGATATCGCCAACATCGACAAAGTCAACGACGTGGATCCTATCATCGCTGCTCTCAATCTGGTCATGCAGCGCCAGGCTTCACAGCAGGGGTGGCGGTTCGGCAGGAACCGTTATTTCTTCAATGACAATAACAAGCAACGAATAGGCCCGCGCGTATGGGCTCTCATGGGCTTCTACTCGTCCGTCAGACCTGGAAATAAGCTCCCCTTTGTCAACATCAATATTTGCATGTCCGCATTCTACGAGCCCGGCAAGCTGGCCGACGCGTTACGCGCTTTCCTCATGGGGTCCTTTGAGGCGATTCCACGCGAGTTTATGAGAAAAGTCAAAGTGTCAACGCGACACCTAGGATACAAGCGCGTGATGACCATCAACCGCGTAGTCAGTTCTTCTGCCAGTCGACAGACCTTCAACTGCGAGGAGTTTGGCGGCCGTATCTCCATCAAGGACTATTTCCTCAAAAGTGCGTCGCAGTTTTTGTGTCTACCTGTCCCAGAACAGAGTCTAACTACCTTTGTTAGAGTACAACATCTCCCTGCAACACGCGGACGACTTACCCATCATAGACGTCGGTGGCCCTGGCAGGTCTAACTACATCCCGGCTGAATTGTGCGACATTGAGCCCGGCGAGCCGCACCTTGGCAAGCTCGGCCCAAAGGAAACCTCAGACATGCTCAAGGTCGCAAGTCGCAAGCCCGCCGAGAACACAGCGATCATCATGGAGAACGGATTGCCGCGTCTGGGCTATAAACCTTCCACCTCGGTACTCCAATCGTTCAACATCCGCCTCGCCAACCAAATGGCCGTCATCCCCGGGCGTGAGCTGCCTCCGCCCAGCGTGACGTATGGCAAAGGCGTGCCGCGCGTGCAGAACGGGAGTTGGAACATTCTCGATGTCAAATTCCACCATGGTGCCAAGATGACGAACTGGAAGGTTCTTGTCGTGCGCGACGGCGTGGACGCGTACAGCTTCTCGGGTCCGAGGGACGAGAGGCTGATCAGCTTTATCAAGGCGTTCGCTAACAAGTGTAGGAATAGCGGTATGGAAGTCGGTAATGAGCCCCCCCATATCCTACCCACGGATCAACTGCCCCCTCTCAAGAGTGACCCGGGTCGTCGCAAGGCGCTCGATAACATCTCAAAGACGATCGAGAGGTTCGGGGATTCGAAAAACATCAGCTTCATCCTGTGTCTGCTGCAGAAGAGAGACGATTTCATCTATCCTGGCATTAAGCGTTTGTGCGCCGTCAACTATGGCGTGCGCTCGCAATGCTTGCTGCTCGAAAAGGCGCTAAATCAGGCCAAACAAGATCAGTATTTGTCGAATGTGGCGCTCAAGGTTAACACGAAACTTGGAGGGATTAACCATAGGCTTGCAGGCGATGCGCTTGGATGGCTCATGAAGGAGCCTACTATTCTCGTTGGGATCGACGTTACGCATCCTGGGCCTAGTAGTGTTCCTGGGACACCGTCTATCGCTGGCGTCGTCGCTAGCGTCGATAAGGACTTTGTGCAATTCCCGGCGAGTTTACGTCTCCAGAAGAGCAAGCAGGAGGTGAGTGCGCTCTATGGTAATGGTAATTTTTCATGCCGCGGCTGATACATCGCTTTTCACAGGGCATTGCTGAGCTTTCGGATATGATTATCGAGCGGTTACAGGCATTCCGCAGGCGTTCGAACGTCCTTCCAAAACGCATGATTATTTTCCGTGATGGTGTATCAGAGGTACGTTTCCGTCGTATTCATTTTGTTGTTCCACCTGACCAACAAAAACAGGGTCAATACGACAAAGTGATCAAAGAGGAACTACCTCAGATATTTGAAGCCTTCAAACGCATTGACGCCAAGAACCCGAAGTATCATCCTACGCTGAGCATCGTCATCTGCGGCAAGCGACACAACGCGCGCTTTTACCCGACCGATTCCGAATTCGCCGATCGAAACGGGAACACCCGTCCTGGCACTGTGGTCGACAAAGGCGTGACGTCGATGTTGGACTTTGATTTCTACCTACAAGCCCACGCCGGTCTCCAAGGAACCGTGAAACCGACACACTACGTGGTGATCTACGACGAATCGTCCCTAACGGCTGACATGGTCCAACAAGGCGTACACGCCGCCAGCTATCTCTACGCTCGCGCCACCAAGGCAGTCAGTCTCGTTCCACCGGCTTATTATGCGGATATAGTTTGCGAACAAGCTCGCTTTTGGATTCATGGATTTTTGAATTTGGGTGGTGGGAGCGATACGGCTTCTTCTGTCGGTGGTGCCGGTGCTGCTGGTGCCGCTGGTCCTGGATCGGTGGAGAGCTCCGCGTTTAAAAAGGCGCGTGAGATGGCCGAACAGCACGTTTTTAATGCTGCGCAGAAAATGTGGGGTAATGGTCTCCATCCCAACTTACAAGATTCAATGTTTTACCTCTGATCGGAAGTCTCTTTTCGACCTCGTGCGTGTTATGTATGGTTGCGTGCCAGTGTGGTTTCTTCAGACTCTTCTTCTCTTTCTCTCTATTCTTTTTTTTAAAACCCTTTTTTGTGCTCTTATCTACAGTACGAAATCGTGACCGTTGCCCTGCCGGCTGCCATATTGTTATCCCCCCCCCACTTCGTACTCAAATGTGTATTTTAGTGTTATTTTTTTTACCCTGCCTTGACGTACTGTATGTGGAGGAGCAGCTTACCCGATGCCCAAATGTCCGAGAATATACTGTACGCGTTGTTGTTTACGTCTGTCCTGTCGAACTTTCTACCCTCCGCGCCTCCCTCACCCTGAGGCCTTACCTTTTTTTTAAAAAAGTAAGTGTATTTTAGAGAACTATGCAAAATCCCAAGATGATGATGATCATCGGGTCACCGAGAGATAATCTTCTGGGGACTAGGGTTAATAGTAAGAGGTCGTCGGGTGAGATACTGTAGCACATCCCCTCTGGGCTAAGTAAGACAATCACAAGTGGATATCATGATGTGCATCGAGTCTTCGGTCGAGGTGAACGGTGCCATCCTTTGTTTATAAGACCCCCGGGCCTCTCACGTGCCACACACACGACATGGTCACCACACCAATGCCCCGCGAACATACTGTATACTGTATATTCCTTTCCTAGACTTTTGACTCGGATGATGTGGTTGAACCGTTGAACGAGTGGTTTAACCACGTCATCCGAGTCAAAAGTCGGTTACTAGTCCTTGAATGCATCCTTCTGAACCCTTGTATTTTCACTTTTTTTTTTTTTTTTTTTTTTTGCCAGTGGGGCCAGGCCAAAAGGGTTTGTTGGGTCACTGAAAGATTCATGGAAAGAATGATCTGGTAGTACTATGGAGCACGGATAGTCACGGGATACCCACCCGGACCACCTGTTTACTCGAGTACAGTACTACTGTACTTGTCTCAGCCCGTGCCGCCGCGTCCGAGAGTCGCTGCCGTCACGTCACGGTAGCACGCTCGCATGATGAGAGAGAAGAAGAGAAGAAGCTGCTACTGTACGAGCTCGAGCTCCCCATGCTCAGCGCTCAGCTGTCACGCTGCCACGCAGTTCAAATCTGAATGCTTTTCACTGGCTGGCAGAGCATGCCAGATCTGAACTGCGTGACTTGCCAAGCTGCCGTCACGGTAAGGGACGGAGGGACTCGTACTATCGCTTCTGTGAATAAATAAGCTAGGCGTTGAAAAAAAAAAAAAAAAAAAAGGTGTCATCATGGCCCGTACGAAAGGGATTTAGGAGGATACACACTTAGAGGAGACCTGAATCCAGCGGAAATAACTTTTGCGGGTGAGAATACTGTACCTGTTAAATAAGCATGAGAATGAGAGGAGGATCGTTCCGGGTCACGGGGTCACAGCCCTCGACTCTTAATCGGAGTACTAACTTACACTCTCAGGCTGCCTCGTGTCTGCCAGTGATTCATTCGCAGAGTTGAGCGCCGTGTAGTTGAACTCAACTCTCACTAACAGATGGCGTATAATGTACCCTATGACTTCCCACCGCCGCGCCGAACCGGAGGCGATTCGCCCGTAATCGACCTGCAGAACGTATACCCACGCAATATTAATGGTGAGTTGGGGCATGGCGGATCTTCAAAGTTGCTGCTGGTCCTTGCATCACTATGCTGATTCCAAGTGCAGCCCAAGATCCAAGATCAACAGGTAACTGCACTACCTGCTACTGCAGCCCAGGCAGATTTAGAGAACGACTCGGAGATGTGGAATATATCTTGGATGAAGTCAAAGAGGACGATGATCGGTTCACCGAGGCCTGGAAAGACGATGCAAATAGTATTGTTACGTTCGTAAGTCATAAATCTACTGGGTCTCCCTGCGTTCATCTCGGTGACAAGCTCCAAGACAGGTCTTTTCTCCGCAATTGTTGGCGCATTCATCATTGAATTCTACAAAACGTTATCCCCCGATTCTAGCAATCAGACGGTAGCTCTTCTTCAACAGATTTCACACCAACTTCCCAATTCCCCAAATAGTGCTTATTCCAACACGGCGAACCAACCATCTCCTCCCGGAACAGCCATGGTTTGGGTTAACGCACTATGGTTGATAAGCCTTGTGCTTAGCCTTACATGCGCCTTAATTGCGACGCTACTTCAACAGTGGGCACGCAGATATACCGAAACACCCAAATCTCCGAACATGCTGAGGCACCGCGCCCGCGTTCGCTCGCTATTGCTCGTTGGCACGAAGCTGTACAAAATTCCTCTTATAGTCGAAATACTTCCGACACTCCTTCACCTCTCCGTATACTTATTTTTGGGTGGCCTCGTGATAACTTTTCATACGATCAACAAGACGGTGGCCATCGCCGTCGATGCTGCCGTTGGAGTTTCGGGACTGGCATACATTGCACTCAGCATCCTTCCTTGCCTTGATGTGCAGTGCCCGTCACCTCCTTTCCCACGTACCACCACTACGCTTAGGAATACCGCCTGGGCCTAGCTCGCGACTCCTATAGTATTAGAAGTGCTACAATAGTTACTCTGTCCTACAAACAAACTATGACACCCCCTTCTGACCCTCCGGGCCTAATAGGCCCTGAGGACCCACTCCGAACCCCCACCATCACCGCAAATTCACTAAGTGGCGCCACACCACAGGAGGAGGACCCTGCCGCGCAACTCCGACTCCTACGTACAATTTTTGACGGAGGTAATCCCCCGAATAACCTCCCAAAAGGTATTTTTATGTTAGACAAAGACAACGTGGACGAGGAAGCGGCCAATGAATCGATAGACACCATCCTCGAACACTACCAATCAATCTCCAACATTCTCGAAGCCGGTATTGGCACTGAATACAGCGTCATCTCAAACGAAGCCTGGCTTCGCCTTCACTGCTCTTTACTGGCACACATGATCAACGGTATTTCACGTTCCTACAAGGCTAAAGCTAACGACTCGCTCGTCAGCATCCTCTTACCACAGGAACAAGTCATACTATCTGACATACGCGAACATGCCAAGACCGTGGCGACTGCCTTCGCCAAATTCCCAATTCGAGAGAACCAATGCGACACCTGCCAGGAATGGGTGGAAAACCCTGTAATGACACCAGATGAGTACACAGCTCTCCTCCACTCTACCGACCGTTCCAGAGAAGCAATGAAAAACCATGTATGGGAACTAGTACTAAAGCAAATCGACGAACAAATGAAAGACAATGTCGCGAAGGAAACCAACTCTAGGAAGGCCCTGGTTGATGCCCAAGCGAAACTCGCTGCCGACCAATACCGTGCACAAAAGGAAGCTGAAATCAGAGCTGACACTGAACAACAGCTGGCAAACTTCACAACAGAATACTACAACAGCCGACGCAAGGCCATGACGGACATGGTCGACATCACAGTCAAAACTGAAGAGGAAGCACTCCTGCATCAACGCCGAGCCCAACTCCTCCCCCTCGCCTCCACCATCACATCCACCGCCCTTGGGGCCGCGCACCAGGCCCTCGATGAAGGCCTAGCAGCGTCCTCAACCAACACCCAAACCAATTACACGAACTCCGAGAGCCCCCAGTCGACTCCCCTTCCGGGTGAGGACAGATTGGACTCAATCATTGCACGACTCTCGGACTCCTTCCTAAACAAACTCAACGACGTGGCGACAGCGGCCAGCAACTCATCCTCAAAAATTGACCAGTTGGCAGCAGCGCTTGACATGAGACTATCTAGGCTCGAAGGGAAAACACCAGCCACAGACGCCAGGGCAGCCAGTGGTGGAGGGTTTATGACGGCTCGACAAGCCGCCTTCATTCATTCCTGCGCTACGGATAACATTGCTGACCACAACCTTTCACAGAACAACAACCAACGTACAAGGCAGGAACCCGTCCCTGTGGAGGCACGCTGGGCCCACGAACAAGAGGACGAAGAGCTGGAATACTGCGACCCCCCAATTCCCATCGATCTCGACCTCATGACCCCGGACGAGATCCTGGAGGAGATCAGTCAGATTCCAGTACCACCGGAATACCTACTCCCGATCCCAAACATAGGACCCAAGGTAGGGACGTCAACAACATCGACTGGCCCAGGTCTAGCACACATTGCGCCAATCCAACTGCAAGCACAACAGCCCGCCGGCGCAGTAATCTTGCACCCGTCCACCAACCCGGCGGCACCACCAACGGCCATCCACCCACCACCAAGACCAAACTACGCAGCAGTGGCCGCCACCTCAGGGTGGACACAGGTCCAGCCACGCTCACGCAAAGGCAAAGGTAAGAACAGGCAAGACCCACGAACGACGCCTCAAAACACACCAGCCAACAACAACCTGCCCCCCCCCAAGAACATCCGACCAGCTCCACGGCCGGAAACCCTGCGTACAGAGATCACCGTCCAACGCCCCCCAGGTAGCGTTGTGACAAGCCTTGGCGACGCATCGTTAATCTGCCGCCGGGTTCTTGCCGCACTCCGAAGTGCAAGGTCCCTAGTACCGCTCCTCTCAGGTAGGTGGGCCACTCACTCTCACAATTATGTTTACACCTTCGCGGGCGATATCCCATTCGCATGCATCACACAGGTCGCGCACATCCTCCTCCAACCTTTCCCTGGTGGGATCCTGGCCCCATGTTCGGGCTGGTCGAGAGTCATCTTTCATGGTACTCCGGTCTCGGACCCAGACAGCGATGCGATGTACACCAACGAGCAGTTAATGGAAGAGCTAGTTCGCAACCCGATCTGTTCCAAGCTCCAATACATCCTCCCACCGTCATGGGTCCGTCACCCGGACAACATTGTAAGCGCGACCTCATCCATATCATTCGCCTTCGTGGATCGGGATGGGGAGACCACCAAAACGATGAAAAAAGCCCACCTCGCCATGTTCGGTAAGCCAGTCACCTTCGCCAGATGGGTCTCCCGCCCCCCGCTCTCACAATGTGGCAGATGCCACAAGCTTGGCCACATCGCAAACCGGTGCTCAATGCCACGAGACTCGGTTCGGTGCTACAAGTGCGGCAAGGGCCACAGTGCACAGGACCACAATGTGAGCTGCCCAAGGGCCAAATCACACAGGGCCCACGGCACCTGCGACTGCGAGCCGCAATGCCTGAACTGCAATGAGAAGGGGCACTACGCCATCGACGTAATCTGCAAAGCGCGGAATGCTTTTCGCATTCCCGCGCGCGACTCCATCGACGACGACATCCCTTTTTAATGGATTCAGTCAAACTACTTTGGGTCAATGCGCGTCGCAGCAATGCAAGACTGCACGCCATCCTCAACTCCAATAAACACGCCGACTTCATATTAGTTCAAGAACCTTGGTTTGACAAGATTGGTACCACGCGCTCAGATTTCGAGCCGGAAGGTACAGACACATTCGGTACGGTAGCCAACCCACTTTGGGACATTTTTTACCCAAAATACAATCCGGGCGAGAGGTGCAAGGTAGTAGCATACCGGCGCATCTCGTCCACCTCCTTCACAGCTACAAACAGACTGGACCTGGCATCCAACTACCACACGCTCGCCATCGACATCCACACCGATGCAGAAACCTTCCGCATCTACAACATATACCACGACGCCCACACCACCGACGCAGGAAACGACCAGGACAGAGCATCGAGGGAAACCCGCATCCGATCACTCAACCACATAACCGGTCTAGAAATTAGGGTTGCCGCAGTTCGGTTCAGAACCAAAGTTCGAACCTGAACTTTTCCGAACCTGACCGAAGTTCGGTCCAAGGTTCGATGGCTGTGCCGAACCGGACCACAAGTCCGGTTCTGCGTTCGAGAAAGGCAGAACCGCCTTGAACCCGGTTCAAACCGAACTTTTAACTTCTCATGACTCTCATCCAATTTGGTGCTGGCAATGATCACAGTCTCACTGGCCTTCATGCTCATAATAGAAAGATGAAAGGAAGACTTTTTTGAGAGACCTAGAGAAGAGTCAGCAGCGATGCAGCGATCAGATCCGTGTGTTGGCTCGGCGGTTCGGATCAGTGTGAGGCGTGAGGCTTCATCGGGTGGGCGGCAAGGATGCAAAAGACAGGCAGAAGGGGAGGGGAAAGCGTATGCCGTCCTGAGACGGCGAGCACACAGAGAAGAAGAGATAGAAATGAGAGCTAAGATTCAAGGACCCGCGTGGTCGCTCTCTCCTTGACTAGCAAGGAGGCTGCTTAAATACATCATGAGTGCTACAGTACTAGAGGTCCGTGTCCGGCGAAAGTGATGTCCGGACAACTGTATGAAATATGTCAAAATGTCAAATAAGTGGTCAATAGCTAGGATACAGGGCTAAGGAATAAATTCGAGCGATGCACTCCCGGCGTGTGGTTTCGGCTAGCGTCGATCTTCGTCGTCCAAAGGCCGAAAGGGGAGGGCGAAACCGGAGCGAAAAGGGTGAGGAAGGGCTTTTGATTGCAGGAAAGCATCATATCCACTCGCTGTTGTCTTGCACCAGAGGTCGAGGGAGAGGTGATGAGCGTGAAGCGATAATAAAAAGGGAGTGTGTGAAGTGATGATAGACAAGCGTGTGAAACTGTACAGTTGTGGCTGGGCGCTCCGGTGTGGGCTGTTCCGTTGCTCTGTTCTGCACAGGGCGCTTGGACGGTGCACGCGCAGCCGCACTGCACACCTTACAAAATCAAAATTGATACTGCCCACAAACCTTCAAAAGCCACTGAACTTACTAAGCCCCACATCTCCCCTCTCACACCAAGCCCGCCGGCCTCAGCGCCCACAACCTTAGCTCTGAGCCTAATGAGCCTACTAACAGCATCGCGCATAGCAAGTTTCTCGCACGCACACAAATACACGCCCAATTTCGAGCATATGACATGGAAGGACACGGTCGTCATGGATGAGGTGCACTCGAGGCGCAGTGTCGACGCACTTGGGGTGCATGCCCACATCATTCGGCTCCGATCAACACTCATCTTTTTTTCATTCCCTTTTGATTCCTGCTCGCGCTCATCGTCCTCACACATCAAATGCGACTTGCCCTATGCACTCGCGCCCTCACTTAGTAGCTTTACCTTTGTACCTGTTTCACTTTCCTTTTCATCCTTTGTCCTTTCGTCCTCGGCATGCTTCACTCTGATCATACTATACCTCCTGATGTGTACATACAAAGAGTCCTGTATGTACTTAAGTCCCCTGTCTAGTGCCCGGAATGTTATTGCCATCGTCTCCAGCTCCTTCTTCCTCCTCTCGTGTGAGTGCAGCTGCACATCAGCCCCATCGCCGTCTTGTTCTGGTGCCGCCTCATCGCCCGGCCGTGTCGTCTTCACCTCTCGCGCCCCATTCCCGTTCGCTAAGGATCTCCGAGACTCGGGCAAAGAGTTGATGGATGATATCATGATATGATCTGCAGAATCGTCAGTATACACGTTGCAGTGCTGGGAGAGTGAGAAGGTACACACACGACGCGTGGTAGGCTGAGCTGCGATGAGCAAGAGTTCATCCTGAAAATACTTGAGTAACTTCGGTCCGAACCTTGCTGAACCTGAACTGGACCGTCCCGAACCTGAACCGATGGTCCAGTTCAAGGTTCAGGAAATTCCCTGAACCGAACCTGAAGTTCAGTTCAAGGTTCAGCAAAATACCTGAAGAACCGGACTGAACCGGACTTCGGCAACCCTATCTCCAAGACTGCGGCGCTCTCCTTACTCTCCATCCCGCACAGTTCGCAGCTAATCCAACGGCTCGGACGGCCATGGTGCAGCGCAGACGAACTTGACAATGACATCCCCCTCACTCCCCACCCGACACCTTCCACCCCGCTCACCCGACTCGCAGCACTTGTCCCCCAAGAAGCCAGACGACCATTCAACTACCACCTCAACATCCGGGCAAGACTTCCACCCCGAAATGAACGACTCCAAGCGCTTGAAGCAACCCCACGAGGTGAAGACAGGAAGCTCCTCACCGCACAAATCAAGCAGGCAGCTATGAACCGGCGCAACAAAACACTCATCATATTCTGCCAAGGCTCCAAACCGAATGATAGAGAAGGCACCCCGACCGGGGTTGCGGTATGTATAGCTTGGCGACTGGGCAAGGAAATTGGTCGCGCGACGAAGTGTCTTGGCCCAAATGCAAGCACATCAGACGCAGCCTATGAGGCCATCCTACTGGCCACCAACTACATACGTGACCACCCACCCAATGGCGAGGATGGCCCAACGGAAATCCGGTTAACGGACGCCAAAGTCGCTAGGGAATGCCTCAGATCGGGCGCCCGCGACCATCATGACCAAATTGAGAACCTCTTCACCTCCCTCTCTGATATCCTAGACGCTCAACCAGTGCTACAGATCAACATAGGATGGCTACCGGCGGCCAAGGGATTAATCCCCCTCCGAAGACTCAAAGCCATTGCATCGGAAACGGCGCACCAAGGCCCAACTCTTCCCCCACCTCCACCAACAAAGGCCCAACTACGAAACACAGCACGACAAGAAGCAATAGATGAATGGGGAAACAATTGGAGGGCAGCCCCGCGTCTCCAACCTGCCTACCTGGCCCTCACTCACCCGCCAGATGGCAGTCTCCCCCCCTTCACCCGGGGCATCACCAAATTCCCAAGGCCCATTGTGGCCACATGTATTCGACTCCTCACGGGTCACGCATTCACCGGCGAGTACACTGCCCGTTTCCGCCCTAGTTCATTTGACCCACATCACTGCCAGTGCGGGGAACCCCTCCAAACGGCACAACATGTCATTGCAGCTTGCCCTCTACATATCGCAGCACGGAGACAATTCCTCCTGCCAGTATCGAACACCCTTTCACTCTCAACCATCTTCGGCACGGAGAAAGGAGGCGAGGCCTTAGGAAACTTTTTGGCAGTGTCACAGGCGTGCATTAGACCATGGCGGCGCGAGGCGCCGCCGGAGGAGGAGGAGGAGGAGGACTACGGATAATCACCAGGGCCGCACGGCCCAGGCCCAACTTCACCAACCACATGCCAACTCACAACACATATTCCCTACTAAAATTACCATTCCTACCAACCGGGCCTCCCTGTCGCCCGCACGCGTCTTTGTAACTACATACATGCAGCGTGTAAAAAATGCGGATTCTAAAAAAAAAAAAAAAAAAAAAAAAAAAAAAAAATGTGCAGTGCCCGTATCGTACCCCGATATCCAAAATCTTGTGGTATCCATGTCACGCCCTTCTCTCCTTGGCAGCACTTTGCCTTCATAGGTGTATAGTGGGACTTCATATACTTCTAAATCAACCGATTCAGTCACGCGGACAAGGCGTACTCTTCCGTTGGCTACAGTCACGTGGATTCTCTGTCTCAAATCATTGGCAATTTCTCACGGATGGCCTGGAGAAGAGCATCATCTATCGTGCCGTAGCAACGCGGAGAGATGGGGACCGCATGAGGATCACTTGGCTGTTCAACCAGCTCGCGCTGGGTGATAAACACAAGTTTCTCAAGTTTGCGGCCAGTATACCGAGACAAAAAATCTCCGATCTCATTTTACCTCAGTCCGCTTCCCTCCGAGAATCCCTTTTCGTTCTCCTTCGAAGCTGTGTAACAAGCAGATATGCAGCTGGGTCCGACGAGGATGTACACGAGCGGTCCCTCTTAGTATGTTTACATGCTATCCGCCACATTGTCAAGGGCAAGGCACCCACCATCCCCGATTTAGATTTTATGCGGGCCTACTTCGCAAATACTGGTCTCATGAGATCGTTGTGGGATCATGTGGATGATTCCGTCCGTATAACTTCTCGCTCTATTTGCGCATTGGTTGCAAGACAAGTGATCAGAAAACAACGGCTCAAAGGGGCAGTCTTAAGCTGGCTACGAGAAGTTACTGGGGAATCATCGAACTCGATACTCGACGCCAACATTACCGTGCTGGACCAGATGAACTTCAAATCTTTTGTTAACGGAGCCCTCCCGCCGAGTTATTTGCCACACCGTGACCTTTCGACCGAGGATGCTACATCTTTCAACGAAACTCTTGCGATTCTCCTGGGCGTAAGAACCGATGACCACGACTATTTCAATACCCCCGACGGGCAAACTCGACTTTCTGAAGAAGTTGGACGGATACAACGATATGACCCTCAAGGCGGTTTCGAAGTATTTGACAAATTACGCTTGGTGTTTCCGTCTCTCCCTCCCGTTACCTCCGCCCATGCAGAAGTTTCCCCTTCCCGGGCCTATTTAATTATCCCTCCGAGTCCTGTACTTCCTCCACCCCGTGAGGTCCCTACTCCTCGTGCACCTCCCTCTCCCCGTCCAGTTTTCCCTCGTTCACCTCCCTCTCCTCGTCCAATTCCCCCTCGTGCACCTCCTCGTCCTCGTCCAGTTCCCCCTCGTGCGCCTCCCTCTCCTCATCCAGTTCCTCGTGCAGCTCCCCCTCCCCGTCCAGTTCCCCATCGTGCAGCTCCCCCTCCGCCCCCTCGTGCAGTTTACCCTCCCCCTATAATTCGCCCTTCCCATAGAGCTCACCGTCACCGTGCACCAATGTAGGTCCATTACCACGTGCTTCATGTAGACCTGTTGTCCCATGTCGTCTATGATTTCCATCCCCTTCTTCGGGTATCTAGCGGTTTTTTCTCCTTATGTTTCTTTCCCTTTCTTCTTTCTTTGGAATTTCTCTCCCTGACATGGTGAGGCATTGAAGCCTACCACTGCTGGACCCCTGATACCGGAGTGTATTGAAATTTTGGAAGAATAAATATTATCAAATGTAACAGTAACTGACATGTATTCGTACTGTACAGTATATAGGAACATTGGCGCACCGAAGCCTACTGGCAGAGAAGTTGGCGCAGGCGGTATATCGTGGCGCGGACGGCTTGACACAGGAACTGTGTCAACGGTTGGATGAGGGCAGCTGCCAACTAATTGGGCGCGCAGTTAGTGACCGAAGAGCCACGTCACTGTCAAGGTCTCATGTAGGTGCAGAGTGTTGTGTGTGGCTAAGCCAAGTGGCAACTACGTCCGCTTGTGATGCTGCGACGTTTTACCCGTACAGTTTATTTGAAGGGAAAAGTTTGGTGTGTTCTCTGCCGGGGCCCGGCCCGGGGGAGGAGGCACGACAACCAAGCATTATTATGACGCGGGGGCGGGCGCTTATTGCTACAATTCAATTCTCTCTTCCTGCCTACAACTCATAGCGCGTTCAGGTCCCAGCTCTGGCAGCTCATCGTTATTTTCTTTCTATCCAGTTTCTACTGTAGTCACCAGTTTGTCGTACGCCCAATACACACACTCCTTAGTAAAACCATCATTGTGGGGTAAACACAATCGAGTCGAAGAAAGAAACCAACGGGGTCGTCAGTCTGAACTCTGAAGTCTGAACACAAAACTTTCGCGAGAAACACGTGTCAGAAATCAAATTCGAAAGGGATGGGGTTGGGGAAGAGTTTTTTTTAAGGAAGGAAAATTAACGGAAGCGAAAGCGAAAGTTTCTATGACTACTACGAAAATGAGACAATTGAAAGCAGGGCTGTCGAATGTGGCAGAGTGGGAGGAGAGAACACATTTCATAGTCTTGGCCTCTCTCTGCAATCATGAAAAAACTTTTGGGCAGGACTTACCTTGCATGGTGGGAGTCGCGACACAGTGAATATGCGGAGGGGCGAAGGGGGGCGGAAGGAATCGCAACGAAGGGGGAGACGGGTGCGGGTGTGTTCGGGTTCGGGCTTCTAGTTGGTCGCGTTGGTAGTTTGGACCAAGTAAGGTAAAGCAAAAACAAGATGACCGATAATTTGAAACCGACGTAAAAGGTCAATTTTTTTTTTTCCGCGCTACGTCAGGGGGAGGATCTTTTTTTTTCTAATCAGACGCAGATAAGAAAAGAACTCCGAAGGGAGAGAGAGGAAAAGGGTGTACTGTACCTCGAGACTATTTCGGACATCATCCCCCCCTCCTCCCCGCCCCCCCTTCCAGCGCTCAATCCCGATGGATTCACTAATCGGACCGAGTTATTGTAAGGCGTCATCTGGGCAAGGGCACTTCACGCCGCACTTTCGTGAGGTCGGTCTAGACATATAGTACGTTATCAGAAATGGGCGGGGGTTAAACCAATATCGCTCGGTAGATATAGGTCATTGTAAGGGAAGCCGCCCCATCCCATCTAGATCCATGGCGAAACAAAGACTAAAGGGAGAGAAGCCATGTAATGCGAAGAATGGAGGTTCCACAAGATGCGACGCACCGCTCTCAGGGTCTCCCAAAGATAAACACACCGTCTCGAGTACCCGAGGTACGAAGCAACATCAAGCGAGATTACTTCATTCCTGGCGGGAAGAGCAATGCGGGGAAAAACATGACGCTCGCGCGCCTTTTTTTGTCATCCTAGACGCATACAGATTGATTAAGGAAGGCGGGCACCGCAGTGGGCTTAATTAATGGTTATGATAAGTGGGGTAGGAATGCAGAAATAGGAATCAAGTCTGACCAGAGATGTGAAGAAGCGGTTCCCGGCCCAAGGAGGAGCGCAGCACAGGGTCTGTTCTGACGAATGTGGAACTCGAAAAATCTCGGGGCGATTCGGTCTCGTGGATGTGCACAAGGTTTATCCATGGACCAAGTCGAAGAATAGGGGTGAGGTGAAGAACAAAAATAGGCAAGTGAGATCAGGGCAGGGTAAGAGACGAAAGAAGAGACGGAGTGAAGAGTTGAGAAAGTGCAGAGAGTGCAAGAGATTCAGATATTCAGATTGACCCAAGGCACCAAAAGGTTTTTCCAATTTAGCCGAACAGACACTGTGTGCACTCTTTTTGAGCTGTACATGTACTGTACGAGTATATGAACCCTCGAAAGTGATTCTGAAAGATTAGGTGAGAATATCCCCCGCCGTCTCGATATCTCTTCACCCGAATACGAACCATGTCGTATCCCAGGCGAACACGACCCAAAAGTAAATCCCATTCCGACACTCGCCCTAGCCTGAGCCCGCCAAGCCCTGGCTCTGATTCAACCTCCACCACCACCTCTCACCCGCCGCGAAGCAACATCACTCCTACTACAGCTACAGTCCGCAACAGCCGCGCTTCGTCATCCGGCCATAATACCCAACCTCGCAGGCGCGCGTCTTCCACTAATACGGCCGCCGTTTTTCCGAGCGGACCCTTTCTCTTCACACCATCCGCCCCTCCCATCGTGCGTCCGCGCAATTCCGCCGTGACTACCACTACCACTACTACCACTACCACCACCACTAACGCCGCCACCGCTACCGCCACCCTGGGTCCTCCACCACCATACACGCCATTCCCACTCACCACCAAATCACGTTCCTCACCGCATATCTCCCATCAGAACATCTCATCTGCGACATTCCTTGTGCAGTACGCGCACCCGGAACCCCTCATGCGTACCGCGCAGGGCGCAAGCTCGTCGGACAGCGAGTCCGAGCCGGACCATCCCCATGACGAAGACGATGATAACGTGATTTACACCGCGAAACAGCAGCAGCAGCAGCAACCCGGACATGGGACTACTACTACTACTGCCTTCCGCTCTCGCATCCTTCCTCGACATTCCAAGGGCATCACCACCGCTCCAGGACAACACGGTGCTGGCGAGACAGAAACCGAGGCAGATGAGCCAGTGAGATTCCGTCATTCTTACATATTTCCTGATCGAAATTTTTAACCAGATTTTTTTTTTTCTTTTTTTCTTTCATGAACCAGCCAAAACATTTACCAACGGCACGTATTGTGCCAGTTTCTGGTCCGCTAGTACCACCAAACAACCTCGAGCAGCTTATCACGCCGCTCTTGTTCGAGGCGTCCCGACTTCTCTCTATCGTTCCGGCCGTATTTGGGGTGCTTTACAATCTATTCAATGCGTGCTATGCGCCCATAAATGGAAAAAATGCGCCCATTGATTACGTCGTCTCTGCCTTATGGGTACGTCACTCGTGTTTTCTTTGGACACAACACCCTTCGACAGAATATGCCTAGGCCGCACTTACAGGTTATCAATGTCTATGCTTGACGACGGGCCTATTCCAGCGATGGAAGGTGTACTATCCACCGTTATCAACCCTGATTCGATTACTGGCACTGCAGGCTATTTGTTGGCCCGCAACTCATTTCAGCCTTACCCTAATCGGGCACGAAAAGCGACCGGTCATTTGTTGGGCTGCCATCGGTAGCTTCACCTGTTGCTCACGGGCTGTTCAGTTATGGGTGACGAGCAACCTTTGGTGGGAAACCAGCAGCGACGGTGAAAGTTGGCGGCTCAAACTTGGTGGGCGTTGGGGTGGGCGGCGGTGGGATTGGACCGAGGTGATGATCAAGTGCGGAGTCCCGATGGGCGCATGCTATTTTGCAATGGCCTGGGCCGAGGCGCTGCGTCGGGAACTCAGCGGGTGCTGAATCGCACACACCCAACTCCACTTCCCCTCCCATCCCCTCTTTCCGCGCCTTCGCAAACATATTTTCATTTCTCACCCCCGTTCCTGCGGCACGTAACTCGTGTACCCGTGTACCGCCTTTTGCGATTCTGTTCTGCCCAGGTTGGCGAGTCATGGAGCGAGAGATACGCCCGCAGAATGCGTGGCGTCCCCCCCATCTGCGTGCCGGATCGGTCGGGATATAAATAGCTAACTTCCTCTTATCGTTTACGGGAGGGTCGGTTCGGTTTGGGAGTTTTTTTATTATGTGTATGCGGTATCGATGTCATTCAACTGTAACTTGTACATTTTTATTCGTTTTTGATACAACGACGAGGACGACGAGGACCCATTAGATCATCGTCGTCGCTCTCAAAGTCTAATTTATAGTCCTTTTTTAGTTCAAGTTCCATGCCAATGTCAAGTCAAGTCAAAGTCTGTTTACAGTATCATCATGATCAACGTTCGTCCGTGTACCTTACATGTACGGTACACACTTCCCAAGTCCGCGATGGTGACACGAGCTCGACGAGTGGACAGGCCTTTAACTTTATCTGATATGTAATTGCCCGTTTATTGATAAGTTATTTGTCCCCCTAGCCGGATCACTCGATCCCCCTCCCTTCCCTCCTACCTTCTTCGATCGCCCTCCCATGTCCCTTTTTCCCTTTTCCCCTTTCTGCCTCTGCTTCTTCTTCCACTCCCACTCCACACACGTGCATTATCCTTATCAGAGCCACGTTCTAGCGCGGCGGATAACATGAATTGAGAGGATTGGGCTTCACACACACCCCGCCACCGTGCGCTGCTAATAGAGTACGCCACCAGACCGAGTTCAGCTGTTCAACGTTCAACGTTCAACTACTCAGCTACTATAGTACAGTAGGAGCGAGGCCACACCATGATCGTTCCATCGTCCCCATCGAACCACGTCAATCAATCATTACCTATACTCCTTGATCAGGATCCTTGCATTTTCATTCACATTTTCGCTTCAATGTTTTCTATCATACAGTATCTCACGCCACTTTCCATAATTGCCCCTAGGTTACCTTGATCCTCGATGCTCGTCTGATATCTAGCCTTATGATAGTACGCCCCCCGGCGCCGGGCCCCTCTCCCGCAAGGAAGGAACTTGAACACTCCGCTTTGCGCCGACGGTCTCGACCGGGGTCACCCGACACCGGTGACGGCGCACATGATCATGACCATAGTACCATTTCTTCTCCGTTTGTTGTTTTGTGGGGCGATTTGATGCCCCGCGGTCACGGTCTTGTGGTTGTTCTTGTGCATCTCTTATATCTCAGAACCCCGTACTAGCAAGTTCACAGAAGCCATCCATCGCCACTAATTGCCATTGCTTCCGAGAGTTCCTTCGTACTACACAGGCTGGCACAAGACTCCGCTGGACCGCTACGTCTGATGATTTGATGATGGATGATTGACTGACTGACTATGACTAGCCAATCCCGGTTCTTGATGATCATCTGCTTCTTAGTAGTTTCCTCCTCCATGGCGTTATGATGGTGAGTTGGGATCCACACCCACCCTCCACCGAGTCCACCCTTCTTCGGACGGCACTGGCACGCAACACAACACCACACAGCAGTGGACTATTGGACTCAGTAATACTACTTTTGCAATTGTCTTGGGTTCTCGGCTCTCTCTACTACGGCAGGAATGACGTGGGCGGCGATGACTCGGATCTTCTTTTTCCCGCCGCGCCGCGAGACTCAGTAGTTAGATCGACGCGCCTAGAGACAGGTAAAGTAAGCCTGAGACCGCCTAAATCCTAATGCCCCCACTGGTTTTTCGCTCTCTAACAGAGTGCAACTCTATGCTTGTAGAGGAAGCGCACTGGCTTCCTGCGTGGAGATGCACGTCTCGCTGTGCGGAGCTAGTGATAGGTTAGCATGGCTACATTGGTTAAGGTAGCTAGCTTTACGAGGTCATTACGAACGATGGGTCCGGGTCGATGGCCCTTCGCTCGCTGGCACTTTGCTACACAGGTTACTAAGTTACTACCTGCGCTTGGAATTTTCGGACCGAGGTCCTGAATTTAACTATCCTTGAACTGCTCCACCCCGCCTTGGCTGAGATCCGTGGCTGTTACTCTTTACTAGGGTCGACGTTTCAAAAACAAATATTATTTTTTTGAATGCTAACGCTGCTCCATATTTTGTTCGTATGTATCACCATGCACGCAGCAGTAGCCTGAGATCATGATGGATTCGACCAGGAAAAAAAATGGAGTGATATACGAGGATGGCGAAGTTGAGCATCATCGGTTTTGAGACGTCTACTCACTACACTACATGCTTGACAGTTTGAGGTAGCACTCTGCAGGGGCATGCCACAAGTTCTTCAGGGAGTGAATGGACAATATGGGGTGGAGCTCGCCATCAGGTGGCTTGGTGCAGGCATTGCAGTAGGCCCAGGGAGGTGGAGGTGAGGCTAAGTGGATTAGCGGAATGACGAGGCCCCAAACTCGCCTTAACTTGGAGTCTCGGAGAGTGACTGTATTCATTGTACGTGATGGATGAAAAACGTGGAAAGGATGAGGCAGATCAGGTAAGTTGTTACAACATTAGCGAGGCAGGTGGCGGTCACGGTAACTTACGATGATGATCCAACCAGATCCGGAGCTGCGGCACCATATCAAATACAATTATTTAATTTTTGATTTAATTTTTGATAACTTGAACCCGACCTTGACATGTCATGTAAGGAAAGCCCCACTCCATGTTCATCGTACAACAAACAAACTATTCGACCTTAGAAAAAAATCCTACCAATCACGGTAATGAAAGCTCAAGGGTTTTCTGCCCACAGGTGGTCCACCACTGGCAATGTGGCATTTTTTAACCCACGGCAACATCCTTCAAAGTTCAAAGGCGGGTGCCAGTGGGTGGAGCCCCGACTCGGAGTCGTGTGAGTTTTCAAGTACTAATCTATTGAAACTGGTGACCTGGGCTGGGCTTCGCGTGATCCATTATTTGTGATAGGCAATGAGGGAGGGACGGAGGATCATGGATGTGGATGGTGATGGTGATGGTGGTGGTGATAACTGAAGGTCTAGGTCTGCGCGTTGGCTCGTCGGCGCTCAGGCTGGCGGTAAGTAAGCGCTCTAGATCTCTATTTTTGCACCACCTCAATCTTCGGTTGAGTCTGGCTGGCATATTCCGTGGTTTACTAGCTAACCCATATCAGGTGGTTCTAGGCCGGCCGTCATTGCATCATCGTTTACTGCTACTGTAATGTCCAGAACGCGAGGCGCGACGCAGGGTCCGAGTCTACAACCAGTAAAAAAAAAAGATCTGCACTATTACATTACAGTAATATCAACAACCACTAAATAAGCGTGGCAGGGTCTAGAACACAGTACTGTACTGTAGTAGCAGAGCGGATCGTTCTTTGCATCCGGGGTAATACTGTACGTACGAGAAAAAGATCAACTCTTGAAGGTTTCTTTCTGTGCGCGTCCTGCAAACGCTCAAAACACGGCTCTATTTTCGCCCTTTCTTCCTTCCATTATTGTAAGACCGTATAGTAGTCATCTGTGCAGTAGCCATGATACATGTGTGAATATAATGTCTGCATCAAGCTTTAAGGTTGGGGCCTGTCCTCCAGCAGTGCCGAGCCGAACAAAATGAGACGAGCGGCATGGTCGTAAGAGTTATGACGTACAGTACTAGCTGACGGCCACGTTAAACGTCTCACGTGGAGCTCCTGCCAGGTGTACTATCGTATAGTGGCATGCGAAAATCCATCAGAAAGGTCTGTTCTTTACGATATCGAAGACGCAGAGGATCACGGAGGCGGATTTATTATTACAACAATTTGAATTTGCGAAATAGAGCATATTTGCAGTAGTGTTTTCCTTAACTCCTTAGTGAAATTATATTCAAAATCTGAAGCGATCAAAAATTTAAAGGGATATTCAATTGGAGCTTAGTGAAATTTTAGCTAATCGAACCTTAGGAAAACACTACTGCAAATATGCTCTAATAATGAAGAAGGTAACGATACAAAAAGTGACGGTAAATACATACTAGTCCGAGCAACACCGTGGAGATAAGATACAGGCACGCTGTGGGTCTAGGTCAGGGCAGACGGTTGGTTACGGATTCAGATGACGAAAGCGAAGAAAGTTTAAGCACACGTGGTTGGGATGTGCGGCGCTTTCCGATGGCAACCGTGTCCACACCACCAGGTGCGGGTGTGCTAGGCAACAACGGAACGGTGATCAGCGCACCAGTAAAACCGTGACCGCGCTGCATCTCGCGGAGGACCTGCTGGAAACGTAAGCCCCACCATCCACGGGCCTCTCGCTCCTGCTCGGTAGGGTCACCACCCTGCTCTGCAATTTGCGTAGAAGGGCTCTTCGGTAGAGGTAGACCACTCGTAACAATCGGAGATACAGAAGAAGTTTGCGGGTTGTTACTAGTTTCCCACGCCAGGCCTGGAGTGGGCGCAGCTAGCTTTCCTGACTCGGTCGGAAATGACAGAGCACGGAGCGTGTACTCTGCACACTCTTGGAATGCCGATAACCAGTTGTGGCGAAGACGAGATAAGCCGGCCATATCCAACTGCGCCCCCGAGGATGACACTGGAGGAACGGAAAGGGAAAGCGCAATGACTTGTCCGCTGTCGGGTATTCTCCCCGTTGTTATATTCTCTAAATCCACAGGGAGCAGATCCAAGACAATTTGACTTGGATCTTCTATCACTTTTAAGACGCGGGATATGCCTATTCCCTCGATTAAGTTCCATGAATCCCCCGGCATTTCCCGGTCATAACGAGCGCTCGAATCGCAAATGGGCGAAGCAAAGAGAACGAGGTCATTGAAAACGAGGGTATAGAGTGTCTCTGCGCGTGTTTCTAGGTTCGAATGCGCATTTCTCGGGGGGGCAAACTGGCGTTCCCAGACGTCTTGACGTGCCAAGGACGAAGCGGATCGGGAATGTCGCAAGAAGTCCGATGGATAGGGCTTACTCTGCAAATCGTCGGAAAAGCGCGACCCTATTGAGGCGTTCGATTCTGAAGTCGTCCTTATTGAATCAGAGCGCACAGCCCTTGACTGGATGACGCTGATGAGTCTTGATTGTCTAACCCCAGCAGCGTGATGGGAGCGCACATGCTCATGAAGTTCTCCACCGTTGGTAGCTGCGCGGGCCTTGCCACGAGGATTCTCGCGCTCTAATCTACCCCTGGCCAGCAGCCTTCGCGATCGGTGAGCCAGCTGTACGGATGTAGGCAAGCCTTTAATATGTCCCAGGCGATCTTTGACCAACTCATACTCTTCTTCCTGGAGCTTCACTTCGCGCATTACGCGAATGATAGTCTCGGTGCAGTGGATGAGCGAAAAAGTGGCTAGGTGGTCAGGATGACCCTGAGGCGTGACGTCTAGAAGCCGCTGGGAGATGATATACGGTCTTAGAGGTGGATGACGAAGAGGGAGTTTGATGCGTACCTTGAAGTGGATTGGGTAGTCAACAAGTCTATTGA
Source organism: Russula emetica (assembly GCA_015178925.1). Classification (NCBI taxonomy): domain Eukaryota; kingdom Fungi; phylum Basidiomycota; class Agaricomycetes; order Russulales; family Russulaceae; genus Russula; species Russula emetica. Next base: position 77,159 of record WHVC01000020.1, on the reverse strand, counting down.
CCGGCTCAACCAAGAAGGCTTCCACGCTCCACCCGAGACATTCGTCCTGTTCCTGTTGGATTCTGATAAACTCGCCAAAGTCGCTATTTGATTCGCCGCTCAGCCGCTTGATCAATAACGTGGTAGATTCCAACCGGACAACGTATGGCTGATGAACTTCCAGGCGCGATACGAAGCTTCGTACTCTCCCAGCGACGCGCATCACGATCGGGTACTGCTCCGAAACGATAGCGCGTAAAGCTGATGATATCTGCACGTGCAAGTTAATGATATCTTCCAGCCAGTCGAATAACCGCGCGACCTCGGGAGGTACACCAGCGAGCCATGTCACACTATCTTTCATGCGCAGCGGGCAAATAAATAAGCGCACAAAAGTCTGTAACCGCCTCACGAAGGTTCTCTCGGTCTCGCAGAGATCCCAAATAATTTGTTGTCTCTTTATCTCCACTTCACCGTAGCGATCCATCAGTGAATGATAGGCCGATGAGGTTACCGTGGAAAGCCATGTTCGTTGTTCAACGTCGGACGCCTGCGAGTTCCGTTCGCCGCGCCGCGGTCGTTGGCTTACATGTGGTTCATAAGCCCGAGGAGGAATGTCGTGGCTGTTGGACAGGTCAGTGGTTTGTTGGAGATGGGGAAGTGAGTTTGGCGTTTCTCTGGGCGAAGGGGGCTTTGGGGAACGGTTCGTCGGGAAATCCAGCCCTTTTCCTTGCCGTTGGGAAAGTGTTGAAGAATTCTCATTAGCAACAGATTGGCGTCTCGTGCCGAGTTGTTCGAAGATCGCTTCTGCGTCTACGCTGATAGACTGGTCTTCATGTTGCCAGCGGAGACTCTCAATGGATGATGAACTATCGGCATGGGGAAGGGGGTTATCCCGCACGCGAGGTGAATATTGTGTCCCTTTGCGCCCATGGGCCCGATTAAGGGCCCGGATTCCACTTGAGCTATGCGCCCCATCGGAATTGGACTTGAAAGAGCTAGTAGTGGATGGCTCTCGGCTCGTCCGAAGCGTCTTCTCTGATGATCTCCCAGAGCCGGAGGCGCGACTCGGAAGGCGCGTCGTGTTGAGGGGAGCGACACCAACGGTAGGAGCTCTACTAGATGATTCGCGTGACGGCAAGGGACGATCGCCTTCACGAGTATTTTTAAATGACGAACGGTCCTTTGTTAGGGGACTTGTATGTGGCCTTTGCGAAGATATGGCTCTATCGGGAACGTATTGCGCGTCTTCATCACCAGAGTATTCCGATAATGGCGAAAGTTCGGTACCCTGGTTTTTTTTAGAGGGCCCTCCCGTCTGGTCCTTGGGAAGAGTACTGGACAAGTTCCTCGGCGAAGAATATTCCGTCCGATCACCGGAAAAAGCCACTGATATGGGTGCACTGGATCGTGGTCTCGGAGTTGCCTGACCCGCTACGGGTGACCGACGCCTAAGATGGGTCCCACTCTCGTCGCCTGCTTTCAGGATTAGATGCATGTTGTTGTCAAAGTCATCAGATGGGCTGATAGCGAGACCTTGCTGCCCAGTGTACTCATCATCAGACAAGTCGTCATACTCGTAGGTCTGTGCAGGGCCCGAGAAACCGTTGTCCATTTCATTGACGAGTTCGATCAATTCCCGCCTTCGCTGGTCGTCTTCACTTGGCTTTAAATCATTGTGATCCCAGGGATTCGGGAGGGCGTCTCTCGAGGTGGCGCTGTTATTTCTACTTGGACCAGGGCGTGATATTTGACGGTTCAGTACCAGGGAACGGAGGTCGGCAGATGATGTGCTCGAAGACACGCCAAGAGGATTTCCATTTTCATCGCCTGGATCGGAGTTGTACTCGCTCTCAATATCAGCATCTGGCCCATTGCTGACCATATGAGGAGTAGCCTGGGAATGTCCGTTCCCCATTGTCTCCGGTGTGCCGAGACCCAGACCAACTCCTGATTGCGCGGATCTTCTGCCGTATGGGTGATTTCGCTGAGGTATATGCGACGGCCAAGCTGGAGAATTGGCTCTGATATAAGGCGGGGGCTGAGACGTCTCGACATCTTCACTGGAGCTTGAACTCGAAGGCACGATCACGGCATTGGTGACAAACAGCGCTCTTCCGCGATCAGTTTGTAGATGTAATTCAGATCCAGAGCTATCATAACCACGGTTGAGAGGGACATGCTGTGACGCACGTCCTGGCGTGGGAAACGTGAAGACGGGCGGGGGGACCCGAGAAGAGGCTTGGATATGAGGTGACCGAGACGGGATCCTTGAAACATGACCCGGATCTGTATAAGAGCGTTCACGCGCGACACGGCCAGAACCAATCATCGATGCCATTACCTACGCGCAACCTGAGCCACAGTGACACACACGATCGAAGGCGTACTTACATTCCCGGTTTGGGCACCGTTGATGTCTGATGGCACTGGTTCGGCAGGTATCTGTGGTATTTTCCGCCCAATGATACCCTTGACCGATCTGAGTGATCTTGATGGGGATGCCTTAGTGGGGGATCCTTGTCCAGCGGAGCACCACGAGGAAGTGGACGCAACGGCGTTCTTGAGGGCAGGCTTTAGGTTAGGCTTTGCTTTAGCCATCGCCACGGGTGTTGGAATACGGCTACTTTCCAGCACATTAGGAAATCTCTGGACAGACGCTGTTGGGGGTGTGGAGGTCGTTTTAATGGGGGCTATCTGCGGGCGTGGACGGGCCGGCGGGGTAGAAGGGTATGGTTGGTGTTGAGAGGAAGATGGCAAAGGATCATGTAAGTCGTGATGCGAAGGCGTATGGGGATAAATTATCCGAGGCTGCGCTGGGCTGCTGGGAGAGTTTGTCATTCTATCGACGGTGTCGCGTAGAGAAGGAACGAGTTGCGCTTCGACGAGAGGTAAGTCCGCTAGCTGACTCTTGCGTTTTGAAGACTTGCCGGTCATTCCGTTGGCTTTTGAAAGGCGCTTATTCAGAAAAGACATCCTCGAGACGAGGCTAGGTTCCGTCGAAGATGCTGACGATGAAGTCGGAAGTTGCGTTGTCGGCATGGGCGCAGGGGCGAATGAGTCATCGGGGTCCGTGAGAGATCGATTCGCCGTAGTGGTGCGACGGACCCCAGTGTCCGCTGACTTGTCATCGTCGGGATGTGGGTGCGTCAGGCTTGCGGCAGCGGCATAGTAGGATGGTGGGTGAAAACCTTTGGGAGTAGAACTTGATTGGAAGTAGCTTGCAGATGAGATTCCTGCGCCGGGGGAGCGTGAAGAGTTCTTGTGCTTTTGGCGGGTTAGGGGCATTAGTTTGAGTAGGTATGTGGGAATAACACGTTCACTCGATGTCCGCCAAACAACCAAACAAAGAGCGTGAAGGACTCACGTGACATACACGGGACGCGCTCTCTTTCAAGGCCTCAATCTGGTCCACGTCAATGGGACATCGCCTGACTGCTATAAAGACAGATAGCTGCCTCATAAACTGAATAAGAATCAGAATTGAGCTTTAGAGGCAGCTCGGAATTGACAGGTGAGGGCTTGGCTGGGGAAGAACGGTCCCGCCGTGGGCCATTCATGATTCGAGCACGTAATGAAGCGAAGCGACATGCCGGAGTAAGGTAGCAGAGACCCTTGCTAAGTGGTTCCGCTAGCCATGGAGACCAGTATGCGGAATGAGAAATAGATTCTAGCTCAAGGCATAAAGAGGGACCAGTTATGACTACAATATGATAGACAATGTCTGCAGCAGGCACGAGAGCGTCATTATTGTTGAGAGTTTGATAAGGAAATGTGGCCAACAAAGGAGTACAGTGAACCAGTAGTGAGGCACCCAGGTAGTGCCTGATGCAGCGAATGTAGCCCAGATGGCAACAAAGACGATGATCAAAAAAGGGAACAGCGGGAAACTCCTTCGCACTAGACATCTGCCAACGAAATCACGCAGCCCATAGTTCTAAGCTGCAGAAGACTTGTGTCTTCTCGAGAACCGCGTCAAGCCATGGAAGCGATCATGGCACGTGACGGGCCAGAAGGTGTTGCAACCTGTGCTCCATCCCGCGCACTTTTTTCAGGTACAATGTGATAGAATCCACGATTTCCGCAATATCTATATCCCCGATGAACTTGAACTTCAAAGCCTGAAAAGTTTGGTCGTTGTCGTAGTAGGAATCTGGGAGACTGGAAATACAGTGCCTCAGTAGCGAGCCTTAGCAATCAGGCCATAAACATACATTGAAACATTGAGTTCGCGAAGACGCTGTTCCTCCCACAGTTTCGCATCATGCATAAAGCGAAAGCATGACAACCCAGTCTCGGCCAGACGCGCTTGTTCTTCTGGTACTAACGACGTATGATAAAGCCGTTGACTACTGGGTTTCCCATGGGCCCAGGGAAAGTAGATCCGGAGGTAGTGGTGTAGGAGATACGATTCCTCGGCGTGGGTCCACAGATAAAGCACATGCTATTGCGGGTAAGCAAAGTACAAGATCTGACGCGAAGTAAGAAGGAAGAAAGGATACGTACCAGGCGAATGATGTGCTCAACAATGCATACATAAATGCGGCGCGTCGCGTCGAGACGTTCAGGCTTGAGAACCTTCTTGAGGATGTCCTTGTCCGATTTCTGCAAGACGCGTACATTTGGATTGGGACGTGTTTCATAGAACCGCTGCCAGATAAGTGCCCATTTTGCATGCTCCCGTGAGAACTCGCGCACGCGTTCAACTTGCGATAGGATGTCGAGTAAGTCTGGGATGTGATTAAAGGACGGTGCCGGAAATAGTATGCCCTGGGCTGCATATATTAGGGTACTCAAGGGAGGTTCGGCATTCAGAGAGCCTGGAGGAACTCTAAAGTCGATAAGGCCTGAAGTGGTTGAGATCATCAAGTTATACGCGAGTGAAGTGCACGAACCGACAATCCTCGCGCATTCCTCTTCAGTGTGAGCTGGTTTTCGAAGTAGCATCTCGAGCTTTTCGACATCCATGGTTAGAGATAGAATAAACCTGGGAAAGGGCACTGAGGCCGAGCACGAGTGAACGGAAAACGACTGGACATTATGTAATAAAATCAAACGACTGCGGCAGTCGCCTTTACTGTTTTACCGTTTATCACACCGCAGAACCAATCCTCTCTCCTTCGCTATAGCTCCTTTATTTCTAATATGAGCCAACCCTCATCAACCTTCTCCTTACAGGCCCTCTTCAATACCGCTTTGCATGACCACGAAAGCCAGACGGGGACCAGACTTATCGATCATCCTCTCGCCAAGAAACTCGAATCATGTTACTCAGTTGACTCCATCAACGCCATTCTTCAAGAACAAGCTCATATCTTTCGTGAATCCAGATGAGACGGTGGGAAGCTTATGAAATCCCTCAAGTGTTCAGTCAACGTCCTGTACACGCTTTCTGTCATACAAAGACTCGTTTAAACAAAATCCATTCGGTTAGGGTCATTTGCAGCGGCCGCGGCTTCGGAGGATATATACATCTCGGACGGTGTGTGCGGCTCGACTTTGAAGATGCTGAAGCCGGCTGGATCAGATGCGGTCAGACGGTTGGACGAGATGGCTCTTCTCGGTCGCGATTTCGCTTGTGGACTCCAATACATCTTGCATCGCGGTACGGGCATCACAAGGTCGTTCGACTGCTACTAGAGCAAGGCACAGCTTTCAATTTCAAGACTGGGCTGAGCGAGACCCCGCTACGTTTGTTATCTGGGTACAATGGAAACCTCAAGTCGCACGACTGCTGCTTGAGTGTGGTGCAGACCCGAATGATCGGTCCTACATTGACATTAATTCACTTGATATCTGTACAATTTCAAAGGTCGCTGGATCTCGCACAGTCGCTGCTCAAATGTGGTTCAAACCCAAGTACTCGGAATATTTCCGGCAATAGAAATTTTGTTAACAAAAGCTAGATTATTATAAACAGCCACGGATATGGAATGTAGATTAGAAAATAGGAGATGCATCTCTATGCGTACTGAGTCTGATCACAGACGGGGCTCCCGCGGAGGTGTAGCAGCCGGTGATGCTTGGATCATCATGCCTCTGAGGTTGTGGGGGAAGGGAACCACCGATGCGCTTGAGCTGAGCTCGCGCAGGAGCGATGATCGAGGGATTGGTATCCCTGATCACTATCTTTCACTTCCGAGCGTCACTGGCACATTATTTTGTCTCTATGCGATTTGATTACACTTTGATTGATTTGTACTGTATCTACAGTACGCTACGAGACAATCATTTGGCAAAATATGGTAATGTGTGACAAGATCTGATACTCACTTCAGTCGCTGTATATGAGACTGAAGTGATCCTCCTCTAACTGAGCTAATAAAAGAATGTTTTTATATGATTTCCGGGCGTGGCGATAGACTGCCAACAATGGTACTGGAGTTGGGCGGTGGGCTTGGTAAAGAGGCCCCTGAGTGGCCGGAGTTAAAGCTGGTGGGCGATTTATCCAAAATGCGAAAGGTGATGTCGACACCCGGGTCCTGCGAGCGCAACATTCGGAGAATCGGTTCCCTCCAGTCCCCTAATAGAGCTCCAGTTGGGGAGGTAATTGGTGTCGCAGTCGTGGTCGGCGATGAGCTACTCCGATCAGGTAGCGACGGCCAAGAGGCATTAGACAGCGAATGCTCCTCCTCAAAACACCATAAATTGGGTGTGTTTTCGATGGCCGAACCGATGATGTTTTCACCCTCAAGCTTTCCACATACGTCTAACAAGATGTTAAGGGGTGAGAAAAAGGAACACAGAAAGGTATGAACCTTGGAAAATAATGGCATGCTTAGGGACCCAGACGTTTGCAAAAGCCCGTTTCCCTTTAGCGGTTTCAAGAAACACCCGACCCGTCAGGCGCGGGGCAGCAGTTAGAACACTGATCTCCATGTGGTGGTGGTCTGGAATGATTGAGCTGATTTGGAAGTCACCGTCGTATTTCTTCGCTGATGTAGGGAGATTTTCGTAGAAGTGGGGATTGTCTTTAAGCGTCAAATGTTTTCTACCCTTGTAACGGATGAAATTCCACAAAATTTCATTCATACGTGAGCTTGGATAGAGCACCTCTGGCATGGGGTCAGATACCATAAGCGGCCTTGAAAAGTCGCGCTCACGTTTTACGATGGTGGGATTCTTATCAGGAAGGGACTTGTGGAGAAGAAACTCGACTACCGTCGTCGGTTCCTCCTTCAGCGGCTGAGAATCAGTATTAGTATGTGGCGAAGCAAAGGTCAAGATATTTTCTTACACGCCATGACTCCTTCAGCCTTTTTAAAGGTTTCGAAGACGACTTATCCATCGCCTTTGCTAACGCCATCCTTTCGGTGACCTTCGCCTCCACCCTGGGATGATATTTATTTTCATAAGCGCTCAACGCGTAAGTTGCCTTCTTGAATTTCGCGTCCGCATCCATCGTTATCTTCTTTCGCGCTTCCGTGGCAGAATACAGCGCATCGTCAACGACCTGTAGCACACTCACAAAACGGTTGAACAGGGTCTAAGATAGGCATGATCTGAGAGTAGTACCTTCTTAATTCATCATATGAACTCCGGGTTTGCTCTTGCGCTTGCGTAAAATTTCGACAGATAGAGATTATTTCAATAGCCTGCTTTCTGTACTCCCTGCCAATGACCTTCGTGTACTTGACAAATGACGATTCATAAGAACGAGCCGCCGAAGAATCGATAGGAGTGGCGTAAGTGGCGTGCATCGAGTAGAGTGGGACTGACTCTCTCTTGTATTGACTTTGGACATATGTCATGTATTTTGACTTTGAACGTACTACATTGTCAACGAGCGGAAGATCATTATCATGGGTAATGCTTGTAGTATCCTCGATAAAGGCGTCCTCGTGACGTATCTTTTGAGCCCGCTAAGTACGATTACAGCGAACGATCATGCCCAGGAAGACACACCTTCGCGATATCATTCAGAACCTCGATGAGTGCCAGTGAGTCATCACTGGGGGAGGTCCTGAATGAGGCGTTGTATTGACTTCCGTTACTCTGTAGGGTAGTAGAAGATGGATATGGATTTTCATGGTCGATAGGAGGCCTAAGCGTGTCCAAACTTGAACTTGAACCGCCGATGGGCGAGTCATCACCGAGAAAGGTCGTGCGTGATGCATTATGTAAGCCGTCGTTTCTCTGAAGAGTAGGATGTTGATATGGAGAACGTCGAGGATTTTCATTTTTGATGGGAGGTCTAATCGTGTCCACAACGCCGATATTCCGGTCGTCATACTGAAATTAACGTATCATGATTCTTTCCTCATCACCTCACACAAGAAGACAACCCACTTCCGGAACACATGACACTCGTATCACTTGCATCTTATCGTCCCTGCGGTTGTCGCAGTCACCAGAAAGGAATCTGCTTCAATTCGGATTGGCCTGATCCGGAAGAGGACGCACTTTACTCGAAAGCCCCTGATGAAGACACATTGATCCGGAGTCATGGTGGAATTCTACTCTCCGTGGAACAAAGAAAAAACATCAATGCGTGCCGACTAAACGTAGCCTGGGGAACGCACTGGCTCGAAATGACTATTGTGATATAATACGCGTCCCCGAATGTTGGACCAGACAAAACTCGCCCCGCCATTATTGAGCGTTCTGCTCACCAGAGAGATTTCCGCGACCATGGTGTCGTCCACGAACGCAGCGGCAGCCCATGAGGTGACCAAAGTACAACCAGAGACGAGAATAAGATCTGCCACGCGCTCGACACCCAGTCGGTTCTTCTGTGCCCAGGTAAACCAGCTGTCCACATAATCTTGGATGTAGTCCTCGAACACTTGTGCGCGAATAACGTCTTCATGGTTCCCCCCGTTTGGAAGAGACAAAAGTGCTCCGCAATTCCGGAACTTATACGTGACATCTTCCACACTGCGAGAATGTTAAGTTGACTGAGACTGTCCGGGAGAGGCTTATGACTCACTCGTCGGGTGTCATAACATGCCTATTAGCAGCATTTCTCTCTTCCGAAACATAACGGGAGCAGTGTTTTACCTTGTCGAATTGGCGCTTAAGGGTATTGGCGAATGGACCGCAGTCCAACGACTCGTAGGGTTCGGGTTCACCAAGCGTTCTATTCGACTCGTGGCTCCATGGAAGCATCACATTGAACATGCGAATGAAAGACCCTTCATGTAAGTAGCCAACATCACCAATCGAGACCTTGTCATAAATCTCTTTGGGAGGGTTTGGATTCCACAACGCAAGCCCGTGAGACAGGGTTGTAATTTGATCCTGGTAGACCTTGGAGACTGGGGACAAATCTAACGGCATGGGGGAGGAAGCTGAGTCTGTACTCATGCATGCCCATGACCCTCATCGTGGAGACCACGTTCAAGAGGCGTCGGGAATACCCGGCCGGGCCTGTGATCATGCATCGATCATGATTGATTTCCTGGGCCTGGGGGTTGACTACGTTGACTAGTTGACTAGTTGACTGCGCGCTGGTTGCCATAGGCTGAATCTGACATTTCACTCACTCACTCACTACTTAGCACTCATCTCGGAAGTACAACTAAAAATAGTATTATGGAATAAAAGCGCTAAAAAAACGCTATTGTACAGCGTTGATCTCATCTTATCTAGCTGCTCTTCAACATGGACAGCTCAGTAGCAACTTGTAAGTGTGGCCACTCCTAGGCTCGCGGCTTGGTTGAGGTGTTCGTGAAAGGCTCCGGAGAGTGCGGTGGAGATAGAGTTGGAGTTGGAGGGATCGGGGCTACGCGTCTCAGGGTTACGGTACAGCTAGCATTCCGACGGAAATCAATGAATGGTCTGAATGCATCACTACCAACGACTTCAGTATATATGAGCTGTTGCCGGGTAACGGCCCAAAAGGAAGTTCTTCATCCTCCAACAGGAGACTACGGAAGAGTTCTGCCACAAGTGGAGAATCGACAAAAAGGGTCTTCACATTGCCAAACGAGCTGAGTAGTCGGTGCCATGCTGTGCGGTCAACCTCATAGCACCCCTCCTCCATGTCTGGCGATAGATTACCTCTTCCCACTCCAAGAGTAAGCTGCTCCACCGCGGAAAACGCTTGGCTGAGTGCGTCGGAAATTTCTGCCACGGATGATACCTGCCAATCGAGGTCCTCGCAATCCACATCTATGCGGAAGGCCCACATCCCGACCCCGTCGCGAGGATACAATCCCACACGAACGGCCACACTGGTGAACTCGATCTCGGCATGATGGAACTTGAGGCTCACAATTGTCCTTATAAATTGCTGGAGATGTGGCCGGGAAAATATCGCGATTCCAAGCTTCTTGAGGCGGGGAGTAGTGATCCCATAAACGAGTGCTTCCAAGTAAGCGCCAACGCCTTGAAAAGTAAAGTGGCGGAGGCTAGGAAGTGTGACGTGCGTCCTGATCAGCGTAAGAAACAGCTGCCTCTCGACATCGCGGTTGGGAACAGGGAAGAAAAAGTCGATCACAAGCTCCTCCAGCTGGGGCATGGCTGAAAGGTATTGGAGCAGAATATCTGGCCGAAAATAGTCGGATGGGTGGGTTAGATAAAGACGGAGTGTGACGAGGCGGCCTATGACAGTCGTTCGAACGACGTAATGGAGATCCTGTCGGGAAGGCAGAGCCGCTCAGTACGAGGCGCTGTAGATGCGGTGCCCGGAATGTTTGAAGAAGGGTCAAGTACGTACTATTGTCCCCTGTCGGATGTAACACGACCAGGCTTTCTAGCATTGAGTACTCGTCGATGGCCATCATGATGATGAACCTCTGCATATTCCGAACGGGCTCTCGAAAGTGGATGTGGCGCACTCGATTACGCTGCTGGAGGACAGAAACTATTCCCTCCTCGTCCTCTGCGGTGATGTCCCGGTCATGAAGCATATGAATGAAATTGATAATGAGGGGAAAGTGAGAATGCGCCAGCATGTCTACTACCGTGACGGGGGTGCCATTTGTGCGACCTCTCCACCTCGATAAACCGGCCGATAGAGATAGAATATGTTGAGGAGCGAGTCATCGCCCAGGATGTGAATAGATGTATATACATAATCATACCCGTGAGACACTGGCATGTTATTCAAAAACTGATAAGAGGTGGGAAGGAGGGAGATGAGGGGACGTACGTCCAGCGTTGCGATTCATACGTCATGGTGCTTTGGCTGACTATTTCGGTGGATTCAAGTTGAAAGGGTGGTATGTATGATATGAGAGAGGATATATGCCAGGGAATCCCCAGTTGATGATGATGTAGTTGAAGATAGACTTTGGCGGGCCTGGGCCTCGTGTGTGAGCCCTCTGCGGCGCCAGCTACTCGCCAGCTACACTGCGTTGCCGCCCAGGTCTGGACTGCTTTCTTCCTGAGGTTGCGCCCACAAGTACACCCCCACTTTCCTCCCATCATGTCAGTACACCAGCCATCCAACGTTTACCGGGAGCGACTCTCCTCCCTAAATCAGGGCCTTGCATTGTGGAACCCAAAACCAGTCGAGAATGTCTACAACCACATTTCGATCGGCGATGTTGGTTATCTACAAGAAAATGGAACTTTCATGCGTTTGTTCAATGTGACGCTTCCTTGGGATGATCCTTCAAACAGATTACTCGAAGTACCGGAGGAATACAAGCTTCTCGAACTAGGTTATTCCATCAATGTCCAATCTGATGAAATACGCCAAAGAGAGTACTACTCTCATGTCTCCAAAGTAGATAACAATCATGCTGACACACACAGCGAGTGAGTTATGGTCCAGGCTGTCCAGCTTCAATCTACTTATATTTTTGTTTGGTAGGGCCATGGGTCAAATGTATGAGTGCCAGGCTCAGACTTATGGAGCACTTTTGTCCCTTCCTCACGGGGGCCATTCTGAAGATGTTATCCGCACAAAATTATTCGGGGACTACATCAGAGACAACGTAGATAGCTGGTTCCGCTGGTCAAAGAGGGGAGGTTTTCCCATCGAGCGCATGGACGACCTCATTCTTGTCACCGGTTGTACTTTGGTTACATCATGGGCGGCCGCTGTGTTTGATAACAGTAAAACGTCAAAGGCGGGCTTGGATTCTGCGACAATATCTCTCGATATCCGGAAGTCCAATCGCGGTGGGGCCCAGTTTTTTTGGCGCAACGATCGTGGCAACGTAGATTATCACAACAGTTATTTCGATCCAGTCAGTTTTCCTGGCTATGTTTTCTCGCCATGGACTTTAACTTTTTCCTTCATCGTACTAGACTGTTGAAGGTCCTCTGCACCGGAATCAATGTGTTTTCGTCAGGGCCTTCCGAGCAAGGCGTATTCTCTTCTGGACCAGACCAATGCGAGCTGCAGCAGAACCCCTTCCTGACGACCCTGACAACCGCAGAGACGATGAGATACAAGTAACACGAATTCCGCATGGTTCAAAAGTAAGTAATTTTTCCTGTGCGAGGTGGTGGAGAAAGAAAGCTTGAGACTTTAGTGTCAGTACCGCGACCCACTCGTCGTGATTTTGGACTATATCGAAGAGGTTCGTCCTCCTGAATATAACCCCTGCTTTATTTGTACTTATTGGGCCCCAAAAGAAATGTCAAGAGGACACCATGGCCAAGGACATCGAGGACATCATAGCGATCGCCCATGATGATGACCTTCAACTTTTCGAAGACATAGTACGCACCAGTCAAATGACTGGAATTCATAGCCGAAGTCAATCAGTAATGCACTCGACTAGGAAACCGTTACTGCAGATGCAATAGAGAACCTCCTGCGTGAAAAAAATATGCCTTTGTTCATCGAGAATGGCGGTATGTCTTGTAACACTTCGAGAAATGCAAGACGGGCCTTAATGTTGGTTTCGATAGCCGCAGTTCTATGCAATCCAGCGGATGACAGGTCCCCGGTTACCGATGATGACAAAGTGGCAACCTTTTACGCAGCAACCAAATTTAGTGTGCGATATCTTCTCTTGGGAGCTAAAATCAAAGTACTAATGATCTCAATAGAAGGGAGAGTCAGTCCCACCCTACTCGAAGCCCGCCACTCCGAGTCACCGCACTCTTCCTATTCATTCCTCGGCGCCTCCTTCTAATGTATCCTTTGATAAAATTTCATTTATCAAGTACACGAAGGAGATTGGCAGGGAGTACAGAAAGCAGGCTATTGAATTAATCTCTATCTGTCGGACTTTTGCGCAAGAGCAAAAGCAAGGCAGTCCATATGATGACTCGGAATTAAGAAGGTACTACTCTCAGATCATGCCTATCTTAGGCCCTGTTCAACTGTTTCGAAAGTGTGCTACAGGTCGTTGACGATGCGCTGTATTCTGCCACGCAAGCGCGAAAGAAGACAATGGAGGATGCGGACGCGAAATTCAATAAGGCAACTTACGCGTTGAGCACTTATGAAAAGAAATACCATAGCAGGAAGACTGTCACCTATACGATGGCGGAAGCAAAGGCGAAGGATGTGTCGTATTCGAGAGTGTTGAAGACGCTGAAGACGCTGAAGCAGACATGGCGTGTAAGAAAATATCTTGACCTTTGCTTCGCCACATACTAATACTGATTCTCAGCCGCTGAAGGTGGGACCGACGATGGTAGTCGAGTTTCTTCTCCACAAGTCCCTTCCTGATAAGAATCCCACCATCGTAAAACGTGAGCGCGACTTTTCAAGGTCGCTTATGGTATCTGACCCCATACCAGAGGTGCTCTGTCAAAGCTCAGATGTGAATGAAATTTTGTGGAACTTCAGCCGACTCAAGGATGGAAGACGTTTGACCCTCAAAGACAACCCTCACTTCTACGAAAATCTCCCTACATCAGCAGAGAAATACGACGGTCAATTCCGAATCGACCCAATCGAGACCTTTCACCACAACAAGATCAGTGTTCTAACTGATAACCCGCGCCCGACGGGTCGGTTGTTTCTTAAAACCGCTAAAGAGATACGGGCTTTTGGCAACGTCTGGGTCCCGAAGGATGCCATTATTTTCAAAGGTTCATACCTTTCAAGTTCTGTGTTCCTTTTTCTCAACCCCTAACATCTTGTTAGACGTATGTGGAAAGCTTGAGGGTGAAAACATCATCGATTCGGCCATCAAAAACACACCCAGTTTATGGTTTTTTGCGAAACCTTCGATGTATGATACCCCTTGGACGTCGTTGCCTGATCGAAGTGGCCCATCGCCGACCACGACTGCAACACTAACCCCTCCAATGGGAGCTGTATTTAGGGACTGGAGGGAACCGATTCTCCAAATGTTGCGCTCAGGCTCAGGCTCGCAGGGTGTGTTGGAAAAACGGCACGCGCGTGCGGGAAAACGATGGGATTAGGGAGGGTTGGGGAGTGGGCAAACGCGCGAGCGTTCCCGAGGGTATTCACATGTACTTTATACTACTGTATGTACTATATGTCAGTTGAATGGAAGGGGAATTAGTATGACACTCAGACAGTAAGAATGGTGCTAAGATGGATGGGGGGAAGCTCCGTGCGAGCTCGATTTCAACAGGGTGTCGATATCAACTTTCGCATTTGGGAATCGCCCACCAGCTTTAGCTCCGGCTACTCAGGGCCCTCTTTACTAAGCCCACCGCCGCCCGACTCCAGTTGCATTGTTGGCAGTCTATCGCTACAGTAACTTCAGTCGGTCCCGCCGACCCTAGGGATACAAGTACCTAAGGCATCCCAGAGGACCTCAGTCTCCTTCGTCTTATAAAACAGCACGTCTACGCCTCTCACCCAGCGACCTCCGGCAGTAAAGCTGTCGCCAGAATCACCAGTACCTCTATCTCCGGAACCCCCCATACCGTGAAGGGTGAAGGATGAAGGGACGCGATGTGACGACTCGAATTGGGTTTGAGTATGAAAGGTTGCTGGTCACAATCCATGTATTGTACTCGGCAGGTTGTTACTGTACTGTATCCATCAGATTCAACTATGATGCTCGATGGGGTTTCCGGATCACCGTAGATGTGAAGAGAAGTGTGATACTGTAAGTTGAAGGCGAGGTAAGCAGTCACTAGGCACGATGCATTTAGGACGATCAGGGCTCCGAGTCGAGTCATCTGCTCAACGAACACCGGATGCCAATGGACAATACAATACAGTAGTACAATCTCTGTCCTCTACGGGACCTACCGCCAAACAAAGAGTGGTGATTGAACCGTCTAAATGGGGAATGGTGAGTCAATAATATAATGCGTGCGCTAGGACGCGTTATAATAGCACTTTGTATTTCGACTGTAAATGGTTCATGGCGATATTGCTTGCGCTCATGCTGCGGTGTGCGGTGATCGGATCAGACAAAATATGGTGAGAATCCCGGGATTCTCAGTAGACTTTCAGTAGCTTCAGTAGGCTGACATTATTCGTATTGTAGTACAGGGTCAGGCCCTTGCCAGTGCGCACCCCTCTGATGTCTTCCGTGATCGTGGGATGTTAGTCACGTGAGAGGAGAATAGATAAAGTGGTGCGTATGAAAGAATGCTCTTTCCTGATCTAGCAAATGAAGACGAGAATGAGAGGAATATACCTACGTTTACCGTGAACCCATACCAGCGAGCCCGTCGACATTTCCCGATGAGAGAATCATTCCGCACCTCTTTCGTGGTGGGCGTTCCGTGCGATGTTGTGGTTTATCGACGGATCGGGAGGAGACAGCCATCATCAAAACTCGAAAGCTTTCCTGTAACCGATCACCTACAAACAAAGTAGTCTTACCACTGCCAGCAACAGCACGGAGATAATTGCACGCATGTGTCGATTTGTTGATGTCACTCACAAATTGCTGCATGAGTACTGACAGTGCTATCAATCGCGGGAGCGTATCGTATGGACCAAACATACCGAGAGTCAGATGATGAACACCATCCATTGGAGAAACCCTTCCGTCTGAGGGGCAACAAACAATACACTGGCAAGATGAAAAGCCAACAAAGCTAAGCGCGCCATCCTTAACAACCCCGATGTTCATTACAAGATAATACCATTTCCAGCGTCCGTGTCGCACTCATTCGAGCCCCCTCTTGCGTCAGTCGACCCAATCTTTATAGCACCGCTTCTACATTATTATCTCCCAAGAGCCTCTTTCCGAGTTTCTCTACATTGTGTGTTGTATTAGTAAGTACAAAATTGGAGAGGACAATGCTCGCTCAGCCGTCCTAGCTTGGCCTGTTGTATCGCAAGGGAGATGCTAGAGAGCGATTCGATTAGAGTGTTTATGGTAAATTTCGGTCATCGCTGTGTGGTCGATGGGATCGTATATGAATGTCGAGGCGCCTGAGAAAAGACTCGAAAGATTCGATAAGGACCACAAGGGCACCGTAATTCGTGCTAAGTCAACACAAGTTATGATGCCCTTGTAGTCTAGTACATCTTTGTGTGCCCGATGGCTGAACACAGATGTCACAAGAATCATCCCGAGATAATCCAGGTATGACAACACATGACAAGAAGTAGAACGATTCCAGAGAAGATCGCTTTTGCTGTGGGAATGGCTGAAGAGATGGGTTATGTGTGACAGTGCAAACGGGTGGAGTCGTACCGAACCGATACCCTCGCCAAGTACACCACTGGTGGAAAGGGTGTACTGTATACGACATTAACAGTCCGCTTGAACCACACCATAACATAACCTTTCCATCGTATCCTCGAAATTTATGGGGCTCTTGAGTCTTGAAGGACATCGACGACGGAGTGGGCAGATTCCCCATTTTCAATCTTGTCAACGATTTGATGTTGAACACAAGTTGTCCCTACTCGCTTCTAGAGTTCAAGGCAGCTTCGAAACATAATTTCAGCTCAGGAGAGGAGAGGGGTTGATGGACAAGGCGTTGAAATAGACAGGGGGACGGCTGTAACCGTGACAGTAGTACAGCCCGTTTTTCGCACGCCAAAGCTAAATATATAACTGAAGCAAGCAGTACTCAATCTCTTTACTCTCTTATTATAAAAAGTCGCGCAACGCGACGATGGTACAATACAAGACAAAGCATGATTGATATCATGAAAATATGGTCATCAAGTTGAAAATAGCGTTTTCCCAGATAATGATCACACGTGCAGGTCTGACTGACATCGCATGGTCGTGCCTGCCCTCAAACTGGGCAAACTGAGAAAAAAGAACCTCCACACTGCTAACATAAACACCCTGCCGACGTGTCCTCGTCCTGCACCTGGGACAGATCAATATTCCCCGGCATGCTCTCGGCTGTGCCACGGCGGGGTCCACTAGCAGTGGTGGTGGTGTTGGCGGCGGCGGTCCTTCCTGACGACTTGGGCTTCTCCTCATTCCACAGCGAGGGCGTATCGATGATGCGCACGACGACGTCGTCGAACGCCTCGGTTACACCCACGGCCGTCTTGGCGGACGCCTCGACGAATAGACATCCCGTCCGCGCTGCGAACGCTGCGCCTTCTGATGTGGGCACTTGTCGAGAGTATTCCTAGATGGGGTGCCGTGCGTGAGTGAGTGAGTGTCGCGCGTCAGCGGTCGGCGGGAAGGATTACGGTGATGAGAGGAGGGTAGGGTAGGGAAGGGAAAATGGACTCGGATCGTTACTTTACCTTGTCAAGCTTATTGCCAACAACGATCTTCACGACTTCAGGTGGGACATAGTTCTCGAGCTCCTCTAGCCATCGCGGGAGCGCCTCGAACGATTCTCGATTCGACACATCGTACACTAATGCATCACACACGTGCGGAAGCGAGGACAGAGATCCCTGTGAGCCACGAAGGGAGAAGTGTAGCACGGTGAATACTCGTACCGAGTATGACGCCCTGCGCTCCACGGTAATACGATGCAGTGATAGTGCGGAAACGTTCTTGGCCTGCAGTGTCCTACAATATATAGTACCAAAGAAGGCGCAAGAAAAGCATCTCAGCGTCTGTCCTTTCGGACGAGATGAGGAAAGCACAAGCGACGCACCCATATACTCATCTTGACCTTCCGTCCGTGAACCTCTAGTTTGTGTACCTGATATAGTAGTATTCCCACAACACACAACACAACCGTAACGCACACCCATACCCAAACGTCAATAATAAGGAAGAGAAAAGAGATAAGAGGGAGAGGTTGCGAGCGCACCCGAAAGTCAACACCGATTGTCGCGCTAGCCTCATCCTCGGGCAACCACTGCTTATCGGAGAAACGTAACAATAGACTGCTCTTCCCTACGGATGAGTTGCCAATGAGGAGCAACTTGACATTGATGAGTTCTTGTGACCGTGATTGCAGCGTCGGTGCCATCGTGTGGTGTGTGGGTTGTGCGAGTGGAGGATGTGCAGGATTAAGAGTGGAAGGTGACCCCGGTGAGGTTGAAGGTGTGTGGCGATGGGTTACCGGTCAGCTTTCGTATTCTGTGCGTGCCAGTGCCAGTGGGTGTTGGTGGGGCACTTATGGCGCTGGTCAGGAGCCGTTGGGGCCGTGGGTGCCAGAGAGGATCGCGTGGCCGCAATACCTCGCCTGCGAGGCGTGTCCTGAACGCACCCACCACCTCCATCATACATAATTTCGATAGCATTTCTTTCGTGTATATAGTCGCGGGAGAAACAGCGCAGACACAAGCTTCGACCCATTATACTCTACCTCCAAGGGGTGATCAAAAAATAGGGTGGGGTAAATAGGGTGGGGTCTGTAGAAGAGATGGTATGGTAGAACGCGATGATATGACTAGTAAATAGATTCTCTAGATGTAAACGGAAGCCCAAGGCAGGTCATCCTCTGGGTCGTCCTCGCTAGGATCATCTGGCGATGGTTCCGGGGAAGGCTCAGGAACCTCCTCGTCACGGCATACAGCCGGGACATTGTGACCCTGCAAACGAAGGACGTTAATAAACGTAAGATCGGGTGTCATGTCAAAAGAAGTTCTCACATCCTTGCGGATACCTCCTCCCCACGGAGTACGTCCCTGAACCGACGCGTCTACTCCGAGTCCTTTCTCCGCAAAGGCCAACCACAAATCACAGAAATTCTCTCCGCCTGTCAAGACCTGGTCGGCCTGGATGATGGCATCACGGGCTTCAAAGAAACCCGGACGGCATTGCTGCAGCTTCATGGCGTTGAGCACGAGCTGCACTATTAGGGAATTACCGTGCTTCGGCACAAGCTGTCCTGCCGCGCCCGCTGCAAGAGTCTCCGGCGAACGGTAGAAGTCACCGATGGGAATAGTACCATCTTCGAGGGGAGGAGGCGGGAAGAGCGAGCCGACGTAACCGTGCTTCGCGATCATACGCTGACCGACGATCCAAAGTATCTGTGCCCAGACCTCACCAATCGCGTGAACTCCCCAGTACCCGGGCTTGTCGAGTGTCTTGTAAGTGGACGGATTAACGGTCTCGTTCTACGAAGCGGTCAAAAAT
This sequence comes from Russula emetica, assembly GCA_015178925.1. NCBI lineage: Eukaryota > Fungi > Basidiomycota > Agaricomycetes > Russulales > Russulaceae > Russula > Russula emetica. The sequence goes on along the minus strand of WHVC01000020.1, from coordinate 57,873 downwards.
CAGATGCGGCAAAAGCTTATAGAAATGTGGCTCACAAGAGAGTAAGGGTAATTCCGAATGCCATCAACTTGGTTGGCAGCCCAAGCGCCCATGGGATAGTCAGAGTAATTAGCGTTGCTGCGAATGACGGTAGCAAGGAAATCTATGCAACCAAGTCAGTACGGGAATCCTTCTCGTAAAAGGTTTAATTCACCTCCCCAACCCTCACCCATTCCGCCGCTTTCACCCCATCCAAGGCATCCGGAGTTCGCGGGTCCACCGGTCAAGCGGATGCTGAGACCATGAGACAACTCGTGAATAACAATACCAGCCTCCAGATCGCCATCACGGTAAGGATTCGCCGTCTTCCACAGGTACATCCTGCACCGACCGTTCTGCCCGTCTGGTGGGGTCATGAAGTTTGCGTTATTGTATCCGGAACCGTCCTGGGCATTTGCGATGACGGCGTCGTTCTCCTCGCCACCGCGTCCAAAGTTATGTTGTTGGAAGTTGCCGGAGACTTCGTCAAAGCCATAACTGAACACCCTCGGTCACATTAATGTGAATATACCCATAATAGCACGTACCGGTAATAGAGATCGTGGACTAGGTTGGAAGTGTAGAAAAGTTGTGTGACAGTTGTATTGATGTATTTCATCGCCTCGTCCCGCGAGTCAGAATCCACAGTACGCTTGGGATTGTAGGTATAGTTGAACACCAGCTGTTCGCCGCCATCGGGCCGGTAATTCTGGAGCCAATTGGACAGGCCTTCCCAGTTCTCGTGAGCAAACACCTGTAAGTGTTTTAGTACCATCTCTGAAGGACAATGAAGGACGTGCGGACATTGTTGCCAAAGGTAGTGGTATAATTAGAGTAATTTGCCCTTCTTGAGGTTAGAGGAGGAGGGATCGTTGGCAACAGGGATAACGTGCCACCCAAGAGGGCTAGCCAGGGTATCAAAGTTCTCTTTGGCAAGAGAACGGTTGCCCTCTGAGGGATCGTTGATGCCCCATTCAAAGACGTGGTATGTGGCAGGTGGATGCTGTGCGGGCTCCGGAGGAACGGGTGGTTCTGACGGAACTGGACGCTTCGGAGAAACTGGAGGCTCCGGAGAGACAGGAGCATCCGATGCCCAATCGACGACGGAAAGGATGCGATGGGGCGCCTGGCGCGAAATGACTGCTTCGTACCAGTTATCCTGCATCTCAACCTCGAACTGGGGACAACTCAGAAACTCATAGAGGAAATAGAAATCGGTACGCTCACCCGCCAAGCCTGCATGAGCATGGTCTTGTCGCCATCAGGGAGTTGGATATAGACGGGCTTCGCCTTGACGGGAGAGACGGCATCGGGGACGTTATCAATCATCTCGACGAGAACACCGTATTCGTCACCGATAAAGTGGGACTCGAACCAAGAAATCATGTTCTCCCTTATCTGATCGTGTTTGTCGAGAATCTCTGTCACGACGGTATCATAGTGGAGTAGCAGCAACCATAAACTGAAGAAGGGCGTCGCGCGGATCTGCGACGTCATCAGGTTTGGTATATCGCCTCTGGGCGAGCTCGTAAGGCGTGCGGACGTGTTCGCAGTTCCAGCGGTGAAGGCGGGACATGCGATCAAGGACCTCATCATTGGGTGGCAAGCCAGACAAAGTGATCTGATCGGTTGCGACGGACTCCTGCCGGAATAGGCTAAGGCGCTCGACTAGTTGGTCTTGCAACAGGTCGCAAAACTCTGCATGAGGGCCGGGAGTGATCGGCTCATCAATGAGGGAGATACTGGGTACACTGCCACGATAAAACTGGGGTGATAAAATTAGCGCCCTTCCGACGGAGATAGTCCTAGGACAACACTCACCGAGTCACCATACGAGATGACCGCGCCAGCCTTCACATTGACATTGATGTCACCGTCTGCAACCTCTATACCGTTTATCATCTGACGGAAGAAGACATGGGTGACACCAGTGGCCTTGTCGGTGTAAGAGTCCTTGCGCAAGGCAAAACTGTTATCTCCGGAGAGTTGATCTTCGAGGACCGTGGTAACAAAGCTCCTGGCCACCTCATACGGGTTTGAAGTGGCGAAAGAGGCCTTTGGAGAGGAGACAGGATTGGTGTGGAACTTGGCATGAGGGTGAACAGGACCAAATCCCATGGTCTTGCGACGGGAAATTGGACCGTCATGGGCAAGAGTAGAGCCGAGGAGGCCGACAAGGGCCAGAGAAGTCTTTGAGGATAAGCGCATGGGAGGAGAGGGGGTTGTCCCGATAACAACCGACCTACACAAGGAGGAGGGTTGATATACAAGACAGACAAGGGATTACTAGTGGTGGATAAGGGATAAGCGGTGGCAAGTTTAAGTGGCGGAGCGGAGCAGCACTATTCCGGATTTACGGCCCTTTCGGTCCGATCTTCCCACGGTGTCCGCCCACACACACTCCGCAGTGGTTCGAACAGGGCACAAGACGTGCGGCTTCAGTCGACCTTTAACGACATCCTCTCTTCATCTGCCACGATATTCCCTTTACATCGTCTCTCCAACGTATGCTCTCCCTTCTTATCAGATGTTTTCTCTCTCACACGATGTCAGCCGACTCAGAGGAACCCCTCTTTTCTTCCCTCGTCTGGACTAATTCCTGGGGTAGTGGATCGATGTGCGAATTCTCTTATCTCTGCATGTCGTGTGCTCATGATTATCGTAGCGTTTCTCACGAGTCATACGAACGCTCGAGTTCAAGCGATTCAGACCCACCGTGTCGCTCCGAACAATAGTCGTTACCTGCCATGTTTCCTAGAGTCAGCTTTGTCCTCGCAGGAAACCGCATATACGCTGCCTTTAAAGCAGCGGTTGCCCGAATGGACAAGTCTCTGAACCCACGAGATACTATTCGGCGGTTACAAAATCACACCTTCGCCTTCTCTGACCTCGTCTACCTCATCCACATCGTCAACTCCGCATTCTGGCTCGTGATCATGGGAGTACCCGGTTTTCCAATCAAGCTCTTCATCCCTGTCCTCCACATTGGCCTCCTTCTCGTACCCTTCACTTCCCAGTTCTTCCTCCCTGCGTTGCCTGTCACAACCTATCTCATCACTTTTTATTCTTCTCAATTCATCCCAAATAACCGCCGACCTAGCATATACGTTTCTGTATTGCCAACTCTCGAATCGGTCCTTTTCGGAGCCAACATCTCCGATCTCCTCACCCGCTACACACACCCCGTCCTAGATGTCATTGCATGGTTACCTTATGGCGTCGGTCACTTTACTATTCCTTTCCTAGTTGCCATCTTCCTTTGGCTCTTCCGACCGAAACAAGTACTCCACCTTTGGGGACGCGCGTTCGGCTGGATGAACTTTGTTGGGGTTGTGACGCAAATCATCTTTCCCTGCGCTGCGCCTTGGTATGAAGTCATCTTTGGTCTCACCCCTGCCGAATACTCCATGAAGGGCTCCCCTGGCGGGCTGCTGCGCATCGACAACCTCTTGCATAGCCACGGTTACACCGTTGCCTTTAGCAACTCTCCCGTTGTTTTCGGTGCCTTCCCTTCACTCCACTCCGCTTGCGCCACAATGGAAGCCCTCTTCCTTGCCCACTTCTTCCCACAGGTGGCAACCTATGCCTGGGGCTACGCCGCCGTTCTATATTGGGCAACGATGTACCTCACCCACCATTACCTCATCGACGTCGTCGGTGGTTCCTGTCTCGCCATCGCCTTCTTCTACATCTTCCTCCCAGATGACCTTAAAGGCCCCCTTGCGACCGCCTCACCTACCGGCATGCTTGCCAACGGCGCGGCCCACTGTAACGGGCGATCAAAATACGAGATCTACGACATCGAGGAACCTCATCTAGACGGCGATGGGTTATCGTACGAACTCTCGAGCGACGCAGGGAGCTGATGAAGAGGACACGGGCATCGCGTATCGTTCACCTGGGATGAACGGTGGTAGTAGGGACCCGCCAAATTCGGCAATGCCACTCATCGGACCCGGCGCGAAGCAGGCTCGACGCAGCCACAAGCACACGGCGAGCATCGCGAGCCTTATTCGCGCTGACGACCGCGTCGAGGACGGGTGGAGTCCGATTGGCACCGGCTCGTTTGTCTTACCGCCGACACCGACGCGCTCTGAGCGGGATGTGCGATGAGATGGAGCGGCGTGTCAGTGGCAGGGCCAGCTAGTGAGGTGATTGGCACGGTGTATATAAATCATAGTTTGATATACCACTAGTGTATTTATGAGTCTTTTCTCCTCCACTCTCCCTCTTTCCCTGTCTTCGTAAGCTCATCCTGGATCCTGGACAGCTTTGGATTATTTTGTCCTCGTATTTTTTTCGTATCTGTTGGTTACAGCATGTCTAGCACGTTCGTGTAATTTGCATGCACAATCCAAATACCACTGACGATTTTCGTCTGCACTGCAATTTATGATTAGTCCAAGCTGTTGTCCGAGTCGGACATTGGTCGGACGTTAGCGCGTCAGGCCGCGTCAGGCCACGCGTCGACGGCGGTGGAACAGCACCCGAGTTTGAATTGTCAGATACCCGGCATTCCCCGGTTCGGCCGTACGCGTCCATAAGGGGAACTCCGCGTGATCGCGTGCGGGAGCAAAAGCGGCCGTAACCTATTGCGACGGCGGCGACCTCTAAAATCTTGCCTCGTGAAATATTTATCCGCCGGATTGACGTTGCTTGCCGTGGACGCTTGGTTTGTTCAGAGATCAGAAACACCGCGTCTCTCTACGCAACGCTCGGCGTGTGCCGCTTGCGGGATCAGCTCAACTCCGAGTCGACTCCAATGATCAGAAAACAGAGTAACTACTCTTCATTTCCCCACCGGCGGCGCGATGCCCCCAATAAAAAAAAGAGAGAAGCAATCTTTATCCAGTACACTTCCTCTGATCGTTTTCGTTTCCAGGACCGTTGAGACTTGCAATGAATGGCTCAGCGAAAAAGGCAAAAAAGGCAACGCAAGAGTGTCCGAGTCTTTGCTTGAAGTTTGTCTGAGACTCTGTCTGAGTCAGGGTTGCGTGAACCGAGACAGACAAGACCGAAACAATGTCAAGTAAGTTACTGTACAATACAATAAGAATGGCCTCGTCCATCGAATTGGGTGCGGCTGCAGATGCGACGACAGGATGGTCAGAGTTCTACGCATCAATAAACTACTGTACAGTAGAGACGTGAAATAGGCCATTCACGGGTCTTGTTGGATAGTACTTGACCTGCAGGGGCTCGGATGATATTACTGTATCTCCTGCCTCAAAAATCGTCATGTTCGTCCGTCCGGAGTTTCGTCTTACGTTATAGCAACCTACTGTACAGTAGTTGGTCAGAAATCAAATGAATATCGCAGCGCACGCCATCTTGATCAAGTCTCAAACTCTAAATAGCTTGTATATTGTAAAGCACCGTTATATGTAACATTAATCCTCGCGACAGAAGGACCTGCCAAAACCGTCGCCCACATATCGAAGTTAGTTTACCACAGGCAGGTGACGTATGCAAGGCACGGAATGTCGTATTCCACAGGGTCGTCGTCATCGTCGGCAGGGCGAGGAGGGGGCCGTTTCTTATCAGACTTGGTCAGGAACTTGCACCGAGCGGGTATCACAGCCCTTGCCAATGCGCTGACGCGTCGCCTCGAGCGAACAAGGAAGCCAGGCGGTTTGGATGCAGTGCGCGCAGACGTTACACTGGCACTTGTACTAGCGCTTGTACTTGTCCTATCGGTTCCTTCCTCAAAGACGACCTGCATGTGATCTTCAAAAATTCCACGGAATTTCACATGGCCATCGAAAAAATGTGGTGCATCGCTTTTGTTTAGTGGGGCTTGAAACACAGCGGCGGCATCAGCAGAGTATGGGGAAGGAAATGTCCGATTTGATTCATCCGAAATCGACGGAAATGGGATATGGCTTCTGTCAGAGGATGAATGGTGCGTGCCGAACGAGCTGGTGCTGGTGCCTGAGTCACGGTGTCCGCTTGTCGAGATTGTCATTGCGTGTGAAAAGCGGGTAAGAAGGTCTGAGAGAGGCGTGTGGCAGACATTATTCTGATTCCTCGTGCGCTGGGCCGCGTGACGTCGGCGGTGACGAAGAGAGTGATTCCGAAGGCTACCATATGAAGAGTGTTGGGAAGGCGATGCTTCACCACGTAGACGGGGGAGGCTGGGGCTATCGGAGCGAGTACCTCCACCGACGTCATGTCCACGCTCGATTTTGGCGTACGTCTTGTGCGCACGGGGGAAAGTGTTGCGCCAGCTAGGAATTGTGCGCAGAGACGATAAGCTGTATACGCTGGTTCCGACCCGGTTCACGAAACGAGATATCGTAGAACTGGAACGCGAAGGAAGAGGACGGGTTTCACGGTCGGAGAGCGGGACAGCTGATTTCTCTTCTACGTGGCTATCGGTCAAAGGCATTAGCTGAGGTGATGCGCTGCCGACACCTGTGTCGTGTCTGAACATTTGAACTTCTTTCTCGCCCATGTAACACGCACCGGAATTGCTCTTATGCTCCCAACGCTCTTGCACTGCAACCTGTCTTGAGGAAGCATCTTCTCGCTGAGTGAGGGAATCAAGCTGATCATTCAGCAAAGCATCGGGATCAATCATTGAGGTGGTCGTTTCACTGTGACGTGCAGAACGGGTCATTACGGGCATAGGGGGGGACGTGACACGCAGCCTTCATCGAGGGCGGGGGACGTGTATATATGTGAAACGTTTCTGGGCAGGCGGCGGGGAAGTCGCGATAGTCGCGTTGGCCTGTCAACCTAGCGTAGTCCTAGTGTTCGGCTAGACAAACTCACTTCGTAAAATGAATGAAGACGCCGTCACTGACGGAGCTAGGAAGGGTGTGACTCGGAGTTAGAGTTCCTGCTACTGTAGTGCAAGATGTCAGTGAACGACACGTCTACTAAGCCAGTTGAAGTGAAATTCCCGTCCGATTCTGCAGGGAAACGAGTAAGGCAGTGCCACTAAGTTAGCGTCGTGATGATCATTCAGCACCAAACGGTGAGCGGATAGCGTATTCCGAACATCGATCGAAGAGTAAACCTGTGATTGGTTCTTAAACACCGGTGAAATCTGAGCTTTTCTCGGCCGTCCCGTTCTGTGGGAGATCAGAAACTTCACATCAGTGCGCTGTGCAATAGATGAAATCAGTCGGACTATCATGATAGACAGGCGGCAATTGGTCGGCTCACTCGGCTGGTCGGGTGGCAGGCGGCTATTTTAGTGGGCTTCCGTAATATTAATGGGTCGTGGGCATGGGGCTGTCCTTAGAAAGGGTTAGTTCACGATCGCGCGCACGCCGTAGCTGGGCGTACTGTACTGTTCCTGACCCCAGGCACAGCAGTATTCGTCAGGCTGTTCCGCGAACTGACTCAACATGAAGGCAAGTTCAAGACGATTTGACAGTTCGCAAATGCGATGCTTTCCTTATTTGGTGTCACGCAAGTTACCGAGAGCCACTGCCACGCGGACACCGATCATCGTCACACCCACCTGGCCATGCACGTCCTCCACATTCAATCCCGCCGAATTTCCTTGATTTTCTCACAGGGCGCAGATGGCGCATCGCACCCCTTTTCGTTTTGGAAAAAAAAGACAAATCAAGTCTTCTTGGCATTGGTCATAGGGCTGATACATATGTTACCACAGGAACTGAACGAGGGCGAAAACGGTCTGGCTCACACATGGCTGATGAAACTATACATGCATTCATTCATTCGAATATGGCGGCATTTGAACTTGGTCAGGGTCATGAGGCGGTCGACGGTGTCGTGACGTATTAGCTTTGACGGACCCCTAAAACTTTGACCTGAGGAGAATCATGCGATCTCGGTCTCCTCTTGGGGCATCTCCTTCGGCAACCTATGGCTTTTGCGCCATGGGTATTTCTGCACGACACTGCATATAACCCGGTGAATTTTGTTCGGATCAAGGATCAGCGTAGATTAAAATGCCGGGGATGAGGTTCTTGCCAGGTACTGGGCTCCCCCACGCGCAGAAAGCTCTCCTTTTTGACATACGTTCTCTTTGGATCATCCATATTCCTGGAAATATGAGGCGGCAGCCAGCAGTATTTATTGCTCACCTTTTCCTTGGTGAACTTCATCTTCATCAAGCATGCCATCATCTCAGGTGAGGAGGTCCCTGTTCTGTGAATCATGACTCGTGCCGTCTGATGTCTTGTATACGAAGCCTCTTGTCCACGCTAGCGACATTCTTGTAGATGGCTTTATTGCTCGCACATTTACTCCCCAAGACGCACTCGATTTTTTCGCCCTTTTGCTCAAGACACCGGACTTCCTGCGACACCATCGCATATTATACTCGAAGGGGGTATGGTACGCCATGCGAAATGCGCCTTATGTGCAGTCACCATCGCCAGCGGCTTCGATTCAGAATCCTTCCCTGCCGCTGGACTATAGTGTCAGGACAACTCGAGGCACCGTCATTCCCCAGCGCCGCTGGACCCCGGCTGATGAAGTCGATGTTCACCGTCACGTCGAGTGCAGTGCACTTCAGCCGCCCATCTTCTTTATCAATCATAATGGGGGGACTGGTTTCTGGTTACCAGACATCCTCCAGGGTCGCCATCACGATCTTTACGACGGGGATAGAGAAGCACAGCTTGGAGGAAAGACGACGACACATATACGTATCAACGTAAGTTCACACACCCATTACCAGCTGCAAAATTCTCATACATACTCCTCGACCTCCCTCTCAGTGGCCTGGATATCGGGATTGGAAGCGTCAGATACCCATTCGAGACGAGACCCGTGCGCGGAAACCGATCACATTTGCTCGGTTCATGAAGCACATCGGTACTTCGGTTAATAAGTTTCTCAATGTGAGCCCCTCGTCCTGCGATATCATCCGACTCGCAGTCGCCACTGAATAAGCCCCCTCTCTTTCAATCAGCAATCCATGGCAAGTGACCATATGGCCAACCCCGGATGGGTAATCGGGACGAATGGGATTATACAAAGCCACGTCAAGATCATCGGTGCCGTACATGTCTCTGCCGGTAGCTGGATGCCGATCATGCAGCTCACTGGGTATGTGCTCTAGAAGCATACCGATCCACGCAGCGTTTTCACGTCTCCGGTAATTACTACTGTATTTGTTAGTTAATGGCTTCTCGGTTAGTTAGGCGTTTTAGGGTAGGCATCAGTCTCATCAATTGGTATCTCAGGCAGCATCAGGAAGCAGACATTGAACAGTGCCTTGGATCTGAACGAACTGACGGTATTATCGGTACTTTAGTAATTCATTCCGTATCAATACTTATCTACCCCACCTAATACGACCTATAGAAGACTCGGACTGGAGACGGTGCCTTATCGACACGCTACGCTGTGTTCATTTCATGTCAGAGAGGTGTGTGCGTAACATCGGTAACTGAAAGGACCGCATTCCTGGCCTCGAACTCATACAGGAAAGGTGAAGGGCGGGGAAACTAGAAGACCGTCAATAAGAAACCGAAATTCACCCGTCGAAACTCCGCCCTGCCTGCACGTAGTGAGCAAAGGACCGCAGGCACGAACAATCAAAATGAATTAGAGGGGAGTTCCTCGCCCTCTCTCGCCCTTATTGCGCCCCGCCCATCCTCTGACGCGTGTCAATGAGACTGTTGCGCTGATCATCATCTGATATCAGTACGGTTAACTGCTGTATACCCGCATTGCGTCCAATCTTACGCTTACGTCCTTGATTACCGCCCGGTAAATAACTGAACTCCTGAGGACCCGGGTACCAACCCTATATATGGCAATCGGTGATATTATTGATCACCGAACTCGTCGATGGCAGCAACTCACTTTCCGCCTCTGCTCCGTCCATCACGGTCATCATGATCGTCATCGCCACTTATTGAATCGCCACTCAATATTCAATGAGAAGGGGTCACACGTACGACCCGCACATCGTCTCATGCCGATGCACGTTTGACGTCAACACCGGGCCACCGGCGAACGCCGAGGGCCTTATGGCCCCATCAACGGTTTCCGTGGAATCTGGGTTCTTCAATATCATGGGGTGGGGCGCAGTCCGAAGCGGTACACGAGTCGCCATCTCATCACGCCGTGACGTTCACGCAAATAAGCAGAAGCACTGGTAGCACACCCTAACCAAGCCGCGTCCATGCCGCGTCGCGTCGCCTCCCGGCCAGTCCACGTACTGTACCCTGTTATGGGTTGGGCTCTCTTAGTTTTGGTCTAGTGGTTGAGCCCTGGCTACTCGTACTTGGTTTGCCGACAGTGCCTCGGTGTATGGCGGTGATGGTGTGCACAGATAAGCTGGAATACAAATCGCGATCGCGACAGTGCGCCTGTGTACCCGACTCGGAGCATGCGCCGGCGATTTTTATGGGTTTATATGTGCCGGCCAGTGTGGGGATGAAGCGGGTTCAAAAGGTATACGTTTCGTGCTCTCGACACCTTCGAGCTGCCTGCATGCTCTTCGTGCAAGAGCACCACCCTGCCCCAAATCTGTCATCACGCTCACTGTGGTTTCACTGTCGCTAAAAATAGAGGCGCTTCGCAAATCGGTCAGATCAAGAACCTTCATGTTCGCAAGGTATACAGTGGTTTAAATATTTTCGACGAGGTTAGTGATTGGTGCATTTGAGCATACCTCTAAACGCAGACTAAAATGCACATCATGGAGTCCGCGGATGAGGAAAGCCGACAATCGGCGGCGTAACATAGCATCACCGTATACAACAGGGCCAGCACCTCGTATTTTCATCCGTATTTTCCTCCGTGTGACCGGTCCTCGAAGCACCACCACCTTGTGGTTCCGATGGGTCACCTTCCTGCTGTCCGCGTTGCTGCTCTTGTAGTCCAATCCCTCCCGACCTTCTGACTTCCACAAGTCGTTCTGGCGATACGCCCCCTCCCGGTGGTTCACCCCCTTCTGGAGGACCATCCCTACCTGGAGGGCCGCCTCCTCCTAACAGACCCCGCATCCCTTCCCCACGGCTACCTTCACCCGACTGACTCAACTGTGTGGGCTCACATCTTGTTGATTCCTAGTGGCCAGCGGATGATTGATCTCAAGTGGAGCGGGCTGGGTTGCGGTTAGCTCGTCGGGCCCCTCACTAGATTTTCTCATATTCGGGGGCGGTGGTGGTGGTTCTTCTCGGGAGTCCAAGGTCACGTGGTCCAATTCAGATTCATCTGAAGACGTAGAGGAGTATTCACGGTTGAGATCATTGAGACCTTGTCCTAGCCGAAGCTTTGATCGATTGCGGGTGTGGGCACCTAGTCGCTTCATCGTTGGCACTTAGTGATATGGATTTCCTAATGTGATCGCCCTACTAAACTGCGGTTATATCACTGCCATAATATCAGAATGGTGTAGGAAAGAATTCGAAGGCGTTTCCGCAGCATTGTTATGTTCTGGGAGGGACATCTTTAGTGCTGTTGAGGGCCCACGCAGTTGTCATATTGGTCGTTGGTGGCGTCTTCGATTGAACTGGTCCTGAAAGTGTATGAGTGCGATTCTGCTAGCGTCTTAAGTTGTCGGAGGGATCACTTTGCATCTCTGCATTTGACTCGGAGACGTACGCTCAGCACTGTGACCGGTAAGCGCTGACTAAGCCTTGTGCAAGATCCCATTCCTGCCTCGGGCTCAGCTCATCTACAGTACTGTGAAAAAAGTCTGTGATCCAAGGTCGAGCGCTTAACCGCAGCGCTCATCAATCTTCCACCAATTACGCCCCACCTTTTTTTGTGATTAGCTCATGACCGTTTGTAATATCGATAAGCAACGTGGTGGTACACGGACCCTCCATTTCAACACTCTACCACCGTGACCCCATCCCATTATCTCCCCACCTTTTCCTCCCAACGAACCAACACTCCGATCCCACATTTCTTCCCCCACTTTTGACATGAGTGACCAGTCAGGATCGTCACATTTGCGTGTGCTCCTTGAGGCCGCTTTGGGGGACTACAAGCAGCAAACGGGCATAGAATTGGCCGAACATCCTCTCGCCGAGCGCCTCCAGAATTGTAACTCGGTCGAGTCCGTTACCGCCATTCTTCGTGAACAAGCGCAAGACTTCAAGGAATTCCGAGAAAAGGACAAAGTTTTGAAGCCACTCAAAAAGGTCTTAACCGTTTTGCATAGACTTTCCTCCATTGCCGATTTTGCTCAGGATGTCAGCTTGGTATGCCATAATGTCCGTATGCGCCGACGGTGTTCAACGTCTCTGACTCTCGTCCTATAGCATCTCCCGCCCATGAAAGCAATACAGACTGGCCTCGGTATTCTACTTTCTGTATGTACCTATATCATTTTGTCTCTGAGCGCACATCTTTGTAACATTTAAGCGTATTAGGCAGTCAGGGGCGTTACAGATGACTATAGTGCTCTGGCCGATCTGCTCGAGTCGATTGGGCACTTCCTCAATCGCCTCGAGATCTATACCGACTCGGAGGTCCCTCCCACAGAAGCCATGAATGAGATGATTGTCAAGATACTCGTGGACCTGCTCTCCACACTCGCGTTGACGACCAAAGAGACAAAGCAGGGAAAAATTAGTGAGTCCATCGCCGGTGAGGGAATCTATTACCTGACTTATGAATGAAGAAAAACTTGTTCGGAAGCTTGTTGGCGAGAAGAAGATGGAGGCGATGGTCCAGAGGCTGGACCGATTGACGCAGGACGAGGCTCGGCAAACCGTAGCACAGATCCTTAAGGTCATCCATGGTCTTGTCAAGAATATGAAGGTGGTAATGGACGGTGAGCAAATCCACCAAGCTCGTCGCTGGCTGGGTATAAAGGATCTTTCCCTGTAGACGGCGAGGTATCGGTTGACCATCTTAAGGAAACCCTCGGTATGTTTTCCAGGTCACAATTAAGTGATCATGTATCTGACTGAGCATCAGAAATTATGCATCAAGTCGCGAGTGATTTAAACAAGGCGAAGCGTGAGCGATTTTTTGATGTTGTGGTGGCTGACTGGGATCACTGAGATTGTCCAACAGGTGACAGCTTACAGAAAGATATTTTCGGGTGGCTATCACCACCTGATCCGTGGAAGAACCACCATGCTGCCTGCAAATCACGCCATCGCGGGACTGCAGAGTGGTTCATTCAGAGCAGCACGTTTTCAGAATGGAGAACGTCCAAAGTCCCGGGTTCACTTCTATGGGTCCATGGGAAACGTCTGTTAATCCTCTTTGCAGTTCAACAGAGACTTATTTATTTATTTTCGCAGCGGGCGCTGGAAAAAGCGTCTTTTGGTACGTGAAATTTTTATATTTTCATCTCAGAAACTTATTGTGTTCGTCAGCTCCACAATCACCGAAGACATCCGTGCCATGCGGAAAGCTGGACTCGCGTCATTAGCATTTTTCTACTGTGATTTTAGGGAAGACCGAAAGAAGGAATTGCGCGGACTGCTCTCGTCCTTCCTAGTCCAACTTTATCACCAATCCGACTCCTACTTCGATATTCTTTCCAACTTCTACTCGGAACATGACAACGGTTCACGTCCTCCCAGCGACGATGCACTTGCGGGATGTTTGAAGGACCTACTTAAACTCCCCGGACTGGCCCCCGTCTATCTCATCGTAGATGCTTTGGACGAATGTCCAAACCCATCTGTCGTCCGATCTCCCCGTGCCGAAGTCCTAAGCCTCATAGAGGAACTTATCAAAACACAAATTCTGAATCTGCGAATCTGCGTCACCAGCCGACCGGAACTTGATATCAAGGGTATCCTCGATCCTCTAATTTTCCGCTCTGTTTCCCTGCACGACGAGAGCGGACAAAAGAGGGATATCGAGGACTACATCAAGTCGGTCATTAATACGCGTACAATACTAAAAGGAAGGTGGAAAGAAGAGCACAGGAAACTGGCCAGCGACGTCCTCATCGAAAAATCGAATGGGATGTAAGACGTCGATAGTGAACTCTGGATGACTCTTGCTCATTTCTGTGATGTAGGTTCAGATGGGTAGATTGTCAAGTGGTCCACATTTGCGACTGCATCCCAGCACGTATCCGGCACGCACTGGCCGAGTTACCAGAGACGCTGGACGAGACATATGAGCGTACCTTGCAAGGGATCAATAAGGCAAACTGGGAATTCGCTCATCGCATGTTTCAGTTCGTCTCAGTGGCTTCCCGTCCACTTCACGTCAAGGAACTAGCCGACTTGCTCGCATTCGATTTCGACGCAGGATCAATACCGAAATTTTATGAGGATTGGCGCCTGGAAAATCCAGCGGATGCCGTATTGTCTACATGTTCCACTCTACTTGCCATTGTCAACGACCGAGGTTCCCCTGTCATAGAATTCTCACATTTTTCCGTCAAGGAATTCTTGACGTCCACCCGCCTTGCTGAAGCAACCGACATTATTTCCCGCCGTTATCACGTTTCTATGACACCTGCGCATACCCTTGTAGCACAAGCCTGTTTGGGCATTCTGCTACATCTGGATAAGGATATCACCAATGACCGTCTGGAAGATTTCCCTCTCGCTGAATATGCTGCGAAGCACTGGCTTGATCATGCCCGGTCCGAAGACGTGTCGCGAAATGTGGAGGATGGGATAAAACAACTATTCGACCCGACCAAACCACATCTTGCGATCTGCGTCTGGATATATGACCCAGCAGTTGCGACATGGCCACAAATGACACGAAACGAAACGCCACTGTTACTTCGCCAAACCTCCTTGCATTATGCCGCTTCCTGGGGCTTACATCTTGTTGTAGAGTTCCTCATCATCGAGCACTCACAGGATGTGTGTTCTCGGGACTCCACCCACAATGCGACTCCATTGCATCTAGCCTTGCGAAACGGACACGTGAAGGTTGCTTGCAAGCTTATTGATCGCGGCGCGGATGTGACAGCCCCGAATAATGGCGGTGAGACACCGTTACATCTGGCGTTGCAGAAGGGACAGGTGGACGTCGCTCCCATGCTTATTAAGCGCGGCGCGGATCTGACAGCCAGGAACAAATACGGGTGGACTCCATTACATCTCGCGTCATATTGGGGTCAAGTAGACGTCGCTCGCATGCTTATTGAGCGTGGCACGGATCTGACAGCCCAGGACAGGGACGGGTGGACTCCATTACATCTCGCGTCGTATCGGGGACAAGTAGACGTCGCTTGCATGCTTATTGAGCGCGACGCGGATGCGACAGCCCAGAACAATGACGGGCAGACACCATTACATCTCGCGTTATATTTGGGACAAGTAGACGTCGCTCGCATACTTATTGAGCGCGGCGCGGATGCGACAGCCCAGAATAAACGCGGGGAGACACCATTACATCGGGCGTTGCAGAAGGGACAAGTGGACGTCGCTCGCATGCTTATTGAGCGCGGCGCGGATGCGACAGCCCAGAATAAACGCGGGGAGACACCATTACATCGGGCGTTGCAGAAGGGACAAGTGGACGTCGCTCGCATGCTTATTGAGTGCGGCGCGGATGTGACAGCCCAGAACGAATTCAGGGAGACTCCATTACATCTCGCGTTGCAAGAGGGACAAGTAGACGCCGCTTGCATGCTTATTGAGCGCGGCGCGGATGTGACAGCCCAGAACAAATACGGGGAGACCCCTTTACATCTGGCGTCAGCTCCACCATTTTGGGACTGGATTTCGCCGCAGAAATATGCAGAAGTTGCTCATATGCTTCTCGAACATGGCGCAGACGTCAGTGCCCGGAATGAAAATGGATCGACTCCATTTGTTCTCGCATTGCGACGTGGGCTTGCAGAAATCATACATGTCCTTGTCCAGCATGGTGCTGATTCTGGTGCCCACGACAACGCGAATTTGTACGAGTACCATGTGATATAATTAATATCTTATTTATTTAACTTACTGTTAAACCACAGGGAAGAGAAACATGACATTCTAGTTTGTAAGAAAACTGAATGTCGCACGAAACACATTCCCAGTGGATCTATGTAATATAATAATTGTCAGCAACGAGTGTTGGAAAACGTGTATGCAGCCTGTCCGCCTGAGGCGCAGTGACACAGCGCCACAAATGGCTTCAGCTATACCGGCCCGCTAAATGACTCTCAGGGCTGGG
The DNA here is from genome assembly GCA_015178925.1 of Russula emetica. Lineage (NCBI taxonomy): Eukaryota > Fungi > Basidiomycota > Agaricomycetes > Russulales > Russulaceae > Russula > Russula emetica. Next base: position 41,811 of record WHVC01000020.1, on the reverse strand, counting down.
TGACGTTTTCCTCATGGTTAGCGGTTATCGTAGGGTTAAGTGAAAAGGAACCACCTGGTTCTATTTTGTGGCACGATTACCCACTTCCTACATAACTGAGACAGTCTGCAGGCCAATTCTCAGAGTCTGAGTCTTTCCCTGTGCTGCAATTCCTGTTCCTGTTCCACTATTGTAGTACCGTAAGGTGGGGACCACTCCGGCTCCGTTTTCCATTAAAGCATATTCACAGTAGGCTTTCCTTAATTCCTTAGGAATATTCGAGTGGGGCTCAGGGTAATTTTATGCAAAATCTGATGCAATCAACAAGGAATGTTCAACTTGAACTGGAGCCTCAAATCAATTCAAATGCGTGATCATGCGTGAGTTGTTGAATCTGCAAGACTGCTGCCATGCATGTTTGGCATCAAGACTATCTTAGCAGCAACTGTGGCTACATTTGTGTTGCCTCCACCATCCTTGACTATGCGCCATTCAATCAGTGGGTCGCATGAAGCGATTTTACTCTTATGAGTGCGGTGCACTGGCAGAGGCCCTGATTGGATTCAAGTTGTCGTTGAGTGAGCGTTGAGTAGAGACGAGTAAGAAGCAAGATACCCATCTTCTCTATGTTGGGGCTCGCTTATGTGTGGGGTTTCTGTGAGCAAGGTGGAGCATCTTTACCACTTCAGCGAAGCGGCAGTCAACACTGAAGTTACAGTAAGTTACATGATTTTTGTTCGGAGTCGGAGTTTAAACATTCACGCGAAGATGCGAGCGCATCAGCACAGCCAGCACAGTGACAGTCGCAGGAAAAGCCTACTGCAAATATGCTCTATTCCACCCTTTCATCCCCTGATCTTTCATCCCTTCACGATCATCGTCCGACCCCTCGATCTCTGGCACAAGACAACTGCGAGCAAATCGAAGACCTTCCCGCCTTCACACCCTCTCGTTCTATGCCCCTCTCGCCGACTCCCTTCCCCTCTTTCGACCTTTAGACAGCAACGATCCACTCTAGCCGGCGCGACGTCGAGACATTAGATTTATTCATACCTCCGGCACAGCGCTAACACTCGTGTCCTTTCGTTCCAGCCTTTGTTCTCTCCTTTGTTCTCGCCGACGCAGGCGCTCAGTGGGGACAAGCTTTGTATTTAAGCCACCTCGCTCGTCGAGGGAGGGCATCATCATCATCATGGTCAATGATCATCACCGTTAGCATCTTAATCGAAGTTAGTGTGTTGTCTTTCTTTCTCTTTCTCTCTCTGTCTCGCGTGCGCTCTCTCGTCTCGTCTCGTCTCCCTCGCTCGGCACTCGCGTTCGCGGAACCGCTGTCCGCAACGCCCTTGTCAACGTCTCTCGCTTGACTTCTCTCTATCCCTCTCGCTCGCTCCCCCCCCCCCCCCCCCCCCTCTTATCTTGGTCGACAATCCCCTCTCGCAGCCGCTATCCAAGCTACACTGGTGAGGTTCACAAGCGGAAGCACTATATCGACGTGGGAGCTCACCTGGCCAGCTCGAGACCGTGCGTTGTGCTCAACGTCGAACTCGCTTACATGTCTGCGCTGCGCTGTGGCTCGACGACCCCTTGGGACAGCCGCTGGGCGAGCGGTTGGCCGATTGTCCAGCGGACGGCATTCCCTCGTCCGCGACGGTTGGCCCGAGGAGGCTGCGGGGCTGGCGCTTGCAGCACCGTCGGGGTGCTCATGCGAAAGTGCCTTTCTAGCCGCGGCTGCATAGGACTGTCGCGCTTGCAAGGTCCGTCCACCGGTTGCTCGATGAGATCCGGGTTCTCTTAAATTGACAGTGTCAGGGTAGCTCCAGTTCCACGCCGCACTGATTGCTTGTGGCATATTGCATGCCTAGGTGGCGTAATACAGCACTGTTCAACTACGCATAGATTGAAGTGGTCCTTGTCACATGGAGGGACAATTCACCTCTGAAAGCGGTACATATGGAACGCCAGTATGTCCGCACATGCGGCACATCATAGAACCATGTCAGGCGATCAAAAGTCAGCATGCTCTACGCGAGGTAGTAGGGTCGTGACACGTGTCTCGTGAAAATAACTTGAGTTCGGATTCTAATCCTGTAAATTCAGCAACGTGAGGCCGTGAGGGTCAAGGGTAACTCGGAGAGCATTTGTATGCGGAAACAGTTGTAGCGCGTTTCGTTTGCACACAGTAAATATATATGCACATACCGGTCATTACATATGTTTGGTGATGCAATCGTTAGGCGAAATGTTTGCATCGCTCTCCCACTGCCTCGTTTCTCGTGTCCCGTCATAATCGAGGACGGCACGTGGCCCTATACACCTTATTGCGTAAAGTAGGACGGAGGCTGACATGTCAGTGGACTTAGAACTCTATCTTGTCCTTACCCAGGCCTATAGCTTCTTTGCCGGTCTAGATCTCTCGCAGAGTCGAAATTCATTCTTTTCAGCAACCAACGCAAATAGTTGTTAGCTTATTTCCCACTATAAGATGGATAGCGTGCCAGTGGTGTGCTTGCACAGACCATTTCCTCATTCATCGCTTTCCATCACACCATGATGCCACTCGCTTGCTTGCTCCTTGACGGGGAGAGGGGACATTAATAGTGCCGGCGCCATTGTCTTCGGTGCGTACAGTCTCGGGCGGGAAGAAGAGGGGACCGTGACTAGTACGTACTACTGCTGCGCCAGGATGGTGGATGGTAGGGGCCCCTCGCAGTTTTCACCCCACTGCGGTCCGCGGTCGCCATATTTGTCGTTGATGGCGTCTTCGACAGTACAAAATGAATGCGATTCTATCTTGTCGGAGTTTGCATCTCTTCGAAGACGGCCCAGGGCGCTCACTTTCAACTGAGGGAATGCCTTGTGCAAGATCCCATTCTTGCCTCGCGTTCATCTACTGTACAGCAACACAGGAACTCACCTGGCTAGCTCGAGACTGTGAATCAACTCCCGCGCCCGGCTCACTTATATCTCTGTGTTGTGTTATGGTCTGACGATCCCTTGGGGCTGTCGCTGGGAGAGCGGGCTTGATTCAAGTTGTTCGTCTGTGGAACGAGGTTCCCTAGTCGTCCGCGATGGTCGGATATTCAATTCGAAGCGGCCATGGAGCGCCGGTGGCTTTGTCAAGGCACTCATTCAAGTTCGAGAAGTGTTCGAAAGTGCTTCCTAGAGGCGGTTGCATCAGACCGTTCATCCTTGTGTCGGAGCAGACTGAGATCCATGAAATTGGGACGGGCGGCGAGAGAGACAGTGATATCCAGTGGATATCACGTGTCTTTGTTTGGCTGTGGGACACGTGGGACACTTTGGTATAGTCGTACCGCAGCGGCACGACGCGCGTTCATCGGTATGTCTCATCATAAGTCTCTGATATGCGTCTAAAATGGCTAGCTCGCCCTCTTACCAGTCACGCTTCTGTTCCGGGTCAATACCCATTTATCACGCAATATGGTAGCTGTGTCGGCATGTAGGGACACGCGCTACTCTCGATTCCGACGGGACACGAGACATGGGCCGGGGGCACTGGAACTGAAAGGTACCGCGAACACCTCATCCTCGCCCACACCCTTGCGATCGAGACATCCAGGATGTGAAGGACCCCCACACTTGGGTCATCTATCTGGCTTTACAGAACTTGCTCATTCGTTGATAGTTACAGAATTCCCTAGTATTTGTGGGGAAAGGTGAGTGTCATTATGTCTGTGTACGCGCGAAAGACCTTAATAATGCTTGCTGTTTACGTTTGTCGCCAACAGCAAGAATTTCGTTCTCACTAGATACGTGGCGAGGACCGATACACAGAAACAAAAGAAACGTCGACGGCCTAGAAACGGTGAGTGATTGTTCGAATAATTACTAGCGTTTCTGTGCTGAAGGGACTTGTACTTCATAGCCTTCAACTCGTGTCTGCATTATCGTTCATCACCTCTTATCCGACGTACGGCAACTCTGTCATGTTGAAATAGGTATGCTTAAGTCAAGACTCGACAATCCGTGCCCTTTCACGCGTGTTTCCTTGATCAGTGCGCAAAGGTTCTCTTCTTCATCCCGGCCTATAACCTCCGAGACTGTGCATCGTGCAATAAGGTAGCAGTGCCAGATGAAGGGCCACGTGCTGACCTCGCACCGGAGACGAGGCACTGGAAAGGTGTCGCGAAGATTCTGCAGTGGAAATACGTCCACATTTATCGTGCGGCCTCACTGCTACTGTTTGATTTGCTTTCACACTTAACCCAGACATCGCCGAATTGACCGCTCACAGGATGGAATATGAATGCACATTATCTCGTGCTGACTTCGATCGCCCAAGATGATCACATATTTCCTTTCATGGGACTGTCCGAGTAAATGTCGGACCACAGTATCATTTCACCCAAGCATGCAGTATGCCACGAGCAATCAACACGACGCAGGCTTGTATTTTAACCCTCTCTGCCTCATATTCGAGCAACCCTATTCACCCAACTCAAACCCAAATATCTTCCTCCCAATGTTTACCGATGAGCCTACAGGCTCTCCTTTGCCACCCAGTCAGCCTACACGACCTCCTTCGCCACCCAGTCAGCCCACGTGGCCTCTTTCACCACCCAGTCAGCCTACACGGCCTCCTTCGCTACCCAGTCAGCCTACGCGGCCTCCTTTGCCACCCAGTCAGCCTACACGACCTCCTTTGCCACCCAGTCAGCCTACGCGGCCTCCTTCACCACCCAGTCAGCCTACGCAACCTCCTTCGCCACCCAGTCAGCCTGCGCGGCCTACGCGGCCTCCTTCACCACCTAGTCAGCCTACGCGGCCTCCTTTGCCACCCAGTCAGCCTGCGCGGCCTACACGGCCTCCTTCGCCACCCAGTCAGCCTACACGACCTCCTTTGCCACCCAGTCAGCCTACGCGGCCTCCTTCACCACCCAGTCAGCCTACACAACCTCCTTCGCCACCCAGTCAGCCTGCGCGGCCTACGCGGCCTCCTTCACCACCTAGTCAGCCTACGCGGCCTCCTTCACCACCTAGTCAGCCTACGCGGCCTCCTTCACCACCTAGTCAGCCTACGCGGCCTCCTTCACCACCTAGTCAGCCTACGCGGCCTCCTTCACCACCTAGTCAGCCTACGCGGCCTCCTTCACCACCTAGTCAGCCTACGCGGCCTCCTTCACCACCTAGTCAGCCTACGCGGCCTCCTTCACCACCTAGTCAGCCTACGCGGCCTCCTTCACCACCTAGTCAGCCTACGCGGCCTCCTTCACCACCTAGTCAGCCTACGCGGCCTCCTTCACCACCCAGTCAGCCTACGCGGCCTCCTTCGCCACCCAGTCAGCCTACACGACCTCCTTCAGGGCCTCCACCACCCTATCAGCCTATAGCGCCTCAGCCAATCGTTCAGCCAGGTGCTCCGCCTAAAGATAAAGTAAATTTTTTCAGCCGTTTGTTTTGTTGTCGTTAAAGGTTTGCTGTTCAAGTCTCATGTCTTTGTTTATGCGATTGTCACTGTAACTTATCGGGGGGTTTTCTGTGAAGCCCCTAGTCACTTTGTATGGTTTCTGCTTTGACTGTGGAGCACTGCCGGGGACCCAGCCAAGAGATAGACACCCGAGCGCACGTTGGCTCGCTTGCGTGTGTAAATCCTACAGTTTGCACCCCCACAACCATTGATAATAGTAGGTAGGTTACCTCACCGTGAGAAAAAAGACATGGAGAAGCTTTGTCGGCGCAAGGCCGGCGAGGAGACAGAGGATGACTTGAGAAGCGACTGGCCAGAAGGAGTACGATGGACCTGGCCGGCGCGGGGTATATGGGCGGTTATTTCGCGATGAGATTGTTTGCAGTGCTAGGTTGCGGGGAACTGGACGACGAGATTTGGTCAACAGGACCCGTTACGCTTCCATGTGGCATCTCCGAGTCATGAGCTGCTCTCGGTTGATATGACCCAGACGACGTGTAGGAGGCTATAGGGAGAGCCGCAGCACGTTGGGTGTGGGTGTTGCTAGAACCAGCAGGAGGCTAAGAAAGTCGAGGCCTACTTGTAAAGATCATCGACGCTTGTAGCGAGTCAGGGCAGAAGCTCACCGGCTCACCGGGCCACCCATACAGTTGTGCATCAGGTCTGTCCAGCTGCCGTTTGTGAACTTCCCCGGGTGGCTGACGGATCGACCGTGACCGTGGACCGATGGGCATCTACTGTACGCGTGGCTCTCTTGTCCGTGATGGCTGATGCGAAAACTTCTCTACTTCGATTGGTCGTCTTACGAGATTCTAGACCCATCACTCCATTAATATTCTAAGTTACGTTCATAGAATTTGTCGAGACTCGAGACGTCATCAATTGGCGGGACTGCCGGGACTGCGGGAGAGCCGGATCCCGAAGGATCGCCGGAGCCATTTGGAGGTGAGTTGCTAGAGCTAGACGGGGGCGTTTCCTGTAGACGATGAACTTGAGGACTGAGCTGCCATTGTCTTGTCCACTGGTAATCATGAGAGGGGGGATAATCAAGATTGCACCAGCTTGTTTGACTACAGTATAAAAGTGGGGAGGGCTGGTGTATCTACCACCCAGGGTGCCCGTGTGCCGCGCTGGTTACTCGTGGCCTCTTTCATAACCAGCGGCGTGATACTTGAACACCTGCTTACAGCGGGGCACAAACTCCCCCTAAAAAGGCATAAATTCCCCCCAAAAAACGTGCACATACGCATGGAAAGCAAACTTGGGCTTCAATTCAGGCAACGATGCTAGAACACCAAAGCACGCTCTTCACGAGAAAAATACCTTGCCTTGCTACGAGCAAATCAGTCTAAAGAGGATGGGGTTAGTCATGAAACAAATCCCTTCGCTGGGTTAACAAGGACTCTTCACGCATGCGACGTACCATCGAACCGCGTCAGTCGGGATATATACCGTAGTATTTCCGGTCCGGCCGTTCGGAATGCAACGTGCATCTCACGTGCCTTCAATTGATGCGTGGCACGATTCCCACGACAATATAATGCTGCCTGACTGCGTGATGCGCGCTCATAAAGGACGGGAGCACAACAGGCAAGAAATGAATGAATAGAACATATACCCATTGATCAAGAAACAACAGTAATGAGAAGTCTATAAAGATATATGATTATGCCAGTAGAGAGACCTTGATTTTCCATTTTTTTGGAGATTCGTTTTTAAGAAGTCTTTTCGTGCTCTCGTTTTTCTCATCGCGCCTCCAGTCGTGTTCCAAGAGTACATCAGCAGGATCGTTCGTCGTTTCTTGTGTAACATTTGGGTCGTTCATTGCCTTGTCGCCAACGCGGAGAGCAGAGTATCGAAATCCAATTTTGCAGCTAACCACACCAATCGCATGTGATTACAATCAACATCTTCCGTTCATCTACAAAGATGTGACAGCACGCACCTTTCAACACAAGCGCTGTAAAAGTTCGCGCCAATTCCGGATGCTCGGCCTGAAGCCGGCCCAACGCTTCTCCATCAAGGTACCAAAGAACCGCAGCTCGTTCCACGATAACAGTCGCGTTTCGGGGGAGCCCCGCGAGGCCCGATAGCTCACCCGCAAGTGTTCCCGGCACCATGGACTCCTCGATCGCGGGCGTGTGGGTAGCGAAGCAGTATGTCGCGCGCAACACGCCCGCTTCAATGACGTACAGCCCATCTGCAGGGTCACCTTGCTTCCATAGCACGTGACCTGTGGGTACTGCAACACGCTCGAAATAAGGCGCGAGTTGTTGTAGTATTGTATAGTCCGCAACGTAGGGTGAGAAGGCCTGCTCAAGGGCGTGGAAAGGTTCTACTACTGAAGCGAGTGCAGCCCTTTTGTTCTTGTTTGCACCTATAGAGTATCGGTATTGAAAACTAAAGCGTATCAAGTATAAGATGCTCGAGCATACCGGACGCTATGGTGCGCCGACCAGCATCGCGCAGCTGTGCCCGTCTTGGTGTATGAGGTAGTGATTCTTGTAGATCCAGACGCATACTATCCTGCCTGCCCGGAAGAACTGATCATGGATCGTCAGCAACCTCCAACACAAGCGCTGCTCACATAGCCGAAGGCTTCTTACCAACGGGCTTTGTCTCCACACTGTTGGACTCGAACCAGGCACGCAGATACACGTTTTCCGTCCCTGCGCGAGATTTTAGTATTGCACACGGGCAGATGGCACAAACAAGCAAGCTCACATTCCATCGCATCGTTAAATGTCACGAAGAACTCCACGTCCGGCAGGTCGAGTAAACCAACGCTGTCAAGCGCCCTGAATGTTTTCCCATCACCGGCACCACAGATTACAAGCACAACCTTCAGCCCAGAGAGCAGGCGCTGCATCCGCACGAAAGCCTCGGCCGCAGACAGGTCAACGCCAAGAACGAGCGTAAAGTCGAGTACGAGGAAGCGGATTGGCGCACGGACCCAGGCAGACTCAGTGACGAGAGAGCGGATGGTCTCTTCAACGCGCGTGATGGTGCCAAAGAAGAGAAATCCCTGGAGGTGTAGGACGGTCGTCTGCTGCGAGACCTCGCGAAGGTATGCGCGATGGGCGCTAGGCCGGCGCACTGTTGACAGCGTCTTCTCTCCTGTGTGCATAACACGAATGCTGCGTCGCTGAGAGTTTTGCACGACGAAGAAAAAGCCTGTTGATGTTCAAGCTGCCGTAAGCATTATCCTGAGGAAGCTTCCGTGCAGATGCTCACAGCTAACGACGATCCCGAAGAGGACGCCAATGACAAAATCCCAGACGGTCATCGCCACCATAATACTTGCGATAGTAACATACTCTGGTCTGCTCACGCGGTGACGCGTGTCCCAGAGTGCCTCCTTGACAAGGTCAATTCCCAGCACGAAGATGAGTGCGCTGACAACCATGACCGCTGTTGCCAAATCGTTAACATAATATATAAGTGACGCTAGAGAACTCACGGATGTATGCAATTGGCCCTGTTCCAGCGAATAATACAGCAAGGGTCGCACCAGCTAACATGAAGCCTGACAGTCGCGTGGTTCCCCCTACGCGATAGAACCTTAAAGAGTTTATGGGATAAGTAGTCCACGAAATAATGAGGATACCTCACGCACAGGAGGGTATTGACATAGACGAGGTAGTTCGGTACAGTGCCAACAAGACCAGCAATCAAGTTCGAGTATCCATGCGCGACGAGTTCCTTGTTTGTGTCAACATCCGAGTTGAGGGACACGGCTATATACCGTTTATCATTGGCATACCATTAACGCGCACGGGATAGTCATAAAGCACGTACCGAGAGCAGGGACATTGAGAGGAGGATGTAAGACATTGAAGAACAACAGCGCAAATTGCGTGGGTAGCGTTGCCCATAATGGGCCCCATCTGGTCTTCGTAAAATCTAGGCACGGTCAGTGAAAGAAATCCTCGGATAGCGATGGAATGTACCGAAATAAGTGTAGAATCGGTACCACTTCTCTTCGCTTCTCGCAACCTCGAATAACCAACCGTCTCTCCTAAGCGTGTCCAGGTCGAGCCCTGCGCCAAGAACGATGATATAAAACAACACCGGAATAATCAAGAAATCTACAATCCACGGTTAAGAAAACAAGGGACACCGATGAGCCTTCCACAAGAATAACGATAGGGGGATACGCACAAGTGGGCAGTATGAGTTGATGATGCCACCGTGATGTGATGACTCTTAGAAGTGCTGCAAGGACGAATGCAGGGAACCAGAGAACTAAATTATGGCCACGCAAAAAGAACAGGAGTGTGTCCAATGAGAGAGAAAATTCATCGTCTTGTCTACGTGTTGAGACGTTAAGACCAGTGGTGATGAGGAACACGCCGACGCCACCGATGCAGCCCACGAGGATGTGTCGTGGGAAGAAACCGAGGAGGGATCCAAGTCGGAAGAAGCCGAGGAGAAAAAACGAGACCCCTGGCAGAGTCACGTGAGCGGTGAGCCAATAAATACGTAGGTCAGTATGTCATACCAGTGAGCACGCTGGAAAAAGCGAACGCCACTAATGTAGTGGCCACGATCTCATACGGCTTCCCCTCGCCTATATCCAGGGCGATGCGCGTGGCCATTATGTGAAAGAAAGGCTGTTTATATGGTATGCCATAGTGATTCTACTGTTGATGTATCAGGGTTTGACTCACTACAACCTCGATCATCATGCTGCCATTCGCACCGGCAAAACCAGATGCACCAGCGGAATAGACAACCTGAGAGATAAAAGTGCTACACAACTTGTCAAAGGTGAAAGCGAGCTCAAGAAGGTAGATGACGTACGAAACAAAGAACATCGACACCCCCATCGTTCCAAGATCCATGAACACGCCCGACGTAGGGAACATAATCATACCATCTAGAGATCACGTGAAACAACTCGGGCCAACGGATTGAATAACGTACATGATATGCCGTCGAGTATATTGAGCAATAGACCAAGGATGACGGCAGGAAGCGCGTGTAAAGCCCCTGCACTGATCGACTTGGCACGAGCGACCCACTTGTGTGGCCTATGGTGAATGGCTTGAAAGGGGGAATACGGAAGAAGGGGGGTGTGTTCCGTGAATCGCGGTGAGGGTGTAGGTGGTGACATAAACTCCTGCCCTTGCTGTGGCTGGTACGTAGGAGTTGGTGATGAAACGACTGGAGTGGGGTGATCCCCCTCTTCCTCACCAGCACGCTCATGGGACGGGCTGCGGCTAGAATACCGCGCCATAAGGATGCTCAAATTCGATTGTGGATGTGGGTGCGAAGATCGGGCGTCAAGCGTTGACGTCGACTCAGTCAGATTAATCGAGGACGACGTCGGAGTCTCCACGAGCTCGTGAACGTGTTCAAGCGGAAGTGACCGAACGGATTCTGAGGGTGGCGGGAAGATGAATGCGGGTGTACTGGTCTCGGCGTTGCGTGTCAAAAGGGCCTCAGAGTCCGGGACGCGGGATGTGAGTGGTTCTGCGCTGGGACTGCCAGAGAAGGAGGGACGAGAGAAAAGGAGGGGAACTCCTGACAACTGTACAGTGTGAGCGCGAATGTCATTCTGTGAATGACGCGCAAGAAAGCTTCCGGAGCCTGCGCTCGGGGAATTGGCGTGAGACACGATAAAATTGAGGAGGCTAATCACTTGAGTTCAGCTAACGTAGACAGGAGACGGAGGATAAGAATATAGGAGGACTGGTCAGGGGTGGCAGTGGGGATTTAGAATGTTTAAAAGGGCCAGAAAAACGCACCCAGCCCGTGACAGGGGTGACCCCGAGAAATGACGAAGAGCTGGCGCAATTCGAGGTTGAATGTCGCGAGGGGAAGCCCCCCCATATTCGCGTACTATTCTGTTCGTGGAATGTGCATCTTCATTTAGCGGTACAAACGTGTGTCCGTCAGAGGAAGCCTCGCTTGCTGGGGATGGCGACATTCGATGATGTGTATCGCTTGGAAGCGAGGGGGACTATTGGATACGACATTGTGTCCCTCGATCCTTCATTGGGCACTCGTTCCAAATCTGATCCGTCGAAATACATAGGCGGCGTTTACCGGGGAAACTCGCCGATAATTTGTGGTTGATAAGGGGTTACCGTCGTGCCTGGATGTTCTAGCCCCCTCATCCACCACCTCGACAAAAATACTGTGCCAAAATGTCCAACACAATCGCCCTGTATGCGCCCTTTTTTCTCCCCTCTTAGATCTCCGTTGTCTTATTCCTTTTAGCTACCCACTCTCGAACTTTACTTTCAGGTGTGTCTCTGAATCGCATTTCAACCTCATTTGGCGTGACTCACCTGACCTACTCATGCGACCCACAGCACCAAAGAGGCGCAACCTGAAGAAGATCCATCAGTCTCGGCTCGCCTACAGCGCCTCCAAAATAACTATGAGGACTTTGGCATGCGACGCACGGTCGAGGGTGTTCTCGTCGTACATGATCATGGTCATCCCCACATCCTTATGCTCCAGATTGCCAACGCTTTCTTCAAGCTGTATGTTCTCCCAGTTTTCTGGACTTTTCTTTCCCCTGACGTAACCTCAAGTCCTGGTGACTACCTAAAACCCGGTGAAGACGAACTGGAAGGCCTCAAGCGTCGTCTAGACGATCGACTAGCACCACCGAGTGATTCTCGTCAGTTCAACGCCTCCCACGGGATTGACAACGACTGGGAAATTGGAGATTGTCTCGCCCAATGGTGGCGTCCCAACTTCGAGACCTTTATGGTACGTAACGCACGAATTCCCATCTCCGTCGAACGTAATTATCCACCCACGCGCGCGTAGTATCCGTTTGTTCCTGCGCACATCACCAAACCTAAAGAGTGCAAAAAACTTTTCCTGGTGCAAATGCCCGAGCGTAGTCCGTCTTTCTTCCGATGCCTCGTGACCATGACGTATACTCACACTCACCGTAGAAGTTCTGGCTGTTCCCAAAAACATGAAGCTCCTCGCCATCCCGCTCTTCGAACTCTACGACAATGCCGCACGGTGACACCCATAGTCCTTTCCTTTTCATTGCTCCTACCCCGCTGAGACGCGCATATATCCAGGTATGGCCCACAGCTGTCAGCAATTCCGCACCTTCTCTCTCGGTATGTCCCCCCTTTCCCCATGCGTCCATCACCTACCTTCTGTACCCTCTTTTCCCCCAACGACAGGTATAATTTTATCTATCAGTAACTCTTTCCCATTCTTCCTCGCCAAGTTACGCAATGCCCGTGCCCGGACAGACCTCACTCTACGGAAGGCCGATGCCTCTAGTCATGTTCTCTGCACTCTGGCATGTTTCAACATCATTAGCTTTTCGCCCTAAGCCGTCCTGCAGCCCCATATCATGCCTCGCCACGTAGCTTGTAGAGTGATAATATGAGACTCACCTCGTCAACGCACACGCCGGGGCTGATCAGCGCCTTCTGTCGAGCAAACAGCCGAGAGCTATCCTTTTAGCGACCATCAATGTCGCGTGCCTGATAGACTTCACAAATAACCTGATCAGAATTTGGATACACACGTGTTTGCTTTTCTGCGCCAGCTTCCGGTGAGCCTTGCGCACAACCTTTGAGCGGTGTCACCGGTCAAAATTCTACTCAATGCGTTGCATCTCGTACCTTTCTGACCTGTGGTGTGTGTCAGGCAACTTTCTCCTTCCCAATGGCCGTATGCGCGTTGGCAGCAGGCAAGATCATGGGACGCCTCCAATGTCCAATGCCATCTGTCATGTGAATATGCCAATACGATTCGCCCAATATCGATGCTTTTCGGTGGCTTTTCGGCCCTACTGGTCGAGCCACCGGTCTAGTCGGGCCCCTGCCATCTTTCCAATACCTTCGAAGCTTGGCGTGCCCCTGACTTCAGTTGTGTTCCTTCTCCGAGTTGCACGTGCCGCCAGCGGGACGCGAAAATCTCCATCATTTGATGGGTTTGGTCACCTGGTGTCGAGGGGAAAGTTATACGAAGGACATCCCAGACTCTTCCATTTCATGGATTCCGTAAATAGCCCTGCAGGACGCCCAAGATACGCCCAAAAGAATCATCAAATTCCACATTCTGTATTCATAGGGATCGGAGACCCAATCTCAATCTCCGTTGACGACCATCAGGCTATCAGCCTAGGCCGCGCCGATCACTCGGTCACAACAATTTGTCAATCTGCATCGATAGGATACAAATTTTATCACCGTTGCGTGTGCGTTCTCGTCTTCTCGACGATCACGCGATCACGCTGAACGGCAGCGGATTTGATCACGGGGCCGACTTGAAGGTCTCTTTTAAAATTTCTCGTAATGAATGCATAATGACGCGCAATTGGTTCGTAAGATGATGATTTCGATTCCTCATACACGTGTGTGTGAGACGATGTTACAATAATTCGGTTTATGTTTGCGTCAAATGGCATCATCCGTGGCTTCGACGAGGTCACTTCGGAGGGATTCAAATGGACATGTAGTGTCATATCTTGAATCGGAATTAGTAGTCACAGTAGTGGATATTGAGTCTTATTGACCCAGTATCAGCGGACCTGGTATTGGTGACTCTTTGGGCTCACAAACCCGACGCGTCCCTGCTCTAGGCCCTACTAAGCAACTACCAATAAAGATACCTCCCAGGTGACCAAGTCGTAATAAGGCAACCTCTCGGTGTTTACGTAGAATGTATAGTTGTTTATCCATCACCATCAGTTTGTTTTCTAGGGTTGCAGAACATTGCATAGTCTCCACCCCGTCGGACTGTTTGCCTAAGGAAGGCAATATCCGTCGATTGCTCCACATGGGTGGAAGAAAGAATAGAATGCGCGATGAAAATGAAACGAATAGCTCGACTGAGCTTCCGTTGGATCAGGAAATGGCAGGGTTTGTCGCGATGGTTGAGACGCTTTCGCTCACATGGGAAGAGTATTCGAGCAGTCTATCTATTTGCATTATTAGTAACATTCCAAAGTGATTCTCTGATGACACTAAACGAACGTGCTTTGGGCTGCTCAGTACGAAACGATCCGATCGTTACAGTAACGCAGGACCGGGCTCGACTCCGATACCAGAATCGTTTACTATACCGCCTATTCCTTAATTCCACTCAATTTCCGCATCTCCGAGGAACCGCGGACACGAGCAGCGCTACGAGCACAGCAGGTACAGTAGAACGATCATCACGAGCAGCGTGCGCAGAAGCAGCAGCACGTTTGCACGTTTGCAGCGCCATGGCGGCGGCCGCCAGTATCACACCTTCACGTCAGGACCACTTCACCTCCATCGCAGCATCCGAGTCCTCAGTCCGGGCGGGTGGTGTCCAGGAACTTATGGGTACATTCGAACGGTGCGTCCACCAACGTGGTACTACGATACGCACGGCACCTAGAGGATATCTTGGAGAACACTCCTGTGTCGTTGTGCCGATCCGCGCGTCGTGCGGTGGGGAGCACAGGCTCGAGGATTGGATTTCAGTTTGGCAGTTATCATCATCAGTACTGTGGGAACCGCTGACTTAAACCTCGGATAGCTGACTAATAGACACGTGACTTGACGTGTGTGCTCTCTGAACTAACTGCCCACAGTGAAAAACTAACGCGTCGGTTGGTGACAGTACGTGCGACACCCTGATTCTGACGATCGCCAAGGTTGTGTGCTTTATTTTGTCCCCAGGAAGGCGCCAGAGTAGCCTACTATCGAACAAAGGATTCTGACGACGCCATGCCTGACTAACAGGCTCACCTGGCAGAACGACGATTACAGTACCACGTGGCAACTCAGTCAGACTGGACTCATCAGAGATAGTCCAGTGAATGGATGACAAACTTGAACTCTCAGAAGAAGCCATTATTGTTCAGATGTTCAATATGGGCATCTGAACAATAGGGGCTTCTTCAGAAGCTCCAGTTCACCATCCATTCCAGTGGGTTGCTTTTCCGAGTCCTCCTCTTGGTCTCCAGAATCTCCAGATTGCAGCAAGCGCAAATGTTTCCGAGTCCAAATTCCGACGCAGAGGAATCACGATGTGGGTGTTTGCCTGCCAGTGTGTGAGATGTCATAGTAGTATGGAAATAATGGACACGATGGACGGCGATGACGAGTCAGTGCGATGGTGTGATGGTGAGCCAAATCGTTGCATAATTATTTAATTTTGGTTTTTTTTTTTCTCCTTAAGGTGAATCGCTGAAGTCGCTGGCCCCCGCCTCGCTACAGCTGTAGACGAGTCCTACAGAACCCGAATACCACTCTCCACAGTCCCCATCCTCATCTACACGAGGAAGTCGTTCGCAAACACCACCGCCGTGATCAACCAACTCGTGTCCATCTCCGAGTCATCGATTCAAGTCCCTCAGTCTCTCACAGTTGAAGCACCGAGGGTAATCTACCAGGAAACGGGAGAAATTCTACGAAATCGGTGACAGTGGAATGTGGACGCAGTTTGTTAAGCGAATGCCCTCGATGCTGAGCGCTGAACTTCAAACAAGCATCAATCTGTATTACTACTTACATTACAGTATGTAACACGATTGGGCAAGAATATGAAAGGGCCACGCGCGACACGGCTTCGCTGACGGTCAAAGTATTTATAACCCGTCGGAGCAAGGAAGCTCAACTGGGCTTCCGTTGGGTACTAGCCCAACTTACCCAGGAGATTAGGAACAGAGTTTAACGCTATGGCTGAGACGGATGCTCTCGTTCACATGGGAAAGCGTTCGAGCAGCCTATTCCAAAGCGTTTTGGCAGCGTTTCTCTGCATCAAACGAGCATGCCTTGACTCAGCACGAACGACTTCAACATAGGACAAGAAAAACGTTACCGCCTCTTCCAAAAATTCTCTCGGTTCCACAACCCCGAGGAGAACGGCGAACACGAGCGCTACGATCAGACCAACCAGGGCAACCGTCACGAGCAGTGACTTGTATGAACACTGCGTATGGCGGCGGCGGCGCCACTCCTCAGCCCCAGGCCCCTTGATCTCATAATCTTCCCAACAAATCCTCCGCAGCCACCACCAGAACAACACAAGCGGACCCGGGAACGTGCTGGCGATGCGGCCGCGCCCACCGACGCGGTACCATGACGCGCACTGCGACCAGACGGTGTCTTGGAGACGCTCTTGCAGCATATCATTGTACCGATCCGTCGCTAGGTCGGTGGGCGCCACGCTTTTGAGCAGTCCGGCTCGTAAAGGCTCGAGTAGCTGCAGAAGGTATGGCACCTGTGACTCTTCGGAAAAGATAACGGACGTGTGGCCGGTGGTTGTATTTGGACCTTTATCGAACAGAACATATCGCGACAGTGTGGGTGGGAAAGAAAAAATTACTCATCGTTCAGGCATGCGGAACGAGACGTACCCTGCATCATGAAGAAATTCGGAAAACCGGGTACAGTGCTACCTAGGTATGCCATAGGCCCGCCATGCGCATCATTATACTCTTTCAGGGTGTTTCTTGTGCCACGCACGTCCAACGGGTAATTGTCCTGTCAACGGAAGCTCTGATTATCATGGGCATCAGTGCGGAAAAAAAAATTCATACAGTTATGAATCCTGTGGCGTATATTATAACATCCAACGGGACCTTCTCGCCTAGTGGTCAAGGACGAGCCCTGTTAAAAACAGCTTCAAGACTAGAATCCAAGTGGATACCTATTGTCGTGACAACACCATCTGGTTCAACGCGTGCAATGTGGTCGAATGTGAGGCGCACGTTCGGACGATTCAACGACTGGAGATAGCCTTGATCCCGAACAATACGCTTGCATCCAAATGCTGCATACAATCAATATTGGAATGTTTGTCGCGTATGCAAAAAAATAAGGGCACGCACGGTATGTCGGAATAACGAGGTGATGATACTTGGCAGGTACCGTAGCCTTCATGAAGCGCTGGGAACTCTTTTAAACCGGTCGGATGCGTTAGCAAAGGGCATGGTTCAAGGTAAAAAATACGAACTTTTGAATACAGCAATCCCAAGTAGTTATTACCTTTTGCTCTCATAACAAAAAAGCTAATTTCGAACTGAGGACCATGACGACCCAGTTGGTTCCAAATCGGAGATCATGTTTCACGAGTGACATACTGTTATCGCGATTATGAAGCGATAGAGGAACCGCACGAGCGGAATGTTAGCAAATGTCCATTTCGCGAACGCCGAGTAAGAATGTTTCGACTGTGACCCGGGAGCGCATCTCAGAAAGATTTCGTATTTCTCCCAAAGGGTGAACTTGAACCTACGGGTGACACATACCACATCGCCGTACGTGCAAAATTCACGACGGTGACAGTCGGATCCTCCGATATAATCGGTATAAACTGCGTTCTGCACAGACAAGCGTACCATTAGTAGAGCGATGATGGGTGAAAATGATAGCTTACGCGGAGCTGCCGTTGCCCAGAACGCCGACGCGCTTTCCGCGGAGGTCTACGTCGTGCCTCCAGCGCGCCGAATGGAACACCTCGCCCTTGAACGACTCGATGCCCTGCAACTTTGGAATTCGAGGCACAACCAGTATGCCGATGGCTGACACGAGGACCGTCGCATGAGACAATTGTTTCTTTCCCGTACGCACGTCGCGCGTCTCAATACGCCACATATTCTTATCTGCATCCCACTCGGCTTTGTCGACAGATGTGTGAAACTGACAGTGGGTGCGCAGGCCGTACTTGTCGACGACACCGTGCATATATTCTAAAATTTCTGGCTGCGTGGCGAAATTTCGATCCCAGTCCGGTTTCGGGTCTGTGGAGAAGGAGTAGAAGTGTACTGGGACGTCGGAGCCGCATCCCTGGATTAAAAATATATAAAATGTAAGACGTAGGATTCGGTGCAGCAATGGGACGGCAGGATGCTTGCGGGATACGTATTGTCCTGATTAGTCACGTGAGCGTGTGAACGGGACTCGGACACAGCGGACGAGACTCACCCTCCACGTTCCTCCAATGTCAGCGCCACGTTCGAAAATCTATGCAATAACGTCCCATTCTACCATTTGTGGCGCCCTGATGCATGCGAACTCACTACAAAGTTACTCAACCTCCATTTTGTCTTCAGGCCGATGGCGACAGCGAGCCCCCCAAAGCTGTGAAACCCAAAATACGCTCTCAGAGCGATGTATGTTTTGTGGGAGGACGACTCGGAGCATACCCTGCGCCGACAATAGCGATGCTGAAATCTTTACTTGGTTTTAAAGCCATTTTAGCTCAGCTACGTGCTGGGAGAGTGAGATTGTGCCGTCCTGACAAGAGAAGGGGGGGAAAGAGGGGCAGAGGCTCGAGAAGCCTGAGAGCGAAAGCGCAAGAGGTCGGCCGAGACAGCGTGGACAGCGATTCCACCTAGACGGTCGTGCCAAGAGAGGAAAGAAAGCAGACGGGTGAGTACTAAATGGAGAAGAGAGTAGAAAGTTCTGATTGAATACGATGCCCTCCTCGACGAACAGGAAGGCGGTCTTATATACATGCGCACTGCCATTCAGCTGTTTCTGGAATTTGTATAGCAGTGACGGTCTCGGGGGTGTCGGTGAAAGAGCCCGATAGGGTGTTGTCCAAGGGCGCGAGACGAGAGATGTGGAGAAAAGGAAAGATGAAAAGGAGAAGCTGGCTTATTGTGACGATCACAGGCGACGATAAGGAATTCGGAAGACGCGAGAAAATAGGGAAAAGAAAAAGAAAATTGAACATGAGCACGCGAGGTTCCGACACGGAAGTTCGTTCTGTTCCGAGCACATCTGCCGGTTGGCGTCCATCTACTGTATACTGTGCAGGTGAAACGGTGCAGGTGAAACGTCACGTTGCTCTCAAGTGCCGAGATTAATGCGGCTTTAGAGTGTCTCCTATCGCAACTAGATCAGAATGAGTCATAAATTGCCAGCGAAACTATTCAGAATGGTACGTTACACAGGCAAGCACCCACATGGTCACGCCGGTTTACTTTGGCGTCGCATGGAGCTCGCCCACACGTATATGGGATGTGTGTGCTCATCTACAGTTGACGGCTGGCCTCAGCATAATTCATGAAGATCAAGCCCGATGCGTCACCACAGATCGAGCAATTTCGTGTATGCAGTGTCCTCACCCGTGACCTCATGCCAGTGGCATACAACAGCCCGCCCAAGAACGGGCAAAAAATACCTTGCTCCAAGGATGCGAAACAAGAGAAGTTCGATCTAGGCGTCGCCCTTCTTATCTCCGCTCCCTATTCCCAGCCTTGGACGATTGGTCGTGCCACATGATAAGAAGAGAGACGCTCTCCTAAATAATGATAATGATTTTTTCCCAAGCAAGATGAGGAAGAGTATAGGCAAATTATTCCCAGAAGAGTCCTACACTTGCCATTCAATAAATTATCACCACATCGGGCCTACAATAATTCAGTCATCCCGACGAGGTCTCCATACATCAAAAACTGCTTGTGCAATGCGCGCAGACAACCCGCGTGCGAAGCCTCCAATACGCAGAATGAGGTTTACAGGCTTGAAAAGTGGAGGCACTATCATCGCGAAGAAGTCCTGTATGGAAGGTCGCACCAAATGGGAGGACATGACATGAGGGGCCCCATCACAGCACCATATAAAGTTACTCACGTCCGGATGGAAAAATTCCTCCTGATAAGCGATATAGTAGCGCGCGCCTTCTTTGTGGAGTGTGAGGCGGGTCAGCAGACTACAAAGAAGTCACTACGTTGAATGTTTCAACAAAGGTAAATCGGATTGTACCGTGTGCGCGCAGGTGGGAACGGCGAGCATCTTATGTGAAATACCTGCGCCATATCAAGGAAAAGGATTGACTTTTCGACGTCATATGCTATATGCGCACATTAGCTCTGCACACGATCAAGGGGACAGCGGGGTTAACGTGCAAATATTATCGACGTAAAGTTCGATGTAGCGCGACAAGACGTGATACCATCTCGATGTAGCTCAACTGAGCAAGGCTGAAAGAAGTTAAAGATAGGGAAACGCACTGGAAAATTCCAAGTATCCCGTCTCGTGAGTTGGTAGCGGGCTTTACGCTATACATCGGGTGGCGAAAGCCGGCATTGCTAGTGAAATACCTGAGTGTCCGCCGGGGTTATGGGTTATGGGATGAACTTTCCTCAGGGCCAGTAAGGGACAAGTATCTTTGAAAGCACCCACTTTCGAACAGCGGCCTGCTGAACGTCTGGAGAAGCTGGCCTCACGAGCATTTGCACGACTCTTTCGATCTCCACTTCCGGATGCTCCATGGACTTTTGCTTCTTGTTGTTGGACAGGGTTCAGGTAGAGGGGTGGTGAATGGCATGACGTCACGGCGTAGACAGATTGCCCATCGTGCCATCGTCAGAGGGCGCTGGGACTACTCGGCACGTGACCCCCCTTTTCCGTCCTCGTTGAAACCCACGTCACTAAATCTTGGAAGGCATCACCATGCGACCTCCACACTTCTACTTTTCAAATAGCCGCTGTTCAACGACACCTCGAATACAGACGATTCTCAGCCTTATCTGCACAATAGGCTAGCAAACTGGAGCTCAGCACATTTCGATGTATTTGCTTTATAGATCCACTGTGCGACCTTCAGGTTGTCAAATCGTACGTGTCCTTAGATCCGCCCTTGGGAGGTATCACCGAGGTATCGAACCTACAGATTCGGGTTTATTGTCTGGTGAACACGTGCAAGTCATACTACGCTTCCCCGACACCTGCATTCCGAGTCGCCAACACTAACTTAAGAACGCACGTGCGGCCACGCAGGAATTTAATCAGGTTTTTTCCCCTTAATCTTACCAGGAATCTGAAGCTCTGGGTCGACGCTGTGTTGCGTCTCGTCAAGTATTGAACACCGAGTGGGCAGCTCGTGTTCTTCCCTTATTTACGTACACGGAGCTCAGTGGACTCTTTGTCGGAGCTCTTGTACCTAGAAGCGGGTCCTTATCCAGGTTGGGCCGGCTCTAATTGCTGTTCCTGCCCAGTTTCATGGAAGATCTGCTCATTTCAAGCGCTGCGGGTTCACAATGGACCGAGATTCCCTCAGAGCTGGTCGGTTGTACTGATATAGTAACGTCTTTGATCCTTCCACTTTCGTCTTTCTGCGTTCAAACTTCCCAGATTATGACTATTTGCTTCACGACGTCTCCACCAGATCGGGTTGTGATGCAGTCAAACCGAGTCCCCAAGTGAGATCGTGCCCGCTGGCCTTGGATCATCATCGGCGCAAAGTGCCGTACATCAATTGTGCCATGTCGCTACTGTACGTCATAGTTAAGACCCCATGGCCATGCGGTAGCCTCGCGGTAGCTATCACGCTTACGCACATGTAGTGACTAAAACCCTTATTGACAGATGCTCTTGTGGTTATCAGGGATCAAGAATAACGGCGTGATGAGTTTCTTAATACGAACTCGGTTCTGGTATCTCGCTGCCTTTGGCACTTCGTACCGCAGTGCCACAGCGTGCCAATAGTGGGCTTACTGTTTGATCGGGCCACGCATTGGTGCCAATGACACATACTGCATAACGGTCAATCAAAGTGTGCATACCCACCGAATGGCGCCCTCACTGGTCTATTGTTTAACCAGATGTGATGCATTGACGGATGACATCGATCTTAAATAGGAAGGCATCTCGGCTTCCGGTGTACTGTACCACTTGCACCCTTTATTGCTGAGTCAATTTTAGTGCCATCGCCAATTTAAAGTTATTTAAACAGACGAAGCATGGCCATCAACAACCCCCAGACTCAATGACCCACCCCCAAAGCTCCCTCCTTTCGTTCCGTCTGTGCTGTATCGTGTTCCTCACCTTCTCGATCGCCAGAGCCCAGAGAATAGACGACAAACCGACAACTCAAGTCAGACATAGGTCTTATCAAGCGCATAATAGAAGTCAGAAAGCGAAATCAGACCGGTGAGTCACGGTTGAGGGTCTCGTCGAATCATCAAATCAAAGATGCGCAAGTTACTCAAGCCGAGGCATATATAAACGTCTTGGAGACTGCTGAGATTATGGCAGAATATTTGTGATTGCGATCTGGCGCGACGGCGCCGCTCGAGTCGCCGCGCCAATCGTCGTGCGCTCAATCGTCATCATCGCGCTCATCGCGCGCCAATCAGAGGACACGTGACCAAAGCGAACAGCTGGGCTCACACGGTCTCGGAATGATCTCGGATTTCAACCGCCCATCACTGCATTACTCGCCGCCCCCTACGTCCACCTCGTCAGCTTATAAGATGTCCTGTCTTTCCGGATAGACCCGTACAGCTCCCCTCCCTTGTTTGCGCCGGTGGTACAAGGGTACGGGAGCTGCTAAGTCCAAGATCAAAGCTTGTTTTCTCCCATGGAGTCATCCATGACGCCTGAAGAGACCCTGACAGAAGGGATCGCCTC
This sequence comes from Russula emetica, assembly GCA_015178925.1. NCBI lineage: Eukaryota > Fungi > Basidiomycota > Agaricomycetes > Russulales > Russulaceae > Russula > Russula emetica. Next base: position 19,074 of record WHVC01000020.1, on the reverse strand, counting down.
ACTCATCGCAATGTTGGAGCTGATGTTTACTTCCAAGTCAGGTTATTATCACCGGCTGCTCATGGTGCACTGTATTGTTCAGCCCACTTGGTCACCGGACTCACTCCTCGGAATTTCTGATGGCGGCGGGGCACCGGAGTCTGTTGCAAAAGGGACGACAAACCTCACCCTACACACGAGGGGAGACTGGGGCCAACCTTTGCATGACTACACAGCCCACCGGGATATTCCGATTGTTGTCGTTCTGGGATTGCAGTTTGGTAACTCAAGCTAGTCTATTTGGCACGAGTTACGCTCTCGTAATGGGCGAGGCGGTGCATCCGCCCAGTTGTAGTCCTCTTGGCGATGCTCCTGCGAATGCCCGATTTCCGTACAAGACCTCCTTTAAGGGAGAGATGGGTACATGTGACTGCGTTGCGTCGGTAATTTGCGACTGTGAGCTCGTACGCAGTTCCGTTATTAGGGCACCTTCCCGGCATGCGCATGTAGCCGCAGCATAGCTTGGGCCCTGAACGAGCTCCACGTACTATTCACTGCGGGGGACCAATTGTCTCTGACTCATGGATGCCATGTACCAAGTGAGCATTTTGGGTCTTTGTTAGTTGTTCCGATCATGGGATTGTTATGCGGTACTGGCGGAAGGAAGGGCGAACTAGGGTCTTGGGCGGTACAACAGGAATACAAGGGCAAAGGTACATCTCCACCTCAATCCATCGCCTGTTTGTTTGACAGCTCACAGGTTTGCATCCCAACAGGCCTACAGACATACATTACGCTTAGATGCTGCCTAAGGGAACGTAGCTACAGAATCTTACGTCAGCATCCGAAGGCGTAGAGAGTACAGCCTCTGTGTATGAGCCTGAGTACGGTCTTTCCCGATGTAGCTGATTCAATGACAAAATTAAGCACAAAATTATCTTGGGTAATAGATAGACGATTGATAGGTACAACACGAGAACAAAAAAACACTGTGGATGGCGAGTCGACATGGTTCTCCAGATCAAGGATGGATAGATCATGAGCGAAGGCGCGAGCCACCTCCGACCTAAACAGACGTGAAGATGAGCGGAGACAATCTGAAATGAGATGCGCACATGCCTGTTGCAAAAGCGCGTCAATCACGTCTCCATCCTCCATTGACCGCTGGATACCGCAAGGCGAGTGCGTGTCAGAAGAGGACAATATAAGAGGAATGAGGCAACACACCTCTGCGGGAGTTTCTGTGGGAGACAGACGCTCACCGTCATACACGAATCTGAGTGTTCCTACACGCGTCAATGTCGGCGGGACTCTTGTGTTTGGCAAATGTAGAGGGAAGCGCACCAGGATCTTTACCGAAGCGTTTCTGAAAGAAGGGTACGATGAGCGCGTGAGGTTTACGCGGACGAAGTGGTACAAATAACCTCAGCGACCTCAAATATCTTTTTAAATTGCATGTTTGCTTTTACTTTAACTGTGATTTCTACACGGAAGACGGTCATGGATGAGAAACACCCTCGTCCTCAGCACTGGCTCGTATCAACGGCGATAGCGGAACGAGGGGAGACGTACGTGTACCGGAATGGCTGATGACGAGATTGAGTTTTGGCTTAGAATCTTCTGGTTCTCCTGACATAACGGTGAGAATGGGCAAGGACGTTACGGCCGAGAGTAAGTTAGCTCGCGAACCCTCCAGCCCTCCCCGCGTTCACCAAGTTTGGCCGTGTTTACACACATCGATTACGCAATTCATGTCGTCGGACTCGCGAACATTAATCTCAACCACCATCCTGCGGTGCTGGACTGGAGCCGAACTGGTCCCTGTAGACCTCTCTGCCACGACAGGGCATAGGGGATGTATCGCTCATCTCACGACACTGCACTTCAGCCTGCCTTACTCCCCATAAGCAAAAGCAGATGACTCCGACTCGGAGTGTGCCTTGGGTAGCCAGGGATACTACACACTCTGCCTCTGCCTCGGCTATGATAGCATGAACCGGTTTCAATGTATGGTGGTAGGGCTGACAATAGTCCTAGCCTCTTTTTCCACTTTAGGCCTGGGACATAGCCTCACTTTGACCTCACGCTAACTCTTGGTCTGTTGGCAAGGTCCGGAATTTCACACTCAGTTGACAATGTAGTTCAGTCCGGCACGGTTCGTTGTCATTATCCGCAGGCGCAGTTTTCTAACAACGTCTGTAATGTGCTTTGCGATACAGGTGCAGGTGGCGTCGATATAAAGCCCCTTCTGGTGAGCCGCTGACCCAGTCTCTAGAGTCGCTGAACTGTCTGTAGCTAGAACCCCATCCGATATGACCCCACCTCAGGTAAGACACACCATGTTCTGTGACTCATGACTAGTGCCATCTAACGTTCTATGACGCAAAGTTCCCCATTCAAGCAAGCGACGTCCTTGTTTTTGGCTACATCGCGTATATGTTTTCCCCCCAAGATGCCCATAATTTCCTCGCGCTTTTGCTCAGGACACAAGATTTCCTGCGGCATTATCGCGTGTCATACTCGCATGGCGTGTGGTACATTATGCAGAATCCGCCTTATTTCCCGCCTCCACCGCCAGGGATTCCACCCCAGAACTTGATGCTACCTTTGGACTACAACGTCTGCACAACTCAAGGTACCGTTGTACCGCAACGGCGATGGACCCCAGCGGATGAAATCGATGTCCGCCGTTACGTCGCAATCGCCACGCTTCAGCTCCCCATCTATTTCGTCAACAGGAATGGTGGGGTTGGGTTTTGGCTGCCCGACATCCTTCAAGGCCGCGACCACGATCTCTACCATGGAGATAGAGAAGCGCCACTTGGGGGCAAGTTCACAACTTTTTTACGTATCAACGTGAGTTCATACACTTGTGCTGGCTGCAATGATTCTCAACCATATTCTTCGACGCCGACTCCCTCACAGTGGCCTGGTTGTGCCTACTGGAGGAGACAGATACCAACTCGAGATGAGACGTCTACCCGGAGCCCAATCACACGTGCCCGATTCATGAAGCATGTCGCTAACTCCGTTGATAAATTCTTCGATGTGAGCTCATCACTTCCTTCCGTTATCACCGCCACTGATTCAAAGTTCTTCTTCTCCTATAGCTATGTTTGAGAGAAGGTTATAGGGGCGACCCTAATTGGCGAATCGGTATACACGATATCATGCAAAGACACGTGAAGATCATCGGTGCCATCCATGTGTCTGCTGGCAGCTGGATGCCCGTGATTCAACTCACGGAGTATGTGTTCCAAGGCCACACCAATTGACACACCCGCGGAGGTTCGCGAAATGCCACCTGAGGGAGACATTCTTCGTATCATTGGGGGGGCTGGCGTTGGCGTTGTTCCGGATACCCATAGACTATAGACGAACGGCGGAGTACAACAGTAATCCATTTGGTGTCACCCATAATTCGCTCCACACTACTATTGTATTTGGTCCACATGATGCAAATAGACAACCGGTGATACTTCTGTGCAGACACACTCAAGCTGTACTGTGGGATTGGTAGTTCAATGTGATGAGAGTAGTGCGTCATTGTTAACGCGTTGTAACATACAGCATCTCCTTAATTGAAATAACGCCTTCGCGCTATGCAGCACCCGACGTTGACCCGGGCATACAAACAGGTAAGCTAGGTTCAAGGGACTGCCCCCTGAGCGGCCTTACCCGTTGCATACTACTGTAATCGTGCGCCAACACCTAGGGTGGACTTGGTGCATCCAAGCTTTCAGGCCTTCAGGCTCCAGGGATCAAAAACACTGCCTTCTTACTACCCTCTGCACTTTCAATGAGACCGGTTTTGCCAGCGTTACCACCGCCTCGCCCTCATTTCGCCCCGACGCCAGACCATACTACTCGGCGCCTTCCGCGACCGTCTCGCAGCAGTAGCTTTGGTCACTCCAGGAGTCCAGGGGCAGACCTGGGGTAGATACTTTGATATCAATGCCTCCACTCATCAACTCGCTTCCTTGACCCCTCATTCTTGGGGTGTCGACGCCTAACCAAGTGAGTACTGTACACCCAGAGGCAATAAGGGGGCGGATAGCTTGTTCTTGATTATTGGGACCCAGTTAGCGCTAATGAATGAACATCACACCCGGGCCCATGCGATATCCACGTGCATGCCCACGTCAATCAAATCCAAATTAAATCAGATGGGCAGTGGTGAAACTCTTCCATAAAAGTGGGAACACGAGGCTATCGCGTGTTGATTGATCAATTTGCAGCCACGAGGCTTCAACCATTTCCATAAAAGGCAGGTCTGGGGGCGGTACAATCAAAAGTAAAGTATCAAACGTTACGGCTGCTGCCGCGTTCACTCCCTTGCAGACATACGAGGACACGGCCATACACAGCAACAGCAGATACTCATACATATAGTACCTCACCGGTGATAGAGAACAAGGCCGTGCTGCCATCCAACTCCAGGCGGAATGATCCCTGCAAATCAAATAGCAAATAATTGAAAGCCCGCACGTGACTATATGCCACTGCTGGAACTGGAAGATGCCGGACCAGCTCCACAGAACGACACTCTACTCCACAGCGAGCACTAATCCCAACATTTCTGCTTTGACTCGGTAGGCCCATAGTGCACCGCGCTGCGCGAACAGCCTGAAGACGCCATGCCATACACTGGAACTGATGCGGACGCAATGCGCGCCGGACGATGAGTGAATGAGCAGAGAACGCGATGCGGCGATGGAAGCGACCGCTGCATTTTCGGCCACAGAGTACGCCAAGGATACCAGCACTCGGTGTAAGTACGCCTCCGACTACTACTATAGTGAGGTGAATAGCTTATTTTCTTTGCGAAGGGGCGACAGGTGTAGGCGCTGTCGAGTTTTTCTGAGTTCAAACTTTATTGTTGACAATGCGTTGGGGCGCCAAACTAACATGTGTACCGACAACATCCTCTCAGCAGCAGCGTGGTCAACAGATGTCCAGCCCTCCGCCCACTCTTCCCAGCATTCCTCTCACATCCATCCGGGGGGGCATACGTAATGACGGTGGTGCGTCGGGAAAATGCTGGATATTGCATCGTTGCGTTGACTTCCGAGTCTTTGATTGATCACAGTGCCGAAAGATTCAGGAGAACGACATGTGGAATATGTATCTGGATGAAGTCAAAGAGGATGATAAGCGGATTACCGATGCCTGGAAAGAGGATGCAGATGGTCTTCTTGTGTTCGTGAGTCTCAGTCTGCTGGTCTCCCTGTTCATCTCAATGACAAGCTTAAAGACATGGTCTTTTCGCCGCAACTGTTGGCGCATTTATCATTGAATTCTACAAAACTTTGTCCCCCGATTCCGGCGCTCAGACAGTAGTCCTTCTTGGGCAAATTTCGCAACAGCTTGCTCATTTCCAAATGGAAACTATTCCTAGCACTGCGATTCAACCATTCTCCTCCAGCGTAATCCATGGTCTGGGTCAACGCAATGTGGATGATAAGCCTTGTACTTAGCATCACATCAGCATTGATGGCGACACTGCTTCAACAATGGGCACGCAGATACGTCGAAACGCCCAAAGTCCCGAGCGAGCCGAATGATCGCGCACGCGTCCGCTGGTTCTTGTTCGATGGCACGGAGGTCTACCACATGCGCCTTCTGGTCGAGATAGCTCCGACACTCCTTCATCTCTCCGTGTACCTGTTTTTCGCCGGCCTTGTGATAACCTTTCATACGATTCACCCGAAGGTGGCCATCGCCGTCGATGTTTCCGTCGGAGTTTTCGGGGTGGCATACATTATGCTGAGCATCCTTCCTTGCCTTGACGTCAGGTGCCCGTATCGCACACCGATGTCCTACTTGTGGTTTCCATTCCACATTTTCCTCTCCTTCACAGCGTATTGCCTTTATTGGAGTGGGACGGGACTTCATGGATGCCTTGTTAACTCAACTCCGAGCGGCAGAATATCAAGCAATTGGCAACAAAAACTTGTCAATTGGTTGGATTCATGTGGAAATTTCAGGAAGAAACATTGGCGATATCTCATGGATGGCTTCGAGAAGAGCGTCATCAATGGCGCCAAAAGTGCGCAAGAGGGGGACCACAAAATCATCACTGCACTGTTCAGCGTGCTTTCACTGAACAACAAAAGCAAGCTTCGAAAGTTAGCGGCCAGCATTCCGAGACCAAGAATCGCCGATCTCATCCGACCCATCGAGTCCGGAAATTTTGTCCTTCGAGATCCCCTTCTCTTTCTTTTACGCAGCTGTGAAGCAGGTACACACGCAACTGGACCCGACGAGGATGCGCGCAAGCGCTCTCTCGTGGTATGTTTGGGCGCTATTTGCCACATTTCCGAGACGCTCGACTTCCGCGAGTTAAACTTCGTACGAGCCAACTTCGCAAAGATGGGTCTTATGCGAAAGTTGTGGGATGATAGCGATACTGCCGTCCGCGTTACATCTCACTCCATTTGCGCACTGATTGCGAGACGAGTATGCGGAAGAGACCAACTCGAAGGGGAAGAGCTACGTTGGCTAGAAGATGTCCTTGGGGAAACATCGAACGAGATATTCAACGCCAACGTTGCGACGCGGGACCGGATGAACTTCAAATCTTTTGTTTACGGAGTCCTCTCAAATCAGGTGGACGACCTTCCGACTGAGGACGTTACATCTTTCAGAGAGACACTCGCGATTCTCCTGGACGCAAGAACCGATCCCCACTTTGACATGCCTTCCTCCCAGAATCAGCTTTCTGAAGGAGTTAGACGGATACACCAGGATGACCCCGAAGGCAGTCGCGAAGTAGTTAACAGATTACTCTCAATGTTTTCATTTATCCCTCCCCCCTTCCCCGTCCCAATTACCTAGTCTGCGCCTCTCCCGCCCCTCCCCACTAGCACGCACACTATGATCCCTCTGTCATTACCGACCCCTTTTCAACCATTTAGTGGCTTTTGTGCGGCATTTGGCTAGACCCCCACTCCGGAATGGTGTCTCTAAGTTTGGAAGCTCTTTTTGCACTAACCTCTTTTGGCCTCGGTACCTTACATTCATATTGGGTCATCGTTTCGCAATATGATTGTGGGAGTATTTCGCGGGACGGAGGGATTTGCAGACCCAAGACTACGTTAGTGGAGGGTACCTTATTCCAGAAGGCGACCGCAAGGCTAAGCGGGCGTAGCTGGTGATAGGAAGTCTTGCGTTCATGAGAAGTGAACCGCGCATCGTAGGATGGGAACCCCAGCATTGAGGGTTCCTAAAAATACATCCGGGATTTCGTATACAACGCCAGCGGATCTTGTAGGCAGGCGTGGGTTAAACCAACCTGCCACATGTAAATTTGAGGGGTTTCTAGTAGTACTTCGAAAAGTGAATACGAAGCGCGGAAAGAACCGACCGTGAAACAACTGGCAGGACACAGCGCCCGTGTCCTCAGCGACGCAACTTGCTATTTGAGATATTCCGGCTATAAGCTCTACTTCGGAGACGGTATGCCAGTGCTATTTGGTGTATGACTGCGAAGTCTGCGAAACAAGACCCCCCATCCCAAATTTCAGACGTGTTTTACCTGTTTCTTGGTAATAATGGAAGATCACACTGGCAGCCTCGGCCCATAACCTGACAAGCTAGTGTGACAAGAAGGAGCGATGGCACTCCTCATCACGCTGAGGTGTATATATATATACATGGGAGCTGCATGTGATAATCTACATACTGACAGGCATGGTCCCAGAAGGCGAGGAAGTAAGCTCGAGAAAGGAAAGCCGATGCCCGTATCGGGAGGGCGCGATCAGGCCGTGACAATCGGTGCGACCAATCGTCCTGACCAGAATAAATTACCAGATTGATCCTGTCATCCTGCACTACTATGTCCGGGCCGCCCGGACCAGCTCATCTGCCTGACGAGAAGTCGCGGTTGTCCATTCTAAACACCCCGCTTTGTGTAAGTCTCCTGTGGCACGATGTCGACCACGCCTTCCTGGAAAGGAATACGCATGGTATCTCTGGTGCTGACCTGATGGAGATCTGTCAACGTGCGGCCAAGTTGGCTATCCGCAAAAGCATGAAGGTAGACATTTCGACTCCGATTATTTCCGTGTCGCATTTCGCAAGGTACACAAGCAGAAGGAAAAGGAGGACACCACAGAGGACGCCAAGATGGAGGAAGATACGAGGAAGACCCTGTCTCTGTCATTGCAAGGGAACACTTCGAGGAGGCAATGAAATATGCGCATCGTTCAGTTTCAGACGTGATATTCGGCAACATGACTCAGGCTGCAAATCAAATAGCAAATCAAGCTCGCACGTGACCACATGCCACTGCTGGAAGATGCCGGACCTCCACAGAACTACTCCACAGCGAGCACTAATCCCAACATTTCTGCTTTGACTCGGTAGGCCCATAGTGCACCGCGCTGCGCGAACAGCCTGAAGACGCCATGCCATACACTGGAACTGATGCGGACGCAATGCGCGCCGGACGATGAGTGAATGAGCAGAGAACGCGATGCGGCGATGGAAGCGACCGGTGCATTTTCGGCCACAGAGTACGCCAAGGATACCAGCACTCGGTGTAAGTACGCCTCCGACTACTACTATAGTGAGGTGAATAGCTTATTTTCTTTGCGAAGGGGCGACAGGTGTAGGCGCTGTCGAGTTTTTCTGAGTTCAAACTTTATTGTTGACAATGCGTTGGGGCGCCAAACTAACATGTGTACCGACAACATCCTCTCAGAAGCAGCGTGGTCAACAGATGTCCAGCCCTCCGCCCACTCTTCCCAGCATTCCTCTCACATCCATCCGGGGGGGCATACGTAATGACGGTGGTGCGTCGGGAAAATGCTGGATATTGCATCGTTGCGTTGACTTCCGAGTCTTTAATTGATTACAGTGCCGAAAGATTCGGAGAACGACATGTGGAATATGTATCTGGATGAAGTCAAAGAGGATGATAAGCGGATTACCGATGCCTGGAAAGAGGATGCAGATGGTCTTCTTGTGTTCGTGAGTCTCAGTCTGCTGGTCTCCCTGTTCATCTCAATGACAAGCTTAAAGACAGGTCTTTTCGCCGCAACTGTTGGCGCATTTATCATTGAATTCTACAAAACTTTGTCCCCCGATTCCGGCGCTCAAACAGTAGTCCTTCTTGGGCAAATTTCGCAACAGCTTGCTCATTTTCCAAATGGAAACTATTCCTACACTGCGATTCAACCATCTCCTCCCAGCGCATCCATGGTCTGGGTCAACGCAATGTGGATGATAAGCCTTGTACTTAGCATCACATCAGCATTGATGGCGACACTGCTTCAACAATGGGCACGCAGATACGTCGAAACGCCCAAAGTCCCGAACGAGCCAAATCATCGCGCACGCGTCCGCTGGTTCTTGTTCGACGGCACGGACGTCTACAAAATGCGCCTTCTGGTCGAGATAGCTCCGACACTCCTTCATCTCTCCGTGTACCTGTTTTTCGCCGGCCTTGTGATAACCTTTCATACGATTCACCCGAAGGTGGCCATCGCCGTCGATGTTTCCGTCGGAGTTTTCGGGGTGGCATACATTATGCTGAGCATCCTTCCTTGCCTTGACGTTAGGTGCCCGTATCGCACACCGATGTCCTACATCTTGTGGTATCCATGCCACATTTTCCTCTCCTTCGCAGCGCATTTCCTTCATTGGCTTGTGAAGCGACTTCATGGATGCTTTGTTGAACCCAGTCTTGACGGCATTATATCAAGCCCCTGGCAAGGCAAACTCGTCAAGTGGTTGGGTTCGCGTGAAAAAGCTATCAGGAAACATTGGCGGTATCTAATGGATGGCTTCAGGAAGAGCGTCATCAATGGCGCCATAGATGCGCAAGAAGGGGACCACAAAATCATCACTTCACTGTTCAGCTGGCTCTCACTGAGCGACAAAAGCAAGCTTCGAAAGTTAGCGGCCAGCGTACCGAGACAGAGAATCTTCGATTTTATCCGACCCATCGAGTCCGGAAAAATCGGCCTTCGAGATCCCCTTCTCGTTCTTTTACGCAGCTGTGAAGCAGATACACGCGCAACTGGACCCGACGAGGATGCGCGCAAGCGCTCTCTCGTGGTATGTTTAGACGCCATTCACCACATCTCCAAGACGCCCGACGTCCCCGAGTTAAATTTCGTGCGAGCCAACTTCGCAAATATCGGTCTTATGCGACCATTGTGGGATGATAGCGATACTGCCATCCGCGTTACATCTCGCTCCATTTGCGCATTGATTGCGAGGCAAGTAGGCAGAAGAGACTGGCTCGAAGAGGAAGAGCTACGTTGGCTACAAGATGTCCTTGGGGAAACATCGCACGAAATACTCAACGCCGACGTTGAGACGCGGGACCGGATGAACTTCAAATCTTTTGTTTACGGAGTCCTCGCAAAGCAGGTGGGCGACCTTCCGCCTGAGGAAGCTACATCATTCAGAGAGACACTCGCGATTCTCCTGGACGCAAGAACCGATCCCCACTTTGACTTAGATTCCTCCCAGAATCAACTTTCCGAAGAAGTTATACGGATACGCCAGGATGACCTCCAAGGCAGTCGCGAAGTAGTTAACAGATTACTCTCAATGTTTTCATTTATCCCTCCCCCCTTCCCCGTCCCAATGATCCAGTCTTCGCCCCTCCCGCCCTTCCCCACTAGCACGCAGACTCTATAGTCCCCCTGTCATTACCGACCCCTTTCCGATTATCTAGTAGCTAGTAGCTTTTGTGCGGGGGCTAGATCCCTACTCCAGAGCGGTGTCGTAAATTTAGGAAGCTCTTTCCGCACAAACCTCTTTTGGCCTCGGTACCTTACATTCATACTGGGTCATCGTTTTATAATATGATCGTGGGAGTATATCGCGGGACGGGGATTTACACACCCAAGACTACGTTAGTGGAGGGTATCTTATTCAAGAAAGCGACTGCAAAGCGTAGCTGGTGACAGGAAGTTCTGCGTTCATGAGAAGTGAACCGCGCCTTGTCACCGTGTTAATAATAGGATGGAAACCCGAGCATTGAAGGGTTCCTACAGTAAAAGTGCATCCGGAATTTCGTATAGTTAACTTAGGCAGGTGCGGGTTAAACCAACTTGCCAGTGCCACATGTGATGTCAACATCAAAGGTACCTGTAAATTTGAAGGTTTACTACAGTAGTAGTACTTCGAAAAAGTGAATACGAAGCACGGAAAGAACCGACCGGCAGGACACAACACAACGCCCGTGCCCTGACGCAACTTACTATTTGAGATAAGCCAGCTATAGCCTGAGTATAATAAGCTCTGATTCGGAACGGTATGCCTGTGCCATTTGGTGTATGACTGCGAAACAAGACCCCTATTGGTAATGACATCGATAGAAGATCGATGGCCGACCCGGTCAGAGCATGGCAGGAATAGAATCTGATACGTGTATACGATTCAGGTCACCCATAACCGACAGCATCCTCTTCCTTCTTTTTGTCCGTCCACGCGCGTGCGCCCTTGTCTATACTAACGGAAGGTAATTGACAGGACGAACTACAAGCCTACAAGCCTACTGCCGTTACTGTGCATGGAGTGCCGCGCTAATCAATTCTTCGATTTCTTCTCTAGTTCGCATAATTCGCCATCCCGGATAGGGTTGCCGAAGTCCGGTTCAGTCCGGTTCTTCAGGTATTTTGCTGAACCTTGAACTGAACTTCAGGTTCGGTTCAGGGAATTTCCTGAACCTTGAACTGGACCATCGGTTCAGGTTCGGGACGGTCCAGTTCAGGTTCAGCAAGGTTCGGACCGAAGTTACTCAAGTATTTTCAGGATGAACTCTTGCTCATCGCAGCTCAGCCTACCACGCGTCGTGTGTGTACCTTCTCACTCTCCCAGCACTGCAACGTGTATACTGACGATTCTGCAGATCATATCATGATATCATCCATCAACTCTTTGCCCGAGTCTCGGAGATCCTTAGCGAACGGGAATGGGGCGCGAGAGGCGAAGACGACACGGCCGGGCGATGAGGTGGCACCAGAACAAGACGGCGATGGGGCTGATGTGCAGCTGCACTCACACGAGAGGGAGGAAGAAGGAGCTGGAGACGATGGCAATAACATTCCGGGCACTAGACAGGGGACTTAAGTACATACAGGACTCTTTGTATGTACACATCAGGAGGTATAGTATGATCAGAGTGAAGCATGCCGAGGACGAAAGGACAAAGGATGAAAAGGAAAGTGAAACAGGTACAAAGGTAAAGCTACTAAGCGAGGGCGCGAGTGCATAGGGCAAGTCGCATTTGATGTGTGAGGACGATGAGCGCGAGCAGGAATCAAAAGGGAATGAAAAAAAGATGAGTGTTGATCGGAGCCGAACGATGTGGGCATGCACCCCAAGTGCGTCGACACTGTGCCTCGAGTGCACCTCATCCATGACGACCGTGTCCTTCCATGTCATATGCTCGAAATTGGGTGTGTATTTGTGTGCGTGCGAGAAACTTGCTATGCGCGATGCTGTTAGTAGGCTCATTAGGCTCAGAGCTAAGGTTGTGGGCGCTGAGGCCGGCGGGCTTGGTGTGAGAGGGGAGATGTGGGGCTTAGTAAGTTCAGTGGCTTTTGAAGGTTTGTGGGCGGTATCGATTTTGATTTTGTAAGGTGTGCAGTGCGGCTGCGCGTGCACCGTCCAAGCGCCCTGTGCAGAACAGAGCAACGGAACAGCCCACACCGGAGCGCCCAGCCACAACTGTACAGTTTCACACGCTTGTCTATCATCACTTCACACACTCCCTTTTTATTATCGCTTCACGCTCATCACCTCTCCCTCGACCTCTGGTGCAAGACAACAGCGAGTGGATATGATGCTTTCCTGCAATCAAAAGCCCTTCCTCACCCTTTTCGCTCCAGTTTCGCCCTCCCCTTTCGGCCTTTGGACGACGAAGATCGACGCTAGCCGAAACCACACGCCGGGAGTGCATCGCTCGAATTTATTCCTTAGCCCTGTATCCTAGCTATTGACCACTTATTTGACATTTTGACATATTTCATACAGTTGTCCGGACATCACTTTCGCTGGACACGGACCTCTAGTACTGTAGCACTCATGATGTATTTAAGCAGCCTCCTTGCTAGTCAAGGAGAGAGCGACCACGCGGGTCCTTGAATCTTAGCTCTCATTTCTATCTCTTCTTCTCTGTGTGCTCGCCGTCTCAGGACGGCGGACGCTTTCCCCTCCCCTTCTGCCTGTCTTTTGCATCCTTGCCGCCCACCCGACGAAGCCTCACGCCTCACGCTGATCCGAACCGCCGAGCCAACACACGGATCTGATCGCTGCATCGCCGCTGACTCTTCTCTAGGTCTCTCAAAAAAGTCTTCCTTTCATCTTTCTATTATGAGCATGAAGGCCAGTGAGACTGTGATCATTGCCAGTACCAAATTGGATGAGAGTCATGAGAAGTTAAAAGTTCGGTTTGAACCGGGTTCAAGGCGGTTCTGCCTTTCTCGAACGCAGAACCGGACTTGTGGTCCGGTTCGGCACAGCCATCGAACCTTGGACCGAACTTCGGTCAGGTTCGGAAAAGTTCAGGTTCGAACTTTGGTTCTGAACCGAACTGCGGCAACCCTAATCCCGGACCGCCAGATCCCACGCTGCTATCTGAGAGTCGCCCCAAAGTTTCTGCATGCTGCTTGAAATCGTTAAAGAGCTACTGTCTGATTCGTCTTAAAAAGGCCGGACGAAGTTCTCCGTCACGGTCAGGAAGACTAGGCCAGAACCACCTAGGGTAAGCCTTCCCGTGAGAACCTTTGTGTAGCAATCTTTTGCTTCGTAAATTCATTGAAGGCGCCAATATAGTGACTGCACATAATGCAGGAAAGTTTCGAGACACCGATGTAGGGTAAGACGTCCTTGATTTTGCCCTTGACCATCGCTATAATCATCGCTAGCTTGGCGTGGACTGTAGGTTCCAGGCAGACCACCTCAGAAACCTCCAGCTCCTTCAGAAGCCACTTAATGAACGACTCGCGCTCCTCATCCCAAACAGCAGAAAGATAGTCGGTTTCGGCCAGGGCGCCATCCAAAACCACTTGTGTGGTCTCTGAAGATAGGCTGCAGCAATATGGAGCTGTAGTTGGTGAGGTGAGGACTTGAACTGAGAATTTCCCTTGTATAAGTTTGCGAAGGCGGTGCGACTGGGTCAGGATAAAGAGCCTGTTGGCCGAGATCAAGAGTGACATAATCTTCAGCGCCCAACGCCGAAGCTGGAAACCTATGCCATACTCTAAATAAAATATGTGGATTCCGGTCAGAGTGAACTCATTTAGGTGTCGGATCACGCACTTTTTTTTTTCTTTTTTTTTTTTTTGTCGGATCACGCACTGTCAGCCAGCCATGCATCCGCGTCGTCAAGCAATGTAACCTTATTGTAGGTTAGCGAATCTTTGGGAAGAAGGTCATGTTCCGTCCAGTACGAATACATGCTTAGAAGCATTTTCATAGAGATGGTGGAAAGTTGTTTCGTGGTCTGCGCGACGGCGACGATCATGATAATCGCATCCACATGCTTAAGAAACTTCACCAACGTGGAACGACGCTGGGGCGTGAAGTGCGTCTGATCCAGCTCAATGTACCCCCGAATGTCCGAAAGCTTGTGCTCGCGCTTGGTAACGCCGCTAACGCGATGCGCAAAAATGTCGAATGAGTAGTTGTGGATGGCTCTGCATATTTCGGTGAAGTCGTTCTCTAACTCGTTCGAGATTACCTTCGGCATCAGCAAATCTACAAATCTCTTTCTATACTTTCAGCGCTTTTCGTCACTTTTTTGCTGGCACGCAAGTTCACAAGCTCGTGCAAGTCAAGAAGTACTTGCAGGTGAGAGAAAGTAAGAAAGCCAGAGGCGAATAAAACTCAAAACCTAATATTAACAATATACGCTAAGATAAAAATTCCTGACAATGATGATCGACATTATTGTTGACGAAGTATGAGCGATAAACATCAAGGGAATTGGAGAAATGTAGTTCCTCAGGTATAAATGATGATCCAAAGACCGGAATAAGATGTGCTGCCCTAGCTATGCAATCGAGATGAATGATGGCAAGCGTGCGGCGTCCCCTAATGCCGCGTTCAAATTCAGGAGTTACAACCCACATTCTTGTATCCTCGTCTACATTATCCTTAGGGGTAAGCCATTCAACCAGAGCACATGGATAGCGTGAACCACCAGATGTAAAGGAAAAAAAAAGGCGGACGCGTCCAATAACCATACCCTTCATACCACCAACGTCTGGACCTGTCTGAACGAAGACAGTGTCATATCGAGCGTATTCATCTCGCCAACTGGGGTTACAGCGAATCCTCTCTTGATACATACCACCAGCACCACAGAGATCACTGGGCGCGAAAAACCGGGCTACGGCAGAATGAAAAACATGAACGCGCCCAACAAAAACAGGGCAATGCTCGAGAGGAACATCATCGGCTGATATGGCTGTGTTTGGATTCAGTTGGTCGTATAAGAATCGGCGCAGGAGCTCTGGGAATCGAGGCTGTTTGATGCGAGCCGCTACACCTTCAGCTGATGTTGGGTATCCTCGCGCTGCAGAGGAGACATCATTAGATATCAGAATAGAATTACAGTATTTAATCAGAATCATACCAGGGAGACAGGCCAATTCAACAGAAGATAGCGCCTTTGGACCACTTACAGGGCCACCTGTTGGAATAATCGCCCTATGGGGCATGGCCTTTAGTTTCATTCACGGCCTTTGACTCAATGCACGACTTCCAGATATCTGATGTATGTATGTTCCCTCTGTTCTCCATCGTCTTAAGGACGACTTCTGTCTGGTATTTTATCAAGCGCGCCGTCTAAAGGACGAGCGTAGTATTATATAATTAGTTTAGTCAGATTTTGATGGGATCGCTGCCGGAGTCGTACACAGCCATCTTAGGGTCGATAGCAGCAGCCGCTGAGATGAGCGGCGCAGCTGTTTCCTCCGCAGTCGTGGTTAAAATAGCCACAGACGAATATGACCGACGCACCTTAGGAAGCGAGAAGAGCAAAGATGAAGCCTTCGTCGCCGACTCCCAAAAAAAGAAGAAAGGCAAGAGGCGCGATGTCGAATGCGAGCATTGCCACAAAAAAGGTCATACAAAGGCCGAATGCTGGGCAAAAGGTGGCGGCAATGAAGGAGGAGGACCGAAGCGCAAACCTCACAGTGACAAAAGCAATGTCGCTTCTACGAGTGATCAAACACCCGATATTGAAGCATGGTCCGCCGTTGATGACCGCGAGGGTGATGACGCCACACCTCGTGTTCCAATCATCGCGGCACAGGGATCTACTGAAATACAAAGCGAGTTATATGATTCGGGGGCATCGCGTCACATGTCCCCCTTCCGTAAGCAATTTGTTACATACCGACCAATCGACGCTCGCCCGATTACTGCAGCGAACAATAAAGTCTTTCATGCCATAGGCATGGGGGACCTGCAAATCGAAGTGCCAAATGGTGCGACCTCGAACAAAGTACTCTTGAAGGACACCTTGCACGCGCCAGACTTGTGCCTCACGGTAGTATCAATTGGTCGTATTGTTAAAGCGGGTTATACAGTCGAATTTGCAAAGGATTCATGCGACATCAAAAGGGGCGAAGACGGTCGTATTATTGGGCGCATACCGGCGGGCGCGAACGGCTTATTCAGAGTTGAACACGCGTTTGCAGCCACTGATAATTCATTGTCGGCAGAACCCATCGATATTCTCACGCTTCATCGTAGGCTGGGACATATCTCAGTCGAAGCCATCCGCGCCCTCATTCGCGCCGGTTCCATTACCGGACTCCATGTAATCGACGACTTTCCCCCATTTATCTGTGATTCCTGTGAATATGCAAAGACAACCCGCAAGCAAATACGCAAGGAGCGAGTAGCTCCACAAGCCCAAGCCTTTGGAGAAGAAGTTCACACGGACGTTTGGGGCCCTTCACCCACTCTCAGCTTGGGAGGACGTCGCTACTATGTAACCTTTACTGACGATCACACGCGTTATACTAGGCTTGAAGTGCTTCGGACCAAAGACGAAGCCTTCCAAGCCTACAAGGCCTATTCTTCTTGGGCACAAACCCAGCATGGCGCGCGCATCAAGCGACTCCGTTCTGATCGCGGCGGTGAGTTCACAAGCAATAAGTTCACTGCTCATCTCCAGGAGCAGGGCACCGAACGTCGCCTCACCACGGCCGACACACCCCAGCATAATGGCGTAGCCGAATCACTCAACCGCCGCCTCATGGAGCGCACGCGCGCGATCCTTCACCAAGCAGGTTTACCCAAAACTTTATGGGCTGAAGCCATCCATTTCGCCGTTTGGCTCAAAAATCGTACCTCCACCAAAGCACTCGGAACTGTAACGCCCCACGAGCGACTTTATGGAGAGAAACCCAACCTAGCTAAAGTGCCCGAATGGGGGCAACAAGTTTGGGTACACAATTCCTCAGGCGGCAAGCTGGACGCTCGAGCATTACAAGCTCGATGGGTAGGATATGATGCTAACAGTACACATGCTCATCGTGTATATTGGCCAGGCAAAAACTCCATTTCAGTCGAACGCGATGTTAAATTTGTCTCGCAAACCATCACCATTAACACACTACCACCCAGTTACGCGTCCACCATGACACCAGCTCAAGCACCACCTGCACCCGCACCAGCTGTACCACCTGCTGCGGTGCAACCACCCGCACCAGCTTCGAGCGCTCCAAGTGCTCCTGCTGCGGTGCCACAACCACCTCCGCGCGTGTTTGTTCCTCCAACTCAACCGCCAAATGCTCCACCATCCACGCCTACTGTTCAAACTCAAGAGATCGGCGAAGAAGAAGAAAGTCCTTCTGAGCCACGCCGTTCCGGGCGTACTTCACGCGTACCCGGATTTTATCGGCAGTTAGCCCAAGAAGGAGACAACGACGCTGAGCATTTAGATTATGTTTTCTTTGCCGACTATGGTGACATTGTTGCAGAAGCGATGAGCGACCTCAATGCCGATCCTCGATCACTTATCGAAGCACAGGCACGACCCGATTGGCCTCAATGGAAAGAGGCGATGGAACGCGAGATGGCTACACTGGAGCGAGCAGGCACATGGCGTACGGTACCACGTCCACCGGGGATGAACATCGTCGGTAGCAAGTGGATATACCGTATCAAGCGCAAGGCCGATGGCAGTATTGACAAGTACAAAGCGCGTCTCGTAGCCCGAGGTTTTACTCAGGTATATGGCCTGGACTATTTCAACACCTATTCCCCAGTCGCGAGGCTTACTAGCATTCGCCTTATACTAGCAATAGCAGCACGCTATGACTGGGACATAGAAAGTTTCGACTTCGTTGGTGCATATCTCAATGGCGAACTCGACGACAATGAAGAAATTTACATGCAATCTCCTCCGGGCTATGACAACGACGTGCGCACTGTGAAGCGGCTTCAAAAGTCGCTTTATGGACTTAAGCAAGCAGGCCGCAAATGGTATGACACCCTTGTGCGTGCCCTTACGAGTTTAGGCTTCCTTATCACACATGCCGATCCCGGGGTGTTTTACGCTCGCGTGGGCGAGCACATACTAATCCTTGCGGTCCATGTCGACGATTGCATCCTCACAGGCAGTTCGAGCAAGTTGATTGCGCTTTACAAACAGAAGCTTAATGCTTGTTACGCGCTGACTGATCTAGGACCAATTCACTGGCTCCTAGGCATTAAAATCACCCGCGATCGAGCTGCACATACGATATCATTATCTCAGTCATCTTATATCGACACTATCCTATCCCGCTTCTCAATGTCCGATGCAAAACCCTATGGCGCTGCCATGATTCCAGGGGCTATCTATTCCAAAAATGATTCTCCCTCCAGTCCTGACGAAGCCGCGCGCATGCAACGCACCCCATATCGCCAAGCGATAGGCAGTTTAATGTATGCTGCTGTCGCCACTCGTCCCGATATAGCCTTCGCTGTCTCCATCCTTCGCGCTTCCTGAATAATCCAGGTCAAGCGCATTGGGAAGCGGTAAAGCGTCTCTTCCGCTATCTAAAGTTTACTAAAGATCTTACACTTACCTATGGCGGTGAGCGACACGATCTTGAAGGCTTTGGGGACGCC